>BPTQ01000005.1:222128639-222206591 GCA_019973895.1 Chrysanthemum seticuspe
AGAGAACCGGGGAAATTATAAATAATTGATACATTATTTATAAAGGAAGGTAAACACTACGTGGCCACACTAGGAAATTACGGACTTAATGGCCTACACTAAAGAACATATAAGCTCCGTAAGACTACGCACGCTACGTGGCTAAGACAAAAGACTATTTGATAACTTGAACAAAAACATAGATTTTGAGGTGAAAAAATAAACAATAATATTAAATGTTTACCGAAACTCGGCTTTAATACATGAATAAGAAAAAATAAGTAATAAGTTCCACTTTGAAATTTATACAGCATAACTTATCAGCTCTGTTTGCTTAAATGCAGATTTATAAATGTTTGTTGTATAGTATTCACGAGCCTAACTTAATTAACAATGAGAAAGTTATTCAAGAACACACTCGGCTAAATGATGTAGTGTAACTAACTTATTTAAGCTTAGTATTAGCCTATAGTTAAGTACGGTTTTATTACTAGTATTAGGTTATTATTATGGCGGGTTTCAAATCAATTGTTAGGATTACGTCCAAAAAGCCGATCCTAAATTATAAATGAGGGTTTACAAGAGTTTATATAGGCAAGGAGCTAGGGCAACACTCCCTCTCCTTCCCTATTCCTTATTGGGCTTGGATCAAGCTTATGGGCCTTCTACATAAGCTTGACCTTAAACAAACATAAAGGCCATAATAAAGCTACCTATTACATATGAAATATAAATACTTGAAATACTGTTTAGGAGTGATTCCAACAGTCGGGTAGGAACCTTTGTTGATAGGCTATGACTAATTGACCAAAGGTTGTCTAGCGAATTGAACCCCCATTTAAAGCAATAGGAAGTAATTAGAAAACATAGACATAACATGACAGGATGAATAATTAGGTTAGCACACTTTCTCTCCATTGTTCACAACCTTTATTTATTTTCCGCTTTTCATTTCTTGTCTATTAGTATAACTAATATTTCAACAATTAATCTTTTATAAAAACGTGACATTAGACTTAATTAGGATCCTCATCTACATAGCTCTTGGGAATGACCTTGGCTTTACCACCTTCTATACTACGCACGATCATATTCACTGCTCGTTAGTGCAACAGGTAGACCTTAGGTAGACGAGACTTTAGAAATATTAAATCCTAGCCGAAAAACCTGCATTAGGATTGTTAACTAAACTTTGGGCGGTATTATTATTGGATTATGATCATTATTTTGGCATGAATTGATATCCGATTATGATTCGAATTTATTCAATCAATGTGATGTAGTAAATCGGCTCACACAAGAACTTATTGAAAGAGTAACAATTAATTCAATCCGAGCACTTATGATATGTTGTTTGTAAATATTTAGACGTAAATTCGTTTGTCTCGACTATTCAATACGACATATTTAAAGTTTCACCTTGAATAATGAATAAAAAAGAATAAGTACATAATTTCGGCTCAAAGCCATTTGTAAATTATAATAACAAATAAAAAAGTGGAGTTTTAGATACAAAAACAAGTTCAATAGTTTATCAGAAAACAGAATCGGTGCATCGCACGCATCAGAATGCCTCGAATATACAAGAAATCACATCCGGTAATTCAGGCATTAAAGGATCACACCGGTGCATCACAAATGGAAGGAAATATTTATTACATAGTTAATAAATATTAAAGGGGCCAAGAGAATTAAATTAACGAAGTTAATTTAATAAATGTAGAAGAGCAAACAATAAAGGGAGTAAAATAGGGAAACTACAACCCCGAGGTTTTGTTGTTGATGGTCGGCCGAACATTTCCAAGATGGGAGGAGTTTGACTCCTTGTCAAACTTGGTTACTTGGTGGACAAGTAAAGGCCCCTAGAATGTTCCTTTGTATCTTATAATACAAAGGCATTCTAGGCTTCCTCCTAAATCACACACACAACCCTAAAACTCTCTCCCTCTCTCCCCCTTAGTTGACGATTGACACACAACCCCAAAACCCCAAGCGAACTTTTTCGGGTTGTGAATTAGGGTTTCAGTCGAAATCCTAGTCGGTGGATTAGGGTTTTAGTTAAACGCTAACTCGTGCGATCTTAGGTGGTAATCTGGGATCACCTAAGCAACGACCTGAACCATATAACAGTTTTCAAACGTGACCAGTACCGGTGGATACATGCAGCTTTCTTGTGTGGGTATTCAAGAAGATTGATCATGCCGAGCAAGTCAAAGGTACGTATGTTCTAACTATTACTGTAGTTAGATTATTTTTTTTATCGTAACACATGCATGGATCCGTGGCTAGGGTTTAATGTTAATTATATTCCGCATATTAATTTTATTTATACTAATTAACTATAACCAGTAAGTAAAACCCTACAGCAACAAAATCAATGTAAACTTATTTGATGATAGAATCGACTGGAGATTATAACTAGATGATGAAGTCATAGAATCGATGTCAGTCAATTCAGGCAGTTTTGTCAATAATCCGATGGATGGATTTCTCACAAGTTAATGATATTTGATTGAGAGAATTATTAATTGACAAGATATAGGAAAAAATGACCACAACCTTGATTATAAGTTTGTTTTATAGTTACTTTCAAAAAATGACTGCCATTTGATAGTTAGGGTAGATTATATCATTAAGGTATAGTTAAGGGTTCAATTGGTCATAAACATAACACCATGAGTAGCTAAATGATTCTTAATTTAGGCATGTGAAAAACACAACATAATAAAGTTCGAAATTTCTAACCGACTATGGATGAATTAAAAACCACGAGGGAATCAATCATGAATACAAATATGTAGAAAACACGAGTAGCTTATATATATATATATATATATATATATATATATATATATATATATATATATATATATATATATATATATATATATATATGTATCACATGTTTGTGGACCAAAATAAAGAATATCACAAAAACTTATTCTATACTATTGAATGTCAAACAAACAAAAAGTGTTAAAATAATTGAATATGAATATATGATAGTGACATGATGTCTATCAAAACTACATTGTAAACAAAACAATACAACTCACGAGCTAATCACAATTGAATCTTAAAATATTCAGAATCAATTCTATTTAAATGAGTCTAGCCGAGCTTGAGCTACAAAAGTAAACTTTCGAGTCAAGTACGAGGCTCGTGAGCCTTACCGAGATTATGTTAATTACACTTTTGATTACACGTTTTGTATACATAATTCCTAAACTATGAACAATATAAAAGGTAATACATATATGAAGTGAGTCAGTCAATTTTAATATGATAACTTTTAGTCGAGCTCGATCAACACGAGTCGATTTTCAAGCTTAAGTTTTAGAAGACAAGTTGAGTTCGGGTTCGAGACTTGAAGTTCGATTGAGTCCGGGTTAAGTTTTATGCCTGGCTTTAGATAGTCAAAATGAGCTCGAGCGAGACAGTACTTACTCGACTCAACTACGTACGATTACACTCTAACCAAAAACCAAATTCATTAAATCGAAAATAAAAAAGTTCAAGGACTAGATCTATCAACTTTATATATCAACAGGACTTGATCAAACTTAATCTTGATATTCTAAAATCATTGTCGTCAAATCAAAATTTGGCCTACAAATACACAAGAATCACAAACGGAATCACTCACCTTGCCTTTCCCCAATCGCCACATTCACTAACCACCCAACCAAACTCACTCTTCTCAGCCGCCTCATTTAAAAGGTTCATTTTTATTCAAGATCCGTTTATTTTTGTATTCAAAACATCATTTTAATTAATATGATTCATGGGTTTTGTTGTTATGATCACTATGATCAATGCCATATGTTAAAATTTAATATTGTTAACATTTGATAGTTTTTTATTACATTTCCTTATTGGGTTTTTTGCTCTGATCATTCTTTTATGGGTTCTGTTTATTTTTACTTAATTTAACTCACATCATCATTTTAATCTAAAAAGATTAATGGGTTTTGTTTATACATAACATTTCTGTAATGGGTTTTGTTTGTTTTGTCTAATTTTTAATTCACAGCTCATTTAAGCTAAAAAGATTAGTGGGTTTTGGTCTGATTAAAAAAATTAGTGTCATCTATTAAAGTTTCAATCTTGTTAGCATTTAGTAGTTTTTTATGACATATTCTTCCATGGGTTTTGTTGTTGTTGTTATTACGATAGTTAATGTTATTAGCTTATTTGACTGCTTATGGGCGTATCTGAATTTGAAAAAAAAATCCTAAAGACCAAAAGTCTGTTTTTCTTGTCTATAAGCTTAGTAAATTGAGCTTATGAAAATAAGCCATAAGCTCAAGTTGATAAGCTCATAAGCTGGAAAAGTCAGCTTATAAGTTTTTGAATCCTGTAATAAAGTTCTAATCTTGTTAACAATCGATTAATTTTTAACGTTTTTTATTTAATTGTTTGTTTGTTTAGAGTTAGCAAATGGCAGGAAGTATTGATGTGATGTTACGTGACCTCAACCTCGACACTGTTGAATCTTTACCTGATGATTTTGATCCAACAACTGTGATCAATGATATTCTGCCACCTGTTGCTAATGATGCGAAATTGGTTAATGGGATTGAGAAACCGAGGGAGATTGTTTTGGGGAGGAATGTGCATACTAGTTGTCTTGAGGTAACTGAGCCTGATGCTGATGATGAGGTTACGGGTGAACGGGAAGCGTATATGGCAAGTGTTTTGGCTAGATATCGGAAGTCCTTGCTCGAAAGGACTAAGCATCATTTGGGTAATAATTTTTTCGCATCTTATTTGGTTGATTGTTATGTTTATGATCTTGTTATATATATAATCAACTTGCCCATAGAGAAATTACAGCTGATTTGGTTGATTGTTATATATGATCATTATCTTTTCCATAAAAATTGTACTTTGGGTAAAGTAAATTTACCTTTTTGCTGTTCTATACACTAATTCAAAATATTTCTGTCATGTTTGAAGTTAAAATACCTTAACGATATATAACAATGTTTTTTGGGTGATTTTATGTGTTAATTCCTGACATTTAGTAAACAAAAGTATCAAACGTGCAACACCGTTAAAAGTGATTATTACAACTTCAAGCACCACAATCGCATATTTTGTTGGTTATCTGATTTTGGTCATTTCACACAATCACTTTCAAAAGACACATCCAAATACACCCTTAAGCTTATTCCAGTTTACTACAACATTTCGGTGAGAAAGACCAAACATAAATAAACAGCTGTGTTACATATACGAGGTTCTATCGCTTTGGCTATATGTGCTAGCTAAAAAATGAACCAAACTACGAAACTTAACAAATACTAATGTTTGATATCAATTGTTGTACATTCCTGAAGATCTGTTTTTCTAATAGGCTATCCCTATAATCTGGACTTCGATTATGGTGCGCTATCTCAGTTACAACATTTCTCCATAAACAACCTCGGGGACCCATTTATTGAGAGCAATTATGGTGTCCATTCCAGGCAATTTGAGGTTGGTGTATTGGATTGGTTCGCCCGTTTATGGGAGTTGGAAAAGAACGAATATTGGGGTTACATCACAAATTGTGGAACAGAAGGCAATCTTCATGGAATACTAGTCGGGTTTGTAGCTACACTATATTTTACGCGTAAATCGGGTTCTTTTACTGTTCATAGTATGCTTATAAGATATGTAATTATGCAGGAGAGAGGTTTTTCCTGATGGGATCTTATACGCATCATCTGAATCACATTATTCCATTTTTAAAGCAGCAAGAATGTACCGGATGGATTGTGAAAAGGTCAACACGTTAATCTCCGGAGAGATTGATTGTGAAGATTTTAAAGCTAAACTCTCGCTTCACAAGGATAAACCAGCAATTATCAACGTGAATATAGGTACTTATGTTATTTATTTGTCTGTTCATACTGATACATCCTCTGTGAGCTTGTTCATAATCAAAAATGTATTTGCAGGAACAACTGTGAAAGGAGCTGTTGATGATCTTGATTTGGTTATAAAAACTCTTGAAGAATCTGGATTTTCACATGACCGATTCTATATCCACTGTGATGGGGCTTTGTTTGGTCTAATGATGCCTTTTGTTAAACTTGTAAGTCCTTTATCCTTTTTATTGTATCATACTTTTCTGTTTCATGGGAACTAAAATGATAGTTTGTATGAGAAAAGATCATTTGAACTACTTACGGGTCAATATGTTCTTGTATCTATTTTAGTTTCCCACGAAACTATAACCCATAATTTTGCTAAAATTGTCAAATACTAATTGTAGAAGTTAATACATTCCTTGGAAAATGCTATCATCTGTAGTTTGTTGTTGATTGTTATTAGGCTCTTTGGAAGTTAATAATGCTGGAGTATCATTAAGAATAACAAAACTTTGTATTTTTTTTGTCTATAATCAGGCACCGAAGGTTTCTTTCAAGAAACCCATTGGAAGCGTGAGTGTTTCAGGTCATAAGTTTGTCGGATGTCCAATGCCATGTGGTGTACAAATAACAAGATTGGAGCATATCAACGCTCTTTCAAGAAACGTTGAATATCTTGCTTCTAGAGATGCAACAATCATGGGAAGTCGCAATGGTCACGCCCCATTATTCCTTTGGTACACCTTAAATCGTAAAGGTTACCGAGGGTTTCAAAAAGAAGTCCAAAAATGCCTTAGAAATGCCCACTACCTAAAGGGTCGTTTAACAGAAGCCGGGATAGGGGCCATGCTTAATGAGCTTAGTAGTACAGTTGTTTTTGAGCGCCCACAAGATGAGGAGTTCACACGCAAATGGCAACTTGCGTGCCAAGGGAACATTGCACATGTTGTCGTTATGCCTAATATAAACATCGATAAATTGGATGATTTTGTGAATGAACTCATTGAAAGGCGCGCAGTTTGGTATGAAAACGGGAAGCTTAAGTCACCTTGTGTTGCATCCGAGATAGGTAACTCTAACTGTCTATGCGTGGTACACCACAAGTGACTAATAAACAGTTGACACAATGTTATTTGTTATGTTACGTGGAATTCGTGTTAGTTGTTGTAATGTATTTTCTTTACTTATGTTAGACGTTTGAGTCGATTATGAGGCTCCTGGGTGTTGGCATAATTATTACGTATAATTTAAGCGTAACAATCTTTGAAGTTTATTTTTCCATATCTCTGACACAAAAACTGGTTTATATTATACAACCTTAGGGTCAAGTTACGGTCATCAATTTATTAGGTCGGCTTAGGCCATTGAGGCATTAAAACAAGGAGTTATCATTTGGTTGAATCGGTTTGATCCCAACCAATGAGGGTGAAACTAATGATCATAAATCGGGTCGTTTGGTTTTGTATTCTGATATCCACCCCAGTAAACGAAAACACAAATTATCAGCAATACTGCAATACTTAGTTCGCGTCGTCCAGTAGGAGTTTTACAAATTAGGCAATCTATATTGCAAAATCGTCTGTTGCAAAATGATTGCAATCCTCTGGCATGTTAAACTAGATTATATGGACTCTTCAGTTTATAGAATAGAATAGTTCCCAACAAAACCCAGAAATAATAATATAAATGATATACTAGATCTTGATGTAAACCTATCCAAAAAATAAAAATAAAATCTAAATCATACATCCAGCATTATTGTTAAACAAGTATCCCCGGTTTGGTCCCAAGGAAGATAAGTTATTCTGACTAGGTGATGAATCATTCACACAAAAACAAATTGGATACTTTATTAATTTGGCTGTATTGTAAATTGCTAGATATAGTACACATATCGAATCACTATAACATTTATTACTCCCTCCGTCTCAAAATTATTGTCAGGAGACAAGAAGCACAATGATTAATAAAAGTGGGACCATTATAACTCTCAACCACTCAAATAGAATATTCCCTCATTATATTCTCTTTTTCTAGCTAAAATAGGAAAGTGGACAATTAATTTGAGACATCCATAAAAGGAAATATGGACAATTAATATGAGACGGAGGGAGTATTTAATTATATATTATTTATGATATTACAACTGTGAAATATAATATAAAGAAGTTCATTGTACAGATTAGTAAAATATCTTTATACTGCAAACTTCAGAACGAGAATTTACATATATTCTTACATGTTTAAAATAGCTAGGGTTTGTTTGAGTAAACTTAACTTAGAAACTCATCCACGTTTGAGTAACCTCTAAATGAAGAACTTAAGCTCATACTTTCTTCCGAAGTTTATGATGATATAAGCTCTTATCGAAACACTTCATTTGAGCTTTGTGTAACGGTAATTATTAATAAGTATACCCCATTTCGAATAAAAAGTTATTCATACATTATATGGAGTATAGTTATAGATGCATGTATTTAAACATTTGACGTTGAAACTATTATCTGGCAAAATTGAAATTTACGGCACCTGGGTCCAGGAGATAGTGTTTCAGAAGGTATGGCTTATAGATATGGGTTCGTAACTATATATTACACAATGTTTCTTAGTCCGATATTCATAGTGTGATTTATGAATACAAATCATGCATATGCATGGATACTAATTGTGTATAGTTTCTTTGGGCACCAACAGCCACTTGATAATGAGTCTCTCCTTCATAATATATGCGGCTATTCGGATATGTTAAAAGCTATTGCCTCCTTCTATGAGCTTTTCAAAATTAATGATCAGCATACTTATGAAAAAAAACAATCAACTTATTATACATTTGTAATGGGCCGTATATGTTATGAAACATGATGTTTAGGTGAAGATATAATTTATAAACTATCAATGGATACCCCGTGACTTGTAGTGGTTTGTACCTTCTTGTTTACTGAATCTTGTTTTTTTAGTTTAGTGAATCTTTTTCAATCAACTATATAAATATGTGGCCATGCACTTGAACATGTGATCTTTGAGCAAACTTGATACAGAATATGTTTGCTCACACAAATTCTAAGTTTATAATTTTATATATATACATTAGAGTATTGAAAATATCTAACATGGGATCTTTATTTTATTTCTTTTGCAAATCGACCCCTTTGTTTTAGTAAAGTTTGCTTTAGTGACTACATGCTTTCCATTTTACTTATTTGATCCCTTATATATAGGAGTGTAAATGAGCCGACCAAGTCAACTCCAGATTGACTCGACAAAGGCTCGAAACGAGGCAAGCCTTAATGAGCTTGAGCCTCATCTTGAGCTTAACGTAAATCCCGTTTAATAAATGAGATCGAGCCCGAGCTTTAAATATCGAGCTCGAGTAGGCTCGCGAGCATAAACGAGCTTGTACAATATAACATATATGTGAATCGTATAATTACATATTACATACCTTTTGAGATAAATAAGTAATTGTGATGCATTATTTAATCAATTAAGATTAGTCTCTCCAAACTACATTAAGTTAAAACTCTATGTAAGACATATAGTTTAGGGTTGAGCACAAATACCGATAAACCAGACCGAAAACTAAAAATTTGAAAAAACCGAACCAAAAAACCGCACCAGTTGGCAAACCGATAGGATTGGTCTTGTTTTTTTATAACAAAAAAGAATGTTTGGGGTGATTTTTGGTTTCAAATGAAAAACCGAACCGATAAAACCGATGTTTACGTAAGGTATGTATTGGGAGGTAAAGGTAGCTAACCGGTTTGGTTTCCCACGTTTGGTAAGGACCCCAAGGTGTGACCGGAGTCACGAGCTAGGGTAACACTCACGGTGTAGCTAGTGTGTGAATATGTGAATTCACTGTGTGAGTAAGGTCGGTTCATTCGTTGGAATGAACTTTCTATTTATAGGGATGGTCCTAGAGTTTCACGTCGCCCTGGAGGTCCATCGACGGTTAGAGGATGGTCCGCGTGGTAGACATCCAATGGAGGAAACAAGAATGACACGTAGCGTGTTATTCATGGTCTCGATGGGTGCATGGAATGATCCATGCACGATTGCAACCCTACCTATAAGAAAATGAGATAGTGACACATATTCGCTTGTTGCAATGGTCCTGGGGGAAGCTCCCCGTCCTATCGTTTCCTGAATGTATGTTTGCCAGGCTTTCGAGGCTGGCCTGGGAGTTCATTTCCCAGGCGTATTATGATGAGTTATGGCCGCTATTGGGCCTGGTTAGAGCGTGTAGACCTTTAGTCGATTGGGCTGAAGGTCATATATGTTATCAAGTCCCCTAGTCCATTAGAGTATTTTACTGCTTTGGGGAAATGTGCTTGCGATTTTCCCAGGACAACTGAAAGTATAGATTACAACTTTTGCGCTCATCTTTGCGTAAGTGACGTCCGTGCGTCAGGGCCATTAATTGTAGAACTTGATTGGGCAGTTAGTTTTTAGCCATCCATCTTCTCTCTATTTCTTGATCTTGGAGGTAATTATTTTGAATTTGTTTTTAATTACGTGCGGATTTTTAACTGCCTTGCCCATTTTCCCGTGGTGGGTTCTTTTTGTGTTACACGCGCCTTTGTTTGTGTATAACTTGTGCGGTTAGTGATGATTTATTTCTAGATCACGTTTTAAATTTATAATTACTCGTTTACCTATGATCTACTAATGCACTAACGGGCAGTGTACCCGATCGTGTGTATCTAGTAATTGGTAAAACCGAGATCATCCCAAGAGCTATTGGCGGAGTCTAATCTAAGTTCTAATTTTCACGAAAATGATTTTTAATTAATTAACTAATTAATAAAACGTAAATGAAATGTGAAGATAATCAAAGGAGAAGAATGTGCTAACCTAGTTACTACTTTATCATGCAATGATGTAGTTCCTATGTGAAATGTATATGTCTCGCCTTATGTAGTGGTTCTAAGTCATTAGACCCGAATGGTCATCGTAACCTAAACTATAATCCCTAGATCCCAACCTCGATGGTCACGGGTGGCCAAGTATTCAGTTCTTAGTCATTAAGTACCAACTATCTATAAGACCTATTTAGTGTCGAGTTTCCCACTACTTGACACTTAAACCTTCGTTTGGTTCACGTAAGGTTTAACCGCGCTTCTTAAGTACATATTCTAGTGTACGCGGTGGTATGTTCAACCCCTACACACGATGTCACAATCCATGTAACCTACTAGGCTATTGTTCGAATGGTCATGCACTAACTAGCATATTAGGTACCCTAGCTTCAGTATTACCAAAAAGCGGGGATTCAACGATAGGCTAACAAGATATCCACAGAAAGCGATAAATAGACAAGGAAGATGAATCAAAGCATAGATAAATTTGTAGTAACGTAGAGGGGGGGGGGGTGAATACTTTTTTATTTAAAATATAGAAATCTTTCGTATCAAATTCCCGATCAAGTGTGGCTAAATATAGATAATGGTTATGACAGTTATATGAACTATATATATATCGTAGATTATGACACAAACATAATTACAAATATTTTTACAAATCCGATACTCATACATCATCAGTAGAATATAAACAACCAATCACACAAACATAAGCACAACACAAAATTAAAGGGATTGAGCTACTTTTGATCGAACTGGGGACGGTCCCAGATATGTATGGATGGTCCCATATATATGTAGGACTAGCTTTCTATTTACAGGACCGCCACCAGTGGCGTTTTTGAGAGAGGATGAAATTTTCGAATATTTTTCATTTTTTAAGTTAGCTAGTTAAAATGAAGATATAGCTATAAATACAATCATCACACAATCATAAGCACAACACAAACATAATAATGAGTAATGAAAGCGAATCTAAAAGTAAAAAAAAATAAAAGAAAACGCAAACTGAACACGATGATTTACAGTGGTTCGGTCACGAAGCACCTCTTCGCCCTACTCTACTCCCCGAATACCCAACTCGGGAGTTACTTCACTAATCAACAAACTCCCTTCTCGGCGGAGAAAGCCATACAACATATGTAACACCCCAACCCGACAAGGGTCCGAATGTTACATTATGGAGTCATATCAGAACATATAAAAAAAAATTCAAGCGGAAGTCTTATTAAATAAAATACCAAGTCATATAAACGAATGACTTACAAAGAAAAAGAATACATAATCCAACGTGTCTAAAAAAATACGAAATATCAAAACAAATGTTCTTGCAAATGAGTCCAAAATAATAGGGGAACTAGGGTCGGTTCACTCAAAAGCTCCTACTCTCAGCCCATCAAAGCCCAGCATCGCACTTGGTACCTGCCGCATGGAAAAGAAATGCGGCTGAGCTTAAAAAGCCCAGTGAACAGATATAACAAAACAAAAGCTAAACATAATCAAAATACAAAAACGAATGAGAGGAGACTGATAACAAAATCGTAACGAATGAGCACAATGAGTCTATGAGTCAATGAGGAACTTGCAGAACACAATATTAACAAATATCCAGAAGGAACAAAATCAAAGGAACCAAAGCAAAGCAAAGCAGCGAATCATTGAACAAATACAAACACATATAAATAACCAAACATACAAGTATCGAAACATAATCATATAGGAGTTGATGGACAATATCATAATTAAAACAAGCAACCAAACAATGTACAAGCATATCGATAAGCGGATCAACTAAACATGAATATGGCAAAACAACAAATTAGGTAATCAGATATACATCATAACTAAATGAAGTAGCTGAACAAGAATACAACATGGCAAACTAAACAAATCAACTAGACTGATAAAATAAGTTGTACCATATTCCTTCATCAACCAGTAACATGAACAAAAGTGTAAACATGGCGGATCAACAAGTCAGGTAAACATTAATTACTATGGTGCACCGATAACATAAGTATCAGAAAATATCAGACATGAGTACAAACATGGAAATCACAAATAGCAGGTAGGTTACTAAATGATAGTCATAGCCCTCGACATAACTGAACGTAGTATAACACGATAAACGGTTAAATCAAATGATTACATACTAGCATGGCAACCAGACGAATCAAATATCACATAATAGCATGGTAAGCGGATAATCATATATTAGCATGGTAACAGATGAATCAGGTAACCACACACTAACATAGTAGACAGAGAAATCATGTAATCATAATCAGCATGGTAAACTATTGGATCGATATACTCTAACCAAACTAACTTAAATAGCTTGTTAAGGGTTTAATAACTTCGGATAAATCCTAAGTTATTAACAATGAAACACTGAGTAATCTTTATTAAGTACGCGGAATTTACTTAACAAATCTAAGAAGAATATAACTTTAACTTTTATAAATAACTCTAAATCTGCTTGTTATGCAGACTCTTTAACAACTCTAAAACTCTAATAATAATCGTACTTTAGGATTCTAAAACATATATCTAAAACTCGTACATCTAATGCCAATCTAGGGGTCCTTTTATAGACATAAGGATAACCCTAGTCGGTTTACAATTTGTATCCTTGTACGACAAGTAATCTAAACAAAGAATATTCTAGAATAAACAAAGCTTTCCATAAACGAATATAGCAGTTCTTTAGCTTTGCAGTACTTTGACTTCGACAGCAGTACTTTGACTTCTTCTTTAGCAGTACTTTGACTTTTCCAGTACTTTGTAAATCTTCAGCACTTTCATATCCCAACAATCCTCCCCTAACTTGAATTCTACTTGTTTGACTTCAAGTTCCTTTGTAAACTTATCTTTAACAACTCCATCTTCAAGGAAAGATTGTGTCTTTATCTTTGGATTGTATCTTTGTAGACTCTGTGCTTATATCATCATTATCAAAGTATTCTTTAGAAATTATTCTTTTCAGCATCCTTGATCAGTAATCTCTTTTCAGCAACATTCAGCAAGCTCCATCTTTTCAGCAACATAATACAATTTGTACATTAATTCAGTTTTAACTTTCAGTCTATTCTCATCACATCCAGGTGTGTAAACTCCTGTGAGAGGTGAATCATTGAATATTTAATGGATTTGAGTTCTCTTTACCAAAGCCGTTAACTCTGGAGTAGCCAAATGTTTTGATGTGTAAGATCATGGTACATTGATAACCATATGATTTTTAGCAAATCATCAGCTATCAACAGATTTGATTTGTCTTTACCAAAAGCTATACCCTTTTGGACTAGTTAGTTCTTTCATCTCTGGTGAACTAATTACCATATAATGGTTTTTCCACAGCCTTTACCACAAGCCATTTTCTTGTGGGCTAGCCAACTCTTCACATTTACTGATATGGTGAGTTGATTACCATACAACTTATTAGCAAGTTGTCAACTATAAAACGGATTTGAGATATCTTTACCAGAGCCGTTTGCTCATGGATTAGCCAATCCTTTTGTAACCATGGTGGATTGATGTTAGGAATTGGAAATTCCATAGTGAAGTGTCGGTCACCCCAAATATAATTTAGCATAAGTTAGCTCGTAGACATATCATTATTTATCAGTTTATTAGTTAGTTATTAGTTTATTTTAGCGTAGTGTAACACCGTGGAGGAAGGACGGGTCTTTACCCACTGTATACCTGATCCACAGGCCGATAGGAGGTCGTTGTGTCTGTAAGTATAAATACCCCTTCCATCCATGGAAGGGGTGGAGCTTTCAATCTAACCTTTCATAATTTGTGCTACAAGTCTCTAGCAAGAAACTCCCTCTCTCTACTTTCTCTCTCTAAAATGTTTAACATGTATTTTGATCATCCAAGATCACCCGAATCATCAACACAATAATATTATCGATCCTACAAATGGCATCAGAGCCTAGGTTGCGTTGTGTTAATGATTCGTATGGTTTCTTATGTGGTTCTTGTATGCAGTTTGGTCATGTTTTGTTGCAGTTTGATGTGGTAATGAATCTGGTGTTATTGTGTTCACTGTTTATGATGTTTTTATGGTTTGTGTTTCATATGGTCAATCTTTTTGTTACAAGTTTTATAACTGTTTCACTTGTAAAACTGTACTCATTATTGTTTCTAAAAACCATTTGTGTGATCAAACTGTCTTTCTTGTGGTCATATTCGTGAATATCAACATGGGTCAAAGATGGCTTTTTCTGGTCAGTTTCATGAGGTCAAAACAGATGCAGTCTTCAGTTTTTTTGGGTCATTCTTCGTAGCGAGTTGGTCAGTTCTTCATGGAGACTTGTCTTGACAAGTCGTCCAGGTTCAATGTATCCAGTGTCTTAGCGAGTTGAAGTGATAGCAACTTGTTTCATGCAAAAAGCGACTTGGAAAATCTTTGACCTAGCGACTTGTTATTCAACAAGTCGTAGCGACTTGCTTTGGAAAAAGTGGGTAGCGACTCGCTTTAATGAAAATGGGTAGCGACTTGATAATACTTTGGCTAGCGACTTGAACAGAAAAGTTTGAAGAAGAAATGACTCGACCTTGACCACAACATACCATTCATCATCGACCTCTGGTTGCTCTTAACCATCATCAGTCATAAAAAAAAACAATCATGTATACCCATTTTCATCACTACCATCTCATATCTATAAAAACAAACATATGTAACTCTTATGATCTCAGGTCTTTAATCCGTGAAATAGAAACCTCGAAAGGAGTCATGGTCTTTCACTAGAATCAAAACTCATCATCAATCATTGTTTTTTTAAAGCATAACTTCAATAATATTCGATTTAAAAAGAGAAGATTAACAACATGTTTGTTATAATCTTATCCTTGGATCGTTTATAATTAATGAAAAACAACTAAAAGAACTTAAACACATCAAAGATTAAACCTACCCGAGACCTTCATCTTAAGATCTTGAAGCCGGTCAACCATCTCTGTGGCCATCTCGTACCAACCCTGTGGTACGAACAGCATCCTATGCCATCCCCGTGGCAAGATGTGTCGTGTTATCACTTACATGGCCAACTTGGCTTGATAGTTCTGAAGCAGATTAATGAGATGGGGGCGGACTGGAATGAGATTAGGAATGGATTTTGTGAGGATGTTTTGGATATGAGGCGTCTGATTTTGTTGTGTGAAGAAAGAGGCGTCTAGAGTTGAGAGAGTTTAGGGTTTGAGTTGGGTGTAGAGGTTCTGAATAGAGAGGCGGATGTATTTTAACGAAATTTAGGGTTTGGTAAGTGTGTATTATCAGGGAAAATGTGATATGGTGCGTTTGTTTTATATCCGAAGAATTAGGGTAATTTCGGATTTGGACTTATTGGGTTATCATGGGTAATATCTTCATGGGCCTTGTGATTATCATGGGCGTGTATGAGTATTTGGAGTTGTTAGACAATTCTTAGTTGGGCTGTGTGATAATACTAACGTGTATACTACCATGAGTGGTAATACTAACGTGTATTGTTCCAAGATTCCATAAGGAGAATGTGTTGATAATTATGGAACGGCTTGTGGTATTACTTGATCTTGAGAATTATATCTGAATCATTTAGCAAGTGTGCGGATTAAAAGATCAAGTACACCGCTTGATTAAAGGACTTGGGTCGGTAAATTATGTTGCTTAATCAAGACTACTGTTGGACTTGGACCGGGTCAATTGGCAATTTATTATCTGTCACAAATGTTGGAATGCATAATATGATTTTTTAAGTATTTACTTGGACAACATCGGGTGGGTGTTTAATTGATTCGGTTGTTGAAGTTTGATAATTTGGGCATTGTATTGATAGTTGTTTCGTGAATTGGTCGAGCATGATAATTGGATTGGGCCCAATATATACAAACCATGGATGTAAGATATGCGAGTCGAATGTGTGATGATGAGATTGATAATGAGGTTTGATGATGAGATTTGGTGTGATTTAATGGGTTATGTGGTTTGGTACTTGGGTATATACATCTTCACGAAGAGTTTTATGTCACATGCTTGAAGTGTTTATTTAAACAAGGTTGACTACGGGGTTGTTTGAACGGTATTTCTTATTTGGATTGGATGTGAGGTTTTCCGGGCGCGATCACTTATTTCGTCTTCTTTCTTTCTACCCCCTTCCGCGAAGATGACTTGTTTGGGCAGTTATAGTGTGTGATAAATACTTGGCTATTTAGTTACGGTTGTGATTCTTTCTCGATTAACCCACAACGTAGCTATCACTTCGGTGTCTCACGCAGTTGAGGATATGTCAAGAGGTTTTGTACATTGGGTACACCGTTTCTTCTTCACAAGGATTAGTACAAGTTTAAGTAACAAATCTGGGGATTTTCACTTCTTGATCAAGTTTGGCATATCGGGTTTACTTATCCATGTTGTCACTGCAATTGCCGACAGAATGCGTGAATTATGTGTTTACCAAAGTATTTATTGGATGGTTGATGATGTTGGATAATGAACCGCTGCATGTTCCCCTAAAACAGATATTTACCGAAACCAAAGTTGTCATAACACATTCAAGCTGACATTGTTTATGGTTTTGTCTTGATTTTGTAAAATCCCGCGAAAGAACCTATTTCTCGGTTTAAATCATAGACTTGTAAAATCCCGTGACAATGGAAACATCCTGGTAATAGTAAAGTGTATTTCCGGATCTATCTTACGGTTTATTTTTGGTTTTGTAAAATCCCGCGAAAGAACCTATTTCTCGGTTTAAACCTTAGAATTGTAAAATCCCGTATTGATGGAACTATCTTGGAGAAAGGAAAGTGTATTTCGGGATCTTATTTGATGCTGGTGCTACGTTTTCTGTTTCAAAGAAGGGATAAACGGGTGTACTTCATATTCGTCATGGCAGTATGGTTATTACTTGGTTTTACGGGGTTATGTGCTTTTAACCATGGTCGTGATGAAACCATTATCAAAGTTCATTTAAATGTCAAAGAAGGCTAGATTTGAGCAGTTCAGAAGATGTGACAATGGCGTTAATTCAGTATTATTTATTTGAGATTGAAGTGAATTATCACGGGCGAGTGTACTTAGTATCTGAAGGTATCGGGGATGGTTGGATGAAGATTCTTCATGATCCTTGTTCGAGCTTATTATAAAAAACGAAGACTTGGAAATCTAGTTATTCTTGGGAGTCTTTTTTCTTTTACCACGAGGGGAAATTGGGCTCTTTTTGCCATAAAAATAACTATCACTTTAAGGAGTTACGTTGTAGTGCTAAGTGTCACATTTAATTATGGATTTTCAAGAGTTGATGTACGTCTTATACTTGATGGTTGGTTGGTTGAAGAGTATATAGTACTTAGAGATTCAAATGGGCATGAAGTCTCGGCACCGCTCTTTGTTACATATGTGCAAGTTTAAGTCACGAGTTCGGGTTAGTTTACTTCAGGGTCAAATTCATCATATTGGGTTTTCTCCATCAGCTGTCACAACAAAGGGCCTACTGAATGATAATGGGGTTGATTACATGTTTTGCTAAGAGAGCTGAAAAGAGAGAGATAATGACGTCTGTTCACATCAGTTCAGGCCTCGTACTCCAAAGAAAAGAAATGTGTACGTTTCAGTGCGCATTATCTTCCGAAGAAGAGAAATCTTCTTATGACGTTTGCACACAACAGTTCAAGCCTCGTTCTCTAAAGAAAAGAAATGTGTACGTTTCAGTGCCCATTATCTTTTGAAGAAGAGAAATCTTCTTATGACGTATGAACACAACAGTTCATGCCTCGTCCTTAAAGAAAAGAAAAGTGTACGTGTCAGTGCGCTTTATCTTCTGAAGAAGAGAAATCTTCTCACTAATGACCATTCTCATCAACATGCTTCATACTTTTTCCATGCGCTTCAGTCATCAAGTGAACCGGGCTACTGTTAATTGTTTTCTGATTCCACTTTCTCAACTATAATGAACATGGCGACATCCTGTGCTAATTTTGCAGGGGAGAAGTGTGAATTGACTACATTTGGATGATATTCACTTGTTTAATCAAGAATGGCATCTCCGTATGCAATTCTTGAGGGGGAGAAGAAGTGTGATAATTCTGCATGGTTGATTGACTTATGAGAATATATGGTCATACGGCTCCTAACTCATGTAAGAAATGAGCTTCTTCTTATCGGATCATCTTTACATGGAGTTTCATCTAAGAGCCGCTGGTTGACATCTTCACTCGGATTGATGAGTTTATCGACAAAGTGCTTCCGATTAATGCTTCACGTATACATCAACATGATGATTCCGAACAATCTCTCTGTTCTTGTTTGATGTGATTGGTAGTTTGGTGTTACCATCTTGTGTGTTCGTTGCGGCATGATTGTTGATTTCCTTGATGAACATCTTTCTGTTCTTGTTTGATTGGGAGGGATTTTAGTTAAGGGGATTTGCAAGATGTAAGTTAATTGGGATGCTTTTTGGTGGGATGCTTTTTGGTGTGAGTTGAAGATGTTAACACTCTATTCCCCAACTGGACAATCTTGAAGAAGGTTGAGTCTACAATCGGTTCTACATTCTCTGCTACATGTTAGAAGACTAAAAGACGAGTTGCATTTGATTATCAAAAGACTTCTTCATATTCAAGCATTCATCATAAAGATTGTCAGTTTAGGGGAGAGCACTAATTGGGGGAGAGTGAAAAGTCAGATTTTATCCCTAATTAGATTTGCTCACATTCTTCAGCAAGTTGATTCCCACAAGATTACAAGTGTTCTTCTCTAAAGATTTCAAGTATTTGGGCTTATAAGATGTTGCTGATTCTGAAGTGTCAAAACCAGCAAGGGGGAAGGAGACAAGCATCTAAACGCGAGTAAACTTGATGAGCTTAATACTTCTAAGTAATTGAAGATATCCCGGGAAGACAAATGTTATTACCGTAGAGAAACTCAAGGTTTGACTCATGGCGAGTAAACTTGATGAACAAAATTCTTCTAAGTGATTGAAGACATCCCGGGAAAACAAATGTCATGACCGCAGAGAAACTCAAGGTTTTACTCATCAAGGCGTTTAGTGTTATTATTCCAACTACGTGGGGGAAGTGATGTTAGTGAAAGTTTCTGAAGATAAATGAGGTACACAAGTACGACATATTCATGGAAGATAAATGTGTAACATGAGGGAGGTGTTATCAGTTATTCTCTCGTTGGGAATGTGTGTACTTCGGATTCTTGAGCTTCATACACATTCATCAGGGACGAAAGATGTGAACATAGGGGAGGTGTTCTTCATTACCCTCATGATGTGTATTCAGGAGAGTTCTTGGATATTGGTGTACTTCGGATTCTTGAGCTTCATACACATTCATCAGGGACGAAAGATGTGAACATTGGGGAGGTGTTCTTCATTACCCTCATGATGTGTATTCGGGAGAGTTCTTGAGCATTATTCTAAGAGACGGGCTGCATCATTTCAACTAATCGGGGGAAGTGTTCTCTTGACACCTTTTGGAATGGATTGCGTCAGACTTCAGTGGTTATGAAATTTGAGAAGATTATTTATGAGTGGGATGATACGTTGTTGTTCTTGTTGATGATGTAACCCCGAACGGAGATCCTCGATTATCGTTCTTAAAATGGAGCAGTGGGATCGATGATAATGGTGTGCTTCTTTGTGCACCTGGCTATTGGAAGCTTGAAAGAAAGCTTTGAATCTGCTCAGCTAAAGGATTTTTTGTTTGGGAGGAAGCTGCCAAAGTCTCTTTCTCTCAAAGGCTCATGTTCTATCTTCTATTCTGGAGCCTCGGAAGCTTTGGTGGTGGAAGTTTAAGAGATGACGAACTCTATCTTCTATATCCTTATCTCGGTACTCGTATCATCATTCTCTCAAACTATATCATCTTCTCTATCTTTGTATATATTTATCAAAAACAAAATACAAAAATAGAAAACCAACAAAAACAAAATAGAAAAATATAAAACCTTCAAAAACCCATAAAAATCAAAAAATTTCAAAAATACCAAAAATATGTTTTCGCATGACATGTCTTCTGGTATCGATAACATCTGCGGTCTTAGAAATGTCATTCAATAATGGCACAGGACCATAGATGAAGTTCGAGCAGGAGGTGTAAATATTTCTTTCTTAACATGTCTAAAACTATGGCTTGCAGTTACTTCAGACTGTAACCCGTGCTTAAACCATGGCTTGCTATTATTTCAGATAGCAACCCGCTCTTTTAAAGAAGGAAAGTGCTACGCTAAACCATTTCAAATATTTCGTGCACTTATCCTAAAACAATATGAGGAAAGTATGTCGAAGGACTGCTGTTCCTACTCAAATATTTTTCCATCTAAAATTCTTCAGAAAAATATTTGGTGTATTCAAAAATTGGTGGTAATTGAGTTGCTTGAAAATCAATCAGATTCAAAGTTTTCGCAAAAATTGAAAACTCAATCAATGACTTCAGCGCTTTTAAACTTTTCAGAAAATAAGTCATTGATTGAGGGGGAGAATGTTTTCAAATCTATATCATCTAACGAGATTATCTAATTATCCTAATGTGCTTAATTATAAATGATGTTAACCTATGTTGAAGGACTAGGTGCCTAGGATATGATTGTTAGGATTAGATGATTAGAGTTTGATAAACACATTATTCCCATACCTTATATGATCTGATTGATATGTTGGTTAGACTTTTATTAGTCGATTGTTGTTTGGGTGATGTCGACCACCATATATCTGTATGTGTGTTCACTAACGTATGCAGATATATTGGTATATAAGAATGTTCCCGATCCGGATCCCACAAATGAAGATGATTGGATGCCGAGAGGAAAGGGTAACTATATCTTGGGTTGACAAATGAAGAAACGGAGCTTAATTGGACTTCTACGGAGAGTTGGCATAAATGCAACGTAAGAGGTCTCACTGCATCAGCATATGGTTTTCTTCATCAACAAATGAAGAAACGGAGCTTAATTTGACCTCAGTTGGCATTAAAATGCAATGTAAGAAGTCTCACTGCATCAGCAGACAGTTTTTCTTCCAAGCCCTACAACAACAACAGAAGCTTCTCAACCACATAACGTATCTTTGTGCAGGATAATTGTGATTATACCATTTTCTTTAAACAATTTTTAACTAATATTGTTTTGAAAAATGGAAAAATATTTGTTTTGAAAATAAATTGGACTTAATTTTGAAAATCACCGGACTTCATTTTTATCAAAACCTAAGTCACTCAATCAACGACTACGGTCATCGATTGAGGGGGAGTGTGATTTAAAATAAATTATTTTCAAACAATATTTCTTCATAAAAGTCCGTTTGTACGAATTAATGTGGTGATCTAAATATTTAATGTTATGTCATGGTATGATTTTTATTTAGAATCAAGATCTTTCAAAATGAATTTTTTTTCTGTTCTTGTTTGATTGTGAAATTATTTTATTTTACTTAAAGATCTCTTAAAACAATCATATCTGACACTAACAATCTTTAATGTCTTAAACTGTTCCTTATCTGTCATTTTTCAAAAATTGAATCTTGCCACGTCTTTCCCTAAAATTTTAAATGATTTAAATCAACTGGGATCACAAATCTCAATTGGTTTGAAATTTTTGATCAGGGGAGAGATCGTGATTTAAATCTCTTGTCTGTTTTAATGGAATTGGTTTTAGTCCTTTAAAGGCACTCCTGCCTCCATGTGCCAAACGATTTCAAATACATGATGCACATGATTGAGGAGGAGCATTTATCCAAAAAACCAGAAGAGTATTTAAACCAGACGCATTTTCTCCAATGTTTTCTAAACTTTATTAAATCACTTGGGATCCAAAATCTCAAAGGGTTTGATATTTTTGATCGGAGGAGAATTTGTGATTTAATATGAAATTTGATAAAAGGTGATCATTTTATTCAATGTGCAGGCTCTCTCTAATATGTGCTAAACTCTTTCATATATTGATGCACATATTGAGGGGGAGCGAATGGTTTCGTAATCGCTTTTGTGATCGTGAATGTGCTTCAAAAGAACTCTTTCCTCTATGTGATAAAATGATTTCAAATATCCTATGCACATATTGAGGGGGAGAATTTACCAAAGAAAATCAAATGGCTTTTTCCATAAGAAATTGTGATCAAGAATTTATTTCAAAAGAACTTTTGCCTCCATGTGCTAAACAATTTATAAAATCATATGCACATGTTGAGGGGGAGCATTTCTAAATGATCAAAACAATTAAGGTACAAAATTCTTTGATTTTATATCACAAGTACCTTGATTGTTTTTCAAATGATTTTTCGATTGGTTTCAAGGAAGAAAGAACAATACCAAAAGACCGACCAATTTAATTTATGCATGGTGTTATAAGGATGGTTAGGCTAGGTATTCGTTCCCACGATCCGCCAGAACCGGAGGGATCTACCCAGGGACAATCCAGTAGATAGTGTATAAGTCCTTAGGTATGATGAAAAAAGGAGAAAAGTGAGATATGGGAAGAGTGCGGACTGAGACTGAGCTAGTACTGGAATAAACCCAACAAGGTTCTAGTTATGAAGTCTCGGTAAGCACTGAAGGGGTTGAATAATGAAAAGGAATTGAATGAGAAAAGGGTGAAAACAAACAGCCCTCCAATAATTCAACCTTAGGGCAGAAACCGGGTTCAATTCACATACTACTGGTGGTTACCAAGGTAACATCGGTATTGAAGACAAGACATCATGGAACCAGTGACGCACTGCACTTCAACTTTCCAAACCACTAAAGTTCCTCTTAAAAGGACTTGTTTCATTCTCACGGGGAACCGACATTATCTATCGACTTTCTCTTAGAGATTGTTGATATTGAAGAAGGAGACCCTCTCCCTAGTCTCCGGCATAGGAACCAAATGTGCACTATTGAGTCTAGAGCCAAGAGATTATCCACAATATCTCGTTAGGATACTAAATTCTTGAAGACTTGCTGTTTTACACAATGTGGAAAGTAAGTGTATATTAAGAGTCCTACGCATTATCCTTGTGGTATTGCCAGAACATCCGAGTGATATGTAAAAGTATTCACAATGAAGATGGAAATCCTTCTAGAGCCAACATCAAACAAGCTCTTGGTGGGTGACATGTGAGATCTTCTCGTAAGATCAAGCTTGTGACAACTGGATAGAAACGATGGGGCGATTCATTCTTGAATCAACCTTGGTCCAGGAAATGGATTGACGGATACCTTTGAAAAACCGGTCGTTGTGCTTAAAAACTCTTTTCTCTAGCACTTCGACTGTGTATTAAGTTCTCAAAATAAAAAGGGTATTTATGATTGAAAATTGATTTCTTCTTCTAAACCTTCGTTGTATTGAAAAACTCTTTCTTCAAGCAATACGCGATTGTTTGTCAAATCCTTTTTCATCAATCAGTGAATCTCAATTTGCTGGTTCACTCACTCCTTGTTGTCTTCTTTGAGACGTTCCGGTTTGAGAACAACTAGTGCAGCTGTGAAACCCTGTCAAGGAAATTCTTCGGAATTATACTTGATCACAGGCAGTACATGTACTGATCAACAGGGAACCGTGGGTCATGTACCTCAATTCAATGAAAGTGATCAAAGACACTTTCATGTGTTTTATTGCTAACTGTTGTTTGCAGGTACATTTGGACGGTTGCAGCTGATCAGAATTGAGGAGTCAATCCAAAGCCACATGCTCACAGCATCCACACTTAATTTGAAGAAATCATGACTGGTGCATATCTACATAACCTGGTTCTGATATTTTTATACTATGCTCCCGCTACGCTGCTGCAAATATTATGAACCAGTAAAGCTTCCGCTACTCTGATGGAAAGATGTCATGATCCAGAAAGTGTGAGCATGTCGGTCCGAAAGTCACAACTTCACATGATGGCAACACAATAATGGGTGATCCAGAGATTTGCTGTGGCTGATGATCTCAATGAAAGCTCGATGATCATCAAAATGTGGATCAGTTCAAAGACCTCCACTCAAAGTACAAAACTATGCGGACTTTGAAGAATCACTGCCAAAGTACAAAGATGCAGATGTTGAAGAATTAAAGTCTACGAGCTCAAGACTGAAGATTAAATAGAATGCTAAGATTCGAAATGTAAAACATGGGGTGACCTCCCTTAGGGGGAGATTGTTAGGAATTGGAAATTCCATAGTGAAGTGTCGGTCACCCCAAATATAATTTAGCATAAGTTAGCTCGTAGACATATCGTTATTTATTAGTTTATTAGTTAGTTATTAGTTTATTTTAGCGTAGTGTAACACCGTGGAGGAAGGACGGGTCTTTACCCACTGTATACCTGATCCACAGGCCGATAGGAGGTCGTTGTGTCTGTAAGTATAAATACCCCTTCCATCCATGGAAGGGGTGGAGCTTTTAATCAAACCTTTCATAATTTGTGCTACAAGTCTCTAGCAAGAAACTCCCTCTCTCTACTTTCTCTCTCTAAAATGTTTAACATGTATTTTGATCATCCAAGACCACCCGAATCATCAACACAATAATATTATCGATCCTACAATTGATAACCTATTGATGTTACCATCTCAAAAACCATTTATTTCTTTTAGCCTTTGTTTCAAAACATTTATCTCTTAACAAAAGTTTTTCAAAATCATTAACTGGTTGAATTCTGCAAGCAGTACTTTGATGAAAGTACTGTTTGATCAGCAGTACTTTGAATAAAGTACTGATATATCAAAAATTTATTCAATTAAAATTCATACTAGTTATTCATCATCATCAGCCATAGTAGTCCATCTGATAAACAATTTGATGACCATAAGAGCAATTTCATTATCTTCTTCAACTTCCATTCCATCCTCTAGCATTGTTCTCATAAGATCTGCTGTAAGTGAATCATAGTCCCATATTCTAACTCTAGAACATGTACTCCAGATTCTTCGAAGAATCTCCAACTGATAATCTCCCAATCTTCTTGGTTCTTCCAAATCTCAGCAGTGCTTTGTTCTTCAGTTTCCCAAATAGTTGTGAGATCCCCAAGCAAGACTAAACCAACTCCTTCTGATGAATTATGTTCAAAATAATCTCGCACCAAATGATATAAATGAAATAAATCCACCCTATCTATTATGTGCAATAGATCCCATAGCATGTTGAACACCCTGAAGCTTTCATCTTCTCTGTGAAACATTAGATAACTTCCATCCTTTGATTCTACAACTTCAAAAGTAGTTATTGGAGATTTGTTCATCTTCATTTCATCATCATCTTTAGAATACTCAAATTCTACTACTCTTACTTAATTCCTTAGTTCATCATCAGTATCAGACCTTAACTCAACTTTCTTTGATGGCTGTGTGTCTTCAACTTCAGTTGATCTTTTTCTTTTTAAGCTTTCTTTTCTTTCATCTTCTTTCTGAGCATCATCATCTTTATAGTCTTTGATACTATCAACTTGTTTCTGATAGTCTTGTCTAACAGCTTCATACAAACCTTTCATCTCAACATAATTTAACTTATTCAATCCAATATACCCTTGACCTTTCAAATATGCCATCATTGCATTCCTTTGTTTAGCAAGATTTGGTCTTCTTGGTAAAGCAGAAACAGGAATAGGTGACTTCAATGGTACATCAGCTTCAGCATTCAATTCTTCTTGTAATTTCCTAGCTGCTTCTTCATTCATAGCCTCTTCATTAACAACTTCAGCATTTAATTCAGCTTGTATCTTTCTAGCTGCTTCCTCATTCATAGCAACTTGAGCAGCCCTTATCTGTGCTAAAGTAGGTTTCTTTTTCTTCTTTGTCTCTACCAATGTACCTTTTCCTTTATCCTTAGGATCTATAGTAGATTGAGAAGCTCTTGGTTGTTCTTCTTGCACTCCTGGAATGCTAACACCCCTTGGCTTTGATAAATCATGAAAGATCTCAGCAATGGTTTCATCATCACTTGCAGTATGTATAGGTTTGAGTGTTTCAGCTTCCTTTTCTTGTATGACAATTGAAGGACCAGCTTCTTCTTCAGTTAAAACAGTTGATGGACCAGCTTCTTCTTCAAAATCTAACAACCTTGGAGTAATCAATTCTTGCCTGTAGGTTCCATGAAAAACAGTACTTTGATCTTCAGTACCTTGATCATCAGTACTTTGAACCTTAGTCCTTTCTTCCTCAGTACTTTCAATATTGACATGCTCTTCAGTACTTTGAACCTTAGTCCTTTCTTCCTCAGTACTTTCAATATTGACATGTGCTTCAGTACTTTGAACCTTAGTCCTTTCTTCCTCAGTACTTTCAATATTGACATGTGCTTCAGTACCTTGAGGTTCATTCTCCTTTTCTTCATGAAATTCAGCATCTTCTTTCAAATTCTCTTCTTCTAACTTCCACCCCAATTGGACAGAAGAATGTTGTTTAACCTTTTTGCCTTTGGTGGTCTTCTTTAAATGCCTTCGCTTCTTCTTTTCAGCTTTGACCCATAACCTGTGATGTGTAACCAATGGCCATACAAATTTCTTTAATCTTCTAAACTTAAGCTTCAACTTCTTAATCTGAGTAGCCTGTTTATCAAAAGATTTTTGCAATCTGACTATCGCCCTTGTCAGAAGATAATTATCAAACACTAATCTTTCAGGTGGTATAGGAACAGTATCTCTTCCAGAAGATGATGAGAGAACTTGTTCTGGTGTCTGAATAGGAGTAGTATGGTGGGATGAGGTGAGAGAAACTGCAGTACCTTCATTAACATCAGTAACTGGTGAAGCAGTACCTTGAGATGCAGTATCTTGAGAAGCAGTACCTTCAGAAGCAGTACCTTGAGTAGCAGTACCTTGAGTAGCAGTACCTTCAGAAGCAGTACCTTCTCGGTCATCACTATCTTCAGCCTCATCTCTAATAGCTTTAACAATCTCCATCATTGAAGTAGTCAATGGAGTGTTCCTTCCAGTGAATGAATCACTTTTCCTAGCCATGAAAGTAAAAATCTTGGCTGGTTGCACCACAACAGGTAAAAAACTTGTAGGCTTTAGCACATCAATAAGTTGCTTATTCAAGAACACTTGAATAAACCTTGGATACATCAACCATCTTGATCCATTTGAAATATGAGATAACATTCCATCAAGAATTAGCCTTGAAAAATTGAAAACTCGATCTGTAGCTAATCCCACTATAGCAGATGCTATGTTTGAACCAAATTGCTCCCATGATGTACTTTTAGCACTAATACAATGAAGCAATACATGAACTAAATACTTCCAGTGTGGACTGAATAAGGGTTTCTTGAAAGTTTGTGCAGTTAAGGACCCTTCATAGCCAATGTTGCTGAATGTATCTCAAATCAATTGCTTATCAAAACGAACAACCCCTTCTTCATCATTAAATAATAAATCTTCACGAATTGAGGATTCAGTAACCTTCACAATCTTCCCAGCAACTGTAGCTTGAATATACGAATCTTCATTCTCCATAAGAACCCCAGCAGTTGCCCAAAATTGTTGAATCCATGGCTCAATGATATCCGGTTCTATTAAAAGTGCATAACTAATCGGAGACCCAGTGAGAAAATCAATGATATCATGAAAGATCACATTAGCATAAGTCTTTTCTAAATTCGCTACCATGTTGTGTTTTGAAACTATATTACGATTTTCCATTGATGATGTAGGTACACAGAAAGTGATAGGATGAATAAAACGGGTGAAAGAGAGAGAAATATGGAAAAGATTAGAAGGTATCAATATGAGAGGGAAATTCGGAGAGTAGTTATTTATAGGTGAGATTTAAAAAATCACATCCCTTAATAACAAAGTTACCGTTAGTAGTAGTTACCCCTCAATATTACCGTTGGAACAGTACTTAGATACGACACGAGTGCAGTACTTCCAAAAAGCAGTACTTTCCAAGCAATACTTTCATAAAACCAAAAAGTAGTACTTTCGCATTCTCCTCTTTTTAATAGAAAATACAGCAGATAAACATGAATATCCTCCCCTCAAACAATGCATAGGACTATACTTACACTAAATAGTCCTCCCCTTAAATGTAACTCAGTAATTAATCATGCCAATGCTTACCACCAAGTGATTGAATCTTGAAAGATCAAAGCCTTTGGTGAGTAAGTCAGCTACATTATCATCTGTATGCACCTTGACAACATTAATGAGCCTATGCTCATAACAATCTCTGATGAAATGGTGCCTAATCTGAATATGCTTGGTCTTGGAATGATAAACTGGATTCTTCACAATACAAATAGTACTCTCATTATCAATATTGATAGGAGTATTATTGAAATTGAAACCATAATCTAATAGTTGATTCTGCATCCACAAAACTTGTCCACAACAGCTTGCAGCAGCCACATATTCTGCTTCAGTAGAGGATGTTGCTGCAATTGTTTGCTTCTTACACTGCCATGAGACTAATCTTCGTCCAAGATATTGGCATCCTCCAGTGGTTGATCTTCTGTCATATTTTTCACCTGCATAATCACTATCTGAAAAAGCTTCCAAGTGAAAAGGTGAATCCTTTGGATACCACAACCCTAACTTAGGTTGTTGTTTCAAATAACTGAAAATTCTCTTGACTGCATTCAGATGAGAGACCTTTGGATACCACAACCCTAACTTAGGTTGTTGTTTCAAATAACTGAAAATTCTCTTGACTGCATTCAGATGAGAGAACTTTGGTGAGACTTGATATCTTGCACATAAACAAACAGCAAACATGATATCAGGCCTAGATGCAGTGAGATACATAAGACAACCAATCATTGATCTGTATAACTTGACTTCAATAGGTTGTCCATCTTCATCTTTTCCCAGTGAGTTGATAGACTTGATAGGTGTAGTTACTGGCTTCATAGCATCAAAATTGAACTTCTTAAGTATGTCAGATACATACTTGTCTTGACTGATAAAAATACCCTCCTTTGACTGCTTAACTTGAAGTCCCAAAAAGAAAGTTAACTCACCCATTGAACTCATTTGAAATTCATTCTGCATCAGCTGCTCAAACTCCTTGACCATGGACTGTTTGGTAGCTCCAAATATGATATCATCAACATACACTTGAACCAACATGATATCCTTCTTGTCTCTCTTGATAAACAAAGTCTTGTCTATAGCTCCTCTCCTGTAACCATGTTGCAATAAGAAGGTAGAGAGCCTTTCATACCAAGCTCTAGGTGCTTGATGTAAGCCATAAAGAGCTTTAACCACCTTGTAGACTTTTTTAGGATGTGTAGGATCTTCAAAACCAGGAGGTTGCTTAACATACACCTCCTCTGTGATCTTGCCATATAAAAAGGCACTCTTTACATCCATCTGATAAACCTGAAATCCCATATAGGATGCAAAAGCAAGGAAGATTCGAATAGCTTCAATCCTTGCTACAGGAGCAAATACTTCATCATAATCCACTCCTTCTTCTTGTCTGTAGCCTTGTGCAACTAACCTTGCCTTGTTCTTGATGACATTCCCTCTTTCATCTCTCTTGACCCTGAACACCCATCTTGTACCAATTACCTTCTTTCCATCAGGTAGATCACATAGTACCCAAACTTCTTGAAGTTTAAATTGAAGAAGTTCTTCTTGCATAGCTTCAACCCAACTCTCCTTAGTTAATGCCTGAGCTATGTTTTTGGGTTCTTCTTGAGAGATAAAGCAAGTGAACAGGCATGTTTGATGATCCTTGTGATTCAACCTGTTTTGTTTATAAACAAAGCTAAGTAAAGCATTTTGAGGTGTAGAAAAACCCTTAGCTTTGTTTCTTGTAAGCACTCCATGAGAAGAAGGTCCAATGATTTGACCAGTAGGATGATCTTTATGAACTTTTAAGGTAGGAGTTTGTGGAACTTCATACACATCATCCAGGTTTGTGTAATCAGCACCTTCATTGGAAGTTGTGAAAATACCTTCACCATCATACTCATCATCAGTATCTTCTAAACCAGGCATGGTAGAATCATCCAAATCATCCAAAGTACTGTCATTAAGTGCAGCAGTACTTTGATCGAAAGTACTGTCAACCAAAGTACTGTGAGTGAACTCTGCAGTCTTTGTCTTTTTCTTTGCTTCCTCATAAGCTCTTCTCTGTTCATCGTCATAAGAATGTGCTAAAACATCTTGAAAAAGCATTTGATTTAGTTCATCTTGAATAGATTGATCCTCAGCAGACAATGAGGATTTTGGTACATCAATACTTTTCTTTGGTTCAACAGGTAGTGGTTCTTCATCAGGAACATCATCAGGTCTAATATGGACTCCATGAACAACATACTGTAAATCTTCTCCATTGTGTACAGGTTGATTTTCTTCTCTAACAGGTACATAGTTCATAGAAGGAGTCAAAACTTCAAGATCAAACATCCAATCAGGACCTTTACCCTTCTGATTTTCTTGATCTTCTAAAAATTCAACATGAAGACAATCTTGAACCTTCTTGGTGACTCTGTTGTACACTCTAAAGCCTTTGCTGTTGGTGCAGCACCCTAATAGATAACCTTCTTCTGACTTGCCATCAAATTTGCCCAAATTATCAATGGTGTTGAGAATAGTGAGAGGGCATCCACAAGGCTTCAGAAATCGTATGTTGGGTTTAATTCCCATCAGCAACTCATAAGGTGTCTTCATATGAGGTTTTGTGACTGATACTCTGTTAAGCACATAGCAAGCAGTACTTACAACTTCAGCCCATAATTGAATAGGTAAAAGTGAATCTGCAAGCATAGTTCTGGCTGCTTCAATCAAAGTCCTATTCTTTCTCTCTGCAACACCATTCTGCTGTGGTGTTCTTGCAATGTTGAACTCCCTCTTGATCCCTTTGTTGACACAAAATTCATCCATTAGCTTGTTCTTGAATTCAGTTCCATTATCACATCTAATACCTCTAACCTTGAGTCTCAGTTGGTTTTCAAGTGCTATTATAAGATTATGGATAGCATCAAAAGTATCATCTTTAAATCCTAAGAAAAATACCCAACTGAATCTACTGCAATAATCTGTCACAACCAAGCAGTACTTTTTCTTGTTTAGGCTTGCAATTGAAACAGGTCCAAATAAATCCATATGTAACAACTCCAAAGGTTCTCTAATAATCCTTTCCTCAAGCTTCTTGCATGAAGCTTTATGTTGTTGACCCTTCTTGCACGCCAAACAGGAGTGATCATTCTTGTAAGTCTTTGAAGGTAAACCTCTAACTAAATTTCCTTTGACCAGTTTGTAGATATTCTTGAAAATTACATGGCCCAATCGTCTATGCCACAGATGTGCTTCTTCAGATGTTTCTTTTGCCACTGAACATGTAGCTCTCCCAGAAGAGGGAAGACTCTTCATATCCAGACTGTACACATCATTGGTTCTTGGTACTCTAAGAACTACCAAGTTATCATCATCCGGCTTGAATTCAGGGGAAAGGATGAGACATTCTGTGTCAGTGAATAACACAGGGTGCCTTTTATCACAGATTTGTGATACTGACAAAAGATTGAACTTGAGCTCCTTCACATATCTAACATTTTCAAAATCTATGCTCCCTGTCTTGATGGTTCATTTTCCCGTGATTCTTCCTCCATTAGGATCATTCCCAAATGCAACTCTTCCTCCACACATAGATCTAAACTCTAACATAATCTCCTTGTCTCCTGTCATGCTTCCAGAGCAACTACTATCCACAATAAGATGATCTTTAAGCTCCTCATCTGGGTTGCCCTGCACAAAGATACAAAAGTTAATGTCTTTTAGGAACCCAAGCCATTACTGACTTGTGTTCTCCTTGTGGAGTAACATACTCAAATTCTTTGAGTATGTAATCTTCACAGTTTTTGTAGACAGAATCATGCATTATCTTTTGTTTTAAAACTTGTGGTGGATTTTCAGCAAAACTTTCTTTTTCAACAAAAATCTCCTTTTCTTTTATCACAAAATCATCTTTATCAAAAATCTCTGTGTTAATACAAATAAGCCGTAAAAACGTTTATTTATATTTTACGATATTCTAATGTTTTGTCGATAACAAACGTAAAATCATTTTAACGAAACAAATAAAATACGTAAATTGTTTGAACTAATAGTTTCTAACATATTCACATTTTCACATAAAACACTAAAACAAGTATAAGTGATTTTATGATTTAGTAATACATATGTACAACAACTAGTGTTTACATATTTGTATAAAATATACACATAACTAGTATGTAGTATATTGGGTAATATAAATGGGTAAAAACTTAAGCATAACAACCCATTGGGAAAATACATTAAATGTAGTTGGGTACAACCCAAAGCCCATAACCCGTGGATCTTGACCCATAACCCATTGCATGACATCATGCTTATATCATACATGGATGATATCCATAACCCATGGATCAACCCATACCCAAGTGACCAAGTGCATTGCACTCAAAGATGCATTGTATCTAGCCAAATATCTATGGTTCAACCCATGACCCATGACCCATAACCAAAATACCCATGGGTAAAAGGGAGCGTCCCACGGATCCCTAGCTTAACGCTAGACGGATCCCTTGTGGAAGGGATCCGTGGGATCCGGGGAACAATAGGATTGTTCCTCTATAAATAGTGAGCCATTTCTTCATTATTTCTCACCCCTTTCTAACACACTTTCTCCCTGAGTTAAAAACTCACTAACCTCAGATCCAAGAGATCTATGTTTGTAGTTTTGTTTTTGTGTGATCTTCTAGGTTCCTCTTAAAGACAAGATCACCACTTCTTGAAGACGAGCAAGCTCAAGTCCATGAGTTGCCATGCTTCGTCATCATCAAGATAACTAAGGTTCTCTTGTTGATAGTTCTTACTTTCTCCATAGTTTGGGTTGAAGGCATTAGTGAAGAATGCCGAAAGTGTCAAGATGAAAGCATTAGTGAAAGATGCTCATCATCCGTGTCAAAGCATTAGTGAAGAATGGTAAAGGTGTCAAGACGAAGGCATTAGTGAAGGGTGCCAAGCGTTGTGTCTAAGGCATTAGTGAAGGATGCCGAAGAATCAAATCAAGTCGCATTTGGGAAGAATGCCTAGGTCGTATAATCGATGAGGTGCATCGTTATACATATAAGTATTTGTTTATTTCCAAAGATGGTGATATCCTTGATTGTATTGTAACAAGGAGTGGATCTCCTTGATATTAGGTGTTGTGTTGTAAAGGATAGTAGTTCCTCCATAGAAATGGAACTAGGTGCTTAGCCTAGTACCTAATAAAGGGTAGGCGACGTTGTGATAGGATTAGTTCTCCTTGGTGTGAAAGACCTCGGTGGTTAGCCTAGCACCGTATAAAGGGTAGGCGATGTTGTGTTAGGTGTGGTTCGCCTTGGTGTGAAGGAACTCGGTATTTAGCTTTGTACCGGAAAAAGGTTAAGCGACATTGTGAAGGCTTCTCCGCCATAAGGAGTTGGTGTAGTGTTTACGAACTCTCGAGTAGGTGACTCGGGGAGTGGAGTAGGGCAAGGAAGGTGTCCTTGTAGCCGAACCACTATAAATAACTTGTGTCGTGGTGATGTGCTTCTTACTCTTTATCTTTCATTACACGTTTATATATCTATCTATCAACGTCCAACATAAACAACCAAATAGATTGACATAAGTCAATCTAAATATTTAAAAGGAAGTTTTAAATTGGTAAAACTATTCAACCCCCCCTTCTAGTTTTCCACAATTGGCATCAGAGCTTCGATACCAAGTTTGTTAGAGTATGTTGTACTTTAAAAACTTGATACGATCCGTGTATGTTTGAAAACTACAAAGAAGGATTTTTTTTTCAAGTCATGTTTTAAAAATCATTATAATGTTTATTGTTGGACAATGATAGAATGTTCTAACATTTTCCTTGTTAAGTATTCTCCATACTTGGATTAAGGGTTACCAAGAAGATCATGAAGAATCTATCTAGATATTTCTTTTCGCAAAAAGAATGTTAAGTATTGTCTTTCTCAAAACATGAATATGGAGAACTTAAAGAAGAATACAAAGTGACCACAACTTGCTTTTCTAAAATACGATTAAGTATTTTTAAAGCTCATGAAGTTTTTTGCGTCCTTGGTTTCTAAAACCATACAAAGGGAATATAGCAAATGTATGTTCTCTTAGTTACAATTAGTTGGTCAAAAAAATTGCTTGAGGATAAAATGGTGATATATGCTTCTCTCTTATAATAAGCACAATATGAAAAGTGTTTTGTTGATTTTTTTTTGGTTTGTTGTTAGATATCTTGTTAATCAAGCTTGAATAAAGGTAAAAATGGGTAATATAACTTCACTAAAAAGTCTACAAAGGTTAAACCTTTTCGTCGGGTCAAAACATGCATTTTTGTATTTTTGTGTCAGATCTGCGAATCCCTCAGTTTACACTGGACGGATACCTCAAGCAAGGGATCCGTGGTACAGAAGACGGTTTTTGTCTGAATTTTAAAAATTCATAACTAATTAACCGTAAGTCGTTAGAAGACGTGTCACCTATCGTTTTAAAGGTATTTGAGTCTACTTTCATTTAAAAATGATTTCATAAACTGATTCATGACAATAATTTATAGAATCATTGGTTCATAATAGAAAGTCATTTTTCGGTCATAACTTTTGCACAAACTTTTGATCTAATTGGACACGGATGTTTTCGTCCTTGAATAATAATGTGTCCTCTTTTAAAATTAAGGTTTTGATCATATTTATAAAAGAAACTAATCAAGCTTGGTATACATGTTTATATTTAACACAAAGCGATGAAAAAAACTTTCGTATGCTATGCTAAATGATTTATTATCTTACCTTGCATCACTTGATTATTTGCTTATCTCAAATAGTTTTAGTGCTTGTTTGTTTGAATAACATATGTGGTTTCCTCACCTTGCTATTTATTCTCTTGTTTGTCAATTTAGTAATATTTTATTAATCAATATGCTTTTTGAAGGAGGGTTTGGGATAACATCTAGGTGTGTCAAAAATGTTAGTTTAAATACTTAGATAAGTCATATAAGTTCAAAAATGCTTAAAACATGTAATATAATAAAAGGCTTCTTGTTAAGTTTGTCATATGTGCAACATAAATGTTTTATGTGCTTATATGATTTCTTGATTTCATATTTCTTGTGTCGTTTTCTAAAAACCACAAGAATGTACATCGGATCATAACCTACACTTGTGTTGATGAATTTTAGCTTTTCCTTGTGTCGTTTTCAAACTTTTACGAATTTTAGCTTTTCCTTAATTTTATGTTTTGTCATCAACAAAAAGGGGGAGATTGTTAATACAAATAAGCCATAAAAACGTTTATTTATATTTTACGATCTTCTAGTGTTTTGTCGATAACAAACATAAAATCATTTTAACGAAACAAATAAAATACGTAAATTGTTTGAACTAATAGTTTCTAACATATTCACATTTTCACATAAAACACTAAAACAAGTATAAGTGATTTTATGATTCAATAATACATATGTACAACAACTAGTGTTTACATATTTGGATAAAATATACACATAACTAGTATGTAGTATATTGGGTAATATAAATGGGTAGAAACTTAAGCATAACAACCCATTGGGAAAATACATTGAATGTAGTTGGGTACAACCCAAAGCCCATAACCCATGGATCTTGACCCATAACCCATTGCATGACATCATGCTTATATCATACATGGATGATATCCATAACCCATGGATCAACCCATACCCAAGTGACCAAGTGCATTGCACTCAAAGATACATTGTATCTAGCCAAAGATCCATGGTTCAACCCATGACCCATGACCCATAACCAAAATACCCATGGGTAAAAGGGAGCGTCCCACGGATCCCTAGCTTAATGCTAGATGGATCCCTTGTGAAAGGGATCCGTAGGATCCGGGGAACAGTAGGATTTTTCCTCTATAAATAGTGAGCCATTTCTTCATTATTTCTCACCCCTTTCTAACATACTTTCTCCCTGAGCTAAAAACTCACTAACCTCAGATCCAAGAGATCTATGTTTGTAGTTTTGTTTTTGTGTGATCTTCTAGGTTCCTCTTAAAGGCAAGATCACCACTTCTTGAAGACGAGCAAGCTCAAGTCCATGAGTTGCCATGCTTCGTCATCATCAAGATAACTAAGGTTCTCTTGTTGATAGTTCTTACTTTCTCCATAGTTTGGGTTGAAGGCATTAGTGAAGAATGCCGAAAGTGTCAAGATGAAAGCATTAGTGAAAGATGCTCATCATCCGTGTCAAAGCATTAGTGAAGAATGCTAAAGGTGTCAAGATGAAGGCATTAGTGAAGGGTGCCAAGCGTTGTGTCTAAGGCATTAGTGAAGGATGCCGAAGAATCAAATCAAGTCGCATTTGGGAAGAATGCCTAGGTCGTATAATCGATGAGGTGTGTGGAAAACTAGAAGGGGGGGGGGTTGAATAGTTTTACCAATTTAAAACTTTCCTTTTAAATATTTAGATCGACTTATGTCAATCTATTTGATTGTTTATGTTGGACGTTGATACATAGATATATAAACGTGTAATGAAATATAAAGAGTAAGAAGCACATCACCACGACACAAGTTATTTATAGTGGTTCGGCTACAAGGACACCTTCCTTGCCTTATTCCACTCCACGAGTCACCTACTCGAGAGTTTGTAAGCACTACACCAATCTCCTTATGGCGGAGAAGCCTTCACAACGTCGCTTAACCTTTTTCCGGTACAAAGCTAAATGCCGAGTTCTTTCACACCAAGGTGAACCACACCTAACACAACGTCGCCTACCCTTTATACGGTGCTAGGCTAACCACCGAGTTCTTTCACACCAAGGAGAACTAATCCTATCACAACATCGCCTACCCTTTATTAGGTACTAGGCTAAGCACCTAGTTCCATTACTATGGAAGAACTACTACCCTTCACAACACAACACCTAATATCAAGGAGATCTACTCCTTGTTACAACATCATTAAGGATATGACCATCCTTGGAAATAAACAACTACTTATATGTATATCGATGCACCTCATCGATTATACGACCTAGGCATTCTTCCCAAATGCTACTTGATTTGATTCATCGGCATCCTTCACTAATGCCTTTGACACAACGCTTGGCACCCTTCACTAATGCGTTCGTCTTGACACCTTTAGCATTCTTCACTAATGCTTTGACACGGATGATGAGCACCTTTCACCAATGCTTTCATCTTGACACTTTCGGCATTCTTCACTAATGCCTTCAACCCAACATCTATGGAGAAAGGTAGAACTATCAACATGAGAACCTTCGTTGTCTTGATGATGACGAAGCATGGCAACTCATGGACTTGAGCTTGCACGTCTTCAAGAAGTGGTGATCTTTCCTTTAAGAGAAACCTAGAAGATCACACAAAAACAAAAGACAAACTACATAGATCACTTGGATCTGAGGTTAGAGGGTTAGAATACTTGGGGGAAGTATGTGTGTAAAGTTGTTAGTAGAAAGAAAGAAATGGCTCTCTATTTATAGAGAAAATTCTCTACTGTTCCCCGGATCCCACGGATCCCTTCCACTTGGGTTCCGGCTAGCACAAAGCCAGGGATCCGTGGAACGCTCCTCTTTGCCCATGGGTATTTTTGGTTATGGGTCATGGGTCATGGGTTATGGGTTGATCCATGGTTTTCTTCCTAGATACAATGAACTTGGTTAAGTGGTATATAGAAAACCATGGGTTATGGGTCAATACCATTTGCTAGTTTTTACCCATTTTAGTATTTACCCATTTTAGTATACTTAGTTTAAGTATGTGCTAACCCAATATGTAAACATTAGTTGTTGTACATATGTATTCCTAAATCATAAAATCACTTAAATTTGTTATAGTGTTTTATGTGAAAGCGTAAGTGTGTTAGGACACTATTAACTCAAACTATTTACGTACTTTATTTGTTTCGTTAAAATGATTTTACGTTTGTTATCGACAAAACATTAGAAGATCGTAAAATATAAATAAACGTTTTTACGGCTTATTTGTATTAACAATCTCCCCCTTTTTGTTGATGACAAAACATAAAATTATTTTAAGGAAAAGCTAAAATTTGTAAAAGTTTGAATTTGTAGTTTTTACTTTCTTCTCCCCCTTTTTGTTGAAACAAAAAGTGTTAAAAGAAACTAACACAATTTTTATAAGAAAAGTTATGTAAAAATGTAAAGAGAGCAAGTGACGGGAATGGTACTCGTCTTAACTCCCCCTTGACAAGTCCATCCCTTTGAAAGGGCGTCAAGAACATGACGTAAGATAAACTAATTGTGTTTGCAATTATGTTTGCAAATGGTTCGTCTAAGTGATGAAAAGCGTGCTCCCCCTTGAAGATTGCAAAGTTGCAATGGGGTGTCATGAAGTATAATCCAAGATTAGATTAAGTTGCAAATGTATTTGCAATTACGTTTGACACAAAGCTCCCCTAGCTTTATGGTGTCAAAATTTTCATGTGTTATTTTAAAAATCTACAAAGTAAAGGTTAGAAAACAAGAGTATAGTGCATAATTTCCTGCAAATAAAACTCAAGTTAGTACAATTTTGTGCTTCTGTACCACGGATCCCACGGTTCCCTTCTTGGAGGGATCCGTCTAGGCATTTTGGAGGGATCCGACTGTCTGTTGACAGTTTCTTCAGCAATGAAGATGTGTCAAACAATGCTACTATGAGGATAATATATATGTGAAAAACAAAGCACAACGCACAAAATATAGCAAATAAGTGTTCATTCAATAAAAACAAGAGATAACCAAACGAATCTCTAAAGCTAAGAGAATGAACTAGTACATACAAGTACCACTAAAAACTAACGAGCTACTAGACTTAAAATGCTACAATGTGCTTGAGTCTAGGGATGAGTGGACTTGTTGATTTGATCCAACTTTGCAAGAAGATGACTAAACATGAAATGTATCTCATTTCGTACTTCTTGAACAAGTACTTGAGTTTTTAGACAATTTGAACAATTATTGTCTTGGTTTGGACTCGGAGGGAAATGGATATTTTGAGGAGGCTCTATGTGTGATTGTGGGTCTTCATTTCGAGAGGTAGGGAGAGGTTCTAAAAATGAGGGTGGTAATGGAACTTCTTCCATATGATCAAGGTTATTCCTTGTCTCCCATGACGGGCTAGTTGGTGTTGTTGGTGGTTCCCTATTCAATGAAAAGGTTGGTGAATGGGAAGTTCTTGGTTGTGAATGATCTAATGAGTAGATGTTTGGGTAAGGGAGAGGCTCATTCAAGGAGTGAAGTCCATGCTCAATGAATGAGGGTTTTGATGGCTTGCTAGAACTAGCCATGTTTGGTTTTGAACTAGATGACCCTTTTTCTAGTCCGAAAGGTTTGATGCTAATTCTAGCGGTTCTCTTAGCCTTTGGATGAGTTTGATGAGGTGAGACTCTAGCTTCATTATTTCTAATGGGAGATGTTTCGGTGGATGAGATTTCATGGATCATTTGACCTTTTCTCTTGGATGATCCTATGTTTGAAGAGTTGTTGCTAAGAGCCTTAGTCATAGTGATGATGGTGCTAGTAAGAACTTCTTTGGTTGCTGATTTTTGAGATGTGATTGAGAGTAGTGACTTAATCCTAAGGTTGTTTGGTTTATAAAGGATAATTTGAATTAGGAAATTAAATTATTGGCCACTTAGAGGACTAAGCATGCTCTTGGGGTTTTGATCAGCTCTAGGAAGATAATTAATGAATGCTAAAAGTGGTTACAGAACTAAAAGGTGACTTGAATTTGAATATGGAAGCTGATTTATGCTTTCTGCATCTACGGATCCCGCGGATCCCTCTCAGAAGGGATCCGCCTGGTTAAAGACCAGGGATCCGGCTATCAGACAGGGTTTAGGTGAAATCATTATGCTTTTGTAAGGTTTATTATTAATGGATTTCGAGGTTTTGACTTAATTTTGAAGTCCTTAGCTGTTGGATATCTTAAATCCTTAACCATATCAAGTAATGGTGCTTAATGAAGGTTTTGGCCAGGAAAATTGACCTTGGGTAGTCTAACCATATTTTTGATAAGGATTTCATTTAACTTGATATGGAGAAATGGTGATAACAAGTCCTAGAAGTCAGATGGTGTCCTAAGAGGGATTTACTAAAATCTTAAAAATTACAAAAAAATGAAAAACTAATTTTTGAGCCTAATATCGAGTCAAAAAGGATTGAGATCAATTTGCTAAAATTGAAAGGTAGACCTAGGTAAGTGCTATCAAACGTGATAGGTAATGTGTGAGTGTTGGAGCGGAATTATGGTGAGTTTTGGCTAGTTGAAAAAATATTTCGAGAATATATCCTAGATAAGCCTTGGATAAGTGTGAAGTTTTCAATTATTTGAGAAACACTTAGTTGGCTTTAGTATCTTATGTTTGACTTGTTTGAGGTGATCTAGTAGACTATTTTGATGTACCTAAATCTGTATTGCATATCAGATACCACGGATCCCGCAGTTCCCTTATGGGAGGGATCATGCTAGTTCAAAATCTGGGATCCGCCAACTGCAGATCAGAGAGCTTTCAGGAAATGTGCAACTTTGCACTTTATAGTAAATGCTTTTCCTAGTTGTTTCTATGGGGACTAAATGCAATAACACAACTAATATAGTGTATATCAAAGTAGGAAGAACTAGAATTCCTAGAAAGAGTGACGACGACCACTCAAGGGGTCGTAAAATCTCATTTTCCAAACACCTAAGTTAGGATTGTTTTAGTGCCAATATATGGCATTAGCTACATACTACAAGCATAGTTTAAAGTGTTTACAAACCATTGTTTGAAATTTTTCATCATACATTAGAGTCCTAAGACCTTACCTTTCTTCTCATCCTTCACTTCTTCACCCGTCCTCCACTCTTTATCAAACTATCTTCACTTCTTCTTCCTCAAGAAATTGGTGAAGCATTTGAAGATTCCCTTGGTTTGTTGCCATTCGGGTGATTCATTAGGGATGTTTGGCAATTGGTTAATGTAGTCCAAGGGGTCAAGATCGATATTTTCAAGTGGGTTGCTACTACTCCTTTCACCTTCTCCTTGCCTCTCCCTTTCGTCCAAGGAATCCGTGGGTGGGTGTGGCCTCTTGCCTTCCACCATAAACCTTGTTGTTCTACCCTCGGTTAATGGTACCATAACCTTATTGCAAAAGCTATGATCCAAGGATTGTGGGGAAGGGTCTAATGCAAAGATGAATTTGGCGAGACGGGTTAGAAGCATTGCATACGGAAGTACCATCTTGTCCATGATTCTTACACTTGCCATTCTCTTGACCATGTAGTAGGCAATGTTGAAGCAAGTCTCGGTCACAAGACAATAGATCATGAAGCTTAGACATGCGTTGGGGTGATCCTTGTTTCCTACTAGACACACCACATTCTCCCTTATCACATCTTCCCATTTTCTATACAACGCGTACATCTCCGAGAGCTCCATTTGGAAAGGATCCCTATAGATCACTTTCGACTTCCTAGTAACCTTTGATGGGGATGCTCTTGGCATAAACACGGTGTCCTTTACCGTGGTTGCTTCCGGAATTGTTGCATGATAAATGTCGTGATGATCACCCATAGATTGTATCTCCTTCAACGACCACTCATTAGAATACATGCAAACACCATCATATGTAACCCCTAGAATTCTTCCAAACTCCTCAAGTGAAAGAGTGTACTCATGTCCATTTATGGTGAATTCAATTGAGATTGACCCATCATCATTTCTAATTATACCCATAGTCTTGTAGAACTCAAGCACAAAGACCGGGCAAATTTGCTCGTTTATATCCAATAAACAATCAAACCCAATATTTCCAAATACTTCCCTCATGTCAGTATTTGCAAGAAATGATGAATGAACGACTCTACCTTAATGAAAGAGTCTCCTTTCAACCAACTTAAAGGCTTTCCTATCGTCCGGACTTAATCCATTTTTCCTATGGTACATGGGTATGTAGTGGGCGGTGTCTTGGTAATCTTGTTGCTTGTTGCTTGGCATGATGTTCCTAAAAAATACAACCACAATGTGGTGTTAATGGTGAATAGTAACCTAGAGGGTTTGATCATAATTTTGCTCTCATCATCTTTGTTGAGTTCAAGAAATGTGTTTAATTTGTATTAACAATGTTAATTCTTTGATTTAGATTATCTTAGAAAACAACGTAGTGACAAATTATGATAAACCCATTTGAACCCAACTCTTAAAGATGAAGAAATTGTAATCTTAGAAATCAAGGAATTAACTTAAAAATGTAGTGAAGATTGTACTTACACAAGTGATTATTAAACTTGAGAGGAATGATCAAATTGCTCCTATGAACAGTACCTGGGTTTTTGTTCGTGAGTCTTTGAGGTGAGTATTATTGTGGAACATCCACAGTGATCATTCTTGAGCATATACTGTCTTCTGTTGCACGGATCCCGCGGATCCCTCTCATATGGGATCCGACTAGTATAAACTTAGGGATCCGGCATGACAGCAAAAGTCAGCTCAAACATTCCTTGATAACTTTGGTTTGGGGGTTCTAAAATCGCCTAGTGTTTTGATGTTAAGGTTCTAAAACTTTGTGGTTTGAGGTTTTGACGATTTAATACTATTCCTATTGGACGAGGTTTCCTTTTTAAGAATCAGTTTTAATTCTTGAGAAAAGCTTTTCAAACATTATAATAAAATCCCATTTTATCATAATATAATAAGTTTCACATGGATATTTATTAACATAGATGAAGTGTCAATAAATCCTTTTTGATGAATAATGATTGAGGTTATCGAATAACCAAGATATTATTATCACGAGTTGGTAATGTAGTCTATACAAATAAGTCGAAGAATATTATTTTGATGATGACTATAATATGAATAATTACTAGAATGATTACTAATAAATTATGCAACTAAGATTTTAATAATAACAATAAAGGTAAGTAATTAAAGATCATACCTTTGCTAAATATTCTTTTTAATAAAAGAAGTATTTAGATGTTTTGTGATCTTTTTGGAATCTCCAGATTTATGTTGTAAGAATAGTAAACATTCTTTTTGCGAAAAGAAATATTTAGATAACTTCTTTATGATCTTCTTGGTAACTCCAAATCCAAGTATGGATAATGCTTAAAAAAAATGTTAGAGCATTCTATCATTCTCCAAGAATAAACAATATAACGATTTTTAAAATATGTCAAAAATAATCCTTCTTTGTAGTTTTCAAACATACATGGATCGTATCAAGTTTTTAAAGTACAACATACTCTAAGAAACTTGGTAACGAAGCTCTGATGCCAATTGTGGAAAACTAGAAGGGGGGGGGGTTGAATAGTTTTACCAATTTAAAACTTTCCTTTTAAATATTTAGATCGACTTATGTCAATCTATTTGATTGTTTATGTTGGACGTTGATAGATAGATATATAAACGTGTAATGAAATATAAAGAGTAAGAAGCACATCACCACGACACAAGTTATTTATAGTGGTTCGGCTACAAGGACACCTTCCTTGCCCCACTCCACTCCCCGAGTCACCTACTCGAGAGTTTGTAAGCACTACACCAATCTCCTTATGGCGGAGAAGCCTTCACAACGTTGCTTAACCTTTTTCCGGTACAAAGCTAAATACCGAGTTCTCACACCAAGGCGAACCACACCTAATACAAAGTCGCCTACCCTTTATACGATGCTAGGCTAACCATCGAGTTCTTTCATACCTAGGAGAACTAATACTATCACAATGTCGCCTACCCTTTATTAGGTACTAGGCTAAGCACCTAGTTCCATTACTATGGAAGAACTACTACCCTTCACAACACAACACCTAATATAAAGGAGATCTACTCCTTGTTATAACATCATCAAGGATATCACCATCCTTGGAAATAAACAACTACTTATATGTATATCGATGCACCTCATCGATTATACGACCTAGGCATTCTTCCCAAATGCTACTTGATTTGATTCATCGACATCCTTCACGAATGCCTTTGACACAACCCTTGGCACCCTTCACTAATGCCTTCGTCTTGACACCTTTAGCATTCTTCACTAATGCTTTGACACGGATGATGAGCACCTTTCACCAATGCTTTCATCTTGACACTTTCGGAATTCTTCACTAATGCCTTCAACCCAACATCTATGGAGAAAGGTAGAACTAACAACAAGAGAATCTTCATTGTCTTGATGGTGACGAAGCATGGCAACTCATGGACTTGAGCTTGCACGTCTTCAAGAAGTGGTGATCTTTCCTTTAAGAGGAACCTAGAAGATCACACAAAAACAAAAGACAAACTACATAGATCACTTGGATATGAGGTTAGAGGGTTAGAATACTTGGGGAAATATGTGTGTAAAGTTTTTAGTAGAAAGAAAGAAATGGCTCTCTATTTATAGAGAAAATTCTCTACTGTTCCCCGGATCCCACGGATCCCTTCCACTTGGGATCCGGCTAGCATAAAGCCAGGGATCCGTGGAACGCTCCTCTTTGCCCATGGGTATTTTTGGTTATGGGTCATGGGTCATGGGTTATGGGTTGATCCATGGTTTTCTTTCTAGATACAATGAACTTGGTTAAGTGGTATATATAAAACCATGGGTTATGGGTCAATACCATTTGCTAGTTTTTACCCATTTTAGTATTTACCCCAATTTAGTATACTTAGTTTAAGTATGTGCTAACCCAATATGTAAATATTAGTTGTTGTACATATGTATTAGGACACTATTAAACTTGTTATAGTGTTTTATGTGAAAACGTAAGTGTGTTAGGACACTATTAACTCAAACTATTTACGTACTTTATTTGTTTCGTTAAAATGATTTTACGTTTGTTATCGACAAAACATTAGAAGATCGTAAAATATAAATAAACGTTTTTACGGCTTATTTGTATTAACAAGGTGCATCGTTATACATATAAGTATATGTTTATTTCCAAGGATGGTGATATCCTTGATGGTATTGTAACAAGGAGTGGATCTCTTGTATATTAGGTGTTGTATTGTGAAGGGTAGTAGTTCCTCCATAGAAATGGAACTAGGTGCTTAGCCTAGTACCTAATAAAGGGTAGGCGACGTTGTGATAGGATTTGTTCTCCTTGGTGTGAAAGAACTCGGTGGTTAGCCTAGCACCGTATAAAGGGTAGGCGACGTTGTGTTAGGTGTGGTTCGCCTTGGTGTGAAGGAACTCGGTGTTTAGCTTTGTACCGGAAAAAGGTTAAGCGACGTTGTGAAGGCTTCTCCGCCATAAGGAGTTGGTGTAGTGTTTACGAACTCTCGAGTAGGTGACTCGGGGAGTGGAGTAGGGCAAAGAAGGTGTCCTTGTAGCCGAACCACTATAAATAACTTGTGTCGTGGTGATGTGCTTCTTACTCTTTATCTTTCATTACACGTTTATATATCTATCTATCAACGTCCAACATAAACAACCAAATAGATTGACATAAGTCGATCTAAATATTTAAAAGGAAGTTTTAAATTGGTAAAACTATTCAACCCCCCTTCTAGTTTTCCACAATCTGTTTCACCAGTACTTGTTGAAAGTACTGTTTGTTCATCATCAATTCTTTCCTTCTTAACCCATTTAGTTTTAACTTCTGGTGTAGAGTCCCTTGATCTAGCTACTTTTTTGGAGTTGAAACGCCTTCTAGATTGATAGTAATTAGATCTCCTAGGGCTCCTATTCCAAGAGGTGTTAGGTGAAAACTGAGCAGTACTTTGAGAAAGTACTGTATTTTGCTTAGCAGTACCTTGGAAAGTGTTTGAAGGTACTGGAGGTTTTGAAAAAGGTCTTCTCTAGTGAGGGTGCCTATAGTCTGGTGAGAAGTTTCTATGGTTAACCCTATGTGAATCATTCCAAGCTGGTCTAGTCTCCCTTGGTTTTTGGTTGACAGGTCTGTTCTTTGGGAAATTACTTAGGTACTCTGAATGTAAGTCACAATCCTTAATCAAATGATCAGGACTAAAACAAACAAAACAGAGTTTTTGTTCTGTAATCCCAAAATTTCTTCTTCTATGTGTATTACCAAAACTATCAGGTCTTCAAGGTGAATGATTAAAACTGTTTTGACCAAAATTATCCCAAAAAGGTTTAGTATGATTGTGAAAAGGTTTTCTTAAAGGTACTGCTGAAGGTGTAGCAGTACTTTGAGGTGAAAGTACTGTTTGACTTTTAGCATCATCTACCTTAGGTGTCTCAACTGTTTCCTGTTGGGTTTCAGACCTAGATTGATCAATAAGCTTCTTTCTAAATTCTAGGTTGTCTACTCCAAAACGAGAAACATCAGGTCTTATGGGTTGATGACTACCAAAGGGATGTTAGACAACATGATAACCCTTGTCATTCTTATATTCTGGAGGTGGTTCACTAAATGATTCCTCATTACTAGATGTGTCAACATAGTTAATAAGCTCATCATCACTAGTGGTTATATCCTCAAAGTCAAGGTCATCCTTATCACTAGGTGGGTTTTCTTCTACACTACTGAAATCCATACCAAAACCTAGACCAGTCCTATTGTAAGCTCTTCTTTGTCTTTGAACATAAGAAACATGAGAAAGACCAGATTCTTTCCAGGCATCAAACTTTTCTAACAATTCATCTCTCTCCTTAGTCAGTTTTTCAATTTCAGAAATCTTACAATTTAACTTCCATTCACTTAATTTTAACTGATAATCCTGTTTTTCATACTTTTCTGCCCAAGCCATTTCATTATTTTCATGTGTTATAATTTTGGCTTCCATAGATTCTAAGGTTATTTGATAACCTGCTACCTTAGACCTAGCCTTTATACAGTTATCTCTTTCAATCACATAACTATTAAGTACTTTTTGATAAAAGTCATGACAGTTTGAGCATACCTCAGAGATAGGGGTTGAGCTTGATGAAGTAGCCATCATAGCAAGTAGAACAGGATCATATTCACTCTCCATGCTCCAGTCAAAGCTTCCATAACCATCTTTAGACTCCATAGCAGCATGTCCAGGTTCCTCATCAAAAGTTGTGCTCCAGTCAAACTCTTCCACATAATCCTCCACAACTACCATACAGTAGGTTACTGGTTCATCATCAAACTCAGCACTCCAGTCAACCTCTGATAAATTCTCTTGAGCAACCAAAGCTTTTGTTTCTGTAATAGGAATTTCTTTCAACTTTAGCTTTGGTTTCTCAGTCATCCTGTTTGCTTGATATTTAGCAAACCTGCATTCCCTTGCAAAATGTCCCGTCTTTTGACAATTGAAGCATTCAATCTTGGATTTGTAAAAAGTGATTTCCTGTTTTGGCTTGAAGTCAATGCCTCTTCCTGTCTTCTTCATAAACTTCTTTATCCTTGCAGTGATCATAGCAACTTTCCACCTGATATCAATTTCTTTAAGAGCATCCTCTTCAATCTGTGAGAGATCTTCTTCATAAGTGACAGGTAGAGAAGCTTGCTATGCAAAGAAAGAGCATACAACTTCATCTGAGTGAATGGTAGCTGATGATGTGGCTTCCTGAGCAAAGGTGGGGGTAGAATAGGCAACAATACTTTAAGCAACAGTACTTTGAGTAGGAGAAGCAATACTTTTGGTGGAAGTACTGCCCCTTTTTTCTGATGACAAAAAGGCAATACTGTTAGATTTGGAACTGGTTTGGCCATTCATCTCATGCTCATACACCTTTAGATGATTGTAGAGATCATCAAAGTCCATAACATCCAAACCAGGTTGTCCTCTGATCATTGTAGCAATCACATGCCATGTCGATGGCAGACTCCTTAAGAACTTGAGATTAGCATCTTCAACTGAAACCTCTGCTTTGTATAGCTCCAGCATGCTGAGAAGGTTTTGGAATCTGTCATAAGCAGCATCAAGGTTTTCTCTTTCTCCAACAGTGAATGTTTCAAACTGCTACTTCAATAGATTTCTGCGCATCTTTTTGGAAGCATCATTGCCTCCAAACCTTGTCTTGAGAGCAGCCCAGAGTTGCTTTGCATCTTTAGCATCATGAAATTTGAGTAGATGACCATCTGGAATAGCATACAAGAGTATGTTGAGAGCCTTCTCTTGATTCCTTATTGTTGCTGCAGGTAAGACTGCTTTAGGTGCTTTGGGTTGGCCAGGAACATCAATAGGTTCTGGAACGACTTCATTACCATTGACAATTACATTCCACAGTGCATGGTCTGTAATTGCAATGTACTGCCTCATCTTCATGCTCCATTGGTTGTATTCTCCCTTCTTAATGACAGGTATCCATAGTGAAGTGATGGATGGTGGTGGAACAGCTTCAGTCGACATCTTTAGGTTTTAATTAACTAGGTTTTTGGGTTTCTTCTTAGTCAGAGTTTCCACACAAGCTCTGATACCACTTGTTGGATCGATATACTCTAACCAAACTAACTTAAATAGCTTGTTAAGGGTTTAATAACTTCGGATAAATCCTAAGTTATTAACAATGAAACACTGAGTAATCTTTATTAAGTACGCGGAATTTACTTAACAAATCTAAGAAGAATATAACTTTAACTTTTATAAATAACTCTAAATCTGCTTGTTATGCAGACTCTTTAACAACTCTAAAACTCTAATAATAATCGTACTTTAGGATTCTAAAACCTATATCTAAAACTCGTACATCTAATGCCAATCTAGGGGTCCTTTTATAGGCATAAGGATAACCCTAGTCGGTTTACAATTTGTATCCTTGCACGACAAGTAATCTAAACAAAGAATATTCTAGAATAAACAAAGCTTTCCATAAACGAATATAGCAGTTCTTTAGCTTTGCAGTACTTTGACTTCGACAGCAGTACTTTGACTTCTTCTTTAGCAGTACTTTGACTTTTCCAGTACTTTGTCAATCTGCAGCACTTTCATATCCCAACATAAACAGATGGACCAAATAATCATATAATAGCATATTTAACACTTGAATCCAATAATCATATAATAGCTCGGTAAATGGGTGAAGTGCAAATATGAAGTATAATCTTGGCAACCAACCAAAATAGAATGAAAGCATAGTAAATCAAATGAGCTGAAGACTGAGTAAAATAACCAAATGGACTGAAGCATGAGTCCGATAGTCAAACGAATCACATAAGAATAATGAGTGAATAAGTAGTCAACTGAATGTCTGAATAGGCATAGCAAACAAATGAATAAGAATATCAGATAGTCACATAATAACCAAAATCAGAATGTTGCCACGAGCACCTAATACTAAAGGAGATACTCCAATAGCCAAATCTAACAAATCACATATCATAACCCATATCTGCCAAATCATATCAAATCCGTCAAATCATAAGTGCATAAGGAGGGGAGACCTCTCAAGTACCAAATGGAGTAGCTAGCTCCCAAATGTGAAGGGGTGTATTGCACACATGCACCACATCACCAAAACTGAACTGAGTACCTATGATGCATCCATACGCTCCATACAAAACAAATCAAATATACATATGCGAGTACGAGACTGTACATACGTAATCATAATGGCCAAGTGCGCAAATATCATAATCATATCATAAGGGAACGCCGGGGACTAATCACACCGCCCCAGATAGTGTCATGCCATTGGTGCATCAATGACATGGCCATGGTACCTCCATGGCTAGTTAGCTCGGGCAACCAAACAAAACAAATCATATCATATCAAACTGATCATATAATGGAATCATATCAATAAGGGATCTCAAACGGATAGCATATCAACGAATAACTAGGCGAATATCAAATCATGGAATCATACCAAAACGAATCATATCAAAGGGATCATATCAAATCAAAGTAAGGATAATACAAATCAGATATCAAAATAGACAAAAGTCATGAGAGAAAAGGAGTGTCATTACTAAAATGACGGAATATCTGTACCTCAAATGTGTGTGCGTAAGTGTAAGGTACACAAGCAAGCTCAATGTCCCCGCTTCACTAAATCTACATTAGGAAATATCATAAATCACATATGTGTTCCAGTTATAAATCATGCTTAACTTATCTCTCATTTATACTTAGTTTCAAGTTCATAAATTTCTGTCTTTTAGTATTTCGAATTTGGACCAGACTTTAGCGATTTTTATAAAATATTTACTTAGCTCAAATAAAATCAAGGAAATTCCCAAGGGTTCCCATATGAGTTAAGAGACTCTCCAAAAATTGGGGGATTTTATTTCAACGTAAAATGTCCTATGGAAAATCATAAGTCCAGACCTGTCCAGAAAGTGTTTAGGAAATATACCTCAAAAGTTTATGCTTATTAGACTTGTTTAGACACCTTGGAAAAATTCCCAAAACTTCCAGAAATTCATTTATATCCTAAAATCACTCCTGTAAAAGGAGTGCTCCTAATTCCTTATGGTTTGAAAATGAAAAATCAAACAATCCAACTAAATTTCAGACCCGTTTTCTCAGCTTTGACACTTGATCTTGTAAAATTCAAAAATACGACTTAGACTAGGGATGGCAACGGGTCGGGTTCGGGGCGGGGTTTTAGTGAATCCGTACCCGTACCCATTTATAATATCCAAACCCGAACCCGCCCCAATACCCGATGGGTACCCGATTATTATTATCCATCGGGTTATCGGTTTTCCCCGCGGGTATCGATTATCCCATATTAAAATTATCGTTGTACAACTCAACTTAAAAAAACCAAAACACCCTAACATATTCAAAGTTTTTAGGAGTTAAAGAAAACGACTTCAATATTCGTAATGTTTGAAGATTAAAGAGTTAATGTGTCATGTGTGTGAGAATTAAAGCGTCAAGCGTAAGTGTTAATTTAGTAGTTTGTAATTACCAAAATATATGCTATTATGGAGTAGAGTAGAAAAAAAATTGTACAAGGTTAAGAGCTCAAAACTTATTAAGACCTTATATAAATTAGCAAAAAAAACGGGTACAAATTCGGGTATACGGGTACGGATACGGATACGGGTACGGGTAAATGGGCGGGTATTAATAGAACCCGTACCCGAAAAGAAAAAAATATATCTACCCGAACCCGTATCCAAACCCGCAAACCCACCCCTGAACCCGACCCAACCGGTTCAGGTTTCGGTTTTCCCCATCGGTTTCGGGTGCTTTTGCCATCCCTAACTTAGACAACTCCAAATTCGACCAAACCACTTGGAAAACTTAACTAAGACATAAAATAAGTTTTTCCAGCAAAAACCCAGAATATTTCACTTATACAATTCGATCTATAACACACACAAATTCGTCATATTATGCTGTCCAGATTCTAGGGTTCATATTAGGCCATATAATCACATGTTTCTCATCCATTTTCTTTAGCCAATTACAATTAATTGTCAAACACCATTTTAAAGCCAATAATCATATGTTATATATATTATTATGATCATATTATATGTAAGGATCAAAGGAAAAAGATGTGTGTACCAATCGGCTAGGACAAAAGAAAACGAATCAAAGGAACCACCAAAATCTTCCTCGAATCAAATCACCACACGGTCACAAGCCCTCTCCTTGATGTTTTGATGCACGACCAGAAGACTTCATATCCACCATGTTGCTTCACGAATCTAGGGTTTGGGGAAGAAGGTCGCCGTTTTTTTTTTTTTTTTTTTTTTTTTTTTTTTTTTTTTTTTCTTTTCTTTTTTTGGGTACGCTCTAGGGTTTTCTTTTGAGAAGGGATACGGTTAAAAAAAATGAGGGGATAATGAAAGTATTTTGGGCTGAAATTTTGGTGATATGGAGGACTCTTTCCATAATTCAAAACTCAATGAATCTAGATATTTAGTAGTGTATAAGTAGTGTACAAAAATTAAATAAAAAAAACTAGGGAAAATGTACATGTAGACATATATATAAGTAATGTACTCTTTTTATTTAACTTAGGTTCTAATTAAATATAAACATCATATTATAGATTAACTATAGATTTATAAGTCAAATAACGTAGTATTTTTAATTCACGTTCACATTCTCAATTTACTTTGCGTTTTACAAATTCCAAATTTTTGTTATGACGTTTTTAATGTTCAAAGAGATATGACGGAAATTTACGAGACGGAAATTTAGGTTATTACAACATAGCTTACACTTTTTCCGGTATAAAGCTAAATACCGAGTCCTAGTTCGAGGTAGGACCAACCTAACGTCGCTTACACTTTTACCGGTACAAAGCTAAATACCGGTCCTAGTTTGAGGTATGACCAACCTAATGTTGCTTACACTTTTTCTGGTATAAAGCTGAATACCGAGTCCTTCTTCGGGTAAAACTAAGCCCGTAATGTTTTATGGACCAACATAACAAACCTTGTGTTTTATGACCTAAAAACATAAACCAACTAACCTATAATCTATACAAGAATATTACAAGATGAGGTCCAAGACATACAAGTTTCTAAAAAAATTTCTAGGTGTGTGTGTGTTTTTAATATAGAGATTGGCAAGGAAGAAGTGGTAGAGAGGTTGATATATATATATATATATATAGGGAAGTCATGGAATGGATAAAATGGTGAACCTCTCAATGGGTAATAGAGTGAATGGGTAAACGGTTGATCTAATCAATGGATAATAGCATGCACCAAAATTCAAATTTCAAATTTTGAATTTGCCTTTTCCCTCCTAAATCTAGAAGCATTGTTGGTCTTGATGGGCCTTGTTGGGTCGATCACTATTGGGCCTCAAATAGGTTTGTCCGTTTGCTTGACCCGATCCAATTAGCTAAGTCCAAATGTTGTAGGAGTCTTGAGATGTTCAGATGTGTTGACGAATGTATGCTTGGCCCGATCCAATTATCTAAGTCCATGTGTGTAAGAGTCTTGAGATGTTGAGATAATTGACGAACGCTTTGATGATTCGTAGTTATGAGTGACTTGTGCATTTTATGTTTCGTATTACAAGTTACATGTTTGTCATTATTAAAACCGAAGAGACCATCTAGTTTAAATATCGTAATATTTACACTAACAATCTCCCCCTTTTTGATGATGACAAATATGTAAACCGTAACACTCAGTAAAATGTAAAAGTTTTACACTCCCTTCCTTTTGTCGAAGCAAAAAGGTGTGTGTGCTCCGAGGTCTCTATTTATAGGTTGAAGGCGATTTTCATGAGAAATGAGAAGAAGATTTGAGAAGAAGGTTGGTGCTCTGAGCATATAGGTTGAAGGTGATGTTGTTAGAAAATTCCTAGTTGATTGTGGATGATCCCTTAATGTATTTGGCGATCCCAAATCCTATCACTCAAAGAAGTGAGCTTGCATCATCCCAGTGAAGTCTTCTATCATCACGGTTTGAGCAATGCCATGCCATTTACTCAAATACCTCTAAGCTCCCCCTAGCTCATTGCATCCCCATGATTCTTACATCCTTTGTATATTGATTCTAGCGTATCCATGGATCAAATTAGTTAGAAGTGGTGCGTGTAGGATGTTCGCAAATGCTCCCCTTTGTTGTATGCCCCCCCTTGTTTGGGGCACTAAGTAAGTTAGAAGTAGACAAGTTGTACAAAGCAAAGTTAGTAGACAAGTGCACTTATGCATATAAAATTATGATGATAGATATATATAGCAAGACACTATTGGTGAACAAGACATGCATGACTTAGATATAAGTACTGTAAAGTGTGACACAAAAGAAATTGAAACTAGACATATAAAATCATTGATTCTATAATATGGTAGACAAAATCAAGACACATGCTTAAGGACTAGGGCTCGACTGACGCCCTTTGTTATGATTGTCCACCCAATTATACCAACACTAATAAATGAGAAAGTAATTTGTTTATTGATTGATACGCCATTATCTAACTTTTTCCAAGAAAGTAAGGAATCAAGAAAAATGTCTAATATCGAGTTATGAGAATGAAGACGACATGCTCTTGGATGAAAAATAAAATGACTCCATAAAGTTTGAAAAGTAGGGAAGGATGAACAAAAATGAAGATGGAAGGTGTTGAGGAAAGATTGGCAAGGACGGTGTGGATTAACAAATCGTTTGCACTGAAAATGAGTGAAGATGAGAAGAAATGAGGAAGATGGGAGAATTCTTATTAGATTAGGCATATGTTGAAGAAGATGATAAGAAATGTGTATGAAGATGTGTGAGAGGAAACCATGAAAGAACCATTTGTACTTACAATGATATACCTGGCATGTTCAAAGAAGTTGCATGCGATCCTAGTTTTGTTGGGTGTGTTATCAAGAAGAAGTACATATGAGAAAAGAAGATAGGTGGTAGTATGGACTATGAGTATGGTTTAGAAAGTGAGGAAGAAGAAGAAGAGGTTCCTCTAATTGATGAAGTTTTCATGGGTGCACTTGGTGGAATGATTGTTATGGGAAAAATGGGAATCTAAATGTTGTTCATCCAAACAGAGAAATTAGTATGTGAAATGGTGAGTCAAGGATGCAGAAAAAGAAAATAGTGAATCAGTCCGTAACACCTTTACTGGGGACGGTCCCTTAAATAAGTGACGATCCTAAATATATTTGGGAACGTCTATTCTTTTTGGGACTGCCACCAATGGGGGTGCATAGTTTTTCCAGTTTTCTCTATTTTTCCTAGTTTATGTGAAATAATTAAAGGATAAATAATCAAAGGATTGATTATATGAGAATAATATTGCCATTAAGAACAAAGGAATTGGGCAATAATGAGTAAGGAATGATTTAGGGATTTGGTAAAGAATGTTTATAGGAATGTTGGGATTGTGTGAAAATGTATGACTAATCATTTGTTGGATAAGAAGATAATTTACAAATGATTAAAGAATGTTTAGAAAGAAGAGAGGTGTAAGATCATCCACAATGGGTCAAGTTTTGTAATGCTTTTTATTATTTAAAAATCTTTTTGAAAGGGTTTTTCGCATTGCATCAAAATCTTTTTTGAAAAGCTTTTATAAAATGATTTAGTAAATTTCAAGTCTTTTCTCCAACCTTTAGTCATTAAATGTATTATGCATTGAATGCATTAAATGCATCAAGTCATTAGGACTTGATGCATTGTAGATGCTAATAAGTGAAGAATGTAGAGAAGTGTGGGAGTTTGTGAAGTGAGGTTGAGAATTAAGGAAAATATAAGTAAAATGTGAATGGGGAAAGCAATTAGGTTTACAATGTAAAGACTGAAGGTTGATGTTAGCTTTTAACTTATGGATGAGCATTTTAACTTATGTAGTTAAAAGGCTTAAATATGATTTTTCAGATATGACCTTTAATGTTTGCAATCTCAAGCTAAAATTACTTGAATATTTCAGACATAATATTTAAGTTATCAAACCTATTTGGAGGAGTATTAGATTTGTATCTAACATATCCTAGGCAAAAGAATGGATTATTTTGAAAGAGAGAGAGAGATGATGACTTAGGAAATGTGTATATCAAGACTCTTGGAATTCAAGATCATTTTGTGACTATTATGACCTTTTGTGGCACTAGAGACCAAAAAAAAAAAAAAAAAAAAAAAAAAAAAAAAAAAAAAAAAAAAAAATCTAGTGTGAGGAGATATATGCCTTAAAGTGCAAGACTCATAGGTTTAAGCATGTAAGCGCATTTAAGTATGCATCGACGCAATAATTAGAGAGATTAATGTGTAAGACTATATGACATCTAAGAGGTTATCGTGATAGGCATACCTAGTCCGTTATATATCAAACCGACATAATGTGGGTGCACAAATAACATATAAGTAATGTAAAGAGATGCATAGGAGACATAATTACTTTAAATGAAAACATTAAGTAAAACATGTTAACATTTAGTATTTAAGAGCATGCATCATGGATATATATATCAAGAGATATAAAGTTAGAAAATCTAATCAAAAGCAAAACTTTTCTAAAGAACATGCATTCAATAATTATGCAAATAAATATTGAGCATTTAAAAAATCATGAAGAAATTTAATCATATTTCACAAAAAAAAAATTGTCATCTTGAAACTTCAAAATCACATATGTGAGATTAAGGTAATCTAGGTTTGCTAAAGAGAATCCTAATTACTACTTGTTCAAAATGCAATCCTATTATGGAAACAAAGTTCACCGATGTAAACTATCTTTATTCAAATGTAGGAATGCAAAATTTTCAAGTTAGAGAATGGATATAAGACTATCACCAGTGGTGCTCAATTAAGGCTAAACACGACCATTTTATAGGTTTACTACAAACCCAACTTCTCTCCTAGAAGCAATTCAACCGTTAGGTCATATTAAATTTCTAGTGCAATAGGTTCTCCAGTAGTTATTCTCATATCAGAAAAAGTCAAATTCTTATATTTTCCTATTGAAGTATAGAAAAGCTAATTCTGCTAGTACATGTCCTAATATAACTCAACTAATTATATTTTAATCGATTAATGAATTTGGAATGCTCACACAATATGCTAAAAAAGGAAAGCATGGTATTTTGTTGGTTGATTTGTTAGATGTTATTTTAACACATTTTGTTTTCTAGAGCCAAGAAATATGCTCATGTGAAAAAGTAGAGAATATGCTCTATAGAAAGTGTTTCAATAATACTCCCTAGTATATCTTGAGAAAAAAGTCTAATTAAGGTTACTTACCTTAATATATATTGCAAGTGTTTTACAATGTATCACTGAGACAAGACGTATTGTATCTTTCAACAAATATGCTTATTTAAGAGGATAAAATTTTCACTCTTATGAATTGCTTAGGAAAACAAGTATTTTAGTGTATAATATGATGAATGAATTTTACTTATTTATGCAATGACACACGCTGTATTGAGTTACTTTCCAAATTTAATATCCTATATTTTTCAAACAAGTTATAATGTATTCTCTTTAACATAACCAATCACGATACAATGAAAATGAGATGCATAGGATTTAGATTATTTTAAATTTTACTTATCATGTGATGTTGAGTCATTCATGAGAAAAGTTTACATATGTTGTTTGTTTGCTCGTGTTTAGTTTTTCAAAAATGACACCTTTATCAATTGCATTGCAAAGTAAATTGCTTGAATATTTCGGATAAGACATCCAAGTTGTCAATCCTACTTCATTGTGTATTTTATGCTTCTTTTAAACATATTAGGAACACAACCATCAAACAAAAAGACTCAATATGGCATCATCAGCACAAGTGTGAGTTATGATCCAATGCAAATTCTTTTCGTATTTGAGAAGGACGTCATTATTTTTATAACAATCAAATGTGACTGAGTATGTAAATTCAAGATAATATATTTTTTTATATTTTGATGTAATCTTGAAGCTAGACAAATAATGACTCTAATTTCATGTCCATACTTAAAAACTTGTCAATTAGATGTTGATATCAATCATGATTTGAATAATGAATCGATACACATTTGAAATCCTTCTTGAGCCTCACGACCATTCTTTTTAAAGAAAATAATTAAAGATTCATGGAATGTGTTGCATTAAGTCTAATACTAGTTGTAAGTGTGAGGTTAATAGAAATTACATGTTAGTTTAATACTTTATGATTGTTTTTTATTTTGTATGTGCGAAAAATATTTATTATTACGTATAATATGCATAGTTTTTGACATTTCATGAGTATAGACATACTTATCCTAACTATCTTTATGCGCACACTACTCTTGTAAAATATTATATGTTTAATGCAAGCATAAGTAGAGCTCAAAAATATATTTTATTTTACTTAAATACTAATGTATTAATATGATATTTTATCTTGTTTAGACAACCCATGGTCAAGCAAGATAGGAAGTTTTAGTGATTTAGAGATCCTTTAAAAATTTATGAAAGTGTTAAGTACTTTGAGGTGGGGGATAGCTTGGCTACAATTTTTGTAGCCAATTAGCTACAATCCTTCATAAAACACACACTAGCATTGAATCTCGGACCCGCAGAAAAGAATCAGGACCCACAAAAAGAATCAGAGACCCATATTATATAACACAAAATTGTAGCCAATTGGCTACAATAAATTATAGTTAATATATTCCCAAATATATTTTAACACTTGATCCTTTGAAAAGATTATTGTGTAAAACAATGCTTACATGATTGATCAACTTATTTTGCATTTTAAAGTAAGTTACTAAAACATTATAAGATATGCAAGGTGTCTGTTTCCATGGAGGGGTACTGTGTGTATTTTCATCTTTATCATTATCAATAAACACTCTCTTTCACTTTCTCTCTCTACTCTATCTCTCTAACTATGGGTAATCTTTACTTTCAGCATCCACGACCTCCCGAATCACAATATCAACCTTAAACATCAATCCTACAAGTGGTATCAAGAGACTGGTTCTTATTATGGTTGATTTTTGTTGTCAATCTTGTCAAAAACGCCTTTTATATCTGTTTTAACCATGATCTTAACTGTTTTTTCATATCTATTTGGTTTAACTGTTTTATACATATCAAATGGTCAAAAATTCATATTCTTTCATTTTGTGTGTCATACAAACTGATATCTTGTGATAATCAGCCTCGTTAACAGTTTTATGTAACAATCATTTCTGTGACTGATTTGTAACAAACTCGTGAAGCTTTTTGTGGTCTAAACAGTCAAAAGAAAGTCAAAATGTGGTCGGATAACTGGTCATAAAAAGAGGTCGAAAAATGGATTTCAGATTTGGTAACAAGACCCTAGTTTTCGAATTTGGTTCAAAACCCTAGCTCTTAAATTTCTTGTAGAGAAATCCGAAAGGACTTTTCGGATTTTTCTTCATGCTAGTTTTGGATTTTTTTTGTAAAGAAATCCGAAAGGTTTGACTTTTCATATTTGACTTTTCGAATTTGATTTTTCAAATTTGACATGCAAATTTAAAAACTGACCAATAAGAAGATGAAGAGAAGACTGTTGACTAAGACCAAAGACCATATACCAACTCTTTGTGTAACCTCAGTTTTAACCATCACTGGTCCAAAAATTTAAAACAAAAAAAAGAAAAAGAAAGAGATGAGAACAAATACTACTTAATCGCAAATGACAACAACTCCAATCGACAACATAAACAAATCCAACTAACCTAATCCCAACACCAAACTCATCTCACACTCTCAATGAACATCAACATCAAACTACAACTATCCTTAACCCATCTCATCTTTCACGACTCGAATTAAAAAAGTAAATAAAAAATAATTAAATCAAGATCTCTGTTGTTTTTCTTTCGTGTGGACAATTATTCCATAGGTCTAATTATTACTTTCTTGTAATACAATGCTATATCAAGACTTTTAGGAATCTAACACAAGAAAGAAATCATCAAAGACCATTTTTGAAGACTTGGCTTCAATTACTATCCGAAATCAAAGGAATAAGAATAATAACAAATTTTTTATTACTTTTTCCTGTTTCGATTTGAAGACACACAAAACAACAATAAGTGCCGAACCTACCTGAGACCCTCCTAGGGATCTTCACACCTTCAACGTGATTTGTTGATTCAAACATGAGTAACAAATGAAGAAGAAAGTCTGATTGTGTTTGTGTTTGATTCGGATTATGGATGTTATGATGGAGATGAGATCGTTTGATGGGATAAAGCATCTTGATTGATGATGATTGACATGTGTTTGTGATCGGTTTAGAAGAGAAATGGTTGTTGCATTTTCTTCATAAGAGAGAGAAGGGGGCAGATGTAAGTGAGTGTGAGATTATGGTGAGATAAAATGATTATAATTAGGGTAAAATGTTTATATCAAGTGCGTTGGACGGGCTTATATTTGGGTTTTGGATTAGCATTGGGCCGAATATACACAAGATTGGATGGGCTGGTACATTTGGGCTTCAACCAGGCCTCCTCCATATTTGTGTTGGATTTCATTGATCTTTTGGGCTGTTATGTGCTAATTTTTTATTATTCAAAAACTTTTTTTTTGGGTAAAGGGTTTATACACGGTGAAATAATTATTATAAAACTTTGGTTTATTATGCGGTTAAAATTTATCTTTGGGGTTCATAATGCCAAAGTGATTAATTTTCGGGGTTATAACTTATTGAAAAGATCGAGAATAAACCATTATAAAAATTCATTAAACCGTCAAAAGGCTAGTTTTTGGGTATTCAACCTCAAGAAATGACTATGGAGTTTATTCATTATTATTTATTTGAGGTTGAAGTGGAATTTCATGGGTGCGAGAACTTAGTATATGAAGATATCGGGGTTGGTTGGATGCATGATTCTTCGAGATCCTTGTTCGAGCTTTTATCTGTACAAATGATAGAGACTTGATTTATCTAGTTATACCTGATGTAAGGAGTTACGTTTTTTTGCTCACAGTGTATAACTATCACTTTAAAGGAGTTACGTTGTAGTGCTTAAGTGTCACAAAAAGTTGTGGATAATTCAAGAGATGTTCATATAAAATTAAGGATGGTTGGATGGGTATATGATTCCCTACCTATACTGAAATTCTCAGTATTGGTTCTTAGTCTGACAATAGTGCAAGTTTAAGTCACAAGTTCGTGCTATTTTACTTCAGTATCAAGTTCGTCATATTGGGTTTGCTCCATCAGTAGTCACTACAAAGATCTACAAGAATGATAATGGGGTTAGTAAAGAGTTAGCTGAGAGGAGTATAAAATAGTAGAGATGTTATCAGCAGTTGATTCTCACGGGATATTTATGGTAATTCACACTTGTTCGATTAATTGGACATACATGGTTACAGTGCTTCCAATTTCATCGTAAACATAGTAGGTATGCTTCCGATTCATCAAAAACATCATGGGGGAAGAGTAGTGGGTCTTTGCTTTCTTTGATTTCTTCGCAAAAACCCTTTTTCCTCCATGAGTATTTGCAATTAGGGGGAAGAAATAAAACGGTTAGTGGCTCAAACGTCTTAATTTGGTGTTATCATCTCAACTTTCACTGGTTGTTTTGTGTGAAGTTACCTCGATATGATGTTTTTAACCGTATTTAGACCGCAACAATTAGGGGGAAGAAGTAGTGTACGTGTTACATGTTTGAGTTTATCGGGTCAATGAAGAGGGATTTAGACATATGTACCATTGATTTTTCTAGTATATTCGCGCCGGTTATTATTATTTCATCCTTCGTGGTTTGTTTGGTGTGAAGCGTCTACATACGTGAGAAGATCTTGTTGATTTCTTGCATGTTACCCTTGAACGAATTTTCCACATAGAGTATAATTGTGATTAAGTGTTTGGCATATTTACTTGGTGTGGTTTACTGTTTCATCTACAAATTCCGCTGCGCGGTTAAACCTTCAAAAAATTAGAAGACATGTTAACTACATCAAAGTTTCGAATCTGCTGAAGACGGTTGTTAGTTTGGGGGAAAGCTAACAAAAACTTTGCCAAAAAGAAGTGTACGGAGAAGCTGCTAAAGACATGCAATATGAATTGGGGGAATTTAATCCAGTTCATACATATTACATCATTTGCCTACAAGTGAACGAAAAGTTCTCAAGCTGAGGTACAAGATGAACACAAAGAGCATCGACTGCAGTCATCCTCGGCATCTGGAGAGCTTATGAAGACTTTACTTTATTTATATTTGTACTTTTAGGAAATTTTGTAAGTAATCCATTATGCCGTCCCATTGGGGGAAGATTGTTGGGATCGCTCCTAACACGTAAATGGAACGACATTTACGGGATTACATTAGTTATATTGTAAGCCACATACGCAGGTACTAGAATCGTCAATATTCTAAAGTGGTATGTATGTTAGGCTATATATACCCTTCCATACTTCCATGGAGGGGTGAAGATTAGTGTGTGGATTTCCATCTTTATTATTATCAATAAATACTCTCTTTCACTTTCTCTCTCTACTATCTCTCTCTAACTATGGGTAATCTTTACTTTCATCATCCATGACCTCCCGAATCACAATATCAACCTTAAACATCTATCCTACAGTTTCCAAAACAAATATTCAAGTAAAGTGATCTATGCCTATATGCAATGCAAAAACAATTTCGCAATCTCAATACAAGAAATGTAGCATAAGTTATATTTAGGCATAATCCGAAAAACTGGTGACAGACAAATAATGTACATGGCACATGTGTTTAGATATATACATAGCTCAATTAAATATTGCAATGATCACTTAACAATATCTAATAACAAAATTAAAACACACGGAAACACACATAATCATTTAGTATAACACACATAAAAATATTCGTTATCGTTTTGTGCACTAGATACAACAATGTATATGTAGCTTGATTTTATTTTCAAATAAAATAGTTTCCTCCCCATTTTTTAAAGATTCATCAAGTAGAAATCCCTGACTCAAAAGAAAAACTAATATACAAGTTTTACTTTAAAACGAAATGCAAAGTTTTGACCTCTATGTAGTATTTTGCATTTCTTAATTAAGTTTAGAATTATGACTTGGAAATATTTTTAAATGAAAGTAGACTCAATTACCTTTAAAATGGCGGGTGACACGACTCCTACGAACTTACGATTGATTTTATATGAATTTTCGAAGTTGACACAGTTCTGGTGGAGGTCCTTTAAATGAGTGATTGTCCCAGATATATATGGGACCGTCCCCTGTATTTGGGACCGCCACCAGTACAAAAAAAAACACGTTTTTTGTGTATAAATTCATTTAGTGATTTATAGGACTTAAAGAACTTGTTGCCGCACATAAAACATGTGTTTTGGACGTCATTACTACTCTTAAGACTTAGAAAAGCAAATATTGACACTTCCAAACTCTTTTGAGAAGATTTACTTTCAAGCTAGTATACAAGGTGCATTTAACCAACAAAACTAGTATGAATTAATCAGCAAAACAATCTAGTACAAATAAAGCAACAAAACACCTTTCATATTTAATCACCCTTCATGAGAAATTTGATACATGCATCATACTCTATTTTAAAAACCATTTGTTTTGAAAACTAGAGCGACCTGGCTTGGATACCAATGTAAAAACGTTGGGGGGGGGAGGGGGTGAATACGTTTTTATTTAAAATCTAGAAATCGTTCGTATCAAATTCCTGATCAAGTGTGGCTAAATATGGATAATGGTTACGACAATTATAACAACTATATATATCGTAGATTATGTCACAAACATAATTACAAATATGTTTACTAATCCAAGACTCATATATCATCAATACAATATAAACAACCAATCACACAAACATAAGCATAACACAAAATTAAAGCGATTGAGCTAGTTTTGATCGAACTAGGGACGGTCCCGGATATGTATGGACGGTCCCATATATATGTGGGACCGTCTGTCTATTTACAGGACCGCCAACAGTGGCGTTTTTTAGACATGTGATGAAAAATTTCTGATATTTTTCATTTTTTAAGTTAGCTAGTTAATATGAAGATATAACTATAATCACAACATGAACATAATAATGAGTAACAAAAGCGAACATAAACGTAAAGCAAAAAGTAAAAGAAAGCGGAAACCAGACATGATTTATTTTGGTTCGGTCATGAAGCACCTCTTCGCCCTACTCCACTCTCGAGTACCCAACTTGGGAGTTACTTCACTAATCAACAACTCCCTTCTCGGCGAAGAAAACCATAGAACATAGCTTACACTTTTTCTGGTACAATGCTAAATACCGATTCCTAGTTCGAGGTAGGACCAACCTAACGTCGCTTACACTTTTTATCGTACAAAACTAAATACCGAGTCGTTCTTCAGGTACAACCAAACCCATTATGTTTTATGTTCCAATACAAACCTCGTGTTTTTTGGCTTAAACACATAAACCAACTAACCTATAATCTATACAAGAATATTACAAGATGAGATCCAAGACATACAATTTCTCAACAAAGTTTCTAGGTGCATGTGTGTTTTGAATATAGAGATCGACAAGGAAGAAGTGGTGGAGAGGTTGGTATATATATATATAGGGAATTCATGGAATGGATAAAAGGATGAACCTCCTAATAGGTAATAGAGTGAATGGGCAAAAGGGTGAGCTATCCAATTGATAATACCATGCATGGATAATAGCATGCACCAAAATTCAAATTTTGAATTTGCCTTTTTCCTTTCATATTCTAGAAGCTTCCAGAAGAATTGTTGGGTCTTGATGGGCCTTGTTGGGCCGGTCACTATTGGGACTCGAATGGGCTTGTCCGTTTGCTTGGTTCGATACAATTAGCTAAGTCCATATGTTGTAGATGTCTTGAGATGTTGAGATGAGTTGGCGAATGTATACTTGGCCGGATCCAATTAGCTAAGTCCATATTGGTAAGAGTCTTGATATGTTGAGATGAGTTGACGAATGCTTTGATGATTCATAGTTATGAGTGACTTGTGCATTTTACGTTTTGTAGTACAAGTTACATGTTTGTCATTATTATAACCGAAGAGACCATCTAGTTTAAATATCCTAATATTTGCACTAACAAATTTTATAACTAGGCTAACACATGAAGTGTTTAACCTCTCATACTGAAAAGTACAGAAATAAAGTTATAATCAAAGAAATAGTAAACATCGGGTTCGATATAAATACTTGATGATACGCTAAAGCTATGAATGGAATGGTATGAATTTTCCTTTGGAAAATCTTCTGGAGCTGCTAGAAATCATCGTTGATGAAGCCCTAATCGTCCTTCAACTGCTATCTGGAGTGAATGATCTGTAAATGCAGAATTAGGACTTGCTTTTATAAAATCGACTAACTTACGTCGTAACCATAAGTGAGGGGTTACACCGTAAGTACCTTTATCAGTAGATGTCCTATAGTTGTGTAGATAGTTACGGTGTAACCTTGATGGAAGGGATACGCCAAAAAACTATTGTAAACATTTTTGGAGCATATCTACGCTGTAACCCATTAGGTGTGGTTACAATGCAACCTTCTTTATCAATAAATTCTTCTAAGTCCAATAGAGATTTACGGTGTAATCTAGTCGATGTGGTTACGTCGTATTCATGTGATGTGTTGGATTTGGACTTCGCGTGACATCTTCTATTACGGCGTAAGTTGATCGACTCACTTATACCATAACCTTCACTGATCCATAAAGTACAAATATATCTTCAAATGTTTCTTTCCAAATCCGTGTTTCTTTGTTTCAATGCTCAATCATAACCTGAAACGAAATATAAAGCATTTAGAGTATATATTCAAATGAAACTATAGTAACTATGAGCATAATTAAGGGAAATAGATACTAAAATCCTAGACTATTTGATGTCATCAGTTAAACATGCCTTATGGGCCCAAAAAGATTTGGGTATATAAGGTTTTCATACATTTTGCTTGTTTCTTTCTTAAATCTTTTTCCCTGTGACTTTGTACTCGTCTCTTGAGTTTCTTTTCTTCTCTTTGTAAGTTTGCTTATTGACTTCTTTTTGCTTAATGTGTTGATGAATCTTGCTGATATTTTTTTCAAAGTTTGCGCATTTACGGAAGAGTAAGAAGAAGCTAACCAAGCGATAGGACTCTAACCCTTGTTTTTCCTTTGGGATTTTAATCTTTTGTCATTTTTCAGACATTTTTGTTTTCTTGAATTTTTCCTTTGGAATATGCCTCCAAAGGTTGTTTCCAAAGCTCGTACCCAATAGTAGAGGCTAGTGAGTCCTCACTTACTGTAAATAACCTCGATTCCTTTTTAGGTAAGAATTCATGGGTCATGGGCTTTTACCCTCGTGCCCTAGGAGTAAAGATCGTGACAATGTGCCTCGGCAGCCTGGTACCACATCTTTAAAGCTTGAGTACTTTATCTATGGTAACCATAGGTTTCCTTTACACAAATTTTTCTGGAAATTGTTTTATTTTTACGGTATTTGCTTACCGCTATTGCATCCCAGACCTAGTAGTATTCAACGGATAACGACTTTTATAATGTCATGTTGTAGCATAAACATCCCCGTGTCCCTTGAAGTTTTTCACACTTTTTTTTAAACAATGTGGTCACGTGTGTGGTTACTTCAAGTCAATATTACGCGCTAGCTTACAAGGTTTGGTGGAAATTGTTGAATATTATGAGTACACTTAACATATATTAGGGGTTTAAATGTACATTGTAATTTAGATTAGGACTAGACTATAACTAGGATTAGTTCAGCTTGCCTTGCAAGGCAAATAAGGCCCATGTGGCCGATTTCATGGTGAGGTCGGTTTGGAAGATTCCTTAGCCGACCATCACATGGTTTCTTACCCCCTCATCTATATAAATAGCTGTGGGGGGGGGGTGATAGCTACACATTCTTCTTTAAACCAATTTTAGATTGGTGTTTAGGTCCAAGAAAAAGAGTTTTCTAAATGTGTTAGTTACCGAGGTCACCACATTTGTTGAACCGGCACCAAGTGCAGATCCTTGGGCAGGATCGGTGCCACTATTTGAAGTAGCCTCTAGCTACATACTAGAGCATATATAACCATCTCCCTGCTATTCAGGACTTTCTCTACAAGATCTTGTTTTACAGAGTCTAGGGACGAAACCACATCAAGCCTCTTAGATTCTTAGGAATGTTGAGAGATTCGAAGACGAGGATTCTTGGTACCAATCCACAAATAGGTCCCTTAGGTCGCGCGTCTCAAGATTACATAAATTCCTGAACGACACGCCAGCTATTCAAGATATTTTAGGTCTTGACAGAACGTCCAGAATGGCTTCTTCACAAGAAGGATCATGAGGACCGGTCAAAAAACCTCCCGTGATCAACATCGCTACAGCCACGAGCAAAGTCACAATGTTGGTTCTACCATCAATTTGCAAATAGAACCACCTAGTAAATCTAGAATACAGACAGCAGCACCCACCCACATCGATCAGAAGCTACAACAAAAATAATGTCTACACCAAGACCTGTTGTTGAAGAAGAAGATCTTACACTATAACCATATCACACTTCACCCAAACACTCAATGTGCCATTGAAGAAGATCATCTTACACTAGTAACCATGTGACACTTCACCAGAACACTCAAAATGGTTATGCCATAAATCGAGTCTTAATTCCAAGCACAAAGAAGAAACATAACCGGGAAAGAAACCGAATCAGAATCTTCTTCAGCATCTGCACATAGGATTTTCTCCTTTGATGAACTTAAGTTAATGATGCTGGCTTACATGCTTGAGAGACCTCAATACCAAAACTATGAAAGAAACCTCTATGAGATCCTACAATACTTTGTTGATTCAGATGTTGCACCCGCTACTAGGGGGATATTAGATATGTCACAAAACGTTGTTAACAACCTGATCAATTGCATAGATTCATCAAGTGATAGATTTACAAGGGAAATTGAAGGGTGATCAAACATAGTCCCCAGTTAGAATAGACTTTCATGTCTTCGTAAGCCCCAACAAAAACCAAAATCACACAATCATAACATCAACCACCATCAGATCAACCATCATCTTCACAAAAGAGTTAACAACCTCAACCAAAAATGGAAGTGGAGAATACTATAGAGAAAGAAATGATTAAAGACATATAAGGGGTTAAGAAAGTGGGGGAAATGAGTTCAACTACCTTTTTAATGTCAAGTGAAACCAAGAATTTGTCAGGTTTTGAGGGATCATAAATTCTGGTATGAAACTCTACAACTATGGCTATGGATATGGGATCTGGGTTAGAAAGTGTAGAGTACAAAGGTAGTGGTGAAGATGCAAGGAAAAAGACTATGCAATATTAGATCCCTCTTTTTGATAAACTCGAGGGAGTCTCAATTCTAATTGCACTTACTTTAGCTGAGGTTTCAGGAAGCATGTTAATGTCAGAAGATGAGACTAAGGGGTTGTTTCTTTTTTTCATATGAGGAAGGAATAGTGGGGTCCACATCTATATTAGCATCTTAATAAAGAGAGTTTATTATTTTTTAGCTTGTGTATATAGAGGAAGTAAGGGAATATTAGTGGGTCCTACTTAAAAAGAAATATTATTAAATGTTATGTGGACCTACTCCCTTAGCTAAGGGAAAAAAAGAAACACAACCTAAGAGTGTAACACCCCTAAAATATCGCGGGGGAAGATAATGTCACTGGGGTAATACTTCATAGTACAAAGTTCAAGTTACATAAAATAACCTCTAAATAAGACTTTTTTAAAAATTACCATTTGATTCATGTAAAATATAAGAGTTTATAAAGAGGTCCCAACATGTTTTGAGTACATAGTACTACATACACGTTTAAAAGTTTTGTCGAATGATAATGATGCAGTGTTTTCAAAACATTTTCCATGCGTCTTCACAAGCCGGCTTATACGTTAAGTACCTGAGATAAAGCATGCTAAAATGTCAACACAATGGTTGAGTGAATTCATAGGTTTATAGTAAAATGGTTGATCACAAAATTTCAAGTTTATAGATAATGGTTACGTTGTTATATACCCATAATTCAAAAGCACTTATTATTGCACTAATTTTATGACACCAACGCGTTATAACAATATTAATATAAATGATATAACAATTTGCCCTACAAGTATGTTGCCATATACCTCCGAACACAAATATAGTGTGTTTGGTTATCTACCTGATCAACACAAACAGGATTCGTCAATAGCGTATTCATAATATTCACGCTTACACTTAAACAGTTAATGGTTTATGATAAATAGGTACTTTATTGGCAATAGTGGTACTTAGGCCCTAGAACTAATACATTCAAGAAAGCATATAATTTTAATTTCTTATGTCCTTAGCAAATACAATCCATGTATTTATATAAAACGAGTATTTTATTTCGATAAATGAATAAAGTGTTTCAGTAAACATGTAAAGTGTTTAGACAAACAAGCATGTAATCTCAACCCAGAAGTATTTCAAAATGAGTAAAAGTGAGGGAATGGGGCTATGTACTCAACAAAATGATAAGCGATAGGTCGTGACGATATAACGTGTATCAAGAAGTCACGAGCTTTAGCGACAACCTAAAATATAATGATCGCGTCTTAAGCTTATATATATTTCGAGAACGTACATAATAAGTTATATAAGTATTGGAAAATTAGTCAAATGCCAGGCGCCCTGAGGCTTATCAGTTTCCGGACCACGCCTTTTTATAATTTGAAAATAGACCCGTTGCCCACCGATTTTCTTGGACCCAACCAGGGGCTGCCATGTGTCCGACAACTTATGAAACAAGTACGTATTTTGAAGGTATATGTCATGTATTGTAACGTATTGTTTTTGGGCAACTTGTATTGCTATTTGGGCATCTTTATGTTTTTTGGGCAACTTGTATTTATACACGAGGATAGTTTTGTCATTTTACATTTAAAAAAAAAATCAAACGCCCACACAAAACACAGATTCACACAGTCACACACCTTGTGGAAAACTAGAAGGGGGGGTTGAAGAGTTTTACCAATTAAAACTTTGTTTTAAAATATTTAGATCGACTTATGTCAATCTATTTAGATGTGTATGTTCGACGTTGATAGATAGATATATAAAGAATTTAATGAAAGATAAAGAGTAAGAAGCACAAAACCACAACACGAGTATTTATAGTGGTTCGGCTACAAGGACACCTTCCTTGCCCTACTCCACTCCCCGAGTCACCTACTCGAGAGTTCGTAATCACTATACGACACCAACTCCTTATGGCGGAGAATCCTTCACAACGTCGCCTACTCTTTTTCCGGTACTATTCTAACCACCGGTGTTGGGTTTTAGGTTCCTTGGATCAAGAATTACTCTAAGTACTGGAACCACGGACAGGTTTGATATAACCACGGACAGAAGAATGTAACCACGGATGAAGATAACCACGGCTAGTAGTATAGTGTAACCACGGATATTGATATGTAACCACTGATGAGTGTCTAAATACTCATCATTTTTGTACCAATTAAACTGCAAAAACATCTGAAAACACTCAGAAATACATCAAAATGATAAAAATATCACAAATAAGTGTTTTATGTGTTTTAAATGTAAAAATATCAAAATCTGGTGAAAAACGTATCAAGTTTGCATAATTGGCAGTTTTAGTCCCCAAAGTTTCAAAAGTTGTCAAAAACAGTCCCTGGTAAAACAAAGTAAAGAAAAATGTTATTCAAGGTCCCTGAAATATTCTAAGTTGTCAAAAATGGTCCTTGAATAAATCTTTTGTCAAATGGCAGAAAAGGTCCCTCAACTTTCAAAAATGTCAAGTTTGGTCCCCGGAAATTTGAAAATGTCAAAAATGGTCCTTGTACTATTGGAACTTGTCAATATTGGTCCTTGTGTGAACTTTGAGAAAATGGCAGGTCTGGTCCTTCTAGTTTGGCAGAATTGCAAAACAAGTCCTTGTCATTTATTACTAAACCAAGCCTTGTCAAAATCCCTTGACCCCTGCCATTTATACCCTTTTTGACCCCCCTGTCATTACCCATTTTGGACCTTTGGTCAACACCCGGTCAAACTGTATCCTTTCCCTCCCACCATGGCTTATCTCCTTCCCACTTGACTGCAAATTCAGGCACTCTCCCATCACCTTTCCCTCCCCTTCATCATCACATCCACCTACCTTTCCCACCACAATAAATGCCACCCCCCCTAGCAGCTAAATTCAGAGCCTACAGGTCAAATTGGCTTTTCCCGCCAAAATGATCAAACGGCTAAAACAGGCTCTAGCCATCCAATGGCTCCAAATATAGCTGGGAATCAATCAGAGGAGAGAGAGAAAGGACTTTGATGTATAAAAAGGGAAGAGAAGCAAGAGAGAAAGGCAGTCTTTAGTTTTTTAATTTTATGTATGTCGTATTTTTATTTTTATGTCTTTAATTAAGCTTTAAACTGTAATCTTTGTTTTCATTGTATCAAATTAAGTTTTTAAGTGTATTCAAACTCTTATCAAGTAACAATTCACGTTTTTATTCACATTATATATTTTATGCTTACTGTTGAAAATTTCCATTTCAAGTTCTTATGTACAAGGTCTTATTAGCTTATTTTTAAGCTCAAACAAGCTTACATAAGCTGCTTATAGCTTTTTGTAAGCTTGTATTTAAGTTTCAAGCTACTTTGGAATTTGGTCAACAAAAGTCAACTGTTAAGCAAATGGGCATGGAAATGGTATTTGGGTGATGCAGTGCTTGGAATGGGTTGGAAATGAATTAGAATAATGGTATTGGTTCTGGTTTGAGTTGCTAATAAGCTGGATAGCTTGTGAGTACTTTCCTTGTTTTCAATAATAGTGTGTTTTTGCATAATTTTTATCTGTCTTGATTCAGTATTAGGTTTAGTTTATACTTGCTTATTTACTGTCATTAAGTCTTGATCATTCAAGTTTCAGCATTGGCATAAGCCAATTAGTCAAGTAAGTAGAACTAGTAGCTTATCAGTCATAAAAATTGTGTTTGGTTTAAGCAGGCATTTGGTATTGCAGTGTTTAAAAATTGATAGACTCAGTTTACTAAGTCTCCAATTAGGTCCATTGGAACTCATTCTACTGTCAATATTGCATCTAAATCACTCAAAGTCAAAATCCAACTTAACCTGTTCTCATTTCTTCACTGTTAGAATTTTACAAAATCAAAGGCTTGTTTTATGTTTAGAAATCATAGGTATAGGTTGCACTAGTTTCATTTCATCATATTACATCATTTTCAGTTCAAACATTGGAATCAAAACTCATGAAAGTCAAAGTTCCATATCTGTAAAAAAAAAAAGTCAAAAGAGTAAATTCTCAGTTTTCACCAAACTGAGATGAATTTTCCTTGATTCATTTTTGGGCCAAATTAAGTAAAACTCTGGGTTTTATAAGTTCAACATGTCTAGTTTCTTATTAGGAATTTTGTAGATTTTTAGCAATTTTTCTTAAGCTCCAAATGAGCTTGTCAAACAGGGTTTAAATGCCCTGTTCACAAACTCAGTCAACACTTAGTTTTCTCAAGTTCTTGCAGAGCTTGCACAGAGCTCATAAGAGCTTGTCTTGGTCTGTACTTTGGTTTAGAAGCAGTTAGCCAGGTCTAGTTGAGGTTCCAACTTCTGTTTTTCAACTTTAGCTTATTGAGTAGCTGGTGCTTAAGCTCAAAGTAGTACACTCAAATCTGTTTTAACACATTAATCAAATCATCAAGATCATAGCAGTGTGTAATCCAGAGGTTAAGGCTTGTTTTTTCTTGCTGCATTTTAGTAATTTTAGCATTTCATAGCTTCTGTATCAAGTTGGTAGCTTATTGTGTCTTTTGGCTTATTAAAAGTGCTTATTTATAAGCAGTTGTGATTGCAGTTCCATTTTCTTGTACACAAGCACTTGTTTTTATATTTTTCCTAGATTCTAAATATTATTTTAGGCTTATCTTGAATTTTTCAGATTTTTCCAAGTCAGTTTGCTATTTTTCTTCATTTTAATTAGTTTTTAAGCATTTTTAATTAGCATTTAATACAATTAATTCAGAAAAAGTTCAAAAAAATAATTTTTCATTTTTCTTAGATTAAGATAAATATAAAAAGTAAAAAAAATTAATTTTCCAGATTTTTCATAGTTTAATTTGTAATTTTTAGCAATTTAATTAGTTTTAAATAGTTTAAAATTCATAAAAAAATAGAAAAATAATCAGAAAAATACAAAAATAGTTTTGAAAATTCTCTTTTGTTATTTTAGATTTTTCCAAGTCATAATTTTATTTTTCTAGCTTTATTTCATATTTTATTGTATTTTAGGTTATTATTTAATAGTTAAAAATAGTTTTTTATTAATAATAATTAGATAAAAAGTTATAAAAATAATTTTCTTTTTCTATAAAATTTCTTTTATCATTAGGTTTATAAAAATGTCATTTTCATATTTTTAGGGTTAATATTGCTCCAGTTTTGCATTTTGTTTTGTACGTCACGTAGTTTCTTATTTAATATTTTTTATCTTTTTAATTTCCTTTAATTTGCATTTAAGCCCTTGTAGTTTATAAAATTTTTCCTTAGTAATAATCAATCATATCTCCTTATCTGTTCAAATCTTCTCGATCACTAAACGTTTGACTATTCTCGCACGGCTCGTTGGGACATAACGACCTGGGGAAACACTATACTCTCCTGGACTTCATTGCATTCTGTGTTTCCAGACTGTTTTAAGTTTGTTACAGTTAGCCATTCACAAGTGGCTAGCTTGCGTGATTAAACTTGACGGTTTGGGACGAATCAAATTTTGGCGCCGCTGCCGGGGAGCTGTGCTAATTATCTCACGTTTAGCAGATTAGTGATTTGAATAATCACTCTTTGTTCATACCATCTATCTATAAATATTCTTATAAAAAAATCCAAAAACCCAAAAACAGCCAAAAACGTATAAAACACAAAAATATTTTCCTTTTGTTTCTATATATGTATCAAAAATAAAAATACAAAAAGATTTGTCGTTTTCTGAGTTTAATAATAACAACATAAAAGATTACCACCGCAAACCAAGGCAGTGTACTACCTAACTGGGGGTACGACCATAATAAGTTCCCGAACCAAAGATTTAAAACTTGCCTTTGTGTCCTTGAGAGTGGTGTACCTTTTTCAAAGAAGCCATTCATCTTGTGATTATTGGTTTAAGTTCACTGTTGTTTTTCCTCGATATTGTTTTACTTGGATTTGTTGTTATATATACTTGTCAGAACCAGAAAACCTAAAAAGATTCTTCTCACCCCATTTTCACCAATTTCATAATTCCTTTCCTTAACTCTGAGATCTCTTAGAGTTAACTCTAGTGCATGCGCACTCGTTCTTCTAGATCATTGAGTCCTTTTCGTGATCTAGCAGAAATTCCTAGACGACGTTCTCGTAGACGTGCTGCCCAAATAGTCGAACCCGAGATTCGTACTATTTCAAACAACAATATGGCAGACGAACGAACTATGGCGGAAATGCTCCAGGCACCCACCGAGGGTTATGGAGATGCCATCATTCTACCAGTAATCAATTCTGATCACTTTGAATTGAAGACACATTTGATCCAACTTGTGTCTACAAATCAATTCCACGGGTTTGATCGAGAAGACCCGTATGCACACATCCGTTGGTTTAACAAGTTGACTTCAACTATCAATTTCAAGGATGTGCCACAAAAAGTCATCAAGTTGATGCTATTTCCATTCTCACTTGAGGGGACAGCCCGGATTTGGCTGGAAAAAGAACCCCCTCGATCCATCGAAACTTGGGAGGAACTTGTTCAAAAGTTTGTTAATCATTTCTTTCCTCCATCAAAGACGACTAATCTTAAAAATGAAATTTCTGGATTTCGTCAAAATTTCGATGAAAACTTTGGAGAGGCATGGGAGAGATTCAAAGATCTCCTCAGGAAATGCCCCCATCATGAATTCACGGAGCTTCAACAAGTTAATATCTTTTATAATGGGTTGAACGGTAACGATCAAGATTCTTTGAATGCAGCCGCCGGTGGCAATATCTTGAATCGTAAGCCTAAAGATGTGATTGAGATTTGCGAGCAAAAATCAAAAGTTCCTATTTCTCGCAACAAAGTCAATACTCCAAACACTCCTGCTTCTTCATCCAATAACTCTTCTGAGTTAGCTGCTCCGATAGCCGCTCTAACGGATGTCATCCGTTGTATGATGAAAGATGTAAAGGAAATCAAAAGCGAAATTCATAAGCCGTAACCAATCAAAGCCGTAAACAAGGTGTTTGAAACTTGTAGTGGTCCACATGCGTATTATGATTGTCAAGCAACCGATGCTTCCTTTTACCAAGCTCCCATAGCTTCGGTAAACCACAATCAATACCGACCACAAGCTGATCCTCACTACCGTGCACCTAGCGGTATGACACCACCTGGTTTTCCTCCTGTGCAAAACCATGGCAATCAAAATCGCTTTGTTCCGAATCAAGGACAAAACTTCAATAACTCTCAAAATTTCAATCAAAACCGGAACAATTTCAACCAACCATATCAAGCTCCAAATAAGCAAAGTTATCAACAACCTTCTCATGCTCCCCCACCAAATGACTTCATGAAAATTACTGAGTCAAGCATACGTTCAATGCAAACTCAGATCAATAACATGAGGGTTGAGCTAAAGAAGGAAATTGATACCACAATGTCTCGGCAGACAAATGAGTTGAAGAATATGATGAGCAGTTTCATGAACATGAATATGAACCAAGCTTCATCATCTTCTGGAGGACTCCCAAGCAATACAATTACCAATCCCAATGCCGAGTTGAAAGCCGTCACCACTCGTAGTGGTAAGACGTACAATGGACCTTCGACTCCAATGCCTCCTCCACCAGGAGCAATGAGTCAAGTTACCAAGGATACAACGGACAAGGTGCAATTCTCAAGCCCACGAAGTACCGCACACGTCCCACCTTCGGTAGTCCAAGCTTTAAGTCCAGAACCCGAAGTTCCGAAGACAAATTCTGAGCCCGAAATGACTTCCGTCCCGGCTCAAAAGTCTAGTCATCTTCCTTACCCATCAAGAATGAATGATGAGAAGCTCAAAGACAAAAACAAAGAGCAAATGGAAAAATTTTTCCAAATCTTCAATGAGCTACACTTTGATATAAGCTTCGTTGATGCTCTCGTTCTAATGCCTAAATTTGCATCCACGCTTAAAGGCTTACTGAACAACAAAGATAAGCTATCTGAGATGGCTAAAACCCCTCTAAATGAGCAATGCTCAGCGGTCCTTCTCAAGAAGCTTCCCAAAAAGCTTGAAGACCCTGGCAGATTTTTAATCCCGTGTGATTTCTTGGGGATGGTTCAATGCTCCGCCTTGGCCGATCTTGGCGCTAGCATTAACCTCATGCCACTCTCAGTATGGAAGAAACTGTCTCTTCCTAAACTTTCATCCACTTATATGACACTCGAGCTAGCGGACCATTCCATAACGCGTCCACTTGGGATAGCCGAGGATGTCGTGATGAAAGTGGGAAAGTTTCACTTTCCTACTGACTTTGTTGTAGTAGACTTCGATGCAGATCCTAGAGTTCCCCTCATCTTAGGGAGAGCTTTCTTGAGAACGAGCCGTGCTCTGATTGATGTGTTTGCTGAAGAGTTGACCATACGGGTTGACAACGAAGAACTCACGTTGAATATCAACCAAAACTCCACGCCTCTATCCAAACAGAGTGTTGCCACAATTGATTAAAAATCTGAAAGATTCAATGCAACACTCTCAAATTTCACGGTTAAGAGGAGTTTTCAAAAACGTGCTGAGTTAAAAGCTTTGAAAATCAACCCTGGTTCAAACAAATGGTTTGAAAGTTGTACCAGGGAAGTCAAGAGTATTCTTGATGATGATGATCTTGAATCGGAGACTTTATTGGAAGTGGTGGAAATTGCTAGCTCTAAGAGCACACCACTTGTCCCACCTCCGGAATCAGTTTATCGTATCGAGTTTGTTAACTCTGTGGATGAAACCAAACTCTCTTCAGTTTCATCTGAATTGGATGATGATGTTTGTGATCTAATGGGAGACATTCCTCCCATTGAAGAATTGCTCAAAAATGATCCATCATCTCCTAGTCTTATTATTCCCGACTCTTCCATCCCTTCTCTCACTCCTGATGAGGAAGATGACAACTTTTGGAATGAAGTCGATGCCTTTCTTAGTGATGAGTCAATTCCAACAGGAATTGATAATACTTACTTTGATCCGGAGGGAGACATCCTTTTTCTGGAAAATCTATTGATTGAAGAACCGTTTCCCACCCTCCCTCCCGGACATCTTATTGACAATCACCATCTAAGCTTCAAGTTTAAGCTTAAAAATGTCAAAATTGGTGATTTGCTTCTTTCTGATGAGGAATGGACTTGCATTCTCATGTACGTCTTTATTCCATTCTTCACAGATGGTGTGGTTGCTCTTTCCCTTTTCTCTTTCGGGAATGAGGACACCATCTTTGACCCCGGTATCATTCTTTATAGTTTTTACTATTAACAATACCGCGGTTGTATCTCGTCGGGGTGGAACTTTCTGATGTTCATATGTTTGTTAACACTGTGAACGAAAGTCCGATTGAGATTGGTTTTCCACGTTACTTTCCCCATGAACAAATGAATTCGGGGTCGAGTCAAGCTAGCGACTCGGTAATCAAAAACAGTAGCTAAACATGGGTTTTCACCCGTGTGTTCCACCCTAGTGTGGGGGAGTTGCCCCACATGTTGTGTATATATATAAAGTTTCATGAAAAAAGAAAAAAAAAAATCTTGCTAAATAATGGCCGTAGTATTTCCCTTTTACGTTCTATGTTTCGGCATAACCGCCGGTACTTTGAATATTGAGGGAAATATTCACAAATCGATGACAAAAACTAATGGCTCAGCGATCGAACTGAGCTGGGGCTTAAGTAAACAAGTACCCCTTTCATTGCACCTTTTGGTTAGAGTTAGCCTGAAAGCAAGTGTCACAATTGTTTGTATACTTGTAGTCTTTCAAGGTGGGGCTGCTCTATGTTGGCGCCATAACAATTATCATTTTTGATATTTCTTACTATGGCCCCAGTTTCTACCACAGGAGTAAGGGCTTTCTCTTTTCC
>BPTQ01000005.1:222207529-222240573 GCA_019973895.1 Chrysanthemum seticuspe
GGGTCTCAAAATGAATTAAACCGGGTTTTTACTTAGTTCCTTTTAAGTAGAGTCAAACCACTTTTGACTCTTAAATGAGAAAACTGAGAAAAAAAAAATGTTTATACCTTGAAACTGAAAGTACTCAAAACTAAGGTTACAAACTTGACTTTTACTACATTATACTACTTTACTTTGATCACGTTGGATATGGATACTAAAGATTTGTATTTTGTTCGGAAACTAAAACATTTTAAGATTGTCACTTCTTTACTCTTGTCCAATTCAACCTAAAACTGAAACTCACTAAATCTACGTTATAACTGTCATCTTACTCAAGGTTACCTGGATTAACCTCTGAATCATTTGACTCAGATAGTTAAAAATTTGTGACGTTATGGTTTACGGACGAATTTGGTTTGTGTTAAAAATACTGACTATTCGATGATCAAGATGAATGAACTGATTAACCGAATACAGTTACGACTTTGAACTTACTAGTTCTGAATTACTGTCATTTATTTATAGCTTTTTGTAAGCTTGTATTTAAGTTTCAAGCTACTTTGGAATTTGGTCAACAAAAGTCAACTGTTAAGCAAATGGGCATGGAAATGGTATTTGGGTGATGCAGTGCTTGGAATGGGTTGGAAATGAATTAGAATAATGGTATTGGTTCTGGTTTGAGTTGCTAATAAGCTGGATAGCTTGTGAGTACTTTCCTTGTTTTCAATAATAGTGTGTTTTTGCATAATTTTTATCTGTCTTGATTCAGTATTAGGTTTAGTTTATACTTGCTTATTTACTGTCATTAAGTCTTGATCATTCAAGTTTCAGCATTGACATAAGCCAATTAGTCAAGTAAGTAGAACTAGTAGCTTATCAGTCATAAAAATTGTGTTTGGTTTAAGCAGGCATTTGGTATTGCAGTGTTTAAAAATTGATAGACTCAGTTTACTAAGTCTCCAATTAGGTCCATTGGAACTCATTCTACTGTCAATATTGCATCTAAATCACTCAAAGTCAAAATCCAACTTAACCTGTTCTCATTTCTTCACTGTTAGAATTTTACAAAATCAAAGGCTTGTTTTATGTTTAGAAATCATAGGTATAGGTTGCACTAGTTTCATTTCATCATATTACATCATTTTCAGTTCAAACATTGGAATCAAAACTCATGAAAGTCAAAGTTCCATATTTGTAAAAAAAAAAGAGTCAAAAGAGTAAATTCTCAGTTTTCACCAAACTGAGATGAATTTTCCTTGATTCATTTTTGGGCCAAATTAAGTAAAACTCTGGGTTTTATAAGTTCAACATGTCTAGTTTCTTATTAGGAATTTTGTAGATTTTTAGCAATTTTTCTTAAGCTCCAAATGAGCTTGTCAAACAGGGCTTAAATGCCCTGTTCACAAACTCAGTCAACACTTAGTTTTCTCAAGTTCTTGCAGAGCTTGCACAGAGCTCATAAGAGCTTGTCTTGGTCTGTACTTTGGTTTAGAAGCAGTTAGCCAGGTCTAGTTGAGGTTCCAACTTCTGTTTTTCAACTTTAGCTTATTGAGTAGCTGGTGCTTAAGCTCAAAGTAGTACACTCAAATCTGTTTTAACACATTAATCAAATCATCAAGATCATAGCAGTGTGTAATCCAGAGGTTAAGGCTTGTTGTTCCTTGCTGCATTTTGGTAATTTTAGCATTTCATAGCTTCTGTATCAAGTTGGTAGCTTATTGTGTCTTTTGGCTTATTAAAAGTGCTTATTTATAAGCAGTTGTGATTGCAGTTCCATTTTCTTGTACACAAGCACTTGTTTTTATATTTTTCCTAGATTTTAAATATTATTTTAGGCTTATCTTGAATTTTTCATATTTTTCCAAGTCAGTTTGCTATTTTTCTTCATTTTAATTAGTTTTTAAGCATTTTTAATTAGCATTTAATACAATTAATTCAGAAAAAGTTCAAAAAAATAATTTTTCATTTTTCTTAGATTAAGATAAATATAAAAAGTAAAAAAATTAATTTTCCAGATTTTTCATAGTTTAATTTGTAATTTTTAGCAATTTAATTAGTTTTAAATAGTTTAAAATTCATAAAAAATAGAAAAATAATCAGAAAAATACAAAAATAGTTTTAAAAATTCTCTTTTGTTATTTTAGATTTTTCCAAGTCATAATTTTATTTTTCTAGCTTTATTTCATATTTTCTTGTATTTTAGGTTATTATTTAATAGTTAAAAATAGTTTTTTATTAATAATAATTAGATAAAAAGTTATAAAAATAATTTTCTTTTTCTATAAAATTTCTTTTATCATTAGGTTTATAAAAATGTCATTTTCATATTTTTAGGGTTAATATTGCTCCAGTTTTGCATTTTGTTTTGTACGTCACGTAGTTTCTAATTTAAGTTTTATAAAAACATAAAATCAAAAACATTTCAATTTAAAATAGTGATAGCGTTTATTTAATATTTTTTATCTTTTTAATTTCCTTTAATTTGAATTTAAGCCCTTGTAGTTTATAAACTTTTTCCTTAGTAATAATCAATCATATCTCCTTATATGTTCAAATCTTCTCGATCACTAAACGTTTGACTATTCTCGCACGGCTCGTTGGGACATAACGACCTGGGGAAACACTATACTCTCCTGGACTTCATTGCATTCTGTGTTTCCAGACTGTTTTAAGTTTGTTACAGTTAGCCATTCACAAGTGGCTAGCTTGCGTGATTAAACTTGACGGTTTGGGACGAATCAACCACTTCTAGTCTTGTATGGTCGGTTTAGTTTATTGTATTAGATAAATATGGAAAAGATATTTATCTTGTAGGTTACGTATTGTATAATGTAAAGGACTCCTTAGCCTATAAAAGGAGGTCCTAGGTTAGGTTAGATATACGTATGTTCTATATCTAAGGTCAATACACTTCAAGGTTGCAAAACCCTAATACTGTAAGAGTATTCGTATTAATAAATAATATTGAGGTGTTGAGTGTTTACTGTTCTTCTTCTTAAGATTAAGTGTTAAATTCCGCGTAATACTTGATAAGCTTTTGTTACAAGTCAGTTTCTATATTAGATCGTTTGCTCAAATGGGATCAACAAGTGGTATCAGAGCTTGTGATATAGAAACTGTAACCAAGAAGAAGTCTGTTAATCTTTATTCAAGTAAGTTAAGATGTCTGACGAAACTCACATGGTGACTGCTTCAAAGGTACCGATGCTCAAGCATGGTGAGTATCAAATCTGGAGAATGCGAATGAGGCAATACATTCGTATGATTGATTATGCTCTCTGGGATGTTGTTGAAAAGGGAGACACTCTTCCTAAGAAGGGTGAGGATGGACTAGAGATAGCTATTGTTAGTGAACCTGATAAAGCTAAAAGGAAAATGGAGATCAAAGCTCACAGTATTCTCTCTATGGGAATACCTAATGAGTTTGCCTTGGACTTTGATCAATATGAGTCTGCTAAAGAATTATTGGATGCTCTTGAATTAAGGTTTGCTGGTAATGAAGCTACTAAGAAGTCAATGATGTATATGCTCAAGCATCAATTTGAAACCTTCAATGCTCTTAATGGAGAAAAGATTGATGGCACATATAATAGACTTCAAAAACTTATCAGTCAACTGAAGTCAGTGGATTACAAGTTTCTTCAAGAAGACATTAATTTGAATTTCATTAGGAGTTTATCATCTGAATGGGCTATTCATACAATTGTGTGGAGAAATAAGGAGGATTTTCCTACGATGACTCTAGACAATCTCTTCAACAACTTGAAGGTTTATGAGTCTGAGAATAACTTTGCTCACTCATCTTCTGCTAATCAAAACATTGCTTTTGTTTCCACTAATCACAAGAGCCCACAAGATGTATCTACTGCTGCATAAGGTATAACCACGGCTATTGCAAACAATACCACTGTTAGTGATAATGTCAGTGATGGTGCAATCTGTGCTTTTCTGGCTGATTTAACTACCAGTGTTACTGTGCTGAATCAAGATCTGGATCAAATTGATCCTGATGATCTTGAAGAGATTAATCTTCAATGGAAAATGGCAATGTTGACTCTCCAAGCAAGGAAGTTTCTGAGGAGGACTGGAAGACAGGTTAAGTATGATGGTCAAAGGAGAGCTGGATTCGACAAAAGCAAGATGGAGTGCTTTAACTGCAAGAAGAAAGGTCACTTTGCTAAGGAATGTCGAGCTCCTAAAAGAATTGAAGGCATTAAGAAGACAACAGAAGAGCCTGCTGCTTCTTCAGCTTTGGTTGCTCAGGATGGGATTGGTGATTATGATTGGAGTGATCAGATTGAAGAAGGTCCAAATGCAGCTTTTTTTGCTAGTGAAGCTTCAAAAGAGCATAACTTTGCTCTAATGGCCTATGCTTCATCTTCTGGTTCAGATTATGAGGTATCTAATGATTCTAAAACATCTACTTGTTCTTTTAAATCATGTTATGATACTTAGAATCTCAAAAAGCTATCACTTAGGTTATAGAGTTGGTCTAGAGGGTGTGGAAGAGAAGCTAAAATTCTGTATTAAATGTGAGTTTGAGTATGTAGAAAAGATCAATATACTAGGTGGTGAAATTGATCTTAAAGATAGAGAGATTAAAATGCTTAAAGATAAACTAGCAGAGGCAGAGAGTGTAAAACAAAAAGCCATAGATGAAAAGGAAAAACATGTTGTTAGGGTTGCCAAAACACAATATGCTTCTGATCTAGTAAATAAGCCAATAGGTCAAAAACTGTTCAAAGATGGTTCTGGTCTAGGATACAATAATATGCCATCACCCTCTTTGATGAAACATGTACCACCTGCTAAAGAACTGTCATTTAGTAGTGAATTCAGTTTTAACAAACCTATAGAAGAGATAAATAAGACTGAAACACCTAAGATAAGTTCTGATAAGTTATATGATGCTCCCATAATAGAAGATTGGGAATCAGACTCTGAGGAAGATAGAACTGAATCAACTAAGTCTGAAGAGATAGAGAAAGTTAAGAAAGTTGATTCTCAGCAAGTCAACCTTGTACCTAGATTTGGAGCTAAAGTTACCAAGAAAGTTGTAGAGTACAGGGAAATACCTAGGGAACAGATGAAACAATATAAACCTAGGGGTAATCAAAGAAGCATAAATGGTCTAATTTCTAACAGATTAGGTGATGAGTTTCAATGTGTTAAAAAGGCTTGTTTTGTATGTGGTAGTTTTGAACACTTACAGAGAAATTGTAATAAAAACAGACCACAAGTATGGAATCATTGGAGGAGGGTAAATCATCAAAACTTTTCAAAGAATACAAACCCTCATCCAAACAAAAACATGATTCCAAGAGCAGTGCTGATGAGGAATGGGAATACAAAATCAACTGTCACTGCTGCACCTAAATGGGTTCCAACCACTGCTAAGCAAAATGTAAACACGGCTAAGAAAAATCAAACCACTGTTAAGCAAGATATCACCACTGATTCAAAAGAAGTTTTAAAGATTCAAAAGGTGATAACTGATACAGTGGTTGGAAATCATTTTTATGCTGTTAAGGCCTCAGCAAGTTGGCAATGGAAGCCTAAGACCAAGGTTTTACCACATGTCAACTGTGCATCAATGGACCTAAAGAAATTTGAATATTTTGATGCACAGGGCAGACCCAAGTCAGTATTGGCTTGGGTCCACAAAAGGAACTAACTTAGTTAATTTCATGTGCAGGGCAATCTACAAGATGAGCTAAAAGATAAAGGAGTTTTTGATAGTGGTTGCTCAGGGCATATGACTTGGGATGGAAGCAACCTGGAAGATTTTAAAGCTTTTGATGGAGGATATGTGGCATTTGGCAATGATCCAAAAGGAGGAAAGATACTTGGCAGAGGCACAATCAGAACAGGGAATTTAGACTTTGAAAAAGTCTATTTGGTACAGGAACTTAAGTACAATTTATTCAGTGTTTCTCAAATGTGTGATAAGAAAAACTGGGTACTTTTTGGGGAAACTGAGTGTGTGGTGTTGTCTCCTGAGTTTAAGATGCCTGATGAGAAGTTTATACAACTTAGGGTACCTAGGAAGGAAAATATATATTGTTTTAATCTTAAAGATGTTCTTCCTAATAGGTCCTTATGTCTGTTTGCTAAAGCATCTGTTGATGAGTCAAAACCGTGGCATAGAAGGCTAGGTCATCTCAATTACAAAAAAATCAATAAACTGGTAAAAGGAAACTTAGTGAGAGGGTTACCTTCAAAGGTTTTTGAGTGTAAGGAACTGTGTGTGGCTTGTCAAAAAGGTAAACAACATAGAGCTTCTTGTAAGACCAAAACTGTAAACACCATCACACAACCACTGTTTATGCTTCATATGGACTTATTTGGACCTACCTTTGTTAGAAGTTTGAACCATAAGCAGTACTGCCTAGTTATCACTGATGATTATAGCAGATTTTCTTGGGTATACTTTTTGGCTGCTAAAAGTGAGACTAGTGAGATTCTCAAGAGTTTCATTACTAAGATAGAAAATCTAGTAAACCATAAGGTCAAAGTAATCAGATGTGATAATGGAACTGAGTTTAAGAATGATGTGATGAATCAGGTCTGTGTAGCTAAAGGTATTGAAAGATAGTTTAGTGTTGCTAGAACACCACAACAGAATGGTGTAGCTGAAAGGAAAAATAGAACACTAATTGAGGCTGCTAGGACCATGTTGTCAGAGTCTAAGTTACCAACTACCTTTTAGGCTGAAGTTGTAGGAATTGCATGTTATGTGCAAAACAGAAGTAAGGTAGTGAAGCCTCATAACAAGATCCCCTATGAGCTGTTACATGATAGGAAGCCAATGATTGCATTCCTAAAACCTTTTGGGTGTCCTGTTACCATCTTGAATACCATAGACTACCTAGGCAAGTTTCAAGAAAAAGCAGATGATGGATACTTTTTAGGCTATTCTACTAATAGCAAAGCCTTTAGAGTATACAATAGAAGGACTAGACTTGTTGAAGAGAACCTACATGTTCAATTCAGTGAAAAGACTCCTAGTGTTGAGACCAAAGGACCAGATTGGCTGTTTAACATTGATATGCTAACCAAATCTATGAATTATGAGCCTATCATTGCAGGAACTTCCACTAATGTTAATGCAGGTACACAAAAGGATTCTGAGGCAGATACATCTTCAAAGGAAGCTGATTCTCCAAAGGAGTTCTATTTGGTTGAAAAGTGGAAAGCTGGTTTTGTTCCTTCCATCATTCACAAGCAAGGTCCCACTGATGATGATGTACTGAATACTGGAGGCAATGTTGATCATCATCAAGATAAGGATGAGTTGTTGAAAGATAACTCAGAGTCGGTAGAAGAAATTGAAAAGAAGAAAAAGCAGTCTGCAAGCAAAGCTAAGCCTACTAAAAGCACTGATAGGCCAACTGTAACCACTGACAAACCATCTTCTACCACTGATAGTCCAAGTGAAACCCCGGATAAAAGTACTGGTGATAGTACTTTCTTTAGACCACATCCAAAGCCAGTATTTGGTGATGAGGAGTATCCACATGTGCCTGGTTTGATTGAAATTGATACTCCTACTGATGATGAAGACATGGATGATTTCTTCAATGTTGATTTGTCAAACTTGGAAACTGTCATTCATGAAAGTCCAATCACCACTACAAGGATTCACAAGATTCATCCCAAGGAACAAATACTTGGAAACTTGAATACTCCAGTTCAAACAAGAAGCAGAATTAAGAACACTGAACCCTTTCCTGAACATGGGTTCTTTGCAGAATCACTTCACAAAAGAAACAGTCATAAAGATCTGCAAAATTGTTTGTTTGCTTGTTTTCTGTCTCAAAAGGAGCCCAAAAGAGTGGAAGAAGCTTTATCAGAAGAAGGCTGGGTTGAATCAATGCAAGAGGAGCTTTTACAGTTTAAGCTTCAAGAGGTTTGGACATTGGTTGATCTTCCAAATGGGAAGAGGGCAATTGGGACTAAATGCTGTTACACCTATAGTATGGACTAGGAGACGCACTAAGATACCTCAGGCTAGTGTTGGTGATGTTGTTCATGAGGCTGTCACATGGAGTGGAGGTGACATGATTGGAAGGGCTTCCACTACTGATTCATGCTTAGATGCTGGTCAGGATAGTGGAAACATAAATAAGACCCAACCATTGGCAACTCCTACTGTGGTGAGTTTCTCGGAACTTAACACAGGTGGAGGAATCCCTAGCCACTTGGCTGCTACAGGGTGCATAGATGATCAGGCTCATTCTGATGCTATGATTACTATATCCAAGGATTCACCTCTCGGAGCAGTTAACACAGCTCGAAGTGATGAGGATAGATTGGAACATGACTTTGAATTGACGGTTAATACGTTTGTACATGCTGACTTTTCCAATGAACTACCTCTCGGACCAGTTAACACAGGTCGAAGTGGGGAGGATATTCTTGAATGTTTAAATGAATTGACGGCTACATGTGCTAAAATGGAGAATACAATTTCAGGTCTACAGAAGTTGACTGTGTTTCAGGGGAAAAATATTCGGAGACTGAAGCATAGAGTATTGGTTTTGGAAAAGCTATGAAGGCCTGGGGTTGCTGCTTTAAGGTCTCTAAGGAGAAAGAAAAAGATGATGGTCTCCTCTCTCGCTCTGAATATGGAGGATGTATCCAAACAGGGGTGGAGTGAAGACATGAATTCAGGGGAGGCTGGTGATGTATCTGTTGATGTACCTATGGAAGAAGATGTTGATAATGGAGATCAAGATTTTTTGGTATCTGATAAAGATCGGAATGAGGCAGTTCTTGAATGTTTGAAGACTGTTGTTGAAGATGAAGTAGTGGAGGACATAACCGCTGATAGTATGTCTGCAACCACGATTAGTACTCTTGTAACCACTGCTGCAGTTTCAGACATGGCAATCATACCCACTACTATTATAACCACTTCCACTATTGTCATAACTCTCTCTGAATCACAACCTAAGTCTATAGAAGTTGAAAAAGAGGCTGCAAGTACCTTGATAAATCTAAGCAAAACCTCATATATTTCTACACCTATCATTGCACCTGTTCTATCTGTTCAGTCTACTGCAACCAAACCCAGAGTTAAAAGTTTAGTTATTAGTGAACCTTTGAAGAAGAAAGTGGTTCAATCTGATGTTGGGAAAGGTAAAGAGGTTGTGCTGAAATTTAAAAATAAATCAGAACAAGAAGCTTATGATGCAGAGTATGCTAAAAGTATTGTAGCTGAGGATCAAGCAGCTTTAGTGAAAAGAAAGCAAGATGAAGAGGAAGCTAGTCAGAGATGGTTAGCTACATGGTATGAATCACAAAACTATCTTGAAGCTTCTGAATTAATAAGTGATGAGTATACTACACAAGAATGGGCTTTGTTAGATGATGAGGAAAAAGCTAGACTTTTGGGTACATTGGCAAGGAAGGTTGGTAAAGAAAAGAAGCAAGTTGTAAGAAAGAAACCTCCTTCTATTGCTCAGATGAGGAATGTATTGATGAAGATTATTAAGAATTCAGGAATACATGTTTCTGATAATCTTAGTAGGTGTTCATTTGAAAGAATTTTTGAGATTTATGAGAGATGTATGAGAATTAATCATGATGATTTCTGTCCAATGAATTCTAAAAAGGAAGAAGAGTGGATTAAAAAGGATGAAGAGTGGATTCAAAGTAAAAGAAAGAGAAAATCTGAAGTTCATGAGACATCTGATTCTAAAAGATTGAAAGTTATTGAAGATGAAAATCAAATCATTTCTTATGAGTTTAAGCTTATAATTGGAAGCGAAGGAGTTTGGAAAATTCAAAGACTCAACAATGAAGTTTCTGAGTATAATAAATTTTCACAGATGCTTTAGTATTTTGATAGAGATGATTTGATGAATCTTTGGATACTTTACAAGAATAAGTTTGGTGAAGTACATCCAAATGATTATCATGAGAGGCTGGTTTATCATCATTTGAAGATTCTATTTGAACCTACTCATGATGAACCTGAATGGCAAGGACTCAACAATGGTCAAGTTACTAGATGGTTTTTATATCAAACTTGTGGAGTTCATGTTAAAACTGTTTCTGGAAAGGTTATTCATATGCTTGTAGAAGGTGATTATCCTCAACTGAATAAGCATCCAGGAATTATTGCTCAGATGTTGAAGCCTGGTTGTATCAAGATGTTAGTACCCTATGATGGTCAAGCTTACAATTTGTTGCTGAAATATGAGAACATTCTTAAGGCTAGTAAGTGTTTGGCTACATCCTCCAATTCAGATGTTTTGAGCTTAAAAGAAACTTGAGAATTCTGTTGGAATGTATCAAGTTTAGGGGAGGATTGTTGGGTTTTAGGTTCCTTGGATCAAGAATTACTCTAAGTACTGGAACCACGGACAGGTTTGATATAACCACAGACAGAAGAATGTAACCACGGATGAAGATAACCACGGCTAGTAGTATAGTGTAACCACGGATATTGATATGTAACCACTTCTAGTCTTGGATAGTCGGTTTAGTTTATTGTATTAGATAAATATGGAAAAGATATTTATCTTGTAGGTTACGTATTGTATAATGTAAAGGACTCCTTAGCCTATAAAAGGAGGTCCTAGGTTAGGTTAGATATACGTATGTTCTATATCTAAGGTCGATACACTTCAAGGTTGCAAAACCCTAATACTGTAAGAGTATTCGTATTATTAAATAATATTGAGGTGTTGAGTGTTTACTGTTCTTCTTCTTAAGATTAAGTGTTAAATTCCGCATAATACTTGATAAGCTTTTGTTACAAGTCAGTTTCTATATTAGATCGTTTGCTCAACTGGGATCAACAACCGGGTTCTTTCACCAAGGTGAACCACACCTAACACAACGTCGCCTACCCTTTATCCGGTACTAGGCTAAGTACCGAGTTCCGTTACAATGGAGGAACTACTACCCAACACTACACAACACCTAATCCCAAAGAAGACCCACTCCTTATTACAACACCATCAAGGATATCAACATCCTTGGAAACAAGCTATCACTATTTGTAAAACGATGCACCTCATCGATTATACGACCATGGCATCCTTCACTAATGCCACTTGATTTGACTCCTAGGCATCTTTCACTAATACCCTTGACATGAACGCTTGGCACCTTTCACCAATGCCTTCGTCTTGACTCCTTTGGCATTCTTCACTAATGCTTTTGACACGGACGTTAAGCACCTTTCACTAATGCTTTCATCTTGACTCTTTCGGCATCCTTCACTAATGCCTTCGATACAACACTTCTATGGAGGAAGAAAGAACTATCAACAAGAGAACCTCAGTAGTCTTGATGATGATGAAGCATGGAAAATCATGGACTTGAGCTTGCTTGACTTCAAGAAGTGGTGATCTCGCCTTTAAGAGGAACCTAGAGAATCACACAAAAACAAAAAACAAACTACATAGAAAGATCCATTAGGATCAGTAGTTAGAGAGTTACAATACTTGGGGAAAGTATGTGTGAGGGTGGCAAGCCAAAAGGAAGAAATGGCTCACTATTTATAGAGGAGAAATACTTACTGTTCCACGGATCCCACCCTCAAGGGATCCGTCTAGTGTAATGCTAGAGATCCGTGGGACGCTCCTCTATGCGCATGGGTATTTTGGTTGTGGGTAATGGGTCATGGGTTATGGGTTGATCCATGGGTATTTCTTTAGATACAATGTACCTAATGGGTGCAATGTATCTAGTCAAATGGGTATGGGTCAATACCATGGGTTATGAATATGTTCCATGGGTTGTAGTTTTTACCCATTATAATATGTTAGGTCACCATATTAGTAACACAAGCATCAAATAGAAGAAATAGAAAGAGAAGAGATCGGTTGAACAATAACAAACACACACTATGCGTATGATATGGAGAATGGTTATGCGTAGCAAAGTGAAAGAGAATGAATTGAACAACCAACCCTCAAGTGAGGGTATTACAAAGGTATTTATAGGAGAGGGAGCTAGGGCAACACTCCTAGTCCATTCCTTTCCTTATTGGACTTGGGCTAAGGCTTATGGGCCTTATACATAAGCCTTAGCTTAATAACAAACATAAAGGCCTAATTAAGCTAACTATTACATATTAATTACTAACACTTGAATTCTAGTTTAGGAGTGACTCCAACAATCTCCCCCTAAGTGTTAGTGATTGATGATGTGAACGGTGATGGTGTTTAATTAATAGTAGCTTTGACGTCTTCTGACATTCTTCTTTCTTGTGAGAAGAATTGCCTTGATTCGAACAATCTCCTCAGTGTATAGAAATTGTTTCCTTTGAAAAATTCTGCTTTGACGTCATCATTTTCTTTGTTCTTTTATCTTTGTTCTTTGTGATGGTAGTGATAGTATGTTGTTTTTGTCTGCATCAGGTCTGCTTCATTGCTCTAGTGTCTCCACGTCTTTCTTCAACATGCTCACACGCTCATTTAACGTTGGACTTCAGTACTGATATAGTTCTCTTAGTCTTTAAACTTTGTAGATTCTTTGACTTGACGAAGAATCATTCTGACTTTTGTGTTGCCTTTTGAGAGAACTTGTATTAGTGATGATGTTGGTATGAGCATGTGAAGAATCTGCGCAATCATTCCGCTTCAGAGCTTCCATAAAAGGAAAACATACACACGGTTAGTAATAAGTGGATTCCGGCACTTACAAGTTTGAATTTCGAGGGTGTTAACAGCATAGTGTGAAAACACATCTCTAATTCTCACAAAGGCCGTTCCTGAACTGGAGTCCCACAAGTGAGATAACATGATGTACCGAAGTACACCTACAGTTCAGATGAGTCGCTGAGGTACACCGAAGCATCACCTCACGACTGTAGACCATTTGAGATACACTAAGCGTAATCCACGGGGAGTTACCGAAGTGACATGCTGTCAGGGCTATTTGATGTTGACCCTGGCAGGAGTTTCCATTCAATCACTGAGGATCATATATGTGAACCTCTCATAAATGTTCTCGACAGATTGCTAAGATCTGTGAAGGACACGATAATATATCACTTGCGTTCTTATTGTTGAACGACAAGCGATGAATTGTCAAGTGTACCTAAGAGATCTTTTGATGAATCTTGTGGCTCTAGACTCAATAGTGCACTTTGGTTTTCCTGAGCAGAGACTAGGGAGAGGGTCTCCTTCTTCAATACCAGCAATCTCTAAGAGAAAGCCGATAGTTTACGTAGGGTTCCCTGTGAGAATGAAACAAGCTTCTGTTGGGAGAAACTTGAGTGGCTAAGAAGGTTTAGTGCATGCGTCACTGGGTCCATGACGACTTTTATCTTCAATACCGGTGTCATCTAGTGACGACCAGTAGCATATGAATTGAACCCGGTGTCTGCCCTAAGTTGAATAATCTGGAGGGCTATTTCTTTTCACCCTTTTTCATTGCATTTCTTTTTAATTCTTCAACTCCTTCTTTCTCCGATTCTCATTTTCTCCTTTTTATAATCATACCTAAGTACTTCTAAGTTCTAACTATTTGTGATGTCCTTGGGTAGATCCCTCCGGCTCTGGCGGATAATAGAACGGTTATTCCTAACCTTAGTTACCTTATAACTCCATGACTAACCTATGTTGCCATAAAACCATTTTCTTGAAAATCTCTCAAAGTGGTTATGATTGAAAAACATTTTGTACCACTGTAAGAGTTTGATCATTTGCAGAAATACTCCCCCTCCACACGTGCTTAAGTGTTTAGACAGAAATCTGCACGGTGAGAGAAGAGAGCTCACTTTTGAATTGATCGACTCAAGATAGACAATTCCCCGAGGGACACAGTTACGTTGCATAGTTAAAGAGTTATATTGTCAGCTTTTAGGTGACAACTAGCTCTAATAACTACCTTGAAGGTGTGGACAAACCTCGAAAGGTTTTCAAACCCGTCAAAGTTCATGTCTATCAAGAGCTTCTCGAATAGGTACAATTTACTTGGATAAGTCTTTGGAAGACAAATCTTTTCAATGTATGACAGTTCAGATCCCGTCAATTCATGGGTTAAGTCTTTTCACACGACGATTCAATAGCTAATCAACATATTTCTTATCACAATAATTTTCTCCCCCTCAAAAATGGCATATAAATGTTATTTTTGATAACGTTTTGATATTAAATATGACCATTTCGAGTTTTGTCGGAAGATTATCACGAAGAACAATTATGTGAACAAAGTTTTAGCAAATACTCCCCCTCAACAAGTAATACTAACTTTTGAGGTTTTGAAAACGTAAGGAGAAGTACTTGTTCTTTTGAGCAAAACCTTTAAAAGTGAAAGGTTTGATAGGTTTTACTCAAAAGTAAGAAGCTTTCGCTCCTTTTATAAGGATTGTGGCACTGAAGCGTACCACAGGGTCCTTTCATTACAAGAACGGGTTGAACACTGTTATGTGTGCACAAGCCATCGTCATAAAATAATCACACATCCAAATTAGTATGAAATAGAAACAGTTTAAGGGGTACCAGGTAATCCTGGGACGACCACCTACGAAGCTCTCCAGAGTTCTGAATTGGTCCCTTCTGTACAACCTTTCATCGATACGAGTGATGATCCTCTTCACATTCCGTCTTTCTTGAGAATTCCATCGCTTTGGAGACCCAATGCCTTCATGTATCGCCTTCAACCTATAAGCCAAGCCGTCCCTGACCTTCTTTAATGTGTGATCCCCAAACTTGTGAATATTTCTACACGCCATCAAGCAGTTGCGTTGTAGTTCACTACGGTAAACTACTCCGAATGGTTTGCTGATGAGAGTGTATTGTGAAAGTTGGTTGATGTTAGGAAGTTCTAGCTGAGGTCTGGTGAAGTTGACACATGTCTGATATGATTCAACAGCAAGTTGTAAATATTCTACACGTTCTTGGATCACTATGCTTCTGATGAAGATGAGCAAGGACTTGATGTATTCACGGTGAATTTCAGTCGAGAATTGTCTCATTCTTCCCTGTACCTTGGGAAGATACAGATCTTCAATGTCGTTGAGAGACAAGTTCTGAAAGTCCGCTTCACAGAATTCGTAGTCCCTTTCGTCTTGTCTTTTGACCACGACAGTCTTGAGGAAGGTGTAATCCCATTTAGACGAAAGAGTGACATGCTTAACAGCAACGATCCCTTTATCACTGTACACTTCATGTTGAGACTTTCGAACCTGGCAGCTTTTGTAGTAGATTCGTCGGCGTTCCGGCCAATGGTGAATCCCATACATTGCATCAATGTCATACCTTTTCACGCTGTTGGAAAACATGTGGGTAGCCTTTTCTTCGATGGCTATGCAGTTGGAGTATATGGATGCCGGGAACGGAAGTGTAAGTGATGTAGCGTATTTCTTTGAATCATCGCTACCGTGTAGAAGGAATTCCAAGTCATTGTTGAAGAAGTAGCGGAATGGAATCTTAGGTTGATCTGGTTGACCGATTGTTGGTAGAGGTTTAGACCAATCGGTGTAGTATGGAGCCTTGTCTCTTCTGGTGAAGTCGATGTTTGCTTCAGGGTTGAGCCAATCAATGTTGTTAGACATGGCTCGTGCTATATTTTCAAGGTGATATTCAACTTCAATAGCACTTTCCGAGCTGTCTTTGAGTAGTTGAAATGCTTTATTCTTGATTCGTTTCAACTCTGATTTCGTCATCTTCTTCACACGGAACTTCTCTTGCAGTAGCTTAGCATGTTCCAACGTACGACCTTCTACCATATCTTGATCATCAGTTAGGGCGGAAGTAGCATCAACAAGTGTAGAGAACCAATCATACTCGGTGTCGTCTTCGTCAAGCCATGAGACGACATCAGCCTTAGGCGTCTTCTTCTTTTTCTTTGGCCTTGATAGGATGATGGTTTCTTTGTTGAAGCGGGAGAGGTGGGTTGTTTTTGGGGCTCAGGGACTTCCTCATCGTCACCACCAGTGTACTCGAAGTGATCACCGGTTTTCTCTGTCTGGGGTGGTAACTCAGAGTCTTGAGGTTTTTCAGTGGAAGAGCGTGGAGGATATTGTCTTGTTGTTAGAGTCCGTAGGGGTGGTGGTGGCACAGAGGAGGGTTCTCCAGACTTCTTTGGACATTTAGGTGCAGAGTCCTTTTCCGTATCATCGTCATCTCTTGGTCGTTTAGGTTGATATGCTGATTCCTTGCATGATGATATGAGTTGATAATCTAGTAGACCTTCAAAAAATTTAGCTTCATCCGAAGTAAAAGTTGCAGATCATTTTGACATTTGCATCATCAGTTTAGCAATTAACTCAGTTTCAGAAAGATCGGATTCTTTGGCCATTATATGTTTAACAAATGCGACGATGTTTGGAGTAAGTTGTTTGGAGAATACTTCTCTAGTCACACCAGGGACAGTGTCGAGAAGAAACTTGTGAGTGTATTCTATTTCCGTCTTCTCCAATTCCTTTTGGAAATCTCCTTTGATAAACTTCTGGATTTGTTCCCTTTCTGTCAACAACTCGTTTATCCCATCTTGAAGAAAGTTGATTCTGTCAACAAGTTGATTTAGCTTTTTTTGGTTACATCCTTCTTCCGTACTTGCTTGATACCTTTAACAATTCTTGTCTTTGCCCGAGATATCCAAGAGTCTGTTGGCTTCTTCACAGATTTGGATGTGGATCTGGTTGTTCCTTTGGATGGTGGGGGTGAAGAGTGAGAAGATGAATCTGATGATGAGGAGTCGTGAGGTGATTCAGGGTCCTTAGGAGGTTCAGAAGTTTTCTCCTTAGAGCGAGTAGGACTGTCAAGAAGATAATCATCATACTTCACATTGTCATCTTTTCCAGATTTAGCCTTTACTTCAGCCTGAATCCGGCCTCTTCATCAGCTTTGTCTTGAGCTGCAACCTCTTCATCAGCCTTTTCTTTCTCAGACTTTTCCTTTTCTGGTTCCTCAAAGTCATAATCAATAGAATCCTCCAGGCGTTTCCGTTGTTGCTCAAGAGTGGTGGCACCAATTCCCTTATCGGGTTGATTAACCGCATCAAGAATTGGTGTAGATTGGACACCACCACTTGACCCTCCGGGGCCACGCATTTGTTGCTTTTCAAACTCTTTTGCCACGTGTTGGAGTCTAATGATTTTGAACTTCTTCCTGTAATCAGTGTCCAGTGGCTCTTCATCTAAGCTTTCTTCTTCTTGCTCAAGTACGGGAGTCTTCCCTTTGCCTTGGTCAGCTTTTGGACTGAGAGGTTTAGCTACAGTTGGAGTGACATCGGTTGCAGTTTCAGAGTAGGTGACCTCCTCGTCTGATTCGGTTTCATCAGAGCTTTCATCCACTAGCTTTCTTTAAGGTTCATACTTGGGAATGGGAATAGGAACAGCTTCCTTAGAGGGAACTTTCCTTTTGAGTGGAAGTTTCCTCTTTGGGAACTTTCGTTGACTCTCAGTACTTGTAACACTTCCTGCACTACCTCTTCTGGTTTTCCTTGAGGGTGTACCAGCGGATTTTTCATCGAGAAAACCTACTTTGCCTTCTTCAACCTCTACCAGATATCGTTTGTACGAGTACAGTTGTTTGATATCATCGGTTATAAGGTGATCTGGCAGCACTGCACCTTGTTTCTTTGTTGTAGAGTCCTTAAATCTGACTGAGAGTGTGGGCTCATACAACATGGAGTGTTGTTTGGGGTCATCGAGTCTCAAGGGAATATCAGGATTATACCCTAGAGCTCGTTGGATCAACAGTTTGGTATATCTGACATACGGGATTTTGGTGCCAAGCTTTTTAAGGAATGACATCACGTCGTCCCATATCAGAGCTTCAACTTCAATGTGTTTATTGTTGACCAAAGCCCAAAAGATCTGCAGTTCCATGAGCTTGGGATGCTCATAGCCACTGTCACGTCCAGAAGCAGATTTGGTGATTATGATGTAGAGATTTCTCCATGGCTGAGGAATATTCTTAAGATCCACGTATGAATGCTTAGTGATTACTCCTGTAGCTTCGTCATAACCAATGTCGATCATGAGTTGCAGAACAGTCTCTTCAGTTGGTGCGGCATTGTATTCAGTTGGTTCGATGATAGGGATGAGAAGAATAGCCCTTAAGTCTGCAGGTGTGATGGTGACTTGTTTGTCATTGAGCGTCACTGTTACATCATTTTGTCCTTTGATCTTTTGCATTGTATTCCAGAACTGGTGAATGTAGATCTCAGGCACTGTAACAGAATTGGTGAGCATGTTCTGATAAGGATGATTCTTTAGAATATCTACAGCAATTAAGCAAGAAGACTCTGAGCAGGTGAGGGCATCAAAATCAACACGAAGGTTGTTCTTTCCTATCTTCATCGGATAGCCATTAGGGAAGATATCAGCAATGGTGAGAACATTTGTAGCTTCCACATTTTGCAATTGAGCGTCCATGTCGTGATCTGAAAGATATTTAGCCAAAAGAACCAATATATCGAAAGACATTATGTTAGTCAACAGATGGTTTTATTGTCTAATTATTGAATGTGATATGTCGATGATTGTTACGAGTCCAATGTCACTTGTTTGTCCAATAGTCCAATGACGTCGTGATAAGTTTCGTGAGTTGATTAACTTTAAATTTTAAAGTCCATGTTTTCACTTATTTTTCACAACATATTAAACGTTTAAGCTTATTAGTGACATTATTGGTTTCGTGGCGTTATGATTTATTTATTTACAAGTTTGCACGCGTAACAATTCATAATTAAGGTTAGACTAGGCTTAGGCGTAGAAATGGCAAGCTTATGCATAAACAGGAGTGGTATACGCGTAAGAATAAGCTTGTGCGTAGGTTCTTGACTTACGCGTAAGAAATATTACGCGTAGGAAAAGAGTGCCTTATGCGTAAAGCTTACGCGTAAGCGTATATGGAACCTTACGCGTAAGGCTTACTCGTAAGAGTCAACCTTATGCGTAGAGGTTACTGTCTACGCATATCCTTCACAGGATACGCGTAGTCCCTTATGTAGAACCTTACGCGTAACAGTTACGCGTAAGATTACTCTTACGCATAACATTCTACGCGTAAGGTGATCCTTATGCGTAGTTTGCTAGTAACCTAGATTCTGAATTTTCAAACGTAGAAAATCTGAAATAAATTCGTCACAACACAATCATTAACATCTACATTCAATCACCATCAGATCATATCATGAATATTTAATTTAAACAGTTTATGCGTAAAACCATTTATGCGTAAAACTTAAACCCTAAGTTTCAAGAATTACGCCTAAGTAAATTAGCCATAGGAAATGCACCAAACTGATTCTGGGAAGTCTAGGAAGCCTATTAAGAAAGTTTATCCAAGTTTTAACATCAAACTCAACATGAATAAAAAATACCCAATTCGTATGAACTAAAACCCTAAATTTCAATTCTTTCACATTTGATGTTTCTGGGCAAGTTCTAAGCATGGATATAGTCAATTCATCATATAAACAACATCTTATAAGCAACTAATTAACCAGAAACACTCACACAAGAAAATACCCAATTTGAACGCATAAACCCTAGTTTTCAGAAATCATTCAATTCGTGTTTCTGGGTGAGTTTTGAGGATGAAAATGGTATCATAGATATTATACAAACATTTTGACACAACCATTTCAACCACAAACACTCGTTCTTGATTATGTGTTCATACGCTTATGCGTAGAACACGAAATCACTCTTAGATGAAAAACTAACCGTTGGTTTTCAAAACAATTCAAAACCATTGTTTATAATCATGTTAAGGACACAAAAACACTTACAAAATGATGATCCAAAACACGGATTAGTGGAACGAATTATAGGCGTAGGATATGGTAGGTGTAGAAGTAAATGTTAAGAGTTAATGTTTTTGAAAAGTTAGGTGAAGTATTCTGATAAAAAATACTTTGGGCATTTGACACTTTCAGTCCCTCCACCTTTACCATTTACACCCAATGTCCATAACTTCCATTTTGGTTATCAAACGAAGAATATTTGGAAAGAAATTTGACGACACTCCCCCTCGACTTAAAAAATAATGAAAGTTTATAAATTTTAGTCCGAGGAGTGTCAGAAAGCCAGAAATGTGACCACCATTATTAAAGAAACAACCGGGATAAGATAACATGCAAGTACGAGGTTTTATGAAACTGAGAAAATATTTACTTTCTCCCCCTCAACACTTGATCGAAAAAATACTGAATTTTGAAAGATTTGAGTGTTGACAGAAGATTTGTACTTGCCATGTTAAGAGAAATATAGATAGAAGAATATTTTTTTAGTTTTATCTGATTTTATAATTTTGTATTTTGTTTTTGAAAAAATATTTACAAAAGAGGTTTTGGTGTTTGACTGATTTTTAAGAATGTTTTAAGAGTTCATCCAGTTCCTCTTGAGTCAAACACCGCATACCAATCCGGTGGACCAACTCATTAAACCTAGCAGGAGCTAAGGCTTTGGTGAGTAGATCTGCCAATTGGTATTCTATACCCACAAAGTATAATTCAAGAGTACCCTGTTCCACGTGGTCCTTGATGAAATGATATCGAAGATCGATGTGCTTTGATTTCGAATGTTGAACTGAGTTGCACGAGATCACAATAGCACTCCGATTGTCGCAGTACATCGGAATTCTGTCAAATACATAACCATAGTCTTTGAGTTGTGTTCTCATCCAAATGACTTGAGAACAACACGCCGACATGGCTACATATTCTGCTTCAGTTAAGGAGAGCGATGTACAATCCTGCTTCTTCAATTGCCATGACACCAGTTTATCACCAAGAAGTTGTAATGCTCCTGAAGTGCTTTTCCGTGAATCTAAGCATCCTGCGTGATCAGCGTCTGAAAAAGCTATTAGTTCAAAACTAGAATCCTTCGGATACCAATTCCCCAAGTTAATGGTTCCTTTAAGGAATCGGAGGATTCTTTTAGCCTCAGAGAGGTGGGTTTCAGTTGGTCTCGACTGATAACGGGAGCAAAGATATACAGCAAAAACAATATCAGGCCTGCTAGCTGTTAGATACATGAGAGACCCAATAATACTATGGTATTTGGTAGGGTCCACCAATTTCCCATGTAAATCAGCGTCTAGCTTCTTGGTATGAGCCATTGGTGTGGCATAGGTGTCACAGTTTTGCATTTCAAATTTATTTAACAGTTCAAGGGCATATTTGGACTGACTCAAGAAAATACCATGGGGTGATTGATGAACTTGCATTCCTAGAAAGAATGTGAGTTCACCCATCATTGACATTTCAAAATGTTCTGTCATTAATTTTTAAAAAGCATTTGAGTATTTTAAATGTGTTGACCCAAAAATGATGTCATCCACATAAATTTGAACGATTAAGATGTGAGCCCCATGATATTGTATGAAAAGTGTGGGATCGACCGAACCTTTGGTGAATTTATTGGCAATGAGGAAGGATGATAACTTATCGTACCACGCCCGAGGAGCGTGTTTGAGACCATACAGAGCTTTGTTCAGTTTGTAGACATGGTTCGGGAACTCGAGATCAACGAATCCTTCTGGCTGGCTGACATAAACCATTTCTTTCAGTTGCCCATTCAGAAAAGCAGTTTTGACGTCCATCTGAAAGACCGTTATATTCATATGAGCCGCGAACGCGAGAAAGATCCGAACAGCCTCAAGACGAGCAACCGGAGCGAATGATTCTTCAAAGTCAATACCCTCTTCCTGTCTATAACCCTTAGCCACCAGACTTGACTTATTTCTGATTATGTTCCCTTCAGCATCCAATTTGTTCTTCCAAATCCATTTGAGACCAATGACGTAGACCCTTGTTGGTCTTTCAACCAATTCCCATACTTCAAGACGTTTGAATTGGTTGAGTTCTTCTTGCATGGATTCAATCTAGTTGTCTTTTGTCATTGCATCTTTAATGTTTTTAGGCTCAGATTGGCAGACAGTGAGAGCATAAATGCAATGTTCACCATCTGTGTGAAGACGTTGTCTTGTAATGACTGGTTGATTCGGGTTGCCAATAATATTCTCTAGAGGATGGTCTTTTGTCCAACGATGTGTAGAGGGTTGATGTTGGTATACATTGTACAGATTTTGAGGATTCAGATGGTTTGTTGATGATTCTGCGACATCATGTGCAGCAGTTTCATTGGCAAACGGGTTAAAGAACGCATTTGGATCAAAATCTGCAGGTAGGGGTACATCTTTAAGAACATCAGCAGCTGGTTCAGCGTCGTTGGAAGCAGTTTGTTCAATTGTTGTTGTAGAGTCAACTGGTGGTGCTTCTTCAACAGTAGTTGTTGTAGCAGGTGTATTAGGTATAAGAGTATGATCAGGTTGACCAGCGGAAACAGCGGATACACCTGGAGCACGTTCATCAATGTCATCACTAAACAACGGAGCAAATAGCGTTTCTATTTGTTGACGAGTAAGCTGGGGGCTTAGTTCAGCTGATGATGGGGTTTGAGGGAAGTTTAAACGGTTGTGATCGGGTTCCAAGCTGTTATGCTCAGAAGCCATCTCAGTAAGTTCATCAAAATTAGCATGAATCGTTTCCATAACCTACTTTGTACGACGATTCCAGATCCGAAATCCCTTAGAATTTTCACAATATCCTATAAAGACTCCAATGTCAGCTTTGGCTTTGAGCTTTCCAAAGTCATCTTGATCATTATTTGGGTAGCAAAGGGATCCAAATACATGAAAGTGTTTGAGATTCGGTTTATGGTTGTGGATAAGCTCAAAAGGTGTTTTATTGTGGCGTTTAGTAATCATTGAACGATTTTGAGTATAGCATGCAGTTGATACAGCTTCTGCCCACAAGTAATCTGGAAGTTTAGCATTGATTAACATTGTTCATGCAGCTTCCACTAACGTACGGTTTCGTCTTTCAATAACTCCGTTTTGTTCTGGTGTACGTGCAATAGATGTCTGATGCTCAATTCCCACTTTCTCATAAAATTCTCGAAGAGTTTGGTTTACAAATTCAGTTCCTTTGTCTGTTCTGATTTGGCGGACGGTGTTCCGGAGCTGAACTTGAATTTTTGTGAGAAAGGTGATGATCATCTGTGGAGCTTGATCTTTACTTCAAAGAAAGTAGACCCAAGTCCATCATGAGTAGTCATCGAAAATTACCAAGATGTAGCGTTTGCCATTAATCGTTTGCACGCGCATCGGACCATACAAATCCATGTGAAGAAGATGAAGCACATGTTGACAGTTGTGTTCCACCTTTGAAGGAAAATGTGCACGAGTGCTTTTCCCTTGTTCACAGGTTGAGCATAGGTGATCTTTGGAATATCGGAATCTCGGGAGACCTTCAACAAGTTTGTGTCGAGCAAGGTTGGTGATGGTTTGAAAGTTTAAATGTGAGAGACAACGGTGCCATAGCCAGGATTTTGTTGATGTTGCCTTTGAAAGTAGACAGATGGGAGATGAAGCAACCATGTCTTGCATTGAGATTATGTATAGACTAGAATTGCGAGAGCCAGACATTAGATCGTTTCCTTGTAGATCACGAATGAAACAAGTTTTCTCCCTAAAAGCAACCTCCAAATCTCCATCACAGAATTGACCGACTGAAAAAAGATTGTGACCGAGGCCTTCCACATAATAAACCCTGCTAATTTCGATATTGCCATTGATATAATCTCCGTAGCCCATGATAGCTGCGAAGTGATCATTCCCGAATCTGACAGTGCCAATGAACTTTGCAATAAAGTTTGATAACAGTTTAAGATTGCCTGTCATGTGTCAGGAACATCCGCTATCAACAATCCAAATGATGATCTGTATCACCTGCATTACACACAAAAGACACAGATGGAATAGAAGTAGATGTGGAACCCAAAGTGTTAGAGGGTTCCGAAACAGTTATAGTAGAAATACACACATCAATGGTTTTAGGCATCCATTTAAATCCTAGTGTATTATGTAACCATTTCTGCCATCTCAAACTAGTCTTTGCTTTAGTCTTAGTGAATGCACTAGATGGTACGACATTCCTTGGAGGTGATACTGGAACTACAGGGACATCAATGCATTTCTTAGAATCTAAAGAGGGCGGTTTACCAAGCATAGACTTAGAAGTATTAGTGGGCCTAGAGGTATTCCGATTCTTAGGATTCCTTAAACGAGACAAGATACCTTTAGCAACACATTTGTCATGACAATCAGAAAGCATACTTTTACGACAAATAACACAAGAAGCATCAGACTGAATATCAAAATTACTTAAAAGGTTTAGTTCGTTACAACACTTTTTCCATTACATATGCCAGACGCAATATCTAAAGTGGGTGCAACTTGAGTCTTATTCAAAATCATAGGGTGTTCTTCTACTTCAACATTCTTTATTGATCTTTACTTAGGTCGCAACTTCCTATTCTTCCTTGTATTGCTCCTAGGCTGTGAAGTGCGGACGTTGGGAAAAGAGGCAACTATTCCTGTTTCAGTAGAGGGAAACACATTAGTATCTTGTGTTTTGTCAGTAGGCATTCTGGGTTCACGTTTGCTAAGTGTTACAGGTGCAATTCTCTTAATGATGCTAGGCTGAACTTGTTCATACTTTCCTAACATTTCCCTTAATTTAATGATAGTGTGCACCAAATCTTGATTTTCAGAACGAAGATTTCCAGCAAAATTCATGACTTCTTTAGTGTGTGCAAGATAATGATCAAGTTCGTTTGATGCTTCATTACGAGTCTGTTTGATTAAATCAAATATGACACCATATTCTTTTTTAACTTTTGCAAGTTCTTGTTCATATTTTGAGATTTGACATTTCAAAGACACGTTTTGATCATCCAATTGCTCAATTTTAGGATTAAACGTTTTTGATTTCAACTGGTGGATTTTGTTTTGCAAAGCAAGGTCACGATTTTGACAATCTTTTTGACACCATTGAAGACGACGTTTTGAATTTGAAAGTTCGTTTAACAGTCGTTCATTTTCAGCTTTTAAAGACTCTATCTGATGCACATTATCAATATTCATAACAATATCAACAGAATCAACAGAATCAGCAGAGATATGATCAGATGCATATGCAACAGATTGTAATACAACAAGATTATTGATATCAGCACAGATAACATCTTCCAAGAGTCGATCAACATCTTTTCTCAACAATTTCTTTTTACGTTTAGTATTTGAAATCGATGTTTCTATTTTCTAGAAAACTGTTTTCATGAGACCGAGTTCCTTGTGAAAATCCCTTTCCCAATATAGTGCACAAGTTTTCAAATTTTTGACATGGGGTAAAAGTCTTTTCTGAAGAATGTCTCTTTGTTCTCGCGCCATTGGCGATTGAAAATGTTTAACTTTTATTTCAGAATGAAATTCAATCTCACGTTCCAAAATTTTGAGGTCAGATAAGAAAGTGTCAAAGTATTTTATAACGCGACAACTTTCGGCTTTTGTTTTAACTTCACTAAGTGAAGGTAAAGGACCATTAATTTGTGCACCATTGTGTTTGGGACTAACTTCAGAAACTGGTGTGATAACAAAAGGTTTGTTAGAGGTATCTTGTTGTGTGATAAAAGTTACGGCTTTTGAATAGTTAAATGGTTTGTATAAACGACATTTTCCATTTTTGACCGACTCTCGTCATTTGCATCTAATTCCTCCATACGATTATATTCAACAACAGTCATAATTGAATCATCAATTCTATGTTCTGCACTGTAAACTTTAGGATTTGGTTTGAATGCTCTGTTTGAAAACTTAGGTTTGTAATCAGCAAGAATTGGTCCATATCCATTTGGATTTGGTTTAAAAGTAAACTTTTGAATAGTTGTGATTGACTCACCATGTTTATAAACAACATTTCAAAACTCTTCGATTTTGTGTTGTAAGTCGACAATTTCTTCAAGATAGTTATCTATTCGTTTCGTGGAATGCTGTTTGTACTCAGAGAACTGTTTTTGACAAGTTAACAACTCAGCCTTGGCTTTTTGAGTTTCCAAAGTAAGAGCGTTAAGTTGTTGTTTATGTTCATGTTTCAGTTGTTCTATTTGAGACAACAAAGCATTCTTGGAAGCGGCTAGATCACGTATCTGTCGTTCTAATGATTTTTCGTTTTGACGAGATTTAGCAAAAGCGACTTCAAAACCTTCTTCACGTTTTTCTTGAGTTTTGAAAAAGTTGATTTGTCGAATTAAGCATTCATTATCCCTAATTAACAGTGCATTTTTCTCTTTTAATTTCATGCAAATTTCCAAACGAGAGTGTTGGTCTTTAATTAAGGTTAGGAGCTCAATTTCTCTATTAGACAGAAGCTCATTTTGTTCAACGGGAGTCTCAACATGATCATTATTAAGATCCTCAAATATAATCACGGAGTCAACTTGATTATCAATATTAACCAAAAGGTTATCTTGATCGTCAAATATAACTACGAGATCTATTTGATAATCATCGGAATGAGATGTGGATGGCTCATGTTGAACACTCTGATCCTTGTCGGATGGAGAAATTGGCGGAGATATCAGATCATTGATGAGTATATTTTGTTCCGGTACCTGAGACAAGCCATCAGTGTCATACACTGGGCCTGTGTCACTCATGTGTAGAGCTTGCATTTGTGCCATCAACATCACTGCTGCATTAGCCTGCAAGTCCTCCATATCATCATCAGAATCTGCATCTGCCATAAAGCTCTGTTCCTTGTTGGTAAGAGTTCCACCAGCTTCATCCTTAAGAGCCAAGAGAAAAGCCTCTTTGTGATAAGCACTGCCTCTTGTCCTTGGTTTAGGACATGCATTAGCCAGGTGACCCTTCTCATTGCAGTTATAACAATGAAGACCATTAACCCCATTCTGAGCATTCCCCTGTTCAACCACTTGACCCCTTTGTTGTTGCGGAGCACCCATATTATTCCTTCCAATAGCATTAAACCCTTGACCACCTCCCATCTGACGACCATAACCACGGTTCTGAACTTCAACGCGTCCATTGTTCACAACAGCTTGATTCCTTGTGTTGGATGAGGAACGAATGCGATTGTTGGATTTGTTTGTATACCGACCGAAGGCTTTAGCAATCATAACAAATCCTTGTTGCAATTCATCGAAAGCAACAGAGTTCTCATCAGCTTCACTGTAAAGTGCTTGAGCATTGTTGTTGTTGTATGGAACCAATTGCGTTTGTTGAGGTTGTTGCTGTGACTGATCATATGGTGTGATGGTTGCAGTTGGTTGAGGAGCTGGTTGAGGAGCTGTTTGAGGAGGAAGACTAGTTTGAGCCCACAAAGCAAGTTGTTGATTATCAGGAATTGACTGTGAAGTCGGGAGTCCACGGATAGTCCTTTCTTTGTCAACTTCTTTTTGGTGAGGCTTCAAATAGTCATACAACAATCCGTATGTAGCATGATGAAGATTCTTAGCTTGACGGAGAAAAATGACATACTTCTCCCATTCCGGACCAAGACTACTTAGGAACTTAGTTTTGACAGCAATTCGTGGCATGATGATGTTGTGTTTGTCCAAATCATTAATGATATCTGAAAAACGATGATGATATGACTCTAATGTCTCTCCTGGTTCAATCATGAAGTGTTCATAAGCCAAGTAGATTTTGGATTCCATGTCTTCCTGATTGAGTGATGTGCCTTCCATAAGAAGATGAATGTGTTCCCACATTGCTTTTGCAGTCTTTTGAGCATCAACACTTCGAAGGATTGGATTTGGTAATCATAAAAGGATGTATTGCATTGCTAGTTCATCGGCTTCAAAGTGTAGAAGTTCATCACCAGTGAGGTCTGAGATAGTTGCAATATTGGTGACAGCATCTCTTGGTGGATTGGCATCTGAATCTGCGGGTGTAATAACATATGGCATCTGAAATGGACCTTCCATAATGACCTTCTTTAAGAACTTTCCATGTGGCTTCTTTAGATCACAAAACCTAAAGAACCTTATCACCCATTGATCATAATTACCGGGAGTGAGCATTGGAGGTCTATCAAGTGAGCCAGCTTCATGAATTGATTGTTGGCTACTTAAGGCTTCACACATCTTGCCAAACCATGTTGGTTCCTTCATAGTACTCCTGGATGGATGTTGATTGTAGAAGTTTGTGTAAGGTTGTACTTGAAGACTAGGTGGTAGTTGAACCATTTGTGGTGGTGGAATTGCTCCAAGTTGTGGAGTATGTTGTTGATTAAATTGTTGTTGATAAATTTGTTGTTGATGATTAAATTGTTGATGTTGTGGACTTAGTTGTTGTTGTTGTTGATGATGATAAGTGTAAGGAAAATAGTTAGAGTATGGTGGTTGTGACATGTTGAAAACTTGTGTTGTTAAATGGATCTTTGTAGTCAAATGAACCGTTGTTGATGAAGTAACCTTAGGCGTAGAAATCACAGAAAAGCAAAGTACCACTTATGCGTCAAAACACCAAAGATACGCGTAACAGCAATAGTTACGCGTAGGATTAGCTTACGCGTAAGAAATGAGAAAACACTAAAGTTATGCGTAAACAGAAAGTTAAGCGTAGAAAACTTAGGCGTAGGATTACCTTATGCGTAAGACAGAGCTTAGGCGTAAGAAGAATCTTATGCGTAATGAGTTCTACGCGTAAGCTTAAGCTTATGCTTAAATTTAGGGTTTTACCTAAAAGATCTTTTACACTATCACAGTGCAAAAGATATCCAAAGTCAAAGTGTTTTCAGGCTTATCCAAGCAAGAAAAACACTGAGTAATCCACGAAACTGAAGATCAAACCAAAGAAAAGTTAAGCGTAAGATTAGGGTTTTACTTACGCGTAGAAATTAGCCAAGAGTGATTTCTGCCAACTGATGTTTCCAAACCAGATTTTTGTGATGAAATAGCTCCAATATCACCAAAATAACAAAAAAGTGTGAAACTTGATGATCCAAAGCTTTAAAACACGTTATGCGTAGAACTACTACCACGTACAAAACCAAGTTTAAAAACAATGATCCACACGTAAAGTTTGAAACTTTTTGCCAAAAACAGATATTTTAACACCTAAAAACGTTTAAAGGACAAGAATCTTGGATTAAAAAGTGTAAAAAATCAGTTTTTAAGCTTGACCAAGTTTGAAGCTTGATCCGTGCTGAACCGTCAAGTTTTCTCACGCAAGCTGACCACTTGTGAATGGCCAACTGTAAGAAACTTAAAATAGCTTAAGCACGAATGCAATGAAGATCTGAGGAGTATAGAGTCTCCCCGGGTTGTTATGTCCCAGCGAGCTATGCAATGGATTACCAAACGTAAAGTGATCTAGGAATTTGAACGAAAAAGGGATTTGTTATGATTATAACTACAGAAAAAGCCAACAAATTACAACGGCTTATATGCAAATTAAAGGAAATTAAAAAGATAAAAACTATTAAATAAACGCTATCACTATATTTAAAATGATGTTTTTGTTTTTATGTTTTTATAAAACTTAATTAAAAACTACGTAGCGTACAATAGAAATAGTGAAACTTACACAATATTAACCCTAAAAATATGAAAATGATATTTTTACAAACCTAATGATAAAAGAAAATTTATAGAAAAAGAAAATTACTTTTACAACTATTTAATTAATTATTATTAATTAAAAACTAATTTTAACTATTTAATAATAGCCTAAAATACAAGAAATTAGGAAATAAAGCTAGAAAAATAAAATTTTGACTAAGAAAAATCTAAAATATCAAAATAGAATTTTCAAAACTATTTTTGTATTTTTCTGATTATTTTTCTATTTTCTAGGAATTAAAAACTATTTAAAACTACTTAAATTACTTAAAAATACAAATTTAACTAAGAAAAATCTAGAAAAATATTTTTTTGTCTTTTTATATTTATCTTAACTTAAGAAAAATGAAAAATTATTTTTTTGAACCTTTTCTTAATTTTTTGTATTAAATGCTATTTAAAAATGCTTAAAAACTAATTAAAATCAAGAAAAATAGCAAACTGACTTGGAAAAATCTGAAAATTTCAGGAAAACTCTAAAATTATATTTAGAATCTAGGAAAATTGGAAAAACAGATGGTTATGTGTAAGAATATGGAACTGCTAAGCCAAGGGCTTATAAATAAGCACTTGAATAAGCCAAATGATCAAAACAAGCCACCAACTGTTAACAGAAGTTATAAACTGCTAAAATAACTAAAATGCAACAAATCTTAACTGTTTTTAACCACTGGATTACAAGTTACAAAGATTTGATGTTAAGAGATTATAAGCTAAAACAGTTTTTGGGGTACTACTTTAAGCCCAAGAATAAGCAATCAAATAAGCTAGCAACTAAAAACCAAAACTTAGAACTTACACTAGACCTAGGTGAGACCTTATAAACCAAATTACAGACCTAGATAAGCTCTGAAGAGCTCTGTGCAAGGGTTGCAAGAACTGCACAAGTCCTGTGCAGTTCAAGCACCTGTGCACAGGGCACTTACTACCATTTTGATAAGCTGTTTTGGATGAGATAAAAATTTTGTAAAAATCTATAAAAATGGTAATAATGAAGTAGGCCAGCTGAAGTTATTGCACACCAAGTTTCACTTGATAACACCCAGAAAGGAAGTAATCAAAAATCAACTTAGCTTGGCCCAAAACTGAAATTTCAACTATTTGACTTTTTAAACAGTTTGGTAAAGCTGAATTTTATGAACTTAGACCTTGATTTCTCAACTGAAAATGATGTTAAGTGATTAAATGAAGATACTGCAAGTTATGGATATGACTTTTAAACACAAAACAAGGGTTTGCTAATTAAAAATCTCAACAGTGAAATGGCTAGGACAGTTAACATGAAAATTTGACTATTGAGGGTTGCAGGAACAAAATTGTGACAGATATGAGTTTATTTGGACTTAACAAACATGGTCCAACAACTATTATCCACTGCATAAGCCTATGAGACAGATTAAAGAGCAAATCCAAACACACCTTAATCAACTATTTTGCAAATAAATTGAACTAAACACTGAGCAAACTTGTATTAATGATCAAACTAAATTCACCTAACCTAATTACAACTTATTCAACAGATTTGAACCAGTTTATAGCTGCAAAAACAGATAATGCAATGAAACTTTAAAATTCACTTACAAGCAGTCCTTAGCCACTATGGCTTGAAACAACACCCAATGACCACTAGCCTATTCAACTTAACCCAATGAACTCTGAATCACCCTAAATCCATCACTGCATCACCCATTGACCATTTCCATTGCCATTTGACCCAGTTTGACTTTCTTTGACCAAGAACCAAAATGAATTGAAACTTAGACTTAAGCTTGCAAAAAGCTATGATAAGCTTGTATAAGCTTATTGGAGCTGAGAAACAAACTATGTGAAGCTTTTGTATGAGAATTGGAAATGGAAAATTTCAACAGTAAGCTTTGAACAAGAATTCTTAACACAACTTGAATTTATAACTAGAAAGAGTTTATAATGATACAATACACTTAGTTTGATACAAAGAAACAAGAAATTACAGATTTTCCACTTAACTAAAACTTTTAATATAAAAACGACATTAAATGAAAACTAAAAAACTACTTGACTCCCTTCTACTCTTCCTTCTTCTTTCTTTTATAATCCAAACTTCATTTCTCTCTCTTCTGAATAGTTCCCATCAGTTTCTCAGCTATTGGATGGCTTTAAATTGATCCTGGCCTTTGAATGGATTTTTGGCGCCAAACTTGTATTTGACAGTTGGGGCTTGAGTGAGGGGATAAGGGATACATTTAATGCTCCTTGGAAGTTAGCTGAGGTGGGGGGAACATGTTTGAGTGGAGGAGAGGAGGGGGGATGGGAGTTGGATTGTTGCAGGCAAAGCAGTTGGAGAAGGAAGACTTTGGCGCGCTTGGCATATTTGACCAAGATTTGACCGGGGAGTATTATTGAAGGGGTCAAAATGGTTAAAGACAGGGGGTCCAAAAGGGTAATGACAGGGGTCCAATTTGGTTTGACAAGGTCAAATGGGTTTAAATGACAAGGACTAATGTGTAAATTCTGAAAATACAAGGACCTTAGCTGCCAATTCTTCAAAGAGGTTTCAAAGGACCAAAAGTGACAATCTCACAAAGTACAAGGACCAAACTTGCCATTCTCCAATTTCCAAGGGCCATTTTTGCCAATTTTGAAACTTGGAGGACCAAACTTGTAATTTTCTCAAACTTTTTATATTTTTCACCAAAGGACTAATTTTGACAACTTTTGATTTTAAAAGGACCTTTGGTGATTTTTCTTTTGAAATTATGTGCTCAGGGACTGTTTTTGACAACTTTTGAAACTTGGGGGACTGAAACTGCCAATTATGCAAACTTTGCTCATTTTTCATCTGATTTTGAACATTTTGCATCTGAAACATATAAAATGCAATTTTGGAATATTTTCAGTATTTTGATGCATTTGTGAGCATTTTTAGACGTTTTGCAGTTCAGATTTGACTAAAAATGATGAGTATTTACACACTCATCAACCCCCCACACTAAACTATTGCTAGTCCCTAGCAATCTTTTGAGAAAAACTTAATGAATTTGAATCTCTTTACCAAAAGCCATTACTTCTGGAGTAGCCAAATGTTTTAGTTCAAGTAAGAACCATGGTACACCGATAACCATGTGATTTTGAGCAAACCACCAGCTTCCAACGGATTTGATTTGTCTTTACCAGAAGCCGTTTGCTTCTGGACTAGCCAACTCTTAGATAAATTATCAATATTATCTTTGGTGAGCTGATTTCCAATTATGGTTTTTCCACTGCCTTTACCACAAGCCATAACCTTGCGGGCTAGCCAACTCTTCACTTTTTAGGATATGGTGAGCTGAATACCATACAATTTTGGGCAAATTGCAAGCCGTTAACGGATTTGAGAGAGCCGTTTGCTCCTGGATTAGCCAATCCTTTTGTTTATTAGACAAGGCGGACTGATAACCAATTGAGTAAGTGTAGAACACTTACTCCAAAAAAAAAATTTTGGCCAAAAACGGGAGAATTAGGCGGCATAATTACATGATAAAATTCGTGAGAATTCCCCCCCACACTTAGAAATGAATATTGCCCTCAATATTCAAAGTACCGGCGGTTATGCCGAAACAAAGAACGTAAAAGGGAAATACTATGGCCATTATTTAGAAAGATTTTGAAAATGCAAGAAACAAAGCCGTATTGG
>BPTQ01000005.1:222240620-222320763 GCA_019973895.1 Chrysanthemum seticuspe
CCCGTTCACCTTCAAAGATTGGCCCCCTATTTTTCTTAAGAACTCTCCTGCCAACCGCTTTTGGCACGGAGCACCAGTCTATTCGATCTACTGCGTGAGACCCGGAAGGCATGTCGAATGTTTTGTGGGTAGCCCACGTGAGGTATGTTCGAACATATGCCCTTCCATACAGTAGACGGCCAACTCGAGCTCGTGTTCCGTATGACCCGGAACTTCGTACGGTTGAAACTATAAGTCTGTCGACCACTAGTAGCCTTTCAAGTTTACTTACTTAATTTACTTGAGGCACTAGTTCGAATGCTCTTGAGAAACTAGATATTTGTTTTCTGTTAATTGAAAAGAAGGACTCGATCACCAACGTTGAAAACGCGGTTTTTGATTTTTGAGTCATGAATCTTCTTTGTCTTTTGTTTATAGATCAAAGAGTTCTCGTAAGCTTGATCACGGAGTTCATTTAATTCATTCATTTGAACTTTCCGATGATCACCAGCTGTCTGAATATCAAAGTTGGCATGCTTCAAGGCCCAGTATGCCTTGTGCTCGAGCTCAACCGGCAGATGACATACCTTCCCGTATACAAGCTTGTATGGAGTGCACCCGATGGGTGTTTTGTAAGCTGTACGGAAGGCCCAGAGTGCGTCATCTAGCTTATCTGACCACGAGGCACGGTTTTCGCCAACCGTCCTCTCAAGAATTCTTTTTATCCCCCGGTTAGAAACTTCCACTTGCCCACTTGTTTGTGGGTGGTACGCAGTAGATAGACGGTGAGTTACACCATACTTTTGCATGACTCTTTCAAATTGGTCATTGCAGAAATGCGTACCACGATCACTGATTATGGCTCGTGGAGTTCCAAACCTAGCAAACAGAGATTTTAAGAATTTCACCACAACTCGGGCATCGTTGGTGGGCAAAGCCTTAGCTTCAACCCATTTTGACAAGTAGTCAACGGCCACGAGTATGTACTTATTACCACGGGAAGAAGGAAATGGCCCCATAAAGTCAATGCCCCATATGTCAAAAATCTCACACACTTGAATGGCGTTTTGCGGCATTTCATTCCTTTGTGAGATATTCCCGTGACGTTGACAAGCGTCACAGGTTTTGACAAATTCATGGGCATCCTTGTAGATCGTGGGCCAATAGAATCCGGAATCAAACACCTTATTGGCGGTGTAGTTGGGGCTATGATGTCCCCCAGTAGGTCCAGAATGGCAAGCTTTGAGAATGTCAATAGCTTCCTGACCATATACACATCGCCGGATGACTTGATCCGCACAAATTTTAAACAAGTAGGGGTCGTCCCAGAAATAATGTTTCACATCTTTAAAGAATTTTTTTTTCTGTTGGGACGACATCCTTTTCACCACAAAGTTACCCGCATGGTAATTTGCAAAGTCAGCAAACCATGGGGTAGAAGAGTCTCCACGAAAAGAAACCACATTGAGTGTTTCGAGAGGAAATGTTTCATTAATTTCCTTTTTCTCGAACACATCTTGGTGAGGGTTCTCTAATCGGGACAGATGATCAGCAGCCAGGTTCTCAGCTCCTTTTTTATCACGTATAATGATATCAAATTCTTGTAGGAGGAGAACCCAACAGAGCAATCTCGGCTTTGCATCTTGTTTTGCAAAGAGATATTTGAGTGCCGAGTGATCCGTATACACCACGCATTTGGTCAAGATAAGGTATGGCCGAAACTTTTCAAACGCATACACCACAGCTAATAATTCTTTTTCTGTAGTGGTGTAATGGGTCTGAGCTTCAGTCATAGTTTTGCTTGCGTAGTGGATTGGCTGAAAATGCTTGGTTTTGCGTTGCCCCAAGACTGCACCGATAGCAAAATCACTTGCATCGCACATGAGCTCAAAGGGTAAATCCCAGTCGAGGGCAACTAGAATGGGTGCTTCCGTAAGCTTTTTCTTTAGTGTTTCAAAAGCTTCGATGCACTCAGGAGAAAAGATAAAAGGAGCATCTTTTTCGAGAAGATGGGTCATAGGCCGAGCGATTTTAGAGAAATCTTGTATGAATCTACGATAAAACCCGGCATGACCTAGAAAACTCCTAATACCTTTGACGGTAGTAGGATGAGGTAATTTAGCAATGACATCAACTTTTGCTCTATCTACCTCAATCCCGTTCTTGGAAATCTTATGGCCAAGGACTATGCCTTCTTTGCCCATAAAGTGGCTCTTCTCCCAGTTTAGACATAGATTGGTGTCTTCACACCTTTTTAGCATTTTTTCTAAGTGGGAGAGACATGTATGAAATGAGTCCCCAATGACCGAGAAGTCATCCATAAACACCTCCATAGTTTCCCCGATCATGTCGTGGAAAATTGCCATCATACATCGTTGGAACGTGCCAGGAGCATTACATAAGCCAAAAGGCATACGTCTGTAGGCAAACGTCCCGTATGGGCAGGTGAATGTGGTTTTCTCTTGATCCAGCGGATCAATGGGGATCTGAAAGTAACCCGAGAAACCATCAAGGAAACAATAGTACTCGTTCCCTGCTAATCTCTCAAGCATCTGGTCCATGAAGGGTAGAGGAAAATGGTCTTTACGGGTGGCTTCGTTTAACTTACGATAGTCAATACACACACGCCATCCCGTAACCAATCGAGTTGGAATTAACTCGTTTTCTTCATTCGTGACAACAGTAATGCCACCCTTTTTTGGAACGCAATGAATTGGGCTAACCCAAGGACTATCAGAGATCGGGTAAATTAAACCGGCATCAAGAAGTTTGAGAACCTCTTGTTTGATAACCTCATGAATCTTAGGATTCACCCTTCTCTGATGTTGGACTGCTGGTTTGAAGTCATCCTCCATTAAGATTTTGTGAGTACAAAACTCAGGGTTGATACCCTTAATATCGGAGAGTTTCCAAGCAATTGCTTGCTTGTGTGACTTTAAGACCTTTATGAGAGCAGTTTTCTCCTCCTCAGTCAAGTCTTTAGCAATTATGACGGGTAATTTATCATCACCCTCCAAGAATGCATACTCGAGATGAGGAGGCAGGTCCTTAAGTTCAACCTCGGGAAATTCTTCAGTAGATGTTTGTACTGATTTGATTTCCTCAGTTGTGATCTCTTTCGAAGGGAGTGAAGGTAATGGATCTTCATTAAGCAATTGCTCAAGATAAAGAATATCTCCCTCCGAATCATAAACACCATCAATTCCAGGCGGAATTGATTCATCAGTAGCAAGAAATTCATTGATCTCTTCCAGAAGGAAGTCACCTCCCTCAAACGGAGTGAGAGAAGGGGAAGAGTCGGCAATGATAGGCTGAGAAGATGTGGTGGAATCTCCACTCACAGAATTATGAAGATAACCAAGAAACTCTTGAGAGTACTCCTCTGAAGCAATATCAATTAAATCGACTCGATTAACCGATTCAGTATCATAATTTGAGGAGTATCTCGAAGTTTGATCGAGGTTAAAGGTAACAGCTTCATTACCCACACGTAAAGTGATTTCTTGCTCAAATACATCGATAAGAGCATGGCCCGTTCTCAGGAATCCTCGTCCAACAATGAGAGGAACCCGATGATCGGCATCGAAATCAACAACCACAAAATCAGCCGGAAAATGGAACTTTCCTACTTTCACAAATACATCCTCGGCGATGCCAAGAGGACGAGATATAGAACGATCTGCAAGCTCAAGAGTCATGCAGGTAGGAATAAGTTCCGGAAGAGAAAGTTTCTTCCACACTGAATACGGCATCAGATTGATGCTTGCACCAAGATCGGCAAGGGAAAAGCATTCAATCATCCCAGGAAAAACACAAGGAAGAAGAAATTTTCCGGGATCTCCTAGCTTCTCAGGAAGCTTCTTTAATAGAACTGCTGAGCAATTCTCATTCAAAGGAGTCTTAGTCATTTCAAACAGCTTTTCCTTGTTGCTCAACATGTGTTTCAGAGTAGATGCAAACTTGGGCATCAACATGATGGCATCCGCAAAGCTTATGTCAAAGTGTAGCTCTTGGAAAATTTGAAAGAATTTTTCCATTTGATGACTAGCTTTCTCGCGGAGCTTTTGCTCATGTAAACGTGAGGGGTAAGGAATAGAAGTTTTGGATTTAGGGTTACCAACTGGAGGTTCAAAAACAACTCCAGGTTTGGTATTGGGTTTGGGGACAACCTGAGGATGGACATTGCTGGTACTTCCGTTATTAGTAGGAAGTTCCTTGTCCTTCGTCGCCTCAGGTTCGCTTTCCACTACCTTCGGGAGAGAAGAAGAAGAGGTAGTAGGAATAGCGGGTCCATCATAAGAAGCACCACTCCTGGTTGTGATCGCCTTTGCATCGCCCCTCGGATTAGCGATCGTATTGCTAGGTAGAGTACCTGAGCCCGAGGGTCGATCATTTAAAGACTTTTTGATGTCAGAAATCTGGCTTACCAACAACCGATTCATTTCCTCTTGGGATTTCATGAATTGTTTCAACAACTCATCAGATGATGGTCCAGTTGGAACAATGGCTTGAGTTTGCACAGGAAAATTCTGGCCTCTATTGTTAGGATTAGGGCCTTGATTCTGAAAATTTCCTTGGTTATTGCCATGAAAATACCCTGGGTTGAAATTCCCCTGACCTGGGTTTCTATTGAAATTTCCTTGATGTTGGAAATTTTGATTCTGATTTTGAAAACCGTTGTTTGGACTGAAATTACCTTGGTTTTGGAAACCTTGTTTTGGTCTGTTTTGATTTTGATTACGGTTTTGATTGAAACCGGAGGTCCAGAGTAGTGGTTAGGACGGTGGTTCGGGTCTACAGGAGCACGATATTGGTTGCCTCCCTGATTAGAAATCCCGCCCACAGCATTAGCTTCAAAAGGGTTACCGTCGGTGGCCATACAGTTATAATAAGCATGGGGGCCACCACAGGTAACACAGACTTCCACTTTCTTAACTTCAGCAGGAGGTGAAGTTTGTGGAAAAGAGACTTTCTTTTGGTTGGAGAGAACCAAAGCTTGAATAGCTTCCGTGAGTTTGTCAATCTTAGCATCGGTGCTAGATTGACTCACGGGCGATGAAGAAGAAGAAGGACCAACACTGACTTGGGAAACAACTGGCTTGCTTCGTGCAGTGCGGACTTTAGACTTGTTTTCAATGATCACTAAAGCTTCTTTGACAGTTTTGCTTAGGAAATTTCCTCCCGCGGAGGAATTGAGAGAATCTTGGTCAGATTGACTCACTCCATTGTAGAAAGTGTCAAGTTGCATCAACTCGGAGAAACCGTGGTGAGGACATTTGCGAAGCAATTCCTTGAAACGATCCCACGATTCACTGAAAGATTCATCAAACTTTTGAGTGAATTTGATGATTTCATTTTTAAGACTCGTGGTTTTGGAAGGTGGATAGAATTCATTCACAAATTTCTTCACCAAATCTTCCCATGTCTCAATAGACTGAGGGGGTTGTTTTTCAAGCCAAATCCAGGCTTGCCCCTCAAGAGAAAATGGGAACAGAAGGAGCTTAACAGCATCAGTAGGGACATTCTTGTATTTGATGGTAGATGCAATCTTGTTAAACCATCAAATATGAGCATGAGGATCATCCCGCTCAAAACCGTAGAACTGATTTGAGGTTACAAGATTCAGTAACCCGGTCTTGAGTTCAAAATTTTCAGCCACGATGGCTGGTACAACAATAACATCTCCATACCCGTCGATGGGTGCCTGGAGAAGCTCACACATAGGGCGTTCTTCCGCCATGATAACGGAAGTAGTGTGAGCAGTCCGGATCTCAGATCCGACTGATGGAGCAGAAAGTCTACGGACACGCCTTCTAGGAATCTTGACAAGCTCACGAAATGGGCTTACAGATCTAGAAGAGCGAGTGCGCATACACTAGAGTTAACTCTAAGAGACCTCAGAGTTAAGGAGAGAAATGGGAATTATGAAGACGTTTATAAAAATTGGGGTGAGAAGAATCTTTATGGGTTTTCTGGTTCTGACAAGTAGATATCACAACAAAATCAATTAACACAAAATCGAGGCAAAACAACAGTGAACTTAACCAATAATCACAAGATGAATGGCTTCTTTGAAAAAGGTACACCAATCACAAGGACACAAAGGCAAGTTTTAAATCTTTAGTTCGGGAACTTATTATGGTCGCACCCCCAGTTAGGTAGTGCACTGCCTTGGTTTGCGGTGGTAAGATTTTATGTTGTTATTATTAAGAAAACGACAAATCTTTTTGTATTTTTATATTTGATACATATATAGAAACAAAAGAAAAATATTTTTGTGTTTTATACGTTTTTAGCTGTTTTTGGGTTTTTGGATTTTTTATAAAAATATGGATATATATATATATAGATAGATAGAGATGAATGATATGAACAAATGAGTGAGTATTCAAACAACTAATCTGCTAAACGTAAGACAATTAGCACAGCTCCCCGGCAGCGGCGCAAAAAATTTGATCCGTGCTGAACCGTCAAGTTTTCTCACGCAAGCTGACCACTTGTGAATGGCCAACTGTAAGAAACTTAAAACAGATTAAGCACGAATGCAATGAATATCTGAGGAGTATAGAGTCTCCCCGGGTCGTTATGTCCCAGCGAGCTATGCAATGGATTACCAAACGTAAAGTGATCTAGGAATTTGAACGAAAAAGGGATTTGTTATGATTATAACTACAGAAAAAGCCAACAAATTACAACGGCTTATATGCAAATTAAAAGAAATTAAAAAGATAAAAACTATTAAATAAACGCTATCACTATATTTAAAATGATGTTTTTGTTTTTATGTTTTTATAAAACTTAATTAAAAACTACGTAGCGTACAATAGAAAAAGTGAAACTTACACAATATTAACCCTAAAAATATGAAAATGATATTTTTACAAACCTAATGATAAAAGAAAATTTATAGAAAAAGAAAATTACTTTTACAACTATTTAATTAATTATTATTAATTAAAAACTAATTTTAACTATTTAATAATAGCCTAAAATACAAGAAATTAGGAAATAAAGCTAGAAAAATAAAATTTTGACTAAGAAAAATCTAAAATATCAAAAGAGAATTTTCAAAACTATTTTTGTATTTTTCTGATTATTTTTCTATTTTCTAGGAATTAAAAACTATTTAAAACTACTTAAATTACTTAAAAATACAAATTTAACTAAGAAAAATCTAGAAAAATATTTTTTCGTCTTTTTATATTTATCTTAACTTAATAAAAATGAAAAATTATTTTTTTGAACCTTTTCTTAATTTTTTGTATTAAATGCTATTTAAAAATGCTTAAAAACTAATTAAAATCAAGAAAAATAGCAAACTGACTTGGAAAAATCTGAAAATTTCAGGAAAACTCTAAAATTATATTTAGAATCTAGGAAAATTGGAAAAACAGATGGTTATGTGTAAGAATATGGAACTGCTAAGCCAAGGGCTTATAAATAAGCACTTGAATAAGCCAAATGATCAAAACAAGCCACCAACTGTTAACAGAAGTTATAAACTGCTAAAATAACTAAAATGCAACAAATCTTAACTGTTTTTAACCACTGGATTACAAGTTACAAAGATTTGATGTTAAGAGATTATAAGCTAAAACAGTTTTTGGGGTACTACTTTAAGCCCAAGAATAAGCAATCAAATAAGCTAGCAACTAAAAACCAAAACTTAGAACTTACACTAGACCTAGGTGAGACCTTATAAACCAAATTACAGACCTAGATAAGCTCTGAAGAGCTCTGTGCAAGGGTTGCAAGAACTGCACAAGTCCTGTGCAGTTCAAGCACCTGTGCACAGGGCACTTACTACCATTTTGATAAGCTGTTTTGGATGAGATAAAAATTTTGTAAAAATCTATAAAAATGGTAATAATGAAGTAGGCCAGCTGAAGTTATTGCACACCAAGTTTCACTTGATAACACCCAGAAAGGAAGTAATCAAAAATCAACTTAGCTTGGCCCAAAACTGAAATTTCAACTATTTGACTTTTTAAACAGTTTGGTAAAGTTGACTTTTATGAACTTAGACCTTGATTTCTCAACTGAAAATGATGTTAAGTGATTAAATGAAGATACTGCAAGTTATGGATATGACTTTTAAACACAAAACAAGGGTTTGCTAATTAAAAATCTCAACAGTGAAATGGCTAGGACAGTTAACATGAAAATTTGACTATTGAGGGTTGCAGGAACAAAATTGTGACAGATATGAGTTTATTTGGACTTAACAAACATGATCCAACAACTATTATCCACTGCATAAGCCTATGAGACAGATTAAAGAGCAAATCCAAACACACCTTAATCAACTGTTTTGCAAATAAATTGAACTAAACACTGAGCAAACTTGTATTAATGATCAAACTAAATTCACCTAACCTAATTACAACTTATTCAACAGATTTGAACCAGTTTATAGCTGCAAAAACAGATAATGCAATGAAACTTTAAAATTCACTTACAAGCAGTCCTTAGCCACTATGGCTTGAAACAACACCCAATGACCACTAGCCTATTCAACTTAACCCAATGAACTCTGAATCACCCTAAATCCATCACTGCATCACCCATTGACCATTTCCATTGCCATTTGACCCAGTTTGACTTTCTTTGACCAAGAACCAAAATGAATTGAAACTTAGACTTAAGCTTGCAAAAAGCTATGATAAGCTTGTATAAGCTTATTGGAGCTGAGAAACAAACTATGTGAAGCTTTTGTATGAGAATTGGAAATGGAAAATTTCAACAGTAAGCTTTGAACAAGAATTCTTAACACAACTTGAATTTATAACTGGAAAGAGTTAATAATGATACAATACACTTAGTTTGATACAAAGAAACAAGAAATTACAGATTTTCCACTTAACTAAAACTTTTAATATTAAAACGACATTAAATGAAAACTAAAAAACTACTTGACTCCCTTCTACTCTTCCTTCTTCTTTCTTTTATAATCCAAACTTCATTTCTCTCTCTTCTGAATAGTTCCCATCAGTTTCTTAGCCATTGGATGGCTTTAAATTGATCCTGGCCTTTGAATGGATTTTTGGCGCCAAACTTGTATTTGACAGTTGGGGCTTGAGTGAGGGGATAAGGGATACATTTAATGCTCCTTGGAAGTTAGCTGAGGTGGGGGGAACATGTTTGAGTGGAGGAGAGGAGGGGGGATGGGAGTTGGATTGTTGCAGGCAAAGCAGTTGGAGAAGGAAGACTTTGGCGCGCTTGGCATATTTGACCAAGATTTGACCGGGGAGTATTATTGAAGGGGTCAAAATGGTTAAAGACAGGGGGTCCAAAAGGGTAATGACAGGGGTCCAATTTGGTTTGACAAGGTCAAATGGGTTTAAATGACAAGGACTAATGTGTAAATTCTGAAAATACAAGGACCTTAGCTGCCAATTCATCAAAGAGGTTTCAAGGGACCAAAAGTGACAATCTCACAAAGTACAAGGACCAAACTTGCCATTCTCCAATTTCCAAGGGCCATTTTTGCCAATTTTGAAACTTGGAGGACCAAACTTGTAATTTTCTCAAACTTTTTATATTTTTCACCAAAGGACTAATTTTGACAACTTTTGATTTTAAAAGGACCTTTGGTGATTTTTCTTTTGAAATTATGTGCTCAGGGACTGTTTTTGACAACTTTTGAAACTTGGGGGACTGAAACTGCCAATTATGCAAACTTTGCTCATTTTTCATCTGATTTTGAACATTTTGCATCTGAAACATATAAAATGCAATTTTGGAATATTTTCAGTATTTTGATGCATTTGTGAGCATTTTTAGACATTTTGCAGTTCAGATTTGACTAAAAATGATGAGTATTTACACACTCATCAAAGCTCGTTTACGCGTAAGACCAAAACTTCAAAAACAAAATATGTTCACCCAACTATTTGGCTCTGATACCACTGTTAGGTCACCATATTAGTAACACAAGCATCAAATAGAAGAAATATAAAGAGAAGAGATCGGTTGAACAATAACAAACACACACTATGCGTATGATATGAAGAATGGTTATGCGTAGCAAAGTGAAAGAGAATGAATTGAACAACCAACCCTCAAGTGAGGGTATTACAAAGGTATTTATAGGAGAAGGAGCTATGGCAACACTCCTAGTCCCTTCCTTTCCTTATTGGACTTGGGCTAAGGCTTATGGGCCTTCTACATAAGCCTTAGCTTAAGAACAAACATAAAGGCCTAATTAAGCTAACTATTACATATTAATTACTAACACTTGAATTCTAGTTTAGGAGTGATTCCAACATAATACATACTAGTTATGTATATATTTGCCCAATATGTAAACACTAGTTGTTGTACATACGTATTACTAAATCATAAAATCACTTATACTTGTTTTAGTGTTTTATGTGAAAACGTAAGTGTGTTAGAAAACTATTGGCTCAAACCATTTACGTATTTTATTTGTTTCGTTGAAATGATTTTACGTTTGTTATCGAAAAGACATTAGAAGATCGTAAAATAGAAATAAACGTTTTTACGGCTTATTTGTATTAACACACCTCTTGTCCTCCACATAAACCATCACAACTAACACCACCACAACCACCCAACAACCCGACGCCACCACCATCCGGCCACACCTCCACACACGCCACCACCATCCGGCGGCACCACCACACAACTGAACCTTCTTCTGCAGTGGCCTGTTCTTGTTACAGGTAATTCAAATCACCTGAAGAAATCTTTTGTTATTATCTACTTAAGTGTCAAAAAAGGAATCCTCTCAAAATTGCTCGTATCAAAACACAATCTTTTATTATTATCTACTTAATGTGTTTTATCTTTGATTTAATCTGTAATTTTAGTTAAATTTGCATTTGTGGTTGTTCCCTTGATGAAAGTCAAAATTAGGGTTATTACCCCTAAACTGAAAATCAGGTTTTGTAAATTTCTTAATTTGATGCAATTATGTTCTGCTAAAAAACCTGTGAATCAGGCTCGGTATTGATTATTGTATCTAAAATATTATATCTTCTTTTATACTCTAGATTCAGCCTCGGTATTGATTATTGTATCTAAATTATTATTTCTTCTTTTATACTCTAGATATATTTAGGAGGAATGGTGTTCTAAATGTGTGACATTGATTTGCAAATGGAGCAACTATAGCTTGTTAGGACTTATTTTCTATGATATTTAAGGTATTGTTTGAATTGATTTTCTCTAGCATACAAGTACTTCTAACCTTTAAGCTTTTATATCTTATCTTAAGCTTTTCAAGTAGTTGTTGAAGTTTATATCTACTATTTTCAGTCTAAAAGGGCCGTTTGGATGTACTTTTTATATGTCCGCAGCACTTGGATGTATGGGTTAATTTGATGTGGCTGTTTAGACCAGCCAATGCAGATTGGGCTTTAGCTTACCATGAACGGATGCTTGAATACTTCTGGAACCACAAGGTTGAATACACAAATTGATAGCCGTCTTTCAAGGTACGATCCTTAATGTCCGTTTGACCCATAATTATTGTCAAATGTTCACTTGTGAGGTCTTTTTCTTTCAACTTTTACTATATGTATTTTTACTTGTGTTATATATTAGTCGATTATTATAAATTTTTTTTAAATCAACGGCATTTCTTTTGTAAATACCTGTGCACATATACAAAAACGGCTATGGTTTGCAAACCACTTCTATATTGGTTATGTATACTTTATTAATATTTTCTATATAGCAGAATATAATATTTGGTTGCCCAAAAGTACATCACGGTACATGTCCTTTAATGTCTTTTGTTCCCAATCACTTTCTTCAATACAATTTGTTTAACAAAATCTTTCTTTCTTCTTTTGGTCTATTGACTTCATATCTTTATCCCAATCTTTCTTCTTTTGTTTAAAAAATATGTCGGACAATATCCCACTAGATGTTCAACTAGATATCATCCGTAGGCTACCTCCTAAGTATATACTCAAGCAACGTAGTGTTTGCAAGTTATGTAAGGCTAGTATAGATTGTGGAAGCTTCATCTTTAATTACGGTGTTCGTCGTAATGATGAGTGTTTATTTACGCTAACATTAGATATGGGTGACCAAGGTTTTATGTTAGCTTTAGATGAAAAGCTAATAGCTACGCCACTTAATACAGATTTAATGCTTTCATCTATGATTACAGTTGGCAATTCTAATGGTCTTTGGTGTTTGTCTATGGTTCTAATCTAATGACTGTTATTTGGAACCCGACAATCAAAAAATCACTTGCAGTATTTGTCCCGCATTACACGCATCAAATCGAACGTCAAAATATTTGTTTTGGTTTTGCCGTCCGTCCGGACACTCTTGACCCGACGATTGTGAAGGTCTCCAATCCTGTTTTTGAAAGTGGTTTCTGGTATGTGTATGTCTTTTCTTTGAACTCATTAAGGTGGACAATCCTTGAAAATTTCCACCCCCCTCGTGAAACTATCAAATTGAAACGTAAAATTCATGCAGTTGTAGGTTGTTTTATCTATTGGACTGAGAGTGAAAAGTTAACTAATGAGGACGATGTTATTTACAAGATTTATATGTTGATTTCTTTTGATTTGGTAACCAGCCAATTTGAAGTTATAGACCTACCGCAGATTTTAAAAAATGAACTCCTAGTTCCATTCAATGTTTTCGATCTTGGAACCTCTCTAGTGATTTCTGGCACGATCATTGGTGAAGACATTCCATTTTTTTGCGGATGGTTGTTGGACGTCAATGGTTCTTCCATAACATCATTTAGAATCCTATTCGCCATCCCTACCCAATATTCGGTTCATTTGCTTGGGTTTACAAAGGATCAAGCTCCAATAGTGGAAGCGTACAGCGGCAATCATTTGGGTCAGTCGGTATTTCTGTACAACAAAGAACTTGAATTATTTGTCTGCATGGGAATGTTAGGAGATGCGGGATCTTTCTACATCACCCCATACAAAGAATCTCTTCTTTTGTTAAATCAGCCAGACCATGCTGTTTATAGTATGTTTTATTTTTAACTTACCATTCTATTAATGTTTTACTTTTAACTTACACCATTCTATTCATGTTCAACAGGTTTGTTTGGCAGAAGTTAGGGATCATGCTTAATGGGAATGAAGCTTTGTGGTTTTAGTACGATGTCTGTATGGGAAGGAAGCATGGAGTGGTTAGCTTTTTCTGTGTACATGGTGAATTTTATATATCAAGTGTTTATATATTATGTAACCATTAAACTTATAATTATGTAGTAATCGTAATATGTAGCAGGTTGTCTGTATGAAACGTTGTATATCAACGTATTTACTATTTCCTATATTCTGTAATCCCATTATACATGTTTGTTTAATCTGGGGAACTAGTAGTTGTTTCCAATAAACAATGTGGCAACTAACTGTTGTACGTAGGGCAACTTCTTTTCCCTATTGACTACTTTTATAAACCAATGAGTCCTTCTAGTTGTTACAATTCGTATTCTACGATCAACTAATAACTACCAACTAGTGACTATGCACACTTGAAAATAACATATTTACCATTCAACACTAGTACAATTTAACTAGCAGTTGTAAGTTTAATACTAACAGCACTAAACCACTATGTGCCTATTCAGGCCCAGAATAGTAAGAGCAACACCTACACAAGGGCACCAGAATGGTATCTGCAGCACCTACACACGGGCAGCACAAACACGGCCATACACAACAATATTAACGACTGTGGCATCATTTCGTTGATGTCTTCTATCACAAGCAGTGGTTAAAATAGCTAGCAGTAGTAACCAAATTACTTGCAGTTGTAAGTATACAACCAATTCAGTTTTACCAGCGGTAGTAAAAATAACTAGCAGTTGTAAGTATACAACCAATTCAGTTTTACTAGCGGTAGTAAAAATAAGTATAGCGGTAGTAAAAATAACTAGCAGTTGTAAGTATACAACCACTTCAGTTTTACTAGCGGTAGTAAAAATAACTATAGCGGTAGTAAAAATAACTAGCAGTTGTAAGTATACAACCAATTCATTTTATAATTTGAGATATTTAATTTAAGTAATCGTGCATAAAAGCAGTGTAGCATTTTTTTTACGCTTAGAAATGTCGCATATAGCTCAAAATAATCAACTCAAATGAACGTAACTCTACACATCTGATAACATGATTCCGTTATGTGCTTATGTCAAAATGAAGACGTTGACGTTTTTAGAATAAGTGATGCTCACAGCACATTGATTGTGTAATAGGTCCGCCATATTACCATCGCTTACTAAAATATACCATTTCGTAATATTTTATGGACCAAATTTGAAAAGCTTGTATCTTGGGCGCGCGAATCAATGAACCAACCCAACAACCACATTTAATGATCATAATAACACACCCTCGTTCTGACCATCAATTGCAAATCAACAACCCTCATCCAAAGCCTCCTGTCGAGAATTAAAAAAACCAACAAAATTTCCTTGAAAACCATGTCGTTTCGAGCTAATGTTATCACCAGTATGAGTGATTATATTAGCAACATGCCAGATACAGTGATCGGTAACATTTTGAATCGGTTGCCAATAAAAGAAGCGGTGAGCACCTCTATTTTATCTACAAACTAGAGGTTTAAGTGGACCTTGCTCACCGAATTCATAATTTATGAGGATTTCTTTTATTATTTAGCATATAAGTTTGATGGGAGGCATGTTACTAGACTTTTAAATCAGCTTACGGGTCCCATAAAAAAGTTTGTCTTCTCTGTAGATCCCAAGCCGTTGTCTGGAATGGAAGACTTGAATTATGAAGAGATTCGTGATTGGATTATGTTTTTGGCACTGCAAGGAATTGAGGACCTGACAATTAGAAACTGGTATGGACAGCCAGTTACATTGCCAACCCAACTTTACGAGCGTATTAAATTGAAACATCTTGAAATTTCACTACTTTTCCAAATTTACTGAGCTTAGAATTGTGTTTAGTCAAATTTCTAACCGGTACAGTTTGGGATTTAATTGCTGATTGTCCCTTACTTGAGTCTCTTAGATTGGATGTTGAGAGTACAAACGGGATGAAACTATGGAATCTTGCAAGTCTTAGGAATTTGAAGAAGTTACATTTGTCATTCGCTATTTTGAATGTTGTCACGACAATCATAGCATCCAATATCTTTCAACTGACAAGACTTCCATCTCTTAAGACCCTTACATTGGATTTTGACTATTACACGGTAAGACCGTTTTGAGATTTACACTTCTAATTTTACAATGTTAGATATATGTGTAACTCTAACGACATTTAATCTTTGAAACTAACCCAAAAGTCGACCTGTTGTAGTTGATGCGTGATGGTAATTCCAGGATGAATGTCCCTTTGCCGTTTGTATCCCTCGTGAATCTAAATCTAAAAGGAGTTGATTTTGGCGAGACTGTTATCGTGTCACTCATCGTCCAAATTATTCGCGGATCTCCAAACTTGAAAATGCTGGAAACTAGAGTAAGTGTAATACTTTATTTCATACGTATCAAATAAACATCCGTAAACTGGCATGTTTTTGTATCTCAATACTATTTGATTTTCCAGGCTGCACACGCTTAGTTTTACCTTTGGAACAACGTTCATTAGATTTAGACACAACCACATTCAGCCATGGGCAGATTCAGACTGTGATTTTTCAATCCTATCCTAGATCACAGAATGAATTACACATAATAAAGTTTATACTTGCTTGTTCCACGTCGTTAAAGAAAATGTATATCAGGGCCAGCGATTTGATGGACGATGGTTATGATAGTATCAAGAAGAATTGGGAGTTCGCTAGGAAGCTGTTGAAACTCCCCCGATCTTCCATCACAGCCGTTGTAAAATTGTTCTAGTGGTTGTAGTTTTATGTATGGGTTGAATACCCTGTGTCAATTAAATTTGTGTACAGAAAGTTTGGTGTGTTTGTTTATCAAGGGGTTATATAATATGTAACCATTAAACTTATAATTATGTAGTAATCGTAATATGTAGTAGGTTGTCGTCTGTATGAAACGTTGTATGTCAACGTATTTAGTATTTCCTCTGTTGCCATTATCCATTTTTATTTCATCTCGCCAACTAACAGTTGTTTTCAAATATCAATTTGGCAACTAACTGTTGTACGTAGGGCAACTTCTATCACTAGCAGTTGTTAGAATAACTAGCAGTTGTGCGTATAATACTAGCAGTTGTAAGTATACAACCTATTCAGTTTACTAGCAGTAGTCAGAATAACTAGCAGTAGTAAAAATTAAGTAACAGTTGTAAGTATACAACAAATTCATTTTATAATTACAGATATTTAATTTAAGTAATCAAGCATAAAAGCATTGTACCATTTTTTGACGTTTAGAAATGTCGCATAAACCTCAAAATAATCAACTCACTCTACACATCTAATAACCTGAAGCGTTATGTGATTACATCAAAGTGAAGATGTTGATGTTTTTACAATAAGTTATGGTCTATATATATTATTAATACAAAAATACTCTGAATATTATTAGCGATTACAACCTTGAAGTGTATCGACTCTAAATATGATGAAAAGTTATATCAAACTCTAGCCTAGGACCTCCTTTTATAGGCTAAGGAGTCCTTTACAATATACAGTATGTACTCTACAGGATACTTATACTTAGCATACTTATCTAATACAAAACATCCTACCCAAGAAATTCTAGAATGTTACATATTAAACCGACATAATCATACTAGAAGTGAAAAAGTACATTAGTAGTGGTACGCGACTTCACGGTGTTGGTATTTTGCATTTCTCTTGTGAGGGCGGAATCCTTCTTGTTTGCTATCATTTTCTTGAAGGATTTCCCGTGGCTTGCTTCCTCGTGGGGCGACCGTATTTTTCCATGGGATTCCCTGAGAAGTTCGATAGGCCTTTCAAGGGGTTTCCCGTGTAAATCCGCCCCTCTGCGCAGTACTGGAAGAGCTTTTAGTGGGGTAGCTTTTCCATCCACGCAACTTTTATTTTAGAGCAATGGTAAAACCACATAAAGAATTCACAAAAAACAAATCCACACACTGACGTGAGAGGTTTGAATTGGAGTGAGGAGAGAGAACTGTCACAAAATACACCAATCATCCCCTACACGTTAGCATGGGATTTTTTTGTGAATTATTTATGTAGGTTGCTCTTTATTTTATCTCGGTGCCCGCAAGCTCGTCATTTTTACCTTTAACCCAGTCTATCCAACCCGATCTGCCAGAATTGGTAGACGTACACTTGCTTCGGGGGCCGGGCTGCAATCAACAGAGGACTGAGACCATAATATTCAGTCGTGTTGTTTACCTCTCTTTGCACATTCTATCACTCCTTCTACCCAATACCCATTATATACTTCCTTCTTCCGCTCGGGAAGAGCGAGGTTAAGAAGGAACTTCCTGAACTTTGAACATCCCAAATGGCTAATGGTCTGAGCAGGCTTCCACAAACCTCAAAGGACACGGGTTTTGGTTGAAGGAATGTTGTGAATGGTCGCGGAGATAGGTCAGTTTAGTTGTCTAGGAAACGACTAATTGTTATTAGCAGTCATTTAAGAACATGTTTCAGTTGTCGCAGCATCTGCTTTGCGCTTATGTTTTTGTTTTGGGGGGTATAGGTTTAGGCTATGTATGGGCTTTTTGGAACCGATGGTGCGTGGGCAACGGGTTGTTGTTGATGGACGGATGTATTCTTTTTGTAATGTGTACCATCGTGTTCTTTTTCTTATCAACATCTTCAACTTCTCTTTGGTGTTTCTAAAATTTGTCTGTTGCCTGATGTATAGGTCGAACTATTTTTGTTGGTGGAGGAATGGCTGTTTTTGTTTTTTTTATGTGCTTTCCCTTTATTTACCTCGCGTATTTATAGCGAGGATTTTACTGTTCTTGCACGCGGTATCATTAATTTTCATTTACTGTTTTTATGGGTAGGCACGTGCCTAGGCTCCTACCCTGGGCATCTATTTTTCCTGCTGGATTTGTCATAAAATTTCTAGGGAAGGAACGTGAATATTTACTTGCAGATTTTCTCTCCTTTTTTTGTATTTGGATAAGCCTTATCCGTAATTACAAACAGTTTGAATTTATCAGTTTATTATCTTTTTTTGTACTGAAAGTTTGCTATGTCTGTATATACTTTTTTTTGGTAAAATGTAGCTTCCACATCTGTTGTTGGTTTTGGAAATGTTGCTTATGCACGTTTGACAAACTGAAGTAAATCATTCATATCGGCGCTTTAAATTTCACTTTTAAAATTTGAACTTCAACTAGTCAACCTTTTAATATTCAAAAAACCATATTGTACTTTAGGGACTTTTATAATATAAATGATTTGGAAAACAGAAACAAAGTTGATATTTGCGTCGACACTAGCGGTGGTTTCATCGACACTCAGTGGTTGGGTAAACTGTAGCAGTGGTTGCGTATTCACATATGCACATAATTGAGAATTTGTTCAAACCCTGTAGCCTCCTTTGGTTTTTCCAAAAACGCAACCATGTTGTGAGTTGCAGCAGAAGAGTTGGGCACCATTGATGTTTATTTCGAAATTGATTGCAACAGATTGTTAGGTGTTGCGAATTATGATGTGTGTGGGTCTAAACTATGTTTTGCCCTAGCAGTTGTAACTCTTTATTTTTTTTATCCCCAATTGAATCAAAATTAATTTGTACTTTTAAAACAACTCTTTTAACTCTTGTAGTAGTTGTTAATATTTGTGGGCGTATTTATCCCCAATTGTGCTATTCTAATAAGCAAACGCAACCGTTATCGTCATCTACTATCTAGACACGAAAATTCTGACAATCAAGTTTATGTTATTGGGCAATTTCGTTTGAACCTCAGGCCACCATCCAATTTGCAATCTGGGCAACTAAATGCCATAATTGGGCAATACTTGTTGTACGATCGGGCAACCATATTTCTTAACCATATGATCATAAATGATAGACTTAACAGCATAAACCTAACAGCACTAAGTTTTTAAAGGCAACAAACATTCATAACAGGTGCAACCATGCATCAAAGGCATGTGTTGTGTTGTGTTGTGTTGCGATATGATTGGTTGTAACTTATTGTTATTGGCTAAAAGAAATGTGTGAGTGATTTTGTTGCAACAATCTTTCATTTCCTTGTGCACTACCCCCTTTTTTCTATGATCTCGAACCCTCTTTCAGTTTTCATGATAGAAACACGCTTTGTTAGCTTCCTTCTTTTGAAAGGTGTTGCAATACCGCACCGCATGCCAGCGTCCTCTTCCTGCCATACCATGTTTTTGAAATAAAATTGTGACAAAGCCTGTAGCTTGTGCAGAATGTAGACGTCCATGGATCCATTCTCATCCGCAAGGTCATACATTCGTCGAACGTCATTGTCTGTGTGCAACAATGTTAAACCATCTTCGAGTGCCTTATTTGGTGCAGCATAAAATAAAGCCCATTTTTTTCCTCCAATATCATTCAAAACATGATCACGCACCCTAGTAAATGCACCCCTGGTGGAGCTAAAACACCAGACATCAGCAAGGCGACCGCCTACATAGCGGAGTGGCTGAAATTTAAATTTCCCGTTGTCGTGAACTTTAAATATGACTTCTTTGGTTTCCGCCATGTCCTATAAAACATAAACCCTAATAACAATTAGAATCAACCACTAGACTTTAAGGGGTATAGTGACCATACCTATAAAACATAAACCCTAATAACAATTTCAATAACTTTTAATTAAATAAATATTTAGTAATAGATTATAAAATATAAAGCTGCACAGTTATTTATATTCATGTACTCTATAAATATATGAACGAATAAGGTAACAAAGTATATACGGGGGAGTACAACAAACCTGGATTTGTTTCTCAAAAAGAAGAAAAGGACAACGATTTTTTTATTTGGATTCTTCGATGAAAGTCACCTAGGGTAAGCATCCGCAATGGCAACTTGATGAAAGACTTTTTACTATTCTAATAAGCTATTCAAATGTCTTGTTCCATTGTGGCAATAACTTTGAAGAAGACTTTTTACAAAAACACTTGTAAAACTTCAAGCGTTTGAAGCTATTGTCAAAAAGCTTTTGTATTTATTAAACTTTCATTTTACACCCTACATTAAATATGCAAAAGTTATTGCAAAAGCTTTTTGCAGTGGAGTAGTTGGTTTTGCAAAAGCTTTTTACCTCAACCATTTAATTGTATTCAATGCATCAAGTCTTTTATGACTTGATGCATTGCTCATGCTCGAGGAATGTGTGGATGTTGATTGTTGAAGATTATTAAATTGATTTAAAAATACAAAAACCATTTCCCAAAAAGCAACTGACATCCTTACCTTTAAACAGGTGAAAACAAAATAGCCAAATGATAGAGTTCACAAAAAAAGTTAAAAAAAGGTAAAACGCAAAGGCCACTGATACTCTAACTCTTAGTGACCACAAAAAACCCATTTGCAAACACCAATTCTTACAGTTACTTCGGATTATTCACACTATACACCAATTCAAATTGTCAATAAATAATACAGGTGTCTACACAAAAACTAAAAACACCATTTCATTTGTGAAATTTACCTTTCATTTCTACTGTGATATTTTAGTCAATTAACATTTAGATCAATTAGATTATCAATCATCACAATCATTTATGAAATGTCGTGTTCTTTGTGTCAAGATGGTACATGCACTCCGAATTGTACTAATTTGCACGATTCTTTATTTAAAGACATGATAGACCGTTTCAAGAGAATGGTAATTGCTTGTGAGCCGGGAAAGACTTTCCCAATAGAAGGAAATTTTAGAGAGAAATAAGAGTTGATTGATAAGAGGAAGAGAATGATTGAACAACTTCCAGAGTATGAATGTGAGTATGAAGATATGAAAGCGTGTTTCAAGAGGATCGAATATGATAATGCAAATTTGGAAGCAACGTGTGAAGAGGCGATAGCTGATTTTAAGATTTACAAAGATTATAATGTTGATGCTGAAGCGAAGTATGAAGAGATGAAAACCAGTTTTAAGAATTTGAAAGATCATAATTTTGTTGTCAAAGCTAAGTATCAAGAGATGGTTGAATGTGCCAAAAAGCTTATCAACATACTCAAAGAAGTTGCAGCTGATGCTGATAATTTTTAGGATTATGAATGTGTTTTGTATATGTTTAAGAATGTGCTATTTTGGACTTATTTGGTATGTAAGGTAATAAGTATTTATCTAATTAACAAGGTACTAGATTACTGCATCAAATTTTATGTTATGATTTTATGATATCATTTGTGAAAACATAAATAATCAAAATAATAGCTAATCTCGATATTCTTCACATGCGAATATACTCTAACTAAACTTAATTACAATAATAAACTCAAAATTCCATTAGTTACTGATATATTATTCACTAGGAAACGTAAATTTTCCAAACCTCAAATAATCAAAGATAAACTATAATCTATGCAATCTAAAAACATCAGATAGTCAACATAATAAACGAACAGTAAAAACAGTATTTAAATAAATCAATAACCATCTTCACATGTGCAAAAATAGATATGTAATAAAAAAAACATATAATGAGCTAGTCAAAAGTAACAAACAAACACTATTTAATAAATCAATTAACATCTTCACATATGAAAAAAATAAATATGAAATTCAATTAACATATTCACATGAGAAAGTCAACGCCAGATAAAAGTTGTTAAAAACTGAATCAGATTCAATATAAAAAAAGAAATTACAGAGTCAATACCAGAGTCAACGGCGGAGATAAACAACGCCGGATTTAATTTGAAAATAGATGACGGAGACGCCGGATTTAATTTGAAAATAGATGACGGAGACGACGGAGATGACGGAGATGCGATTACTATACAGAATTGGTTTCTATTAGAGTTTGTGTGTTTTTTTTAAGTGTGGCTCACATGGAAGGTAAAGAACCAGTAATAGATTATTCTTTAAAGGCTGCAGTTGAAGAAAAGGAGAATGAAGGGGTGCAGGCAACCACTGCCAGTATTGCTGCATCCACTGCTAGTATTGCAGTAACCACAGCTGCTATTATTCTACCCACTGCCAATTCAGATGTTTTCACTGCAGAGGCAACCACTGCTACAATTATAACCACAACAATAACACCAACACCAAAAACAAAAGAGGCTGACAATGAGATTGCCATACAATTGGTCAACCAAAAGCAATCTCACCATATCCCTGCACCTAGACCTATTGCTAAGAGTCTAAACATTGGTGAACCTGTGCAGAAGGATGTAGTTACTGAAATTGATATTGGAAAGGGTAAAGGGATTGCAGATCCAACTTTGGTGTTTGAAAGTACAGAGGAGCATATAGCTTTTGATGAAAAAATTGCTAAAAGATTACATATGGAAGTAAATGCTAAAGAAATTGCTAAAGAAAAGGAAAGGGCAAAGCATGAAGAAGCCTCTAAACAAGATGTAGAAGAGCGGTAAACAGAACAGATGTATTTTACCCTACATAATTACGAAAATTAGTTCAGTTTACTCGTAATGATTAACTTAGCTTCATAGTCCTAAAAAGGGTCAACAAAAACCAAAAATAATTCAGGCTATAGAAGGAATCTATACCAACGTCATAAATAATTGCATAGATGATGCATATAAACCACTCCTTATTAGTCTACAAACTGCCAATAAATTTTTTAATGAACCAAGTAATGTTACATACTTAACTAACGACATCTAAGGTATCATACCCTACCTAATTACGAATCAGATACACATAAAAAAGAGCAATGGATTATAAAATGGAATTAACACCTATCTAACATAGGTATTAATCGAATAACAACAACGATTTATTATAACATAGAACCAATTGAAAATAATCATATGTAATAAACAACGAGAAGAATATTTACGTACCATATTTGGGAACATTTTTTTAAAACTTGATCAATCGAATGTGGTTTGCAATCAACACTGTAGCTTTATAGATGGTGACATAACTGACGTTACAAGGAAGAGAGGGGGCTGACGAAGAAGACGATTTGATTTGTGAAAATAGTAAGTAAGAATGCTTTTGTGCGAGAAGCAAAAACAGAGAAAAACGGTAACTATGGATGTTTTTTTGGTCAGTGACTATTGGATTTTGAATATAAATCCACTGTACTTTTACTATTCAAATGTGTACTTTTTTGTCTAACGTAAAATGACGATAAAACCCTTTTTAAAAATATACGGTTGCCCAACGCTTTTTAGTTGCCCAAAAAACAATATCTTACACATACGGGACACTTGTCACAATGTCGATGAGTTGCCCAATTACAGCGGTTTCCCTCGGTCCATTTTCAAATACAAAATAAAAGTGAACCGGAAAGTGACAAGCCTCAGGGCGCGCTGTCTATTTGCATCATTTTCCCTATAAGTATTTATATACCTTTGACATTGTACACATTTTTGTAAGTTTACAAAAATGTAATTTTTTTTAGTTTTTATTAAGTCTTGAAAACAATAACAAGCCCTATTGATAAGTTACACTATGTTCGGGTTATATTGTTTTATCAATTCACCTATTCCCGAATCATTATGCCAAAGTCATACTTAATCCTATAGAAAGGAAATTGAGTCGTTTTTTTTATATTGGGTCCTACCACTTCAGTTTTTATATAAATGTGGTCAAGTGTTTTTAAATATCGTTAACGTTAAGTTTTTATATGAATCTAGTTATTCCATTTTAATGTCCACGTTATTCCTAAACCGTAAATCTCTATATATTGGTTTTTATGTCCTTGGTACAGTATGTAAATGTATTTATCATAGGTGTCTTGGAGTCCTAATTAGCTCATAACATAAGTCAATATTACAAATTTAAGCTTATAAATCAATATTATTTTGGACAGCTCACTGCAGTCCCACGGAAATGTCGATAAGCTGCGTTCTACAAGCCGTTGGAAGCGAGGATTTCGGCTAAGTCTAATTTTATTTCTTAGCTACATTTCATAAATACGGACCGAGTTCAAGAAATGACCAGAACTATGAGATTTTTCTATTTGAATACTGGTGTGCAGTTTTCGACATGTTTTACTATTTCGGCTCTAATTACTCATCGGGATGATTTATGAGATGGGCCTTGCGGAAAAAAGACCACAAGACATAGCTATAAAATCATATATTATTACCTAAAGCTCAAAATCCATTGAGTTTTGTAGCCAGTTCGTTCTATGGGGTTGTATAGAATTTAAACTTTTATGACATGTACTTAGGGTTTGTTTAGCCTGTTTTCATAGTTTAGATCATGTGTACAACCTCAAGCACATACAAAAATACTACATACATCATAAAAAGACATAAAAATACTTAACTTATTACAACTATATTGAATAATAAGATGAAATTAACATGAATCTTACAAGGATTAGGATGGATATAACAAGAACAATAAATAACAATCAACACTTAATCTAGTCTTCAAAAATTACCAACCATAACCATGCTTTCAAATCAATAACCCTTCCTTATAATCACTTGATCTACCCTAATCTAACATAAAAACCATTGTTAAACTTTTCAAGAAAAAACCCTTGAAAGATGATGAGATTTTGTTGTGATTTTATGGTTAATTTTGGTTGAAATGAACTAAGAATCATACAAGGAACTAAAGGTTTAACTTATGATGAATTATTGGAGCAAGAACAAGATCATATGGTGAATTTTGTTAGTGTTTGGTCGTTCATATGAAGAGAAAAAGAGATGATATATTCTTTTTCTTTTTTGACTAATTATATGATAAATGAAAGAAGTAGAAAAAATGATTTTGAAGTGTGTAGTCATCATATACATGTTATGTAGTAAACATGACTAGGCTAAGTAATAACTAGGTAGATGTTACTTAGTTAATTTTACTTAGCTTTGTGTATTAATATGTATAAACTAGTTGTTAGATGATAAAGCTTAAAACGTAAAATCTAAAAAACGCGTAAAATATAAAACCGGAAAACCTAAAAATCCAAAACTTATAGAAACGTCATAAGTTATTAAAAATAGATAATTTTGATCTTTATAATGTCATATGGGTATAAAGGGAGGTTTAAATGACGTTAGGGCTAAAAACGTATCTCGTAGACGCGTTTGGTGACACCGGTTCTTAATAAAATCGATGTAAACTGTAAAAACAACCCGACAAGTATAAAACTCACTTGTAAACATAAAAATAGGCTAAAATGAATAAAAATATATATACTGAACATAGTCTAGGGTTGGGTTCACGTTAATGTACGTTTAACAACGTACGCAGAATAACCAAACCGATTACTCGTAAAGGTCAATTTTTGCGAAATTAAAGTGAATAGTATATGTACGAGATTGAAAAATGTCGCGAAAAGTATGAATTGTTACAGCTTTCCCCCATTAAAGGAACTTCGTCCCGAAGTTCAGTTAGTGTTATCCAATAACGTTGTATCTGAAGAAAAACATTGGGTGTACTTGCGACGTATTTGTTCTTCACGCTCCCACGTGAATTCAGGTCCTCGCTAAGAGTTCCAACAAACTTTGACAGTAGGGATCCAGCTATGATTCAACCGTTTGACCTCATGTTCCATAATCTCCACTGGTTCCTCGACAAAATGCAGTTTGTCGTCCAGCTAGATTTCATCAAGAGAAATGACAGGGTTTTCATCGGTTAAGCATTTCTTCAGGTTCGAAATGTAAAAGGTGTTATGGATTCTACTGAGTTCTTGCGGTAGTTCAAGTCTGTATGGTACTGGACCAATTGTTGCTAAGATCTTAAAAGGTCCAATGTACTTTAGGTTCAACTTTTCCTCGTTTCTTGAAACGTATCACGCCTTTCCATGGCGAGTATCACGCCTTTCCATGGCGAGGCTTTCAACATGTCTTTATATCCTACTCAGAATTCTAAAGGTTTACACCTAGGTTTGAATGGTTCCTTTGCTTTAACAATTGGTTTGTGGATAATAGGTAGTATTCATGTTCAGTTGAGTTCTGAAAGCTCTCTTGAGTGACTGCCAAAAATTAGAAGTAAATCTGCTATCCTTATATGAGATAATCGAGATTGGCATTCCGTGTCTAGAAACTATTTATATACCTTTGACAGTGCACACATTTTTGTAAGTTTACAAAAATGTAAAAGTATTTAGTATTTATTAAGTCTTGAAAACAATAACAATCCCTATTGATAAGTTACCATATGTTCGGTTTTTATTAATTCACCTATTTCGGAATCATTATGCCTAAGTCATATTTCATCCTATAGAAAGGTAAGTGAGTCATTTTTTCGATAGTGGGTCTTACCACTTCAGTTTTTATATAAACGTGATCAAGTGTTTTTAAATACCACCAATCGTTAACGTATTTTATATGAATCTAGTTATCCGTCCACGTTATTCCTACACCATAAATCATTATATATTGGTTTTTATGCCGTTGAAAAATTATCTAAATGTATTTATCAATTTTAGGTGTCCTATAGTCCTAATTAGCTCATAACATAAATCAATATTACAAATTTACGCATATAAATCAATGTTGTTTTGGACAGCTCACTGCAGTCCCGCAAAAACATCGATAAGTTGAGTTCTGCAAGTTTTTGGACGCGGGGCTTTCGGCTACATTTAAGTTTATGTCTTAGGTACATTTCATAAAACTAGGCCGAGTTCCAGAAATGACCAGAATTATGAGATTTTTCTATTTGAAATCTGGTGTGCAGTTTTCGATATGTTTTACTATTTCGGCTCTAATTTACTCATCGGATGTGTTATGAGATAGGACTCACGGAAAAACGACCACAATACATAGCTCTACAATCCTATCTTATTACCTCACTACTAGAAAAACTGCCAATAGCAACGGCCTGAAATCGTTGCTAAACAGTCTAATTTCGTTGCTAAATGACGTTAGCAACGACATTAACAACAAACACCCTTTGTTGCTAAGTTAGTGAGTCATTGCTAGTCAGCAACTAAAGTTGAAGTCGTTGGTAAATTCATCATAGTGTAAACTCGTTGCTAATTCTCGAATTAGAAACCGCCATTGATTGTTGCTATATAGCAACGCCCTTAACTTTTGGCAACGAAAGGTAGAGGTTGCATTTTTTGCAACAAAAGCCGTTGCTAGTTAATTATGCTCTAATTACAAGTGCATTAATATTCTTGAGTGTCTGCACATAGAATACAAATCTGAAATCAATTGAAATTGCTTTTTCATATCCATCCACACAATAAAAGGGACCAATACAAGATTTATTTCTATAACGATGAGCATAACTACAATATAGATACAAAATCCAATATTCTTGTTGAACATTACCATATATAAATTCATCCTAAAACTAAACAAAACAAAAAAAATTCATCGGACATATATAACGTAAACAAAAACAACGGGCTCCACTTCATACTTCCAGGTTTAAGAAAGTTGAGAAAGCATCCAGATTATGTCAAGTGCGACTGTGTATCAACAAAATAAGCATTAGCTTTATGACCTGCATTTTTTTTTATCTTGCAATCAACTAATCAAGTAATGAAGAGACAAACAATTGTAAGGTTTGCTTGCTTACTTTTTTCAACGAGATACATCAAAGCCCAGCCTTGTAATTTAGTTTACCCCTAGAATTAAAGTCAAAGTTAACGGGGTCATGATACATCTGTAATAAACATAAAAAAAGTTCCAAGATTATCATGATTAGAAAAGTAAACCATTGCTATAAATCGAAAAGCACTTGGCATAAATAGTTAGTAAAACAGAGACACCATAAGCTCATTGCCACATTTCATGTCAGGTCATGAAGATACAACAATTAAAATTGTGAGTTGTCGACTTTTGATAGAAATGTATACAAGATACAAGCAAGACAAAAACAAAGTATTAGTTAAAGCATATCTAAGTTGATTTAAAAAAAGTCTACTATGCATCGTTTTGATGTTTTTACAACTTCACTTTGACTAGCACCTAAATTATAAGTATAGTACTTTTCTTATTCAACATATACGAAGCTGTGTACAGATTTATAATAGAATGAAATATACTTTTCATTCAACATGTACAAATTTATACTGTAACAGATAAGTAAGATTGAGAAGACATTTCCATTCAAGCACTAGAGTTGAGATGACTGTGAAAACTTAGGTGTTGTTTGTTTTTTCTGAGCTTTTACCTCTTCATCTGCAAACTATGTTTTCAGAATAAGATGCATATCTAAAGTCTTCATCTGCATGCAAGAAAAGTGTTTGTTTTTGTGTAACAGAAGTTTGTTTGTTTTTTGTTTTGTTTTTTTTTTTTTTTTTGTTTTTTTTGTTTTTTTTTTTTTTTGCTATAAATCCTTTTGTCATATGGGTCAAATGGATCAATGGTTCTCTTACATTTTGGTATTTATTTTTATGTTTTATTTTACATTTTCGTCTGTTTTTTAAAGTTTTCGACTCTTTTTTTAAGTTTTTGTTTGTTTTTATACGTATTTGTCCGTTTTCGCTGGTTTTTTACGTTTTAGTCCGTTTTCGTCCATTTTTTACGTTTTCGTCTGTTTTTTATACGTTTTCATCTCTCTCTTTTTACGGTTTTGTCTGGCTTTCGTCCGCTTTTTTACGGTTTCCCTTTGTTTTTTATGTTTTCATCATTTTTTTTCGTTTTCATTTTTTTTACGTTTTCCTATGTTTTTTTACGTTTTCTTTCATTTTTTACGTTTTAGTCTGTTTTCTTACGTTCTCGTCCTTTTTTTACGTTTTCATCATTCTATGGGGCTGTATGGAATTTAAACTTTTATAACATGTAATTAGAAATACATAAAAATACTTAACTTATTACAGCTATATTGAATAATAAGATGAAAATAACATGAATCTTACAAGGATTAGGATGGATATAACAAGAACAATAAATAACAATCGACACTTAATCTAGTCTTAAAAAATCACCGACCATAACTATGCTTCCAAATCAATAACCCTTCCTTATAATCACTTGATCTACCCCAATCTAACATAAAAACCCTTGTTAAACTTTTCAAGAAAAACCTTTGAAAGATGATGAGATTATGTGATGATTTTATAGTTAATTTTGGTTGAAATAAACTAAGAATCATACAAGGAGCTAAAGGTTTAACTTATGATGGATTATAGGAGCAAGAACAAGATCCTATTGTGGATTTTGTTTAGTGTCAGGTCATTCATATGGAGAGAAAAAAAAGATGATATCATTTTATTTTTATTATTTTTTTTAATTTTTGACTAATTATATGATAAATGAAAGAAGTAGCAAAAATGTTTTGAAGTGTGTAGTCATCATGTAGATATTATGTAGAAATATGACTAGGCTAAGTAATGACTAGGTAGATATTATCTAGTTTATTTTACTTAGCCTAGTGTATTAATATGTATAAATTAGTTGTTAGATGATAAAACTCAAAACACTACTACACAAACAGGGTTTTCCCACGGTAAAATCCGTGGAAAATCCCGTGGAAAAGAGCCATTTTCCACAGATTTCACATGAAATTATTCCGTGTGTAAAAACATCGTGGGTAAATTTTTTCCCACATAATTTCCCACAAGCGTTGACTATTTTCCCACAGATATCGTTGTGTGTAATGTGTGTGTTTATTACCCACAAAATTTCCCACGAGCGTTGACTATTTTCCCACAGATATCTTTGTGTGTAATGTGTGTGTTTATTACCCACAAATTTGTGACGAAAACATTGCAACAAATTTCCCACAACTTCACCAGCTAAAATTCCTGCTGTTTTTGGTGACAGGTTTTCGTGGCTAAAAAATTAATTTTTTATATATATATAATTTTAGGTTTTTTTGGTAATTCTTGAAATTAATAGTTTTATGGCTAAAAATTAAATTGTGACAATGTATTCAACAAATATGCATTTATTCAAAACACGAATTGTACAAACAAATGTATATTTTCCATTACTACAAATTTACAAATACATATACAAATATACTCAAATCCATCAATTCTAACTATTCAATGTTTTCTTGAGTCCATTATTTGGGCATAATTTGAGCAGGAAACCATCCAATATTTTTTTGCGAACTTCAAGGTCCATAATCTCTAGTGTTACTTCTATGATCACCCCATCTTTGTCTTGTGAGTAGTTTTCCATTTTGACTTAAAGTTGTATAAACGAATAACTCATTATTCTGGTTATGCTGGTTCTTTTGTAGGTTGTGATAACTAGAAAGTGACTGCTTGTCAAATTAAATGGCTGGATTTGGGAGCTTGGGACCCAAGACTAAGAATATGGTGGTTGCTGGAGGCTTGACTGGGTTCGTATTTGGGGTGTATTTCTACACCATGAGAGATGAGCTTCAAGTAGCTATTGATAAATTCGAAACCCAAAAAGTCAAAATGCATATTTCGTCTGAGATCTTGAAGCCAAGAACCTTAAACCATGAAATTTCTTAATGGTTATTTCGTATGAGATTCATTGTTGGGAGTGGTGAAAGCGTGTATCTATCTTTTGAAATATTCGATTGTGAAGAAGATAAACCAAGGAAGAAGTGTTAGGTGTGGTGGCTGATATTTTTTTCTTAGAGAAAATTTTGGGTGTGGCTGCAAATATTGTGAGTAAAATTAGGGTTAAGAGTAAAAGGGACTAATACATCTCATTTAGGTTAGAGTATTGGTTGGGCCTAGTTTCTCTCATAAAAAATCTAATAGTAATTGGGCCGAAATTTGAAAACATTTATGTCAAAAAGACAATAAAATAGATTTTAAAAGAACATTTATTAAAATATAAATAAATAATTAAAAAAAATACTTACAAAAATATCTAAAAAATATTAAAAAAAAAGTCAAAAAAAAGTTATATTCTCCATGGATAATCGGTGCTAAATCACTCACGATTTTCCCACGGGTTTCTCACAGCTTTATCATAACCGTGGGTAATATGTGGGAAGTTACCAACGGATTTCCCAAAAAAAAACAGAATTTATGTTTTCGGAATACTTACACATTTAGAAACATATGCATTCACATACATTGAAATATAGGAGTACATGGGACTTTATAATTACTTATAAGACGTACATATAGAAGTTAATATGTATACGATGGTTCATATAGCACATGTCTACAAATACATTGTACGTAAGTGAACCTTAAATCACTAACAAAAGGCACTTAATCACTATACATCTGGAAACATACTTATGTCTTGACCTATAAAAGTAAAAATGTATAATGAACGTTAAAATCGACTTAAAACACGTATATATATACACATATTATCATACATATACAATGGTTCATATGTCACATGTTTCTACAAATAAGTTCCACATGTAAATGCATATGCTTGTGATACTCACAAATAGCTACATTAATAAGCAAATACATACAATATGAAACTACAAACACATAAAACATATAGATAATAATGTAAGAACGTATAAGTATACAGAAACACAAAAATCGATCTTTTGTGGGAAATCCGTGAGTAACTACACACAAATTTCCCACCAATTTATCAAATCGGTGGGAAATTTGTGGGAAAGTACCGACGGATTTCCCACAAACATAATCATCTTTTATGTTTTTTACATACTTACACATTCACAAATGTTCACATTCTTAAATATAAACATACAAAACTATAATGAATGCTAAAATCAAGAATACGTATCTACATTCGCTAATAGATAAACAATGGTTCATAAAGCACATCTCTACACAAACATGTTACACATATATTCATGAGCCGAGCCGAGCACGAGCCTACCAGAGGTCGAGCTCGACTCGTTTAAGTTTATAAACCTTGTGCTCGAGCTCGGATCGGTTCGAGCCTTATCTTGTAAGTTCGTTATTGAGCTCGTTAATAAGCTCACTTATAATATAAACGTGTAACGTTTTATATATGTTTAATACTTATAATATTCTAGTGTCGTTTAGGCTCGTGAGCCAATCGATCTTTATATGTATAGCTCAGGCTTGGGCTCGATCTAGTTTAGGCTCGGCTCATTCGAGCTTTTTACCGATCCGAGCTTTTCATGAGCCGCTCAACTTATTTCCACCTCTAATTGAAACTAATAAACAATATTAACACATAAATTGTAATATTAAAACTTGTAATATTAAGAAACATAAAACAATATTTCTTGTGGCTAATGAGTGGGTAATTATCCACAGATTTCACACAGACTAATTAAATCATATTTTTCTTAAATAAGACCGTGTGAAATCCTTGGGTAATATAGCTACAGATTTGCCACAGACTTGTGACCGTCGCTAATATGTGTGAAATTTGCGACAGATTTCCCACGAAAGTCCGGTCAACACAATTAGTGTGAATATCGTAGCTGATCCGTAGAAAATTTGAGACCGATTTCCCACAAAAATTTGGTCAACAAATTGGTGTGTAAATTGTGTGAAATTCGTAGGAAATATACGACTGATTTCCCACGAAAATTTGGTCTACAATTTGGTGTGTAAATTGTCGGTAATCTGTGGGAAATTTCCCACAGACTGTTTTCTGTGGGTAAAGTTTTGTGGGTAAAACCAGTTTGTGTAGTAATGAAACGTAAAAGCTTAGAAACGCGTAAAACGTTAAACCAAAAACGTAAATATCCAAAACTTATAGAAACATCATAAGTTATTAAAAATAGATAATTTTGATCTTTATAATGTCATATGGGTATATCGGGAGGTTTAAACGACGTTAGGGCTAAAAACGTAGCTGGTAGACCCGTTTGGTGACACCGATTCTTAATAAAATCAAAGTAAACTGTAAAAATAACTAGACAAGTATAAAACTCACTTGTCAACATGAAAATAGGTTAGCATAAAAATGTGTAGACTGGACATAGTCTAGGGTTGGGTTCACGTTAATGTACGTTTAACAACGTACACCCAGAATAATCAAACCGATTACTCGAAAAGGTAAATTTTCCCGAAATTAAAGTGAATAGTAATAGTACGAGATTGAAAAATGACCTGAAAAGTATGAATTGTTACAGTTTTCCCTCATTAAAGGAACTTCTTCCTGATGAGAAGTTTTCGTGCAAATAGTGGCTTTCCCTCATTAAAGGAACTTCTTTCTGATGAGAAGTTTTCGTGCAAATAGTGGCTTTAGCTTACGATGAGAATGTTGCTTTTGGGGTAATTGAATTTGAAGAAAGAGTTTGGAATTTCTAAAAAAGTCAGATCAAGAAGTGCAAAACCCTGGGATGAAGTATACTCAAAGCACCGAATCATCTCTTATATCAACATCAAAACAGAAAGATTGTTCAGTCATGGCTTCTTGAGCTATTGTTCACTTCAGTGGACTACAACAACTTGCATCTTAATGACATTGAGGACATCTATCTGCATTTCGTGAACAAAGAAAGTCAAAAAGGTGAAATTCAGGATGTTATCAAGACATTAAAGATGTTTATTAAGACGAAGGTTCTTTTCCCTCATGTGGAAGTTAAGATTCGAGATCTATCAAAGTAAAGTGAATCTCACAGCACCAAGACTCGAGTTCAGAGGTAATTACAGATCTATCAAAGTAAGACAACCAAAATTTGGGGTTGTTTACAACACATACATCGTTCAGAAGAGGTTTATGGCTATGAGTAAAATTGCATAGTTTTCTCCTGGAACTCTTGAATAGGGCAAGAAAAAGTTAGATAAGTTGTTGAAAGATCACTACCGTTGAAGACTTGATACTCTCCTGTCTCCTGAAGAACAATCGGATTATGGAACGGTGGTGGATTGCATCAAAGATGGATTGGATTTTCAAGAGTCTATGAGAATGTTTGAGCAGAACGTCGGAGCTTGAAAACATTAGGTGTAGACCTGAATGATCATCCCTTACGGGGAGATTGTTAGCTTTAGAAGTAACGATCATAATGTAAAGAGTGTACTTATGTAATTAGTTTATATTTGTAACACTTATACCACTACAACATTCACTGGCTACCCCAGCGACATATGGGGACTCTCCCCAGCGACATGTCGCTGGGGAAAGTTATCCCCAGCGACATGTCACTGGGGAAGTCTCGTAAGGGATTGTATCCCCAGCGACAATCCCCGGCGACGACGTGGGTCCCACTCAAATTTCAGTCAAAGAAGCAGTGCCACGGTGGCACATTATCCCCAGCGACATGTCGCTGGGGAATAGTCGAATTAAGCAAAATGATTACGACGCTTAATTATCGAGATTAACTATCCCCGGCGACATGTCGCTGGGGATATTATGGTTACTTGTTGACAAGTCAACGAGTTAGCTTACTATCCCCGGCGACATGTCACTGGGGAAACTTCGTTTTCTCGTTGACTTGTCAACGTTTAGTGTGTGTTATCCCCGGCGACCTGTCGCCGGGGAAAGGTCTTAATTTTTTTTTAATGCAGCCTGCACTGCAGGCGATTTTAAGAATTTTTCCGGAATTTTTCCGGAAAAAATCTACCAAATAAACCTGTACCAAAACCTGTATAGACTCGCCACAACTTGTCTAGCTAGCTCCTCGTCGCCTACTGCCAAAAAAAAAAAAAAAAAAAAAAAAAAAAAAAAAAAAAAAAAAAAAAAAAAACTTAACTTTTCTAATTAACAACTTACAACAATAATAATCTGCAAAAATTATAACATACCTCGCTCTTGCTCCTCGTCGGCTACTGCCAAAAAAAAAAAAAAAAAAAAAAAAAAAAAAAAAAAAAAAAAAAAAAAAAAAAACTTCACTTTTCTAATTTACAACAACTTACAACAATAATAATCTGCAAAAATCATAATATAATTAACTAATTTAGTTGAATAACATTTAAAATTTGTAAAACAAACCGTGTAACGTGTGGTGGTGGTGATGGTGGATGCGGTGGTGGTGATGGTGGATGCGGTGGTGGTGATGGTTGATGATTGTTGATGATGTTTATTTTGTTTTTGTTGCAGAAATCGCCACAGGAGAAGAAGAAGATAATGTTTTATTTCGTTTTGTGAAGTGATAATATTGACCAGATCTGCTTTATCATCAAACTTTTCCCCGGCGACAATCCCCGGCGACATGTCGCTGGGGAAAGATATAGTTTTTGTCGTTTAGCGTAAATGGCGCGATAACGAAAATTTTGGTGGGTAGGTATCCCCGGCGACATGTCGCCGGGGAAAACTATTTAATTTTTTTTCGTTATAATTAAATAATCCCCAGCGACATGTCGCCGGGGAAAACTGTTTTTTTTTTTTTGTTTTTTTTTTTGGTAAAATTTAATTACTTTATGTTGTTAACGACTTCAAAAGAATACGATTTTATCACTGCATTTCATCCCAATTTAAGAAAAATATTGGGAGAGTAATTTTGGCGTAGCTTACTATCTTTATTTTATTATCCCCTCCTAAAAGCTCTCAAAAATACGATTTTTTCTTTTGTTTTTATTATAATCCTAAATATTTCCCTTTCTTTTAATATAAACTCGGGAACAAAAAGTTACCATTCGGCATCTTTATATTCTTATATGAGAGTTAGATTTACAATCTAGTAACGGGCTAGAGGAACAAGAACATATTACATCAAAATTTTGCATGCAATATTTAATTGGATCAAGAAGCCAAATGATGCATAGTTGAATGTGTTTTATAAATCTATGATTCACCGAAGAATAATTATGGTTACACATTAGACGTTCAACGGATGAGTCTGTATGTTATGGTTACACATTAGACGTTCAACGAATGAGTCGGTATGTTATGATTACACATTAGACGTTCAACGGATGAGTCGGTATGTTATGGTTACACATTAGACGTTCAACGGATGAGTCCGTATGTTATGCTTACACATTAGACGTTCAACGAATGAGTCGGTATGTTATGGTTACACATTAGACGTTCAACGGATGAGTCGGTATGTTATGGTTACACATTAGACGTTCAACGGATGAGTCGGTATGTTAGGGTTACACATTAGACGTTCAACATCCGAGTCGGTATGTTATGGTTACACATTAGACGTTCAACGGATGAGTCGGTATGTTATGGTTACACATTAGACGTTCAACGGATGAGTCAGTATGTTAGGGTTACACATTAGACGTTCAACGGATGAGTCGGTATGTTATGGTTACACATTAGATGTTCAACGGATGAGTCGGTATGTTATGCTTACACATTAGACGTTCAACGAATGAGTCGGTATGTTATGGTTACACATTAGACGTTCAACGGATGAGTCGGTAAGTTATGGTTACACATTAGACGTTCAACGGATGAGTCGGTATGTTATGGTTACACATTAGACGTTCAACGGATGAGTCGGTATGTTATGGTTACACATTAGACGTTCAACGGATGAGTCGGTATGTTATGGTTACACATTGGACGTTCAACGGATGAGTCGGTATGTTATGGTTACACATTGGACGTTCAACGGATGAGTCGGTATGTTATGGTTACACATTAGACGTTCAACGGATGAGTCGGTATGTTATGGTTACACATTAGACGTTCAACGGATGAGTCGGTATGTTATGGTTACACATTAGACGTTCAACGGATGAGTCGGTATGTTATGGTTACACATTAGACGTTCAACGGATGAGTCGATATGTTATGGTTACACATTGGACGTTCAACGGATGAGTCGGTATGTTATGGTTACACATTAGACGTTCAACGGATGAGTCGGTATGTTATGGTTACACATTAGACGTTCAACGGATGAGTCGGTATGTTATGGTTACACATTAGACGTTCAACGGATGAGTCGGTATGTTATGGTTACACATTAGACGTTCAACGGATGAGTCGGTATGTTATGGTTACACATTAGACGTTCATCGGATGAGTCGGTATGTTATGGTTACACATTAGACGTTCAACGTATGAGTTCGTATGTTATGGTTACACATTGGACGTTCAACGAATGAGTCGGTATGTTATGGTTACACATTAGACGTTCAACGGATGAGTCGGTATGTTATGGTAACACATTAGACGTTCAACGGATGAGTCGATATGTTATGGTTACACATTGGACGTTCAACGGATGAGTCGATATGTTATGGTTACACATTAGACGTTCAACGAATGAGTCGGTATGTTATGGTTACACATTAGACGTTCAACGGATGAGTCGATATGTTATGGTTACACATTGGACGTTCAATTTAATTACTTTATGTTGTTAACGACTTCAAAAGAATACGATTTTATCACTCCATTTCATCCCAATTTAAGAAAAATATTGGGAGAGTAATTTTGGTGAATCGTAGATTTATAAAACACATTCAACTATGCATCGTTTAGCTTCTTGATCCAATTAAATATGGCATGCAAAATTACGAATTTTTTAATAAACAAGAGAATCCCCGGCGACATGTCGCCGGGGAAACTATTGTTCACGTCACGTTAAGATAGATTAACACTAATTACGAATTTTTTAATAAACAAAAGAATCCCCGGCGACATGTCGCCGGGGAAACGTAAGCGGGAAAATTTCCCGCCACGTTTTACCATGAAATATTCGGTCAAAATATTATCGTTGAATCCTCGGCGACATGTCGCCGGGGAAAAGTGAGCGATAATTTTGCTGACTTTTCTACGAGACTTCGTGCCACGTAGGATATATTTTTGTCGTTTAGTGAGGATTCCCCAGCGACAATTGTCGCCGGGGAAAACAGCGATGGAGAAAGTGGTAAATGTGGTAGTGTACGAAACATATATGGGGCACAAATACTCACACATTGTCTAGTGTGGCACTTGTGATTAATGTTAAGGTTTTTCTCTCATATGTGTGCACCATCTAGTCTCTCTCTCTAATCTCTCATCTCTAATCTCTAACTCATTATACACGGTTTAATCATATTATACAAATTGCTTATGATCACTATGAGACCACAGTTAAGCTTATTTATTCAATTTGTTGTTTCGTGCAATTAGACATAAGTCCCCCTAGCTATAGATAGTAAGTTTAAAAGTATCCTCAATAGTGCCAAGAAAATGTACATTACAATGAAAATGTAAATGTGCACAAAAGATACATGTTGGGATGAGCATTGACATCTAAAACAATATAGATCAAACATGCATATACTGTACTATCTAATACCAGAAGCAAAGAAAAAATGTGTCACACCACATTCTGCAAAAGAAACATGCAAATGATGTAAAGAGAGTTTACAAGCTCACTATATCACAACCACTCAATGATATACTGTCTTATTTCTTATGTTCAGGACCAAAAATATTACACAAATTTAGGAAAAGTGGAGACCAACGGATCATAAGCCCCGTTTAGTTAGTCATACAGACAATGTGAATGACTGCCTCTTATTTGGCTAAACACACTTCAGGCTGTAGAATCCAAAAGGCTCCACGCATGTCTCAGCCCATTAAACCATTTCTGGCTTAACCCTATTCAAATGCTCGAAAAGCTTAACCTATTTCCAGGTCCGCATCTCTTCAAAAAAGATCCCAGGAACTTTCCTATGCCTAGAACAATTTTCATGGATCCCCAGCCCAATTACATAGTCCATTGGTTTCAGGTGTTCACAAGTGCAAAAGCATGTGAACAAACCAGAATATGGTTTCTCTTATTTCAATGTGGTACACACAATATACACAATAACATAAAACAATCAATCTTCTATAATTGAAAATGGTTGGTACAAACTTGAATTAGATACCATCAACAATTGCTTCTCTCATGTTTCCACCGAGCAATGATAGTAGACCGCCACCATGGACTCGGCCTTCAGGGACTACGAGTTCCATGCTCTTCTGGCCATCATTATTTTCATTCTGCGAGGTCAATTGCTTGTTGAATGAAAACGAGGATGTCTTCATTGATGAAGGAACAAGTACCTGAGGTGGAATGAGTTGTCGTCTTTTAGTTGGGTTTTCAAGCCGGTTGGTGGAATTAGAGACCACACTGGCACATGACGATGAGTTGTTGTCTGATGAACCTGGACCGTGACATGAAACAAGCCCGTGGAAGAGTCCTGGCGTGATGCCAAGAATACGTGTGTTATCTTCTTTAGTTTTTGGAACCATGCTACCATGTGCAACACATAAACTGCCCTTTCCTCTAGCAAACTTCTCACATTTACCTTCTCCACCCCAAACACACCGCTTCCCACCACCATGCGCCTTACAGAAATCCGTACTACCTTGGGCACTTTTTGTACATTTATCGAATTTGCATCTTTTCCCTCCACCATGTCTCACGCAACAATTAGTCCTCCCACGAGCGCTCTTGGTGCAACCTGGAACCACACATCTCTTTCCACCACCATGGGCCACACAATAATCTGTCCCACCATGCACACTTTTTGGGCAAATCCCGCCTCCTTCATATAAGCATCGCTTTCCTCCTCCGTGGGCTTTACATAGAGGAGTAGTACCTTCAGCACCTTTGGTGCAACCGGTAAATATACAACGTTTACCACCACCATGAGCTTTACAAAACATTGTGCTTCCTTGAGATCCTTTAGTACAACCCTGGAATCGACACCTTCTGCCTCCACCATGTGAAATGCATAAACTCACCTGTCCTTCAGCACTACGAGTGCAGCCTTCCACCACACACCTCTTTCCCCCACCATGCTTTATGCATAATTCAGTTTTTCCTCTAGCGGATTTACTACACCCTGTAAACTTGCACTTTTTGTTGCTTGTTTGGCTATCTGAAATAGTTCCTGTCGAGAAATCTGTGACTACCGACGACTGGGGTATAGAAATTTTACGCTTTTGCTGCAAGGTTCTTGTTGTAGAACTTATTCTTGGAGCTAGAATAAGAGACGGCATATATCCACCTGATCTCTTTGCTGATGTAGAACCCTCATCCAGAACATGAATTCCAAATCTATTAGTAACTTCCATAGATACACTTTGATTATTAGAAAACCGATTCATCTCAGTTTTTGAAGTACTAGAATGAGGAGAAAGACTAAGAGTTAGAACAGAATCAATCTCATTAGAATAACTACTTGGCGTTGGCCCTAATCCGAGGACCAACCTGGATCCATCGCCGCATGAACTCTTACTATTTTGTTGTCTAGAGTTTAAGCGGCTAATATCACTTCCACTATAACCATAACATTCCAAGCGTAGCGTAGTATCATCATTGTGATCATTCTTATTTAATTCATTATTACAAGGAAAGGCTGCAGGGTTATTATTAAGATCGAACTTAGACTTATTGTATAACATATTTGTGAAAGATGGTTGGTTAAGTAGTGGCAAAACGGTTACGTACGCTTACAAGCATCTATAGACCAAAATGAAGAGAGCATGAAAACGTTCCAACAAACTACCTCCACCACTCACAAAGCCAGATGTATCCGATCTGTCCATTCGGTTGATCGCCTACTAGAAAGTGTACTCTAGCTTACGAAGGACATACCTTCACTAGGAGATGTATCAACGTTACTAGCTATTGAAAAATCTTTTAAGTTCCGCTAACCTACAGAAGAAGAATATATAGGGATCATAAAGACGAAATATAAATTCATTTCAAGAACAGGAATCAAAATTCATAAGAATCTTAGTTAGCTACATGTTACAAATTATTTTACCAGCATGGGAAAAAGAATTGCAAATATTCAAGTCATCATTCATTATTTGCAAAGTTCATACTAATATTATCAAATATACAATCTAACTAGGCAATCAACCTTTAGATTAAGTGTAGCTAATTAACTGTTTTTTTGCCAAATGAATGATGGGCACAGTAAATGACTAGTAAAAATTTACTTCATCAACAAACATTGTCATACATCTATAAAATGCATATAAGGACAAAAAGAAAAAAAAAAGGAAAAAGAAGAAGGAAGATTTAGTACCTAATAACAGGTGACACAAGTGGTGATTAAACTGTGTTTGCTTTGGAGAATAGTTTTGAACAAGTGGAGTTATAAATAGGTATCGAAGGGAGAAAGAACAAGAAGATCATTACAAGTAAATTGTGTTTGATGGCCCCTATAGTTATCATAAAGTGTTAACTTGGTCCCTATACTTTATGTAAATTTGAAATGAATGTTTGACTTTGTAAATTAATCCTTTTTCCAAATGAATCATTGTTGTTTTTCTTTTATTTATTTTTGTATGAATCATTTTCGTTTTTAATTCATTTTATTGGAGAGATGACGTTATGAATCAAATGAATCGTGTTTACAAGACTATGGAATAAAAGGAAGTATAATGTCTTACATGGATAACTCGACTTAACCTTGAAAGTCAATTATAATACTCAATTTAAATCATTTTGGTGAAAAGTTTAATATAGAACACAAAATTTTGCATCTTAAAGAGTTAATTGTTAAGTACTCAATAATGTCAACATAAAATCACAATCCGATAACTCAAAATTGCTAAAAGTCAAATAACTGAAACTAAAACAACCACTTTTTTTTAGTGTTATAAAAACTTTAAGATCCCTATGTAAGTACTCAATTTAGGTCTCGAAACCTTGATACAGCCCTATCGAACTGAGCTTATCACGATAACTAAAAAAAAGATATATAACGCTATAACCTTATGAGACGTTTATTAGAAAGTTATGTTATTTTCTTTGAAACAAAAGGAATAAATTTGTTGTGTCATATGTCATAGAAGGATAGACTAGTATGATACAAAAGTTGAGGGAAAACCTAGTCATTCACATATGCTAAGATGGCCAAATAAATATTTCAACAGGCAATATACACTCACCTCGTTGGCAGGACCACATGGCCATAAAAGTCAGTATATTAACCAATAAAATTATAGCATTATTATGATTGGATCAAACTTAATGACAATTGGTCATATAAGATTTGGTCCATTAATATTATTTTTTTCTATGAACGATTACGTAATTTGTTCATCTCTTAATTTTTAACTCTTAAAAACTAGCCCTCTCTTTGGTTTGGGTTCTATAGACTATAATAACCTCTTGAAACGAGGTCCATGTTTTTCAAGTAAAAAACAACCAAGTGCATGTTCGCTCAGTTCCGAAAAAAAAAAAGTACATCAGATTGCTAATGCACGAGGCGTAACGTTGTATATGTTGTCGTTTGCATATTCAGTTTTTATTTGATATGCTATTGTCCGATTTCGATTTCATGAATAGCCATGCATCTTTTTACATGCATTTTGTCGATAACGACACTCGAAGGGGGGCATTAACGTCTTTTTAAGTTAGGTTAAACTTGTCATTTACACTACATGGTGACTTGGTGGGTGACAGGCCAGGGTTGACGTAAAGAGGTAAAATAAGTGGAGTAAACAAATTGCTGACATGAATATTATTTGTCGTCAAAAGATTAAAGTAATCAAATCCACGGTGGATATTATTTGTGTGTGTTTTATTTAGGTTTTAAGCTGCCCACTTATTCTTCCCATGCGCTACTTTTCTGGTATGTGGCTACTCGACTATGTTACAACAAGCTCTTGCCTCCTTCTATGGGACTTTCACAATAAATAATTGGTTCAATTACTTAAAGTAAATTGTTTTTTAATTATCATATTTAATGTTTTGCATTAAAATAATCGTCATGTTTGATTTATTTTAAGGAAATGGCCGGTGTGGGACATGTTAAATGAGAGGTCAAAAAAACTGTTTGTGAATGCTAGATAAAATGTGGAGTATCAAGTTTTGGTCGAATTACTAGCAAGCACTTTTTTTAACGAACTGTTTGTGAATGCTAGATAAAATGTGGAGTATCAAATTTTGATCGAATTACTAGCAAGCACTTTTTTAACGTGTTTTTTTTTCCCTTTTAATTTGATGACTAATACTATGATGTGTTATTATAAGAAAAAAATAATACAACTTTTTTTGTAATAATTCGGATTTAGATGTTATGAGTATTTGAATACTACATGCTCGCCAACAACATGTTGATCTGGTCGGGTTCGTTTCATTTGCAGCTAGTATATTTTTTTAACGTTGAACTTAGCCGAGTTGAAATCATGAATTGGATAACACCAGAGTCATGATGGGAAATTAAAAGAAAATACCAACAGGGTTGTAGAGGTGATTCATGCTCGAGGAGGTAAACCAAGAGGGTAAATAAAAAGTTCGTAAAATTATCAGTAAAAAATTTTGTTTAAAAAGCATTAATTTATTGCAATTTAGCTAAACCTTAATTATGTAATTCTTCAACAGTATAAAAATGGCATATTTTAGAGACTTTTTAGCATAAACGCTTCATCTAACACAGGAAATAGTTTGTTTCATTTCCTTTGTTTATGAGACATGTTGAAATTTGACCTGTTTGTGGTGTTGGGAATGATTCACAATGTGAGGTCTTGAATTGTGAATGTCCCATGTTTTTTTTTAGTAAGTTCATATTAAAGAAACATGTAAACCTATTTAATTTTTTGCACCTTCTCCTTCCCTCCCCTAACTTGGATGGTAATCAAAACAAAACATTGGGTCAAGCACACTTCAAGAAATCGCCAAAGACCCTATATCAACATGTTATAAGATTATTTGCGTAAGAAAACATTTGGGCATTATTACTAGTTTGTCATGTATCGATAGGCCTAGCCCATTATCTGGAATATCCTTCACGGACTCTATATATTGTAATCATGTTTTGATTAATGGAAAGCTAAAAATTATATTTTCATCATGGTATCAGAGCAAAACCCTAACAATTCTTTTCTTCTCTTTCGTCGTGTAATCCACCGCTGGTATATATATATGTTGGAATCACTCCTAAACCTTAATTCAAGTGTTTGTTACTCATATGTAATAGGTAGCTTATTATGGCCTTTATGTTTGTTTAAGGTCAAGCTTATGTAGAAGGCCCATAAGCTTAGGCCAAAGTCCAATAAGGAAAAGGGAAGGAGTGGGAGTGTTGCCCTAGCTCCTTGCCTATAAATACTCTTGTATAACCCTCACTTGAGGGTTGGTTGTTCAAGTTATTTCTTTCACTCACTCTCTACGCATAACTGTTTCCTTTATATCATGTGTGTGTGTTTGGATACTTGTTCAATCGCCTTTATCTCTTTCTAGTAAGCTTGTGTTGTAAAACTAGTGACCTAACAGTGGTATCAATCACCTAATAGTTGGGTGAACGTATTGTTTGAAGTGAGTTTTGGTCTCACGCTTAACTTACGGTTCATAAACTTTGGCTTGCTTAAAAACGCATTATTTACACTTTTTATTCCAAGATTCTTGTACTTTCAATGTTATAAGGTGTTAAACTTACTGTTTTTGGCAAAAAGTTTTGAACTTTATGTGTGGATCATTGTTTTTCAACTAGTTTTTGAACGAGGGTGTAAACCTACGCGTAACTGTTTTAGGAGCTTTGGATCATCAAGTTTCACACTTTTGTGTTATTTTGGTGTTATTGAAGCTATTTCATCACACAAAAACTGGTTTAGAAACATATTTTGGCATAATCAATTTTACGAGTAATCCTACGCGTAGCAAAACCCTAAAACTACGCGTAAGTTATTCCTTGGATTGATCTTCGTTTTTGTGGCTTACTCCGTGTTTTCTTGCTTGGATAAGCCTGAAAATACGTCGACTTTGGATATCTTTTGCACTGTGATAGTGTAAAAGATCATTTGGGCAAAACCCTAAACTTACGCATAAGCATAAAGCTTACGCGTAGAAATCCTACGCATAAGATTCATCTTACGCCTAAGCCTAGTCTTACGCATAAGGTAATCCTACGCCTAACTTTCTACGCCTAACTTTGTGTCTACGCCTAACTTTAGAGTCTTTTCCCTACTTACGCGTAAGCTAAATCTACGCGTAACTCTTGATTGTTACGCGTAACTTTGGTGTTTTTACGCATAAGTGCTACTTGGATTATTGTGATTTCTACGCCTAAGGACACTACATCAACTACGGTTCATTCGACTACAAAGATCCATTTTATAACACAAGTTTTTCAACATGTCACAACCACCATACTCTAACTATTTTCCTTACACTTATTCTCAACGACAACAACAACTAAGTCCACAACATCAACAATGGAATCAGCAACAAGCAATTTATCAACAACAATTTAATCAACAACATACTCCACAACTTGGTGCAATTCCACCACCTCAAATGGTTCAAACACCACCAAGTCTTCAAGTTCAACCCTACACAAATGAATTCAATCAACATCCATCAAGGAACACTATGAAGGAACCCACTTGGTTTGCAAAGATGTGTGAAGCTTTAAGCAGCCAACAATCAATTCATGAGGCTGGATCACTTGATAGACCTCCAATGCTCACTCCAGGAAACTACGATCAATAGGTGATAAGGTTCTTTAGGTTTTGTGATCTGAAGAAGCCACATGGAAAGTTCTTAAAGAAGGTTATCTTGGAAGGTCCATTTGAGATGCCTAATGTCATTGTACCCGGAGATCCTAATGCGAATCCACCAAGAGATGAACAATCAAACATTGCTATTGTTGCAGACTTGAATCCAGAAGAACTTCTACACTATGAAGCTGATGAGCTTGCAATGCAATATATCCTTTTAGGATTACCAAACCCAATTCTTCGAAGTGTTGATGCTCAAAAGACTGCAAAGAAAATGTGGGAACATATTCATCTACTTATGGAAGGATCTGCACTCAATCAGGAAGATATGGAATCCAAAATTTACTTGGCTTATGAACACTTCATGATTGAACCTGGAGAGACACTAGAGTCTTATCATCATCGATTTTCAGACATCATAAATGATTTGGATAAACACAACATCATCATGCCAAGAATTGCAGTGAATACTAAGTTCCTGAGTTGTCTTGGTCCTGAATGGGATAAGTATGTCATTTTTCTCCGTCAAGCGAAGAACATGCATCATTCTACATATGGATTGTTGTACAATTACTTGAAGCCTCATGAAAAGGAAGTTGAGAGGGAAAGGATTATACGTGCTCAAATTGCTTCAACGACTAATCCGGAAAATCAACAACTTGCCTTATATGCTCAACAAAGTTATCCTCCTCAACAAGCAACTCAACCAACTACCTCTGTCACACAAAACGATCATTCACAGCAACAATCTCAACAAAATCAATTGGTTCCATACAACAACAGCAATGCTCACCCAATTGTCAGTGAAGCTAATGAGGACATCGATCCATTCGAAGCATTGCAACAAGGATTTGTTATGATTGCTAATGCTTTTGGCCGTTATACCAACAAATCCAACAATCGTATTCGTTCCTCATCTAACACACGAAATCAGGCTGTTGTAAACGATGGACGAGTTGAAGTTCAGAATCGTGGTTATGGTCGTCAGATGGGCGGTGGTCAAGGGTTTAATGCTGTGGGTCGGAATAACAACAGAGCTCCAGTGGTGGAACAAGGAAATGCTCAGAATGGGTTGAATGGTCTTCGATGCTACAACTGCAATGAGAAGGGACACCTGGCTAATGCATGCCCAAAGCCGAGGACTAGGGGCAGTGCTTATTTCAAAGACGCTCTTCTTTTGGCTCTTAAGGATGAAGCTAGTGGATCTCTCACAGACAAAGAACAGAGTTTTAAGGCAAATGCAGACTCAGATGATGATATGGAGGACTTGCAGGCCAATGCAGCAGTTATGTTGATGGCTAATATGCATGAGTTACACATGAGTGACACAGGCCCAGTGTATGACACTGATGGCTTGTCTCAGGTACCCCGAACAAACCATAATTATCTCTGATCTAATATCTCCGCCAACATCTGAATCCGGCAAGGCTCAGAATGTTCAAAATGAGTCATTTACATCTCATTCCGACGATTTTCAAATAGACCCCGTAGTTACATTTGACGATCAAGATGACCTTATGGTCTCCATTGATAATCAAATTGACTCCGTGGTTATACTTGAGGATCTAAATAATGATCATATTGTGACTCCCGTTGAACAAACCGAACTTTTGCCTCATCCAGATCTTGCTCTGTTACTTAAAGACCAGCAATCCCAAATTGAAGAATGTTGTGCATTAAATAAGGATTTAAAAAGTAAAAATGCACTGTTAAACAAGGATTTTGAATGCTTAAAAATGCAACTCAACTTTTTCAAAACTCAAGAAAACCGTGAAAAAGGTTTTGAAGCAGCCTTTACTAAATCTCATCAAAACAAAAAATATTTAGAGAGACAGATGCGTGATCTAGCCGCTTCGAAGAATGCTTTGTTTTCTGAAATAGAACAACTGAAACATGAACATAAAAAGCAAATTAACGCTCTCACCTTGGAAAATCAAAAAGCTAAGGCTGAGTTGTTAACTTGTCAAAAACAGTTCTCTGCATACAAAAAACATTCCACGAACCGAATAGATAATCATCTTGAAGAAATTATCGGCTTGCAACGCAAACTTAAAGAGTTTAAAACTGTTGTTTACAAACATGGTGAGTCAGTAACTGCTATTGAAAAGTTTACTTTAAAACCCAATCCAAATGGATATGGACCGAATCTTGCTGATTACAAACCTAAGCTTTCAACCAAAGCATTTAAACCAAATCCTGAAGTTTCCAGTGCAGAATATAAAATTGATAATACTATTATGAGTGTTGTTGAATATCATCGTCAAGAGGAATTCGATGCAGAAGACGAGAGTTGATCAAAATTAGAAACTGTTGTTTACAACAAACCTTTTAATTATAAAAAAGCGGTCACTTTCGTCACACCAACGGATTCTACTAACACACCAAGGGTTATCATAAAAACGTCTGAGTCTTCTAATGCTAATCCCCAACCAGACTATGCACAAATTTATGGTCCTTTACCTTCCATCAGTGAAGTAAACTCAAAACCTGAAAATCGCAAAATTCTTAGATATTTTGAGATTTTCATGGCTGACCTCAAAACTTTACAACATGAGATAGAATATCATTCTGAAATCAAAGTTCAACATTTTCAATCGCCTCTGGCGCGTGAACAAAGAGACATTTTTCAGAAAAATCTTTTACCAAATGTTAAAAATTTGAAAAATTGTGCATTGTCTTGGGAACGGGACTTTCATAAGGAACTTGGAGTGATGAAGGTCGTTTTCAAGAAAACAGAAACATCTATTTCTAATACTAAACGTAAAAAGAAAATGTTGAGAAAAGATGTTGATCGACTCTTGAATGATGTTATTTGTGCTGATATCCATAATATTGTGTTATTGAATTTTGTGTCATATGCATATGATTATATCTCTGCTGATACTGTTGACTCTGTGGTAACTGTTGAGAATACTGATAATGTGCTTCAGATCGAGTCTTTAAAAGCTAAAAATGAACGATTACTTAACGAACTTTCCAATGCAAAACGTCGTCTTAATTGGTGTGAAAAAGATATTCACAATCAACAACTTGTTTTTCAAAACAAAATCGCTCAGTTGCGTGCAAAATCTTCTTATCCTAAAATTGAGCAACTAGATGATCAAAACGTGTCTTTGAAAAGTCAAATCTCTAAATATGAACACGAACTGGTAAAAGTTAAACAGGAATATGGTGTCATATTTGATTTACTCAATAAGACTCGTCATGAAGCATCCAACGAACTTGATCACTATCTTGCACACACTAGAGAAGTCATGCATTTTGCTGGTAATATTCGTTCTGAAAATCAAGATTTGATTCACACTATCTCTAAGTTAAGAGAAATGTTAGGAAAGTATGAACAACTTCCGCCAACCATCATTAAGAGATTAGCACCAGTAACACTTAGTAATCGTGAACCTAGAATACCTACTGCCAAATCACAAGTTGCTAACGTGCTTCGTTCTACTGAAACAGGAATAGTTGCGTCTTTTCCAAACGTCCGCACTTCACAACCTAGAAGCACTCAATCGAAGAATAGGAAGTTGCGACCTAAGAAAAGATCAATTAGGAATGCTAAAGTAGAAGAACACCCTAGGACTATGAATAAGACTCACGTTGCTTCCACTATAGATATTTCGTCTGGTAAATGTAATAGAAATAGTGATGTAACGAATGCTAAACCTTTAAGTACTTTTGATATTCAGTCTGATGCACCTTGTGTTATTTGTCGTAAAAGTATGAATTCTGATTGTCATGACAAATGTGTTGCTAAAGCTATAATCTCTCGTTTACAGAATCCTAAGAATCGGAATACCTCTAGGCCCAATAATCATTCTAAGTCTGTGCTTGGTAGACCGCCTTCTTTAGATTCTAAGGCAAGCATTGATGTCCCTGTAGCTCCAGTTTCACCTCCTAAGAATGTAGTACCACCTAGTGCATTCACTAAGACTAAAGCAAATAGTAGTTATAAATGGCAGAAATGGATATATAACACACTAAGATTTAAATGGATGCCTAAAGTCATTGATGTGTGTATGTCTACTATAACTGCTTCGAAACCCTCTAACATTTCGAGTTCCACATCTACTTCTATTCCATCTGTGTCGTCTGTGTGTAATGCAGGTGATACAGATCATTCTCTGGATTGTTGATAGCGGATGTTCCCGACACATGACAGCCAACCTTAAACTGTTATCAAACTTTATTGCAAAGTTCATTGGCACTGTCAGATTCGGGAATGATCACTTCGCAGCTATCATGGGCTACGGAGACGATATCAATGGGAACATCGAAATCAGCAGGGTTTACTATGTGGAAGGCCTCGGTCACAATCTGTTTTCAGTAGGTCAGTTTTGTGATGGAGATTTGGAGGTTGCTTTCCGGGAGAAAACTTGTTTCATTCGTGATCTACAAGGAAATGACCTTATGTCTGGCTCACGTAATTCTAGTCTTTACACTATCTCTATGCAAGACATGGTTGCTTCATCTCCCATCTGCTTACTTTCAAAGGCAACATCAACAAAATCCTGGCTATGGCACCGTCGTCTCTCACATCTAAACTTTCAAACCATCACCAACCTTGCTCGACACAAACTAGTCGAAGGTCTCCCACGATTCCGGTATTCAAAAGATCACATTTGCTCAGCTTGTGAACAAAGGAAAAGCACTCGTGCTCACTTTCCTTCAAAGGTGGAACACAGCTCTCAGCATGTACTTCATCTTCTTCACATGGATTTTAGGTGGCCCAATGCGCATGCAAACGATCAATGGCAAACGCTACATCTTAGTAATTGTTGATGACTACTCACGATGGACTTGGGTCTACTTTCTTTGAAGCAAAGACCAAGCTCCACAAATGATCATCACCTTTCTCACGAAAATTCAAGTTCAGCTCCGGAACACCGTCCGCCAAATAAGAACAGACAAAGGAACTGAATTTGTTAACCAAACCCTTCGTGCATTATATGAGAAAGTGGGAATTCAGCATCAGACATCTATTGCACGTACACCAGAACAAAACGGTGTTGTTGAAAGACGAAACCGAACGTTAGTGGAATCTGCAAGAACAATGTTAATCAATGTTAAACTTCCAGATTACTTGTGGGCAGAAGCTGTATCTACTGCATGCTATACTCAAAACCGTTCTATGATCACAAAACGTCACAACAAAACACCTTTCGAGCTTGTCCACAACCATAAACCGAATCTCAAACACTTTCATGTATTTGGATCCCTTTGCTATCCGAATAATGATCGTGATGATTTTGGAAAGCTTAAAGCCAAAGCTAACATTGGAGTCTTTATTGGATATTGTGAGAATTCCAAAGGTTACCGGATCTGGAATCGTCGTACAAAACAGGTTATGGAAACGATTCATGCTCATTTTGATGAACTTACGGAGATGGCTTCTGAGTATAACAACTTAGAACCCGGTCACAACCGTTTAAACTTCCCTCAACCCCCATCATCAGCTGAATAAAGCCCCCAGCTTACTCGTCAACAAATGGAAAGGTTATTTGCTCCGCTGTTCAGTGACGATATTGATGAACGTGCTCCAGGTGTATCCCCTGTTTCCGCTGCACAACCTGATAATACTCTTATACCTGATACACCTGCTACAACAACTACTGTTGAAGAAGCACCACCAGTTGACTCCACCACAACAGTTGAACAAACCGCTTCCAACAATGATGAACCGGCTGATGATATTCTTAATGAAGTACCCCCACCTACAGATTTTGATCCAAATGCGTTCTTTAACCCGTTTGCTAATGACACTGCTGCACCTGATGTCGCGGAATCATCAACAAACCATTTGAATCCTCAGAATCTGCACAATGTATACCAACATCAACCCTCTACACATCGATGGACAAAAGACCATCCTCTGGCAAATATTATTGGCAACCCGAATCAACCAGTCATTACGAGACAACGTCTTCACACAGATGGTGAACATTGCATTTATGCACTCACTGTCTGCCAATCTGAACCTAAAAACATTAAAGACGCAATGACAAAATACAACTGGATTGATTCCATGCAAGGAGAACTCAACCAATTCAAACGTCTTGAAGTATGGGAACTTGTTGAAAGACCAACAGGGGTCTACGTCATTGGTCTCAAATGGATTTGGAAAAACAAATTGGATGCTGAAGGGAACGTAATCCGAAACAAGTCACGTCTAGTTGCTAAGGGTTATCGTCAGGAAGAGGGAATAAGCTTTGAAGAATCTTTTGCTCCGGTTGCTCGTCTTGAGGCTGTTCGGATATTTCTCGCGTTCGCGGCTCATATGAATATGACGGTCTTTCAGATGGATGTCAAAACTGCGTTTCTCAACGGACAACTGAAAGAAACGGTTTATGTCAACCAACCAGAAGGATTCGTTGATCCCGAGTTCCCGACCCATGTCTACAAACTGAACAAAGCTCTTTATGGTCTCAAACAAGCTCCTCGGGCATGGTACGATAAGCTATCATCTTTCCTCATTGCTAATAATTTCACCAAAGGTTCGGTCGACCCTACTCTTTTTATTCAATATCACGGGGTACATATCTTAATTGTTCAAATTTACGTGGATGACATCATTTTTGGGTCTACACATAAAAAGTACTCAATCGCTTTTGCAAAACTAATGAAGAAAAATTTTGAAATGTCCATGATGGGTGAACTTACGTTCTTTCTAGGACTACAAGTTCATCAATCACCCCTTGGTATTTTCTTGAGTCAGTCCAAATATGCCATTGAATTGTTAAACAAATTTGGAATGAAAACCTGTGACACTTATGCTACACCAATGACTCATACCAAGAAACTAGACGCTGATTTACACGGGAAATTAGTTGACCCTACCAAATACCGAAGTATTATTTGGTCTCTCATGTATCTAACAGCTAGCAGACCTGATATTGTATTTGCCGTTTATCTATGCTCTCGTTATCAGTCGCGACCAACTGAAACCCACCTCTCTGAGGCTAAAAGAATCCTCCGATACATCAAGGGAACCATTAACTTGGGGATCTGGTATCCGAAGGATTCTGGTTTTGAACTAATCGCTTTTTCAGACGCTGACCACGCAGGATGCTTAGACTCAAGGAAAAGTACTTCAGGAGCACTACAATTTCTTGGTGATAAACTGGTGTCTTGGCAATCAAAGAAGCAGGATTGTACATCGCTGTCATCAACCGAAGCAGAATATGTAGCCATGTCAGCATGTTGTGCTCAAGTCATCTGGATGCGAACACAACTCAAAGACTATGGTTACGTATTTGACAGAATCCCGATGTACTGCGACAATCGGAGTGCCATTGCGATCTCGTGCAACTCAGTTCAGCATTCGAAATCAAAGCACATCGATCTCCGCTATCATTTCATCAAGGACCACGTGGAACATGGTACAGTTGAATTATACTTCGTGGGTACAGAATACCAATTGGCAGATCTTCTCACCAAAGCCTTGCCTCCCGCTAGGTTTAATGAGTTGGTCCACCAGATTGGTATGAGGTGTTTGACTCAAGAGGAATTGGATGACCTCCTAAAACAGTCTTAAAAACCTGTCAAACACCAAAATATCTTGTGTAAATAATTTTTAAAAAACAAAATACAAAAATATAAAACCTTATAAAACAACAAAAATATTCTTCTAATCTATTTTTCTTTCAATATGGCAAGTACATTTCTTTCGTCAACACTTTAATCTTTCAAAATTCAGTATTTTTCCGATCAAGTGTTGAGGGGGAGAAAATTATCACTTAACTGTTTCAAAACATATGTGTACTTGCATGTTATCATATCCCGGTTGTTTCTTTTATCAATGGTGGTAAATTTTTCTGGTTCAATGACACTCCTCGGACTAAAATTTATAACCTTTCATTATTTTCTTAAGTCGAGGGGGAGTGTCGTCAAGTTTCTTTCTTAAAATCTTTGTTTGATAACCAAAACGGAAGTTAAATGGCTTTGGATGAAAAAGGAAAAGGTGGAGGGACCAAAACTGTCAAAACTTTAAAGTTATTTTAAATAAAATACCCTACCAACCTCATTAACTTCATCACATTTATTATCTTACCAAACATAATCCATGATCCATAATCGTTTGACAAATCCGTGTTTTAGATCATCAATTTGTAAGTGATTTCGTGTTTATAACAAGTTTTTAAGCAATGGTTTTGAATTTTTTAAAAATCCAACGGTTTAATCTTGAGATATTATCACTTTTGTGTCTTACGCGTAAGCGCAAGAACACCAAATCATGAAAGGGTGTTTATGGTTAAAAGGGTTGTGTCAAAACGTTCTTAAAACATCAATGATACTTTTTTAATCATCTAAACGCACCCATAAACACGAATTGAGTGTATTTGAAAACTAGGGTTTATGCGTGGATTTGGGTTTTTTCCTAATGAGAACGTTTTTGGGGAAAAAGATTGTTGTATAAGGTTATTATCAAGTTGAATTGATTATATCCAGGCCCAGATTACACCCAGAAACACTAATAACGAATAAAATGGAAATTAGGGTTTTGTGTTCATACGGTTTGGGTACCTTTGATTCTTGACACTTTTGATGCTAAAACTTGACCAAAACAACTCTATATGCTTCTTAGAACTCCCAGAAACACTATGGTGCAATTCCTATGGCTAGAAATCAAATGCGTAATTCTTAAACTCTAGGGTTTTGACTTACGCGTATGACTTTCTACGCGTAAAATATTTAACAAGCTTTCATGCCATAATCTGTTTTAGAATGAATATATGTGTTAAGATTGATGATATGATGATTTTATTTCAGGCTTGCTACTCGTAAAACTCAGAATCAAGGTCTTTGTTACTCTACGCATAAGGATCACCTTACGCGTAGACAGTTATGCGTAAGAGAAATCCTACGCGTAAGGTTCTACAATGGGACTACGCGTATCCTGTGAAGGATATGCGTAAACAGTGACTCTACGCATAAGGTCTACTCTTACGAGTAAGCCTTACGCGTAAGGTTCTTTATACGCCTACGCGTAAGCTCTACGCATAAGGTCCTCTTTTCCTACGCGTAAGTAAGAATCCTACGCATAAGCTTGCGTCTACGCGTATACTTCTCATGTTTACGCATAAGCTACTATTCCTACGCATAAGCCTTGATCAAACATTCGTTATGAATTGTTACGCGTGCAAACTTGTAAATAAATGAATCATAACGTCACGAAACCAATAGTAAACTTAAACTTTTAATATGTTGTGTTAAATAAGTGATAACATAAACTTTAAAACTTAAAGTTAACTAACTCACGGAACTTATCACAACGTCATTAAAACTATTAGACAAACAAGTGATTTTGGACTCGTAACAATCATTGACATTGCACATTCAATAATTAGACAATAAAACCTTCTGTTGACTAACATTATGTCTTTCGATATGTTGGTTCTTTTGGCTAATGTTATTTCAGATCACGACATGGCTGCTCAAATGAATGTGGATGCACCAGAAGTTCTCACAATTGCTGACATCTTCCCTAATGGCTATCCAAGAAAGATTGGAAAGAATAACCTTCGAGTTGACTTTGATACCCTCACATGCTCAGAATCTTCTTGCCTGATTGCTGTGGTATTCTTAAGAATCATCCGTACCAGAACATGCTCTCACACTCTGCTACTGTTCCGGAGATTTACATTCAACAATTCTGGAATTCAATGCAAAGGATCAAGGGTCAAAGTGTGGTGACTGTGACGCTTAATCACAAACAAATCACCATCACACAAGCAGATCTACGGGCTGTTCTTCTAATTCCTGAGATCGAGCCAACCGACTTCTATGCCACACCTACTGAAGAGACAGTTCTGAAATTCCTGATTGATATTGGCTATGATGAAGCTTCAGGAATAATCACTAAGCACTCTCATGTGGAGCTTAAGAACATTCCTCAACCGTGGAGAACCCTCTACATCATCATTACCAAATCGATCTCTGGTCGTGATAGTGGCTATGAGCATCCCAAGCTCATGGAACTACAAATCTTCTGGTCATTAATCAACAAAAAAGACATCAAAATTGAAGCACTGTTATGGGAAGACATGATGTCATTTCACAAGAAACTTGGCTCAAAGATTCCCTATGTCAGATACACAAAATTGTTGATCCAGAGAGCACTTGGACTTCATCTCGATATTCCACAAAGGATCAATGACCCAGACAATCACGATATGTTGACTGAGCCTACTCTATCAGTCAGAATCAAGGAATCGTCAACAAAGAAACAGGGTGCTGTATTACCTGATCACCTTCTGTCTAATGAAATCAAAAAGCTCGAGACATACAAAAGGTATCTAGTAGCAGTAAGAGAAGGGAAGGTTGGTCATCTCGATGAAAAGTCTTCTGGAACACCTATAAGGAGAACCAGAAGAGGCAGTGCAGGAAGTGCTGCAAGTACTGAAAGTCAAAGGAAGTTTCCCAAGAGGAATCCTCCTCGTAAAAGGACTGTTCCTTCTAAGGAAGTTGTTCCCATTCCCGTACCTAAACCTGAACCGCAGAGAAAGCTAATTGACGAGGACTCGGAAAGTACTGCATCAGATGAAGAGACTTTCTACTCTGAAACTGCTGAAGATGAAACCACAACGTTATCTAAACCTCCCAGTCCTCCAGCTGAACATGGCAAAGGGAAGACTCCTGTACTTGTGCCTTATGAAGAAAGCTCAGATGAAGAAGAAGAGCAACTGGATACTTCATACAGGAAGAAGTTCAAATTCATTAGACTCCAACATGTTGCGAAGGAATTTGCAAAGGATCAAATGGGTGGCCCTGGAGGTTCAAGTGGTGCTGCCCACTCTAAACCATCTCCTGATGCGGTTAATCGACCCGATAAGGGAGCTGGTGCCACCACTCTTCTGCAACAACAACAACTTTTGGAGGATTCTATTGATTATGAGTTTGAGGAACCAGCAAAAGAAAATACTGAGGAAATACCTGTTGGTGAAACAAAGACTGATGACAAGGCTATGTCTAAGGAGGACACTTCTGAACCGCCTAAGGACCCCGAGTCTCCTCATGTCTCCTCCTCATCAGACTCATCATCTCATTCTTCACCACCACCATCAACGAAATCAACCAAATCATCATCCAAATCAGTGAAGAAGCCAACTCGATCTTGGATTTCTCATGCTCATAAAAGAATTGGGAATGCTGTCAAACAAGTCAGAAAGAAAGACATGCTCTACAAGAAGATGAATTTCTACGCTGATCAGATACAGTATATTCATGATGATATCGACAAGATGCTAGTTGAAAGGAAGTATGTCCAGAAGCTCATGAAAGATGATCTTCAAGGGAAAATGGACGAAATGATCAAAGGATACACTCACCAGTTCTTTATGGAGGTCGTTCCGAAACTGAAAAAGGAGATGTATAACAGACAACTGTATCCAAATCTCTTGCATCTAGCCAAACAAGCCATGAAATCAACTCCGATGAATTTAAGCATCAATCCAGTTGAATCCACAATTTTCTCAGATGATGAATTGGTGAACCGGCTAGTAGCACAAATGTCGAAACGCTCTGCAATGTTTGCCTCACACGAAGCTAAACTGTTTGAAGCTCTACTGGAATACCAACTCAGGTCCGCATTCCGAGAAGAAGCTGTAAGGCCCAAACGTTCAAGAGATGATGAAGACAAAGATCAGGATAAGGATAAAGAGCCCAAACGCACAAAGAAGTCTGATGAATCATCCTCTATTCAGTACTCGATGCAACCTCCACCACAACGGACTCCTGCTCAACAAAGATCTTCTCCTCCCTCTTCTGCAAATAAACCTCATGATTCTGAGACACTACCCCAGATTCAGAAAACCGGTGACCACTTTGAGTATACGAGTGGTGACGATGAAGAATACCATGAGCCCCAACAACAACCTGCCTCACCCGATAAAGTACAGAAACCAGCACCCTCATCTAGGCCTAAGAAACAGAAGAAGAAGGCGCCCACGGCTGACGTCGTATCATGGCTAGATGAAGATACAACAGAGGAATTTGAATGGTTTTCTACACTTGTCAATTCCACTCCCTACCCTGAAGAAGGTCAAGATCTGGTAGACGGTAATACTTTAGAGCATGCTAAAATTCTGCAAGAAAAGTTCAAAGTAAAGAAGATGACGAAATCGAGTTGAGGCGAATCAAGAATGAAGCATTTCAACTGTGGAAAGATAGCTCAGAAAGTGCCATCGAGGTCGAATATCACCTTGAAAACATTGCTCGAGCTATGTCTAATAACATGGATTGGCTCAACCCAGAAACAAACATCGACTTTACCAAGCGGGACAACCCTCCATATTACACCGACTGGTCTAAACCACTACCAACGATCGGCCAACCAGATTAGCCTAGGATCCCATTCAGATATTTCTTCAACAAAGATTGGAATTTCTTCTTCACGGTGGCGATGCTTCAAGGAAATACGCTACATCCTTGACACTTCCATTCCCAGCAGCCGAATACTCAAACTGCATAGCTATCGAGGAAAGAGCTAATCACTTGTTCTCCAACAAAGTGGAAGCATACGACCGAGATGCAATGTATGGGATTCATCATTGGCCAGAATGCCGAAGAATCTACTACAGAAGCTGCCAGGTTCAGAAGTCTCAAGATGCAGTGTTCAGTACTAAAAACATCGTTGCCATCAAACACGTTGATGTTTTGTCCAAATGGGACTACACGTATCTCAAGAAGATTGTGGTCAAAAGACAAGACGAAAGGGATTATGCATTCTCTGAAGCTGACTTTGAGAATTTGTCTATCAACGACATCGAAGACATGTACCTTGCCAAAGTACAGGGTCGTATGAGACAATTCTCCACTGAAGTACAACGTGAATTCTTCAAGTCAGTGGTCATCTTCATCATACGCATAATTATCAAAGAACGTGTAGAAGATCTCCAGCTGGCAGTTGAATCTTATCAGACCCGTGTCAACTTCACTCCACCGCAGCTTGATCTTCCCGACATCAACCGGCTCTCACAATTTACACTCATCAGCAAACCATTCGGCGTCGTTTACCACAGTGAACTTCAAAGAAATTTCTTGATGGCGTGCAGAGATCTTCACAAGTTTGGAGATCACACTTTGAAGATGGTTAGGGACGGATTGGCTTATCGATTGAAGGATATACACCAAAAGATCGGGTCTCCTAAGCGATGGAATTCTCAGGATCGAAGGGATGTGAAGAGGATCATCACGATGATTGATGAACGGTTGTATAGAAGGGATCAGTTCAGAAGATTGGAAAGCTATGTTGGCGGTCGACCTAGGATTCACACTCCTGGCGACATCTCTGGACTACCTGGTACCCCTTAAACTGCTTCTTTCATTATTACTTTGGATGTATGATTTATATATGTGAATGGCTTGTGCACACATTTCAGTGTCCAACCCGTTCTTGTAAAGAAAGGACCTTGTGGTACGCTTCAGTGCCACAATCCTTATAAAAGGAGCGAAAGCTTCTTACTTTTGAGTAAAACCTATCAAACCTTTCACTTTTAAAGGTTTTTCTCAAAAGAACAAGTACTTCCCCTTATGATTTTCAAAACCTCAACCGTTTATATCACTTGTTGAGGGGGAGTATTTGAATTAAAACATTGTTCACAAATTGTTCACAGTGGTCATCTTCCCGCAACATTCGAAATGGTCATATTTATTCTCAACTTTTCAAAAATAACATTTTATATGCCATTTTTGAGGGGGAGAAAATTATGTGATAAGAAATATGTTGTGTAAATGCAAATTAATCTTTGTGCTATAGACTTAACCAACGAATTGATGATACTTAACTGTTAGTAACTCGAAAAGACTTGTCCGGGACGGGTAATAATTTCAAGCTAGTTCGCTAGTGATGTAAAAGTGTCTCGCAAAGGACTTGTCCGAATAGAATGTACCATTCGAGAAACTCTTGATAGACATGAACTCTGACGGGTTTGACAACCTTTCGAGGTTTGTCTACACCTTCAAGGTAGTTATTAAAGCTAGTTGTCACCTAAAAGCTGACAATGTAACTCTTTAACTATGCAACGTAACCGTGTCTCGCGGGGGATTGTCTATCTTGAGTTGATCAATTCATAAAGTGCGCGCTCTTTCCTTACTGTGCAGATTTCCGTAAAAACTCTTAAGCACATGTGGAGGGGGAGTATTTATGCAAAATATCAAACTCTTACAGTGGTACAAAATGTTTTACAATCATAACCGTTGTAAGAGAGTTTCTTGAAAATTGGTTTTATGGCAACATAGGTTAGTCATGGAGTTATAAGGTGACTAATGTTAGGAATAACCGTCCTATGATCCGCCAGAGCCGGAGGGATCTACCCAAGGACATCACAAATAGTTAGTACTTAGAAGTCCTTAGGTACGATTATAAAAAGGAGAAAATTAGAATCGGAGAAAGAAGGAGTTGAAGAATTAAAAAGAAATGCAAAGAAAAGGGTGAAACGAAATAGCCCTCCAAATTATTCAACTTAGGGCAGAAACCGGGTTCAATTCATATCCTACTGGTTGTCACTTAGTGACACCGGTATTGAAGATTAAAAGTCGTCATGGACCCAGTGACGCATGCACTAAACCTTCTTAGCCACTCAAGTTTCTCTCAAAAGAAGCTTGTTTCATTCTCACAGGGAACCCTACATAATCTATTAGCTTTCCCTTAGAGATAGCTGGTATTGAAGAAGGAGACCCTCTCCCTAGTCTCCGCTCAGGAAAACCAAAATGCACTATTGAGTCTAGAGCCACGAGATTCATCAAAAGATCTCTTAGGTACACTTGACATTTCATCACTTGATGTTCAACAATAGTAACATCAGTGGTACATTATCGAGTCCTTCACAGATCTTAGCAATCTGTCGAGAACATTTATGAGAGGTTCACATTTGTGATCCTCAGTGATTGAATGGAAACTCCTGCCAGGGTCAACATCAAACAGCCCTGACAGCAGGTCACTTCGGTAACTCCCCGTGGATTACGCTTAGTGTGTCTCAAACGGTCTACAGTCATGAGGTGATGCTTCGGTGTACCTCAGCGACTCATCTGAACTGTAGATGTACTTCGGTACATCGCGTTATCTCAGTTGTGGGACTCCAGTTCAGGAACGGCTTTTGTGAGAATTAGAGTTGTGTTTTCAAACTATGCTGTTAACACTCTCGAAGTTCAAACTTGTAAGTGCCGGAATCCGCTTATTACTAACCGTTTTTAAATGTTTTCTTCTTATGGAAGCTCCGGAGCGGGATGATCGTGCAGATTCTTCTCATGCTCATGCCAACATCATCACTAATGGAAGTTCTATCCAAAAGCAACACAACAGTCAGAATGATTCTTCGTCAAATGAAAGAATCTACAAAGTTAAAGACTTAAAGAACTTCATCAGTACTGAATTCCAACGTCAAAGAGCGTGTGAGCATGTTGAAGAATGACGTGGAGACACTGTAGCGGCGAAGCAGACCTGAGGCAGACTTGATGCAAACAACAACATACTATCACTTTCATCACAAAGAACAATGATCAAAGAATAAAGTTAAAGATGACGTCAAAGCATAACTGTTCAAAGAAAACTATCTCTCTACACTGGGGAGATTGTTCGAATCAAGGCATTCCTTCTCACAAGAAAGAAGAATGTCAGAAGACGTCAAAGCTACTATTACATCAACGCCTTCACCGTCTTTCATCACCAACACTTGAGGGGGAGATTGTTGGAATCACTCCTAAACCTTAATTCAAGTGTTTGTTACTCATGTGTAATAGGTAGCTTATTATGGCCTTTATGTTTGTTTAAGGTCAAGCTTATGTAGAAGGCCCATAAGCTTAGGCCCATGTCCAATAAGGAAAAGGGAAGGAGTGGGAGTGTTGCTCTAGCTCCTTGCCTATAAATACTCTTGTATAACCCTCACTTGAGGGTTGGTTGTTCAAGTTATTTCTTTCACTCACTCTCTACGTATAATTGTTTCCTTTATATCGTGTGTGTGTGTTTGGATACTTGTTCAATCGCCTTTATCTCTTTCTAGTAAGCTTGTGTTGTAAAACTAGTGACCTAACAATATAGATTCTTTTTAGCTAAAAATTGTTGACTTGGTAATACATATCAATAGTTTAAGTTGAATTGGTAGCAAACAAAGGTACGTCATTAGAGTTGTTGTTTAATCTGATTTCTAATTTGTTCACTGTGGTTATTAAAGAGTTGCTATCTCTTTAAGTTTTTCATCCTCGCGTTATGTATCCTCTCCAATTTACTCTTAATAATATCAAATTTCAAGCCAAACTAATCTACTACTATACACAGCCCAAGAAAATAGCCCATCAGTATGAATTGTCAACCTATATTCCTTCGTCATCAACGGGTATTTTAGGTGCGGCCTCGTCTGTCACAAGTGCCTTAAGCATCATGAATCTTCAGAATCCGACATGAAATATGGACACATGTGCATCATTTCATCTCAATTCTCATACAAGTAAAGTAAATATTGTTTATAATAAGTGCTTATATCCATTTGTTTATGTTGGCGATGGTAAATCTATACCCGTTACCAAAACTGGTCATAACATCTTACCTACTCTTAATCATCATTTATACTTGCATAATGTTCTAGTCACCCAAATATCATCAAAAATCTTGTTTTTATTCGTCAATTTACTAGATATAATAATTGTACTGTTGAGTTCGATGCATTTGGTTTCTCTGTAAAGGATTTCTCAACGCGTCATATCCTCCTCAGATTTGATAGTTCAGGACATCTCTACCTGTCACCCAGCCTTCTCCTATTCCCCATGCTTTGTTTTCTGTTAGTTCTTCTACGTGGCACCAACGCCTCGGGCATCCGGGGTGAAGAAGTGTTACGTTCTCTTGTTTTTCGTCAATTTATTTCTTGTAATATAGGGAAGTCTCCTCATATTTCTCATGCTTGCCAGCTTGGCAAACATGTGAGATTTCCATTTTCTAGTTCAGATTCCATTGCTACTCGTTACTTTGAGATTGTTTACTCTGATATTTAGACTTCTCCTATTGTTGCTTCTAGTGGTTTTATATATTATGTGTTATATTTTTTTTATCACTATTCTTATTATTTGTGGATTTATCCTTTACGTACTAAATCTGAAATGTTTCAAGAATTCTTACATTTTCATTGTTATGTAAATGATCAATTTAAGTGTGACATTACGGCTTTTCAGTGTGACCATGGTGTTGACTTTGATAACACCATGGTTCTTAATTTGTTTTCTCAAAATGGCATTCAAATTAGATTTTCTTGCCCTAAAAACCTCACAACAAAATGGAAAGTCAGAACGGATGATTTGTACAATCAATAATGTTACCCCTTCTCTTTCAAGCTCGCCTTCCACCAACCTTGTGGGTCAAGGCCTTTATTGGAATCACTCCTAAACAGTATTTCAAGTATTTATATTTCATATGTAATAGGTAGCTTTATTATGGCCTTTATGTTTGTTTAAGGTCAAGCTTATGTAGAAGGCCCATAAGCTTAGGCCCAAGCCCACATAAGAAAGGATGGGAACTAGGAGTGTTGCCCTAGCTTCCCTCCTATAAATACTCTTGTAAACCCTCATTTGAGGGTTGGTTGTTCAAGTTCTTTTCTTTCACATATGCCTCACGCCTAACCGTATACTATATTGTGTGTGTGTGTGTGTTTGATACTTGTTCAATCGCCATCATCTCTTTCTCTATAACTTGTGTTTGTAAAACTAGTGACCTAACAATGGTATCAATCGCCTAATAGTTGGGTGAATCATTATTGCTTTTGAAGTGGGTTTTGGTCCTACGCGTAAGGCTAACGAGTGATACTTTGGTTCGCTTAAAAACACGTTTTTTACACTTTTTAATCCAAGATTCTTGTACTTTCAATGTTTTGAGGTGTTAAAATACTTGTTTTTGGCAAAAAGTTTCAAACTTTACGCGTGGATCTACGTTTTTAAGCTTGTTTTTGTTCGTGGGTGTCGTTCTACGCGTAACCCGTCTAGCAGTTTTGGTACATCAAATTTCACATTTTTTGTGTTCTTTTGGTACTATTGAAGCTATTCCATAACAAAAAACTGGTTTAGAAACACATTTGGGCAAAATCAAAGTTACGAGTAATCCTACGCGTATCAAAACCCTAAAATTACGCGTAAGATTTTCCTTGGTTTGATCTTCATTTTCCTGGTTTATTCCGTGTTTTCTTACTTGGATAAGTCTGAAAATACGTCGACTTTGGATATCTTTTGCACTGTGATAGTGTAAAAGATCATTTGGGCAAAAACTCTAAACTTACGCATAAGCATAAGCTTACGCGTAGAAATTCTACGCATAAGATTCACTTTACGCGTAAACTTAGGTCTACGCATAAGGTAATCCTACGCCTAACTTTCTACGCCTAACTTTTGCCTACGCATAACTTTAGTGCTTTTATCCTACTTACGCGTAAGCTAAAACCTACGCGTAACTCCGTATTGTTACGCGTAACTTTTGGTGTTTTTTACGCATAAGTACTACTTGGTTTCTTGTCTTTTCTACGCCTAAGGACAATTCATCAACAAAGATTCATTCGGCTACAAAGATCCATTTTTACTACACAAGTTCATCAACATGTCTCAACCACCATACTCTAACTATTTCTCTCACACTTATAATCATCAACAACAACAACAATTAACTCCACAACATCAACAATGGAATCAACAACAAGCTATTTATCAACAACAATTTAATCAGCAACATACTCCACAACTTGGTGCAATTCCACCACCACAAATGGTTCAAACACCGCCAAGTCTTCAAGTTCTACCCTACACAAACGATTTCAATCAACATCCATCAAGAAGCACTATGAAGGAACCCACTTGGTTTGCAAAGATGTGTGAAGCTTTATGCAGCCAACAATCAATTCATGAAGCTGGATCACTTGATAGACCTCCAATGCTCACTCCGGGAAATTACGATCAATGGGTGATAAGGTTCTTTAGGTTTTGTGATCTAAAGAAGCCACATGGAAAGTTCTTAAAGAAGGTTATCTTGGAAGGTCCATTTGAGATGCCTACTGTCATTGTACCCGGAGATCCAACTGTTGTTCCACCAAGAGATGAACAAACCAACATTGCTACTGTTGCAGATCTAAATCCAACAGAACTTCTTCACTATGAAGCTGATGAACTTGCAATGGAATACATCCTCTTAGGATTACCAAACCCAATTCTTCGTAGTGTTGATGCTCAAAAGACTGCACAAAAAATGTGGGATCATATTCGTCTACTTATGGAAGGATCTGTACTCAATCAGGAGGATTTGGAATCCAAAATTTACTTGGCTTATGAACACTTCATGATTGAACCTGGAGAGACACTAGAGTCCTATCATCATCAATTTTCAGACATCATCAATGATTTGGATAAACACAACATCATCATGCCAAGAATTGCAGTGAATACTAAGTTCCTAAGTAGTCTTGGTCCTGAATGGGAGAAGTATGTCATCTTTCTCCGTCAAGCGAAGAATATGCATCATTCTACTTATGGATTGTTGTACGATTACTTGAAGCCTCATGAAAAGGAAGTTGATTGGGAAAGGATTCTCCGTTCTCAAATTGCTAAACAGTCACATCCGGATAATCAACAACTTGCCTTGTATGCTCAACAGAATTATCCCTCTCAACCAGCAACTCAACCAACTGCTTCAAACACACCTTCACAGCAACAACCTCAATAAAATCAATTGGTTCCATACAGCAACAATGCTCAAGCATATGTCAGTGAAGCGACTGAGGAAACCGATCCGTTCGAAGCATTGCAACAAGGATTTGTGATGATTGCTAATGCTTTTGGCCGTTACACCAACAAATCCAACAATCGTATTCGTTCCTCATCTAACACATGGACTCAAGCTGTTGTGAACAATGGACGTGTTGAAGTTTAGAATCGTGATTATGGTCGTCAGATGGGCGGTGGTCAAGGGTTTAATGTTGTGGGTAGGAATAACAACAGAGCTCAAGTGGTGGAACAGGGAAATGCTCAGAATCGGCTAAATGGTCTTAGATGCTACAACTGCAATGAGAAGAGACACCTGGCTAATGCATGCCCAAAGCCAAGGACTAGGGGCAGTGCTTATTTCAAAGAGGCTTTACTTTTGGCTCTTAAGGATGAAGCTGGTGGATCTCTCACAGACAAAGAACAGAGCTTTATGGCAGATGCAGACTCGGATGATGATATGGAGGACTTGCAGGCCAATGCAGCTGTTATGTTGATGGCTAATATGCAAGAGTTACACATAAGTGAAACAGGCCCAGTGTATGACACTGATGGCTTGTCTCAGGTACCCGAACAAACCATCATCATATCTGAACTAATATCTCCATCAATATCTGAATCCGGCACGGCTCAGAATGTTCAAAATGAGTCATCCACATCTCATTCTGACGATTTTCAAATAAACCCCGTAGTTACATTTGACGATCCAGATGACCTTATGGTTTCCCTTGATAATCAAATTGACTCCGTGGTTATACTTGAGGATCTAAATAATGATCATGTTGTGACTCACGTTGAACATGATGAACATTTGCCTCATCCAGATCTTGTTCTGTTACTTAAAGACCAACAATCCAAAATTGCTGAATGTGTTGCATTAAATCAGTCATTAAAAAGTAAAAATACACTGTTAACCAAGGATTTTGAATGCTTACAAATGCAACTCAACTTTTTCAAAACTCATGAAAACCGTGAAAAAGGTTTTGAAGCCGCTTTTGCAAAATCTTATCAAAATGAAAAATATTTAGAGAGACAGATGCGTGATCTAACCGCCTCGAAGAATGCTTTGTTGTCTGAATTAGAACAACTGAAACACGAACATAAAAAGCAAATTAACGCTCTCACCTTGGAAAATCAAAAAGCTAAGGCTGAGTTGTTAAATTGTCAAAAACAGTTCTCCGCATACAAAAAGCATTCAACGAATCGGGTAGATGACCTTCTTGAAGAAATTATCGGCTTGCAAAACAAACTTACAGAGTTTAAAACTGTTGTTTACAAACATGGTGAATCAGTAACAGCTATTGAAAAGTTTACCTTAAAACCCAATCCAGAAGGATATGGAAAAAATCTAGCTGATTACAAACCAAAGCTTTCACTAAAAACATTCAAAACAACTCCTGAAGTTTCCAGTGCAGAATACAAAATTGATAATACTGTCATGAATGTTGTTGAATACCATCGTCAAGAGGAATTAGATGCAGAAGACGAGAGTCGATCAAAATTAAAAAATGTTGTTTACAACAAACCTTTTAATTATAAAAACGCGGTCACTTTCGTCACACCAACGGATTCTTCTAACACACCAAGGGTTATCATCAAAACACCTGAGTCTTCTAATGTTAATCCCAAAACAGATTTTGCACAAACTTATGGTCCTTTACCTTCCATTAGTGAAGTAAACTCACAACCTGAAAATAGAAAAATTCTTCGATATTTTGACATTTTCATGGCTGACCTCAAAATTTTACAACATGAGATAGAATATCGATCTGAAATCAAAGTTGAACATTTTCAATCGCCTCTGGCGTGAGAACAAAGAGACATTTTTCAGAAAAATCTTTTACCTAATGTTAAAAACTTGAAAAGTTGTGCAATTGCCTAGGAAAAGGATTTTCATAAGGAACTTGGGGTAATGAAAAACGTTTTCGAGAAAACAGAAACATCTATTTCTAACACAAAACGCAAAAAGAAACTGTTGAGAAAAGATGTTGATCGACTCTTGGAAGATGTTATCTGTGCTGATATCCATAATGTTGTGTTACTTCATGCTTTGCCATTTGCTTCTGATTACATCTCTGCTGATATTGTTGAAACTATTGTAACTGTTGAGAACACCGATAATGTGCTTCAGATCGAGTCTTTAAAAGCTGAAAATAAACGATTACTCACTGAAATTTACAATGCAAAACGTTGTCTTCATTGGTGTGGAAAATATATTCACAATCATCAACTTAGTTTTCAAAAGAAAATCGCTAAGTTGAGTGCAAAATCTTCTGATCCTAAAATTGAGCAACTGGATGATCAAAACGTGTCTTTGAAAAGTCAAATCTCAAAATATGAACAAGAACTTTTAAAAGTTAAACAGGAATATGGTGTCATATTTGATTTACTCAAAAAGACTCGACTTGAAGCATCAAACGAACTTGATCACTATCTTGCTCACACTAGAGATGTCATGAATTTTGCTGGAAATATTCGTTCTGAAAATCAAGATCTGATTCACACTATCTCTAAGTTACGGGAAATGTTAGGAAAGTATGAACTACTTCCGCCTACTGTGATTAAGAGATTAGCACCAGTCACACTTAGTAATCGTGAACCTAGAATTCCCACTGCCAAATCACAAGTTGCTAATGTGTTTCCATCTACTGAAATACGAATAGTTGCATCTTTTCCAAACGTCCGCACTTCACAGTCTAGGAGCACTCAAACGAAGAATAGGAAGTTGCGACCTAAGAAAAGATCAATAAGGAATGCTAAAGTAGAAGAACACCCTAGGACTCTGAATAAAAATCATGTTGCTTCCACTATAGATGTTACGTCTGGCAAATGTAATAGAAATAGTGATGTAACGAATGCTAAACCGTTAAGTACTTTTGATATTCAGTCTGATGCACCTTGTGTTATTTGTCAGAAGAGTATGAATTCTGATTGTCATGACAAATGTGTTGCTAAAGCTATAATCTCTCGATTACGAAATCCTAAGAATCGGAATACCTCTAGACCCACTAATCATTCTAAGTTTGTGCTTGGTAGACCGCCTTCTTTAGATTCTAAGGCAACCATTGCTATCACAGTAGCTCCCGCTTCACCTCCTAAGAATGTAGTACCACCTAGTGCTTTCACTAAGACTAAAGCAAAGAGTAGTTATAGATGGCAGAAATGGATATACAACACACTAGGATTTAAATGGATACCTAAAATTATCAATGTGTGTCTGTCTAACATACCTGCTTCGGAACCCTCTAACATTTCGAGTTCCACATCTACTTCTATTCCATCTGTGTCGTCTGTGTGTAATGCAGGTGATACAGATCATTCTCTGGATTGTTGATAGCGGATGTTCCCGACACATGACAGGCAACCTTAAACTGTTATCAAACTTTATTGCAAAGTTCATTGGCACTGTCAGATTCGGGAACGATCACTTCGCAGCTATCATGGGCTACGGAGATTATGTCAATGGGAACATCGAAATCAGCAGGGTTTACTATGTGGAAGGCCTCGGTCACAATCTGTTTTCAGTAGGTCAATTTTGTGATGGAGATTTGGAGGTTGCTTTCAGGGAGAAAACTTGTTTCATTCGTGATCTACAAGGAAATGACCTTATGTCTGGCTCGCGTAATTCTAGTCTCTACACTATCTCTATGCAAGACATGGTTGCTTCCTCTCCCATCTGCTTACTTTCTAAGGCAACATCAACAAAATCCTGGCTATGGCACCGTCGTCTCTCACATCTAAACTTTCAAACCATCACCAACCTTGCTCGACACAAACTAGTTGAAGGACTCCCACGATTCCGGTATTCAAAAGATCACCTTTGCTCAGCCTGTGAACAAGATAAAAGCACTCGTGCTCATTTTCCTTCAAAGGTGGAACACAACTCTCAGCATGTACTACATCTTCTTCACATGGATTTGTGTGGCCCGATGCGCGTGCAAACGATCAATGGCAAATGCTAGATCTTAGTAATTGTTGATGACTACTAACGATGGACTTGGGTCTACTTGCTTCGTAGCAAAGACCAAGCTCCACAAATGATCATCACCTTTCTCACAAAAATACAGGTTCAGCTCCGCAACACCGTCAGAATAATCAGAACAGACAAAGGAACTGAATTTGTTAACAAAACCCTTCGTGAATTCTATGAGAAAGTGGGAATTCAGCATCAAACATCTATTGCACGTACACCTGAACAAAACGGAGTTGTTGAAAGACGAAACCGAACGTTAGTGGAAGCTGCAAGAACAATGTTAATCAATGCTAAACTTCCAGATTACTTATGGGCAGAAGCTGTATCTACTGCATGCTATACTCAAAACCGTTCTATGATCACAAAACGCCACAACAAAACACCTTTCGAGCTTGTCCACAACTATAAACCGAACCTCAAACACTTTCATGTATTTGGATCCCTTTGCTATCCGAATAATGATCGTGATGATTTTGGAAAGCTCAAAGCTAAAGCTGATATTGGAGTCTTTATTGGATACTATGACAATTCTAAAGGTTTCCGAATCTGGAATCGTCGAACTAAGGAGGTAATGGAAACGATTCATGCTCATTTAGATGAACTCACGGAAATGGCTTCTGAGTATAACAGCTTAGAACTTGGTCACAACCGTTTAAACTTCCCTCAACCCCCATCATCAGCTGAACAAAGCCCCCAGCTCACTCGTCAACAAATGGAAAGGTTATTTGCTCCTCTGTTCTGTGACGATATTGATGAACGTGCTCCAGGTGTATCCGCTGTTTCCGCTGCACAACCTGATAATATTCCTATACCTGATACACCTGCTACAACAACTACTGTTGAAGATGCACCTACACCAGTTGACTCCAACACAACAGTTGAACACACCGCTTCCAACAATGATGAACCAGCTGATGATATTCTGAATGAAGTACCCCCACCTGCAGATTTTGATCCAAATGCGTTCTTCAACCCGTTTGCTAATGAGACTGCTGCACCAGATGTCGCGGAATCTTCAACAAACCATTTGAATCCTCAGAATCTGCACAATGTATACCAATGATGAGTGTCTAAATACTCATCATTTTTATAATATCTAGACTACAAAATCATCTGAAAACACTTAGAAATGCATCAAAATGATAAAAATATCACAAATAAGTGTTTTATGTGTTTTAAATGCAAAAACATCAAAATCAGATGAAAAACATATCAAGTTTGCAAAATTGGCAGTTTTAGTCCCCCAAGTTTCAAAAGTTGTCAAAAACAGTCCCTGGTATATCAAAATAGAGAAAAATGTCATTTAAGGTCCATGGGATTCAAAAGTTGTTAAAACAAACCCTTCAAAGTTTAAAATTTGCAAAATTACAACTTTGGTCCCTCAAGTTTGAAAAATGTCATAAATGGCCCTTGGAATTTTGAAATTGTCAAGTTTGGTCCTTGTACTATGGAAGCTTGTTAGTTTTGGTCCCTTGAAATAACTTTGCATAATTGACAGGATTGGTCCTTGATTTTCAGAAAATTGCATAACAAGTCCTTGTTATTATAAGCCTTTACACCATTTAGACCCTTGTCAACAATTGTGACCCTTGCCTATCCTTGGACCCCCTGTCATTTGCATTTTGAACCCCCTTCCAATATTTAACACCCGGTCAACTCCTCTGGTCAAATAAAGACCTTGGCGCCAAAGTCCTTCCCCTTCACCTGCTACCCTGCTATCACTCAAGCCACCATTCCCCCAGCTCACTCTTTCCACACCTTTGTCCCCTCCACCTCCACCACAAAACAAGAATCATTAAATGATCCTTCCCCCTTAACACTCAATCCTTCCACCTGGCTAAAACCATTTCCTGCCAAAAATGATCCTGTGGCCAAAAATCACTCAAAGCATCCAATGGCCCAAATAAGTGGTGGGATCAGCTCAGAAACAAGTGGGGAAGAATTTTCAGATATAAAGAGAAGCTAGAGGAGAGAAGAAGGCAGTTAGCTAGTTTTATCTTTTTTCTTTAATGTCGTTTTTTAATAAAATGTTTTAGTTTTAGTTAAAATGTTGTAATTCTAGTTTCAATATATCACATGTAAGTGAAAACATCATTGTATGAGCTTTTGAGTTTCAATTCAAGTCTTTATATAAATTCCAAGTTCATAGCTTACTGTGGAAATTTTCAGTTTTAAATTTTATGTACAAGCTTCTCATGAGCTTATGTTAAAATCAAATAAGCTCCTTTAAGCTTATTTTAGTCTTTGGTAAGCTTGCAATCAAGTTTTAAGTAGTTTTGTAACATGGTCAATAAAAGTCAAACTTGTGCAGTTGGATGTGGAAATGGATAATGGGGTTGTTGCAGAGCCTTGGATGGGGTTTAAATAGACTAGTTTAGATAGGTTTGGTTTGGTTTTAGCCTGCAAACAAGCTGGATCTTTTGTGAGTATTGTTTGTCTCATTTTCAATTTTAGTTCTATTTTTGCATAGTAAGCTTGTATCTGTATCTGTGTTTGATTTTAGTTCCTACTTGCTTCTTTAGTGTTAATAAGGGTATTTAGACTTAGTTTGATCCGTATTACATGTTGGATCAGTAGTTGGTATATGTTTAAGTTCGTATCAGTTATAACAAGGGTGTTTGGAATTGTTGATTTATCTGTGATTTGGGTTTGGTTAGTGGTTTATGATTGCTGCTTTATGTTTATTAAACTCACTTATACTCATTGCAGTCTACATATAATCTTTGCATACATTCAATAGTCAAAATAACAGTACACTGTCTTTATCAGCTTAACTGATAAGATTTTATAAAAGCAAAAACCTATTTGGTGTTCAAAATTCATAGAACTTGCTTGTTTCAGTTTGATTTCATCATAACATATCATTTTCAGTTCACAAATCTAGATCAAATCTCATATTAGTCAAACTTTTAATTCTTTCAAAAAAAGGTCAGAAACATGAAATCCTGTTTTGAGCCAAAATAGGGTGATTTTTCTTGGCCTCATCTTTAGGCCAATTTAAGTGAAACTTGTTGTGTTTAAAAGTTCAACTGGTCTAATTTGTCATTAGCATTTTTATACATTTTTGTGATTTTTGTATAAGTCTCAAATGGTCTTGTCTTTTGGGTCTCATGTCCCCTGTGCACAAGCTCAGTTCTAACTGAGCTTGCACAGGTTTGTGCAGAGCTTGTATTAAGCTCATCAAAGCTTTTCTAGGTTTCATCTTTGGACTGCAGATAGCCAACCAGGTCTAGATTGAGTTCCAACTTTTCATTTTGATTTTCAGCTTATTTTGAAGCTTATGCTTATGTCCAAACTTAGTGGCCTCACCACTGTTTTAGTTCATTTAGCCAAAATCTCAAATCTGTTGAGCTTGTTGTTTAGAGGTCTAAGCTTGTGAAAACTTGTTGCATTTGGGTTCTTTTAGCTTATGTAAGCTTCTGTGATCAGTGGGTGGTCTTGGATTTTCATTTGCTTATTTGAAGTGCTTATTTCATAAGCACTTTACATAGCAGTTACATATTCTACCACACAACCTACTGTTTTTCCATTTTTCTTAGTTTCATAATATTATTTTAAGCTTATCTTGAATTTTTCAGATTTTTCCATCACTGTTTAGTATTTTTTTCTTTATTTAAAATAGTTTTTAAGTCTTTTTAAATAGTTTTTAATACAAATAAATCAGAAAAAGCTTAAAAAATTATGTTTTCAATTTTCATAGATTAAGATAAATATAAAAGTCATAAAAAGTATTTTTCCATAATTTTCTTGGTTTAAATAGTATTTTCTAGCATTTTAATTAGTTTTAAATAGTATTAAATTAATAATAAATATATAAAAAGTCTAAAAAATATATTTTCAGTTTTAAAATAAGTTTTATCATATTTTAGATTTTTCTAAGTTATAATTTCATTTTTCTAGGTTAATTTTGTATTTTCTTATATTTTAAGTGCATTTTAAATACTTAAAAATAGTTTTTAATTAATAATAATTAGATAATTAGTTATAAAAAATAATTTTCTTTTTCCAAATATTTTCTTTTATATTTAGGATTGTAAAAATGTATTTTTCATATCCGTAGGAATTTTCCTTCTTTATTTTCACGTTTTATTTCGTACGTTTACGTAATTTTATTTAAACGTAAGTTTTAAGTTTTAAGTTTTAAACGTTCATCATTTTAAATATAGTGATAGCGTTTATTTAATATATTTTATCTTTTTAATTTTCTTAATTTGCATTTAAGTCGCTTTATTTTATAAACTTTTTTAGTAGTGTAATTATCCATCCAATTCCTTACTGATCACTATCATTAGTGATCATTCTATCGTCTGATCAAGTGTTTACACACCATTGAGTCTCCGTGGGACTAAACGACCCGGGAATTCACTATATTCTCCAGGACTTCATTGTATTTGTGTTTTAAGCAGTTTTAAGTCTCTTACGGTTAGCCATTCACAAGTGGCTAGCTTGTGTGATTAGACTTGACCAGTTTAGCACAGATCAAATTTTGGCGCCGCTGCCGGGGAGGCTTTAGCGTGTGTTAAACCTTTTTCAGATCCATTCTTGCACATACCCCATCTTTTGTAAAAAGTTTTTTGTAAAGTTTTCAAAAATCCAAAAAGTTCATTAACACTTTTCCTGAAGTGTTATCAACACCAAAAATATTTTCATTCTTTTTTTTTGCAGCATATTTTTCAAAAATCCAAAAATATCCATCTTTACCCTCTCGCATCTTTTGATTCTACATTTCCCTTACCCTCTAATCTGTTTAATTCTTCATTCCTTATCTTCTTTAACCGTTTAATTCTCCATTCCTTATCCTCTTATCCGTTTAATTCTTTATGTCATGGTATTTGACATGTTCCTGGTGTGGAGGTCCATTTAACGGTGGAAATTGTCGGCGATGTACCAATGTGAGTTTCGGAGACAAGTTTGTCGGTAATCCCAATCCCATTTCAAATAATGAAACACCCGATTTTTCCTACCTACCTCCACAACCCCAGTATGAATCCTACTCATGCGAGTTTTGTGGGAATGATTCTCATTACGGTTTTGATTGTCCACCACGGGTTCCGCTTGTCTATGAGCCGGAACCATGTTACAATCAGAACTTTGGTGAAAGTTATTTTCCCAATTCTCTCTTTTGTGAGAATTGCGGGGGTCCTCATGCGACTTTTGAATGTCAACCGATGAATCAAAATTTTCACAATTCCAATTCTCCCGGTTTTGACAATTTCCAACCCCCACAGTATTCCATCAGTCATCAGACTTCCGAGCCTTCACAGCATCTCAATGATTACGAGGAGTGTAATCTTCCACAAAGTTCTGAAGAAATACGCATTCGAAAGAAACTACAAATGAAAAGAATGGTATGTAAGCTTCAGCAGATGAACATAAGAATCCGATATGATGACGATGATGATGAGGATAGTATTCAAATGAGGGAATATTATGAGGACGACGAGGAGAGTGTTATTCCTTTGAAAGATATCATTTCTCAACTCCCTCAGTCTATTGCTATCACACCTATCTTACCTATTATTGCTTCCAAAGACTCTCTCATAATGGGGGACGAGCCTCCTAGCACTATTCCAGAAATGGAATCGTCTAGTGTTGAGAGCCTTGTTCCAACCCCAAGTGAGTCCGAGGTTATCTCCGGTAATATGTGTGATGAGCCTCTTAATGATGATTCTTCTCCTCCTCTTGACATTCCATATGATCATGTCGAGATGTTCTCCGATTCTGATAACGATTGTACTTCGTTTGACGATTCTTTATCCTATGGAGACATCGATTATGTCGAGGAGCTACCTTCTGAGCTAGTTAGCTTAAAGGAAGTAAGAGATTCTGATGATCTGGAAATTGAGGACGAGATACTTCGTGAAAAATTGTTCAATATAAATCTCCTCGTTTCTAAGATCGAATCATTCTGTGCTAAGTCAGCTTCATCTCCTATCCCCGTTGTGGATAGTGACTCTACATTGGACAAGCCCGAAACATCTCCTGAACTTGAGGCTTTTTCCAATGATTCTCTTCATGAAGAGTTCTCCGGTGAACTCTCTCATGACATATCTCCTCCGGAATATGATCATTTCTATTTTGATCTTGAGGATGATATTGGCTCGGAGGAAGGTGTACTCTATCATAAGAGTTTGCTTATTAATGATACTACCTTCACCCTTCCTCCCGACATGTCTACATTTGAGGATGAAGAATGGATCTTGATTGTTATCAACATCTTTCTTCCATTCCTCACATATGATGTGACTTCCTCTCTTCTTCACTCCTTCGGGAGTGAGGACACTATCTTTGACCCTGGCATTTTCATTTATCATCTGTGAGCCGGGTCTTTCTCTGTATATCTCGTCGGTGTGGAACTTTCACGTGCTTCAAATGTTTGTCCAAACATCTTGAATGAAAGTCCGATGGAGATTGTTTCTTCCACTTTGCTTCCCCATGAACAAATGAATTCGGGTCGAGTCAAGCTAGCGACTCAGAAATCAAAAACAGTAGCACACACCATATGGGTTTTCACCCATATTTCTGACTTCTTACCCCTTTTTACCACCTAAGTGTGGGGGTGATGCCCCACATGTTATATATATACATATCTCTCTAAAAAAAAAAAAAAAAAAAATCTTTCTAAATAATGGCCGTAGTATTTCCCTTTTACGTTCTTTGTTTCGGCATAACCGCCGGTACTTTGAATATTGAGGGCAATATTCATTTCTAAGTGTGGGGGGGAATTCTCACGAATTTCATGTATTATCCACCCAATTCCCCCGTTTTTGGCCAAATTTTTTTTTTTTGAGTAAGTGTTCTACACTTACTCATCTTGGTTATCAGTCCGCCATGTCTAATAAACATAATGATTGGCTAATCCAGGAGCAAACGGCTCTTGGTAAAGATATATCAAATCCGTTTACGGCTTGCAATTTGCCCAAAATTGTATGGTATTCAACTCACCGTATCCTAAAAAGTGAAGAGTTGGCTAGCCCGCAAGGTTATGGCTTGTGGTAAAGGCAGTGGAAAAGCCATAATTGGTAATCAGCTCACCAAAGATAATATTGATAATTTATCTAAGAGTTGGCTAGTCCAGAGCAAATGGCTTCTGGTAAAGACAAATCAAATCCGTTTACAGCTTATGATTTGCTCAAAATCATTTGGTTATCAGTGTACCAAGGTTCTTACTTGAACTGAAACATTTGGCTACTCCAGAAGTGATGGCTTTTGGTAAAGAGTTTTTAAAATCCATTAAAAGTTCAAATCATTGCTAGGGACTAGCAATATCTTAGTGTGGGGGATTGATGAGTGTCTAAATACTCATCATTTTTATAATATCTAGACTGCAAAATCATCTGAAAACACTTAGAAATGCATCAAAATGATAAAAATATCACAAATAAGTGTTTTATGTGTTTTAAATGCAAAAACATCAAAATCAGATGAAAAACATATCAAGTTTGCAAAATTGGCAGTTTTAGTCCCCCAAGTTTCAAAAGTTGTCAAAAACAGTCCCTGGTATATCAAAATAGAGAAAAATGTCATTTAAGGTCCATGGGATTCAAAAGTTGTTAAAACAAACCCTTCAAAGTTTAAAATTTGCAAAATTACAACTTTGGTCCCTCAAGTTTGAAAAATGTCATAAATGGCCCTTGGAATTTTGAAATTGTCAAGTTTGGTCCTTGTACTATGGAAGCTTGTCAGTTTTGGTCCCTTGAAATAACTTTGCATAATTGACAGGATTGGTCCTTGATTTTCAGAAAATTGCATAACAAGTCCTTGTTATTATAAGCCTTTACACCATTTAGACCCTTGTCAACAATTGTGACCCTTGCCTATCCTTGGACCCCCTTTCATTTGCATTTTGAACCCCCTTCCAATATTTAACACCCGGTCAACTCCTCTGGTCAAATAAAGACCTTGGCGCCAAAGTCCTTCCCCTTCACCATCTACCCTGCTATCACTCAAGCCACCATTCCCCCAGCTCACTCTTTCCACACCTTTGTCCCCTCCACCTCCACCACAAAACAAGAATCATTAAATGATCCTTCCCCCTTAACACTCAATCCTTCCACCTGGCTAAAACCATTTCCCGCCAAAAATGATCCTGTGGCCAAAAATCACTCAAAGCATCCAATGGCCCAAATAAGTGGTGGGATCAGCTCAGAAACAAGTGGGGAAGAATTTTCAGATATAAAGAGAAGCTAGAGGAGAGAAGAAGGCAGTTAGCTAGTTTTATCTTTTTTCTTTAATGTCGTTTTTTAATAAAATGTTTTAGTTTTAGTTAAAATGTTGTAATTCTAGTTTCAATATATCACATGTAAGTGAAAACATCATTGTATGAGCTTTTGAGTTTCAATTCAAGTCTTTATATAAATTCCAAGTTCATAGCTTACTGTGGAAATTTTCAGTTTTAAATTTTATGTACAAGCTTCTCATGAGCTTATGTTAAAATCAAATAAGCTCCTTTAAGCTTATTTTAGCCTTTGGTAAGCTTGCAATCAAGTTTTAAGTAGTTTTGTAACATGGTCAATAAAAGTCAAACTTGTGCAGTTGGATGTGGAAATGGATAATGGGGTTGTTGCAGAGCCTTGGATGGGGTTTAAATAGACTAGTTTAGATAGGTTTGGTTTGGTTTTAGCCTGCAAACAAGCTGGATCTTTTGTGAGTATTGTTTGTCTCATTTTCAATTTTAGTTCTATTTTTGCATAGTAAGCTTGTATCTGTATCTGTGTTTGATTTTAGTTCCTACTTGCTTCTTTAGTGTTAATAAGGGTATTTAGACTTAGTTTGATCCTTATTACATGTTGGATCAGTAGTTGGTATATGTTTAAGTTCGTATCAGTTATAACAAGGGTGTTTGGAATTGTTGATTTATCTGTGATTTGGGTTTGGTTAGTGGTTTATGATTGCTGCTTTATGTTTATTAAACTCACTTATACTCATTGCAGTCTACATATAATCTTTGCATACATTCAATAGTCAAAATAACAGTACACTGTCTTTATCAGCTTAACTGATAAGACTTTATAAAAGCAAAAAGCTATTTGGTGTTCAAAATTCATAGAACTTGCATGTTTCAGTTTGATTTCATCATAACATATCATTTTCAGTTCACAAATCTAGATCAAATCTCATATTAGTCAAACTTTTAATTCTGTCAAAAAAAGGTCAAAAACATGAAATCCTGTTTTGAGCCAAAATAGGGTGATTTTTCTTGGCCTCATCTTTAGGCCAATTTAAGTGAAACTTGTTGTGTTTAAAAGTTCAACTGGTCTAATTTGTCATTAGCATTTTTATACATTTTTGTGATTTTTGTATAAGTCTCAAATGGTCTTGTCTTTTGGGTCTCATGTCCCCTGTGCACAAGCTCAGTTCTAACTGAGCTTGCACAAGTTTGTGCAGAGCTTGTATTAAGCTCATCAAAGCTTTTCTAGGTTTCATCTTTGGACTGCAGATAGCCAACCAGGTCTAGATTGAGTTCCAACTTTTCATTTTGATTTTCAGCTTATTTTGAAGCTTATGCTTATGTCCAAACTTAGTGGCCTCACCACTGTTTTAGTTCATTTAGCCAAAATCTCAAATCTGTTGAGCTTGTTGTTTAGAGGTCTAAGCTTGTGAAAACTTGTTGCATATGGGTTCTTTAAGCTTATGTAAGCTTCTGTGATCAGTGGGTGGTCTTGGATTTTCATTTGCTTATTTGAAGTGCTTATTTCATAAGCACTTTACATAGCAGTTACATATTCTACCACACAACCTACTGTTTTTCCATTTTTCTTAGTTTCATAATATTATTTTAAGCTTATCTTGAATTTTTCAGATTTTTCCATCACTGTTTAGTATTTTTCTTTATTTAAAATAGTTTTTAAGTCTTTTTAAATAGTTTTTAATACAAATAAATCAGAAAAAGCTTAAAAAATTATGTTTTCAATTTTCATAGATTAAGATAAATATAAAAGTCATAAAAAGTATTTTTCCATAATTTTCTTGGTTTAAATAGTATTTTCTAGCATTTTAATTAGTTTTAAATAGTATTAAATTAATAATAAATATATAAAAAGTCTAAAAAATATATTTTCAGTTTTAAAATAAGTTTTATCATATTTTAGATTTTTCTAAGTTATAATTTCATTTTTCTAGGTTAATTTTGTATTTTCTTATATTTTAAGTGCATTTTAAATACTTAAAAATAGTTTTTCATTAATAATAATTAGATAATTAGTTATAAAAAATAATTTTCTTTTTCCAAATATTTTCTTTTATATTTAGGATTGTAAAAATGTATTTTTCATATCCGTAGGAATTTTCCTTCTTTATTTTCACGTTTTATTTCGTACGTTTACGTAATTTTATTTAAACGTAAGTTTTAAGTTTTAAGTTTTAAACGTTCATCATTTTAAATATAGTGATAGCGTTTATTTAATATATTTTATCTTTTTAATTTTCTTAATTTGCATTTAAGTCGCTTTATTTTATAAACTTTTTCAGTAGTGTAATTATCCATCCAATTCCTTACTGATCACTATCATTAGTGATCATTCTATCGTCTGATCAAGTGTTTACACACCATTGAGTCTCCGTAGGACTAAACGACCCGGGAATTCACTATATTCTCCAGGACTTCATTGTATTTGTGTTTTAAGCAGTTTTAAGTCTCTTACGGTTAGCCATTCACAAGTGGCTAGCTTGTGTGATTAGACTTGACCAGTTTAGCACAGATCAAATTTTGGCGCCGCTGCCGGGGAGGCTTTAGCGTGTGTTAAACCTTTTTCAGATCCATTCTTGCACATACCCCATCTTTTGTAAAAAGTTTTTTGTAAAGTTTTCAAAAATCCAAAAAGTTCATTAACACTTTTCCTGAAGTGTTATCAACACCAAAAATATTTTCATTCTTTGTTTTTGCAGCATATTTTTCAAAAATCCAAAAATATCCATCTTTACCCTCTCGCATCTTTTGATTCTACATTTCCCTTACCCTCTAATCTGTTTAATTCTTCATTCCTTATCTTCTTTAACCGTTTAATTCTCCATTCCTTATCCTCTTATCCGTTTAATTCTTTATGTCATGGTATTTGACATGTTCCTGGTGTGGAGGTCCATTTAACGGTGGAAATTGTCGGCGATGTACCAATGTGAGTTTCGGAGACAAGTTTGTCGGTAATCCCAATCCCATTTCAAATAATGAAACACCCGATTTTTCCTACCTACCTCCACAACCCCAGTATGAATCCTACTCATGCGAGTTTTGTGGGAATGATTCTCATTACGGTTTTGATTGTCCACCACGGGTTCCGCTTGTCTATGAGCCGGAACCATGTTACAATCAGAACTTTGGTGAAAGTTATTTTCCCAATTCTCTCTTTTGTGAGAATTGC
>BPTQ01000005.1:222324160-222458994 GCA_019973895.1 Chrysanthemum seticuspe
CGAATTTTATTATAATACTTTGATTCTTTTTACCTTTTTGTCATCCAACACACTATCTTATACATTGACGATACATTTCACGAATACTTTATTCGTGAAGTTTATTCGTTTACTTTTAGGTTCTGGTGGGTGACTAGTGTCTTCGAATGTATTCGATTTTCTTGGGTTTACGTTGTTCAAAAGTGTTCGAATCTGGAGATTTGTTGTTCGAGTTGTCTAAACTCTAAAACCGATTTACTTGATTTTGTCACCACTCCGGTGATTCAAACCTGTATTCGTATTCGAAGTATTATTCGACTTTTAGTTTTACTTTTCAACCTTGAGTTAGATCTGGACCAACCGATAGACGTCAGGTTTCTACTTTGGATCTTTTCGAAACTACTCGAATTATGTTCGAGACGTGTTTGGACACGTTCGAGTCAATCTTGACTCGAACACGTGTCCCCTGTACTCTGGTGATTTTTGTATAAGTCTCAAATGGTCTTGTCTTTTGGGTCTCATGTCCCCTGTGCACAAGCTCAGTTCTAACTGAGCTTGCACAGGTTTGTGCAGAGCTTGTATTAAGCTCATCAAAGCTTTTCTAGGTTTCATCTTTGGACTGCAGATAGCCAACCAGGTCTAGATTGAGTTCCAACTTTTCATTTTGATTTTCAGCTTATTATGAAGCTTATGCTTATGTCCAAACTTAGTGGCCTCACCACTGTTTTAGTTCATTTAGCCAAAATCTCAAATCTGTTGAGCTTGTTGTTTAGAGGTCTAAGCTTGTGAAAACTTGTTGCATTTGGGTTCTTTTAGCTTATGTAAGCTTCTGTGATCAGTGGGTGGTCTTGGATTTTCATTTGCTTATTTGAAGTGCTTATTTCATAAGCACTTTACATAGCAGTTACATATTCTATCACACAACCTACTGTTTTTCCATTTTTCTTAGTTTCATAATATTATTTTAAGCTTATCTTGAATTTTTCAGATTTTTCCATCACTGTTTAGTATTTTTCTTTATTTAAAATAGTTTTTAAGTCTTTTTAAATAGTTTTTAATACAAACAAATCAGAAAAAGCTTAAAAAATTATGTTTTCAATTTTCATAGATTAAGATAAATATAAAAGTCATAAAAAGTATTTTTCCATAATTTTCTTGGTTTAAATAGTATATTCTAGCATTTTAATTAGTTTTAAATAGTATTAAATTAATAATAAATATATAAAAAGTCTAAAAAATATATTTTCAGTTTTAAAATAAGTTTTATCATATTTTAGATTTTTCTAAGTTATAATTTCATTTTTCTAGGTTAATTTTGTATTTTCTTATATTTTAAGTGCATTTTAAATAATTAAAAATAGTTTTTAATTAATAATAATTAGATAATTAGTTATAAAAAATAATTTTCTTTTTCCAAATATTTTCTTTTATATTTAGGATTGTAAAAATGTATTTTTCATATCCGTAGGAATTTTCCTTCTTTATTTTCACATTTTATTTCGTACGTTTACGTAATTTTATTTAAACGTAAGTTTTAAGTTTTAAGTTTTAAACGTTCATCATTTTAAATATAGTGATAGCGTTTATTTAATATATTTTATCTTTTTAATTTTCTTAATTTGCATTTAAGTCGCTTTATTTTATAAACTTTTTCAGTAGTGTAATTATCCATCCAATTCCTTACTGATCACTATCATTAGTGATCATTCTATCGTCTGATCAAGTGTTTACACACCATTGAGTCTCCGTGGGACTAAACGACCCGGGAATTCACTATATTCTCCAGGACTTCATTGTATTTGTGTTTTAAGCAGTTTTAAGTCTCTTACGGTTAGCCATTCACAAGTGGCTAGCTTGTGTGATTAGACTTGACCAGTTTAGCACAGATCAAATTTTGGCGCCGCTGCCGGGGAGGCTTTAGCGTGTGTTAAACCTTTTTCAGATCCATTCTTGCACATACCCCATCTTTTGTAAAAAGTTTTTTGTAAAGTTTTCAAAAATCCAAAAAGTTCATTAACACTTTTCCTAAAGTGTTATCAACACCAAAAATATTTTCATTCTTTGTTTTTGCAGCATATTTTTCAAAAATCCAAAAATATCCATCTTTACCCTCTCGCATCTTTTGATTCTACATTTCCCTTACCCTCTAATCTGTTTAATTCTTCATTCCTTATCTTCTTTAACCGTTTAATTCTCCATTCCTTATCCTCTTATCCGTTTAATTCTTTATGTCATGGTATTTGACATGTTCCTGGTGTGGAGGTCCATTTAACGGTGGAAATTGTCGGCGATGTACCAATGTGAGTTTCGGAGACAAGTTTGTCGGTAATCCCAATCCCATTTCAAATAATGAAACACCCGATTTTTCCTACCTACCTCCACAACCCCAGTATGAATCCTACTCATGCGAGTTTTGTGGGAATGATTCTCATTACGGTTTTGATTGTCCACCACGGGTTCCGCTTGTCTATGAGCCGGAACCATGTTACAATCAGAACTTTGGTGAAAGTTATTTTCCCAATTCTCTCTTTTGTGAGAATTGCGGGGGTCCTCATGCGACTTTTGAATGTCAACCGATGAATCAAAATTTTCACAATTCCAATTCTCCCGGTTTTGACAATTTCCAACCCCCACAGTATTCCATCAGTCATCAGACTTCCGAGCCTTCACAGCATCTCAATGATTACGAGGAGTGTAATCTTCCACAAAGTTCTGAAGAAATACGCATTCGAAAGAAACTACAAATGAAAAGAATGGTATGTAAGCTTCAGCAGATGAACATAAGAATCCGATATGATGACGATGATGATGAGGATAGTATTCAAATGAGGGAATATTATGAGGACGACGAGGAGAGTGTTATTCCTTTGAAAGATATCATTTCTCAACTCCCTCAGTCTATTGCTATCACACCTATCTTACCTATTATTGCTTCCAAAGACTCTCTCATAATGGGGGACGAGCCTCCTAGCACTATTCCAGAAATGGAATCGTCTAGTGTTGAGAGCCTTGTTCCAACCCCAAGTGAGTCCGAGGTTATCTCCGGTAATATGTGTGATGAGCCTCTTAATGATGATTCTTCTCCTCCTCTTGACATTCCATATGATCATGTCGAGATGTTCTCCGATTCTGATAACGATTGTACTTCGTTTGACGATTCTTTATCCTATGGAGACATCGATTATGTCGAGGAGCTACCTTCTGAGCTAGTTAGCTTAAAGGAAGTAAGAGATTCTGATGATCTGGAAATTGAGGACGAGATACTTCGTGAAAAATTGTTCAATATAAATCTCCTCGTTTCTAAGATCGAATCATTCTGTGCTAAGTCAGCTTCATCTCCTATCCCCGTTGTGGATAGTGACTCTACATTGGACAAGCCCGAAACATCTCCTGAACTTGAGGCTTTTTCCAATGATTCTCTTCATGAAGAGTTCTCCGGTGAACTCTCTCATGACATATTTCCTCCGGAATATGATCATTTCTATTTTGATCTTGAGGATGATATTGGCTCGGAGGAAGGTGTACTCTATCATAAGAGTTTGCTTATTAATGATACTACCTTCACCCTTCCTCCCGACATGTCTACATTTGAGGATGAAGAATGGATCTTGATTGTTATCAACATCTTTCTTCCATTCCTCACATATGATGTGACTTCCTCTCTTCTTCACTCCTTCGGGAGTGAGGACACTATCTTTGACCCTGGCATTTTCATTTATCATCTGTGAGCCGGGTCTTTCTCTGTATATCTCGTCGGTGTGGAACTTTCACGTGCTTCAAATGTTTGTCCAAACATCTTGAATGAAAGTCCGATGGAGATTGTTTCTTCCACTTTGCTTCCCCATGAACAAATGAATTCGGGGTCGAGTCAAGCTAGCGACTCAGAAATCAAAAACAGTAGCACACACCATATGGGTTTTCACCCATATTTCTGACTTCTTACCCCTTTCTACCACCTAAGTGTGGGGGTGATGCCCCACATGTTATATATATACATATCTCTCTAAAAAAAAAAAAAAAAAAAAATCTTTCTAAATAATGGCCGTAGTATTTCCCTTTTACGTTCTTTGTTTCGGCATAACCGCCGGTACTTTGAATATTGAGGGCAATATTCATTTCTAAGTGTGGGGGGGGGAATTCTCACGAATTTCATGTATTATCCACCCAATTCCCCCGTTTTTGGCCAAATTTTTTTTTTGGAGTAAGTGTTCTACACTTACTCATCTTGGTTATCAGTCCGCCATGTCTAATAAACAAAATGATTGGCTAATCCAGGAGCAAACGGCTCTTGGTAAAGATATATCAAATCCGTTTACGGCTTGCAATTTGCCCAAAATTGTATGGTATTCAACTCACCGTATCCTAAAAAGTGAAGAGTTGGCTAGCCCGCAAGGTTATGGCTTGTGGTAAAGGCAGTGGAAAAGCCATAATTGGTAATCAGCTCACCAAAGATAATATTGATAATTTATCTAAGAGTTGGCTAGTCCAGAGCAAACGGCTTCTGGTAAAGACAAATCAAATCCGTTTACAGCTTATGATTTGCTCAAAATCATTTGGTTATCAGTGTACCAAGGTTCTTACTTGAACTGAAACATTTGGCTACTCCAGAAGTGATGGCTTTTTGTAAAGAGTTTTTAAAATCCATTAAAAGTTCAAATCATTGCTAGGGACTAGCAATATCTTAGTGTGGGGGATTGATGAGTGTCTAAATACTCATCATTTTTATAATATCTAGACTGCAAAATCATCTGAAAACACTTAGAAATGCATCAAAATGATAAAAATATCACAAATAAGTGTTTTATGTGTTTTAAATGCAAAAACATCAAAATCAGATGAAAAACATATCAAGTTTGCAAAATTGGCAGTTTTAGTCCCCCAAGTTTCAAAAGTTGTCAAAAACAGTCCCTGGTATATCAAAATAGAGAAAAATGTCATTTAAGGTCCATGGGATTCAAAAGTTGTTAAAACAAACCCTTCAAAGTTTAAAATTTGCAAAATTACAACTTTGGTCCCTCAAGTTTGAAAAATGTCTTGGCCCTTGGAATTTTGAAATTGTCAAGTTTGGTCCTTGTACTATGGAAGCTTGTCAGTTTTGGTCCCTTGAAATAACTTTGCATAATTGACAGGATTGGTCCTTGATTTTCAGAAAATTGCATAACAAGTCCTTGTTATTATAAGCCTTTACACCATTTAGACCCTTGTCAACAATTGTGACCCTTGCCTATCCTTGGACCCCCTGTCATTTGCATTTTGAACCCCCTTCCAATATTTAACACCCGGTCAACTCCTCTGGTCAAATAAAGACCTTGGCGCCAAAGTCCTTCCCCTTCACCTGCTACCCTGCTATCACTCAAGCCACCATTCCCCCAGCTCACTCTTTCCACACCTTTGTCCCCTCCACCTCCACCACAAAACAAGAATCATTAAATGATCCTTCCCCCTTAACACTCAATCCTTCCACCTGGCTAAAACCATTTCCCGCCAAAAATGATCCTGTGGCCAAAAATCACTCAAAGCATCCAATGGCCCAAATAAGTGGTGGGATCAGCTCAGAAACAAGTGGGGAAGAATTTTCAGATATAAAGAGAAGCTAGAGGAGAGAAGAAGGCAGTTAGCTAGTTTTATCTTTTTTCTTTAATGTCGTTTTTTAATAAAATGTTTTAGTTTTAGTTAAAATGTTGTAATTCTAGTTTCAATATATCACATGTAAGTGAAAACATCATTGTATGAGCTTTTGAGTTTCAATTCAAGTCTTTATATAAATTCCAAGTTCATAGCTTACTGTGGAAATTTTCAGTTTTAAATTTTATGTACAAGCTTCTCATGAGCTTATGTTAAAATCAAATAAGCTCCTTTAAGCTTATTTTAGCCTTTGGTAAGCTTGCAATCAAGTTTTAAGTAGTTTTGTAACATGGTCAATAAAAGTCAAACTTGTGCAGTTGGATGTGGAAATGGATAATGGGGTTGTTGCAGAGCCTTGGATGGGGTTTAAATAGACTAGTTTAGATAGGTTTGGTTTGGTTTTAGCCTGCAAACAAGCTGGATCTTTTGTGAGTATTGTTTGTCTCATTTTCAATTTTAGTTCTATTTTTGCATAGTAAGCTTGTATCTGTATCTGTGTTTAATTTTAGTTCCTACTTGCTTCTTTAGTGTTAATAAGGGTATTTAGACTTAGTTTGATCCTTATTACATGTTGGATCAGTAGTTGGTATATGTTTAAGTTCGTATCAGCTATAACAAGGGTGTTTGGAATTGTTGATTTATCTGTGATTTGGGTTTGGTTAGTGGTTTATGATTGCTGCTTTATGTTTATTAAACTCACTTATACTCATTGCAGTCTACATATAATCTTTGCATACATTCAATAGTCAAAATAACAGTACACTGTCTTTATCAGCTTAACTGATAAGACTTTATAAAAGCAAAAAATTATTTGGTGTTCAAAATTCATAGAACTTGCTTGTTTCAGTTTGATTTCATCATAACATATCATTTTCAGTTCACAAATCTAGATCAAATCTCATATTAGTCAAACTTTTAATTCTGTCAAAAAAAAGGTCAAAAACATGAAATCCTGTTTTGAGCCAAAATAGGGTGATTTTTCTTGGCCTCATCTTTAGGCCAATTTAAGTGAAACTTGTTGTGTTTAAAAGTTCAACTGGTCTAATTTGTCATTAGCATTTTTATACATTTTTGTGATTTTTGTATAAGTCTCAAATGGTCTTGTCTTTTGGGTCTCATGTCCCCTGTGTACAAGCTCAGTTCTAACTGAGCTTGCACAGGTTTGTGCAGAGCTTGTATTAAGCTCATCAAAGCTTTTCTAGGTTTCATCTTTGGACTGCAGATAGCCAACCAGGTCTAGATTGAGTTCCAACTTTTCATTTTGATTTTCAGCTTATTTTGAAGCTTATGCTTATGTCCAAACTTAGTGGCCTCACCACTGTTTTAGTTCATTTAGCCAAAATCTCAAATCTGTTGAGCTTGTTGTTTAGAGGTCTAAGCTTGTGAAAACTTGTTGCATTTGGGTTCTTTTAGCTTATGTAAGCTTCTGTGATCAGTGGGTGGTCTTGGATTTTCATTTGCTTATTTGAAGTGCTTATTTCATAAGCACTTTACATAACAGTTACATATTCTACCACACAACCTACTGTTTTTCCATTTTTCTTAGTTTCATAATATTATTTTAAGCTTATCTTGAATTTTTCAGATTTTTCCATCACTGTTTAGTATTTTTCTTTATTTAAAATAGTTTTTAAGTTTTTCTAAATAGTTTTTAATACAAATAAATCAGAAAAAGCTTAAAAAATTATGTTTTCAATTTTCATAGATTAAGATAAATATAAAAGTCATAAAAAGTATTTTTCCATAATTTTCTTGGTTTAAATAGTATTTTCTAGCATTTTAATTAGTTTTAAATAGTATTAGATTAATAATAAATATATAAAAAGTCTAAAAAATATATTTTCAGTTTTAAAATAAGTTTTATCATATTTTAGATTTTTCTAAGTTATAATTTCATTTTTCTAGGTTAAATTTGTATTTTCTTATATTTTAAGTGCATTTTAAATACTTAAAAATAGTTTTTAATTAATAATAATTAGATAATTAGTTATAAAAAATAATTTTCTTTTTCCAAATATTTTCTTTTATATTTAGGATTGTAAAAATGTATTTTTCATATCCGTAGGAATTTTCCTTCTTTATTTTCACGTTTTATTTCGTACGTTTACGTAATTTTATTTAAACGTAAGTTTTAAGTTTTAAGTTTTAAACGTTCATCATTTTAAATATAGTGATAGCGTTTATTTAATATATTTTATCTTTTTAATTTTCTTAATTTGCATTTAAGTCGCTTTATTTTATAAACTTTTTCAGTAGTGTAATTATCCATCCAATTCCTTACTGATCACTATCATTAGTGATCATTCTATCGTCTGATCAAGTGTTTACACACCATTGAGTCTCCGTGGGACTAAACGACCCGGGAATTCACTATATTCTCCAGGACTTCATTGTATTTGTGTTTTAAGCAGTTTTAAGTCTCTTACGGTTAGCCATTCACAAGTGGCTAGCTTGTGTGATTAGACTTGACCAGTTTAGCACAGATCAACCAACATCAACCCTCTACACACCGATGGACAAAAGACCATCCTCTGACTAACATTATTGGCAACCCGAATCAACCAGTCGTTACGCGACAACGTCTTCACACAGACGGTGAACATTGCATTTATGCACTCACTGTCTGCCAATCTGAGCCTAAAAACATTAAAGACGCAATGACAAAAGACAACTGGATTGAATCCATGCAGGAAGAACTCAACCAATTCAAACGTCTTGAAGTATGGGAACTGGTTGAAAGACCAACAGGGGTCTACGTCATTGGTCTAAAATGGATTTGGAAAAACAAATTGGATGCTGAAGGAAACGTCATCCGAAACAAGTCACGTCTAGTTGCTAAGGGTTATCGACAGGAAGAGGGAATAGACTTTGAAGAATCTTTTGCTCTGGTTGCTCGTCTTGAGGCAGTTCGGATATTTCTCGCGTTCGCTGCTCATATGAATATGACGGTCTATCAGATGGATGTCAAAACGGCGTTTCTCAATGGACAACTTAAAGAAACGGTCTATGTCAGCCAACCAGATGGATTCGTTGATCCTGAGTTCCCGAACCATGTCTACAAACTGAACAAAGCTCTTTATGGTCTCAAACAAGCCCCTCGGGCAAGGTACGATAAGCTATCATCTTTCCTCATTGCCAATAATTTCACCAAAGGCTCGGTTGACCCAACTCTTTTTATACAATATCACGGGGCACATATCTTAATTGTTCAAATTTACGTGGATGACATCATTTTTGGGTCTACACATAAAAAGTTTTCAATCGCTTTTGCAAAACTAATGAAGAAAAATTTTGAAATGTCCATGATGGGTGAACTTACGTTCTTTCTCGGACTGCAAGTTCATCAATCACCCCGTGGTATTTTCTTGAGTCAGTCCAAATATGCCCTTGAATTGTTAAACAAATTTGGAATGAAAACCTGTGATACTTATGCCACACCAATGACTCATACCAAGAAACTAGACGCTGATTTACATGGGAAATTAGTTGACCCTACCAAATACCGAAGTATTATTGGGTCTCTCATGTATCTAACAGCTAGCAGACCTGATGATGCGTGCCAAACAGTCAAGCTAAATCACTCAAGCCTGCCACTTGTGAATGGCAGACCGTAATCAGCTTAAAACTGCTTAAGCACGAATGCAATGAAGATCTGGGGAGTATAGTGTTTCCCCGGGTCGTTATGTCCCAGCGAGCTATGCAATGGATTATCAAACGTAAAGTGATCGAGAGATTTGAACGGAAAAAGGGATTGATTTATTATAACTAAAGAAAAAGCATATAAATTACAGGGGCTTAAATGCAAATTAAAGAGAATTAAAAAGATAAAATATATTAAATAAACGCTATCACTATTTTTAAAAATGATGTTTTTGTGATTTTATAAAACAAAATAACTTAAATAAACTATTTTAACTAAAACGTAAACTTAAATTATCTAAAAACGTAACTTAAAATGAAAACGTACGTTATTTATAAAAATTACGCTGGAGCGCAAGATAAAACGTAAAATTTGTGAAATAAAAGTCCTACAAGTGTAAAAATAATTTTTTTACGTACTATATGATAAAAGAAAATTTTAGGAAAAAGCGGAATATTTTTTTGAGTTTTATATTATTTATTACGAATTAAAAACAATTTTAATCTAATTAATTAATTAAAAATACTAAACTATTTAAGAAAAATCTGAAAAATTCACATAAAGTACTTTACATTATGAGGAATCTATGAAAATTGAAATGGGTGCAAGAGCTTCTACAAATAAGCTGCTAAAAATGAAATAAGCTAATAAGCATAAACTTAGCAAACTACCTTAAGTATTAAACGGTGCAAACATAAACCAAGAAAGACCCAAGGGCGCGTTGGAGATGAGTGTGGTGTTGTGTTGTTGACTGAGCAGACCAGGGTTCGAATCCCCCTGGTCATTTTTTTTTTGCAACACATTTTTTTTTTCTCTTTCAATTTTGCTTTTGAGATTCAAAGACGATCTAAGATGAGAACTTTTTTTATGAAAACTGAACTTGTGAAACATACCCAATAAGCTGTTAACAGCTTATTAGCTCACGTGCCTTGAACAATCCCAACCAAACACACCCTTCTTAACAGTTAAAGAAAAACAAATAAGCACTCAACCAAACACCCTTTTTCTACACCAAAGGCCCAAAGATCACTAAATAAGCAAACAAGGGATTCGAATAAGCTAGAACAGATTCACCATAAGCTAAAAAAAATAAACTTACACTAAACAAACAAGGGGAAATCAGTTGGCATAAACAGTTGGCTATAAGAGACTAAAGTATTAAACTATGGAATCCTATCCTAAAGGAAATGGACAATTAAGCACGGAAATGGGTCTAATAATCACTAATAAGCAAAAGGGGGCTACTACTGAGCTAATGTACCCTAATGAGTACTATGTTGTGAGGAATAAGCAAGAAAAATGATCTAATAAGCTGATAAAAAAAATGAAAAACTGCTGCATTTGTGGGTCTACTGCACTGCAGTCCCAAACAGGCCCAAATGGGGGCTTGTGTGGCTTAATTTCAATAAGCTAAAGGGAAAATAAGCAGTGAGGTTCTCAAGACAACCAGTCAGAGATACTACATCTGCAACTACAGCTAAAAAGGACTAAAGGTGAAGCAATTAAGGATCAAAGCAAAAGGCTGTTGGGACAGCAGCCTAGGGGACCTAATAGCAGACTACTATAAGCTATTTAAAATAAGCTAGCAAGTTCAACATAAGCTTAAAAACAACTAATAAGTACTACAAGCTTCTCATTGAGCCAATAAACAAGCAAAGAGATCAAATAACAAACCAGGGAAGAGCTTATGAATGTGAGCTGTTGGACAAGTTCAGTGGTACAGGGGAACTACGGCCAAACCATCAACTTTGAGCAACAAGCAAACTAATCATTTGATTTTTTTGAATTTTTTCCTTTTAGGAAAAGTAAGAAGAGATGGTGAAATTGCATTTTTTAATTTTTAAAATTTTTTATAGCAAACTAAAATGACTTAAAATGCTATGCTAAAACTGACAAAAACCACTTTTGGGACTGTTTGGACAGATTTGTGAGAAATGCTTAAAACACAAAATTGACTTGAAAAACTTAAAACATTGATTTTGAAAGCCTTAAAACATGTTTAGAAACTTAAGTTACTCAGATTTAAACAACAAAAACTTATGAAACCTTAAAATAAAGCCAAAACCAAACACTCCTTTAAAACTAACTAGAAACAATTAATCCATTGAAATTTTAAAGAAACTGATCTCAACTAATTATATTAACTCACATCACTTTAAAACTAACATTTAAACAAACATGGAAACAGAAATCACTAAAACTCTGGTTTTGACTTTCAAATTTTTACCCGTTTGACTTTCATTGACTTTGGAACAAACTTGCTTAAAATTGTAATGCAAGCTTATCACAAGCTATATAGAGCTTATTTAAGCTTATTGGAATTTAGAAAGAAGCTATTTAAAGCTTAAATATCTGAAGTTGAAACTGCAATATTCAACAGTAACCGTAAAACATAAACTTTTACCAAACCTTGAAATTTATTCTCCAAACAGATTACAAAGATAACTAAACTTGAGTGTGAATCATTAAAACAAAAGATTACATAATTTAAACTAACCTAAGACATTGATTAAAGAAAAAACGACATAAGGAAATTTTTATAAAACTAACTAACTGCCTTTGCTTCCTTCTTTCTTCCTCCTTTTATACCCCAAGAGTTTCTCTCTCATGGTCTGAGCAAATCCCAGCTGTATTATTGACCTTTGGATCACTTAATTGATTTTTGGCCATAGATTGAATTTTGGCGCGAAAATGTATTATGACCTGTTGGGGTTGAGTAAAGGCTAGATGGTGCATTAAATGTGTCTTGGATGTAGTGGAGGAGGGGGGAGACATAGAAGAGATAAGGGAAGGGGAGGGTTGAGTGTGCAGAGGTTTAGCAGGAAGCAAGTGGGGGAGAAAGGGTTTTGGCGCCAAGGGGGTGAATGTTTGACCTGTGGTTTGACCAGATATTAGCACCAGGGGGTTCAAAATGCAATATGACAGGGAGGTCACAAAGCAAATGGCAGGCCAAAAAGGGTTTAAGGATTAATAATTAACAAGGACTTGTTATGCAATTTTCTGAAAATAAAGGACCAATCCTGCCAATTCAACAAAGTTTCCTCCAAGGACTAAAAATGACAAAGTTTAATAATGCAAGGACCAAAGTTGCCATTTTCAGATTTTCCAGGGACCATTTCTGCCAATTCTTAAACTTGAAGGACCAATTTGTAATTTTCTCAAAACTTTTTATATTTTTCACCAAAGGACTAATTTGACAACTTATGATTTTAAAAGGACCTTTGGTGATTTTTCTTTTGAAATTTTGACTCAGGGACTATTTTTGACAATTTTAGAAACTTGGGGGACTGAAACTGCCAATTATGCATACTTTGCTCATTTTTTATCTGATTTTGAACATTTTGCATCTGAAACATATAAAATGCAATTTTGGAATATTTTCAGTATTTTAATGCATTTCTGAGCATTTTTAAACGTTTTGCAGTTCAGATTTGACTAAAAATGATGAGTATTTACACACTCATCAATCCCCCACACTAAACTATTGCTAGTCCCTAGCAATCTTTTGAGAAAAACTAATGGATTTGAAACTCTTTACCAAAAGCCATTACTTCTGGAGTAGCCAAATGTTTCAGTTCAAGTAAGAACCATGGTACACCGATAACCATGTGATTTTGAGCAAATCACCAGCTTTCAACGGATTTGATTTGTCTTTACCAGAAGCCGTACCCTTCTGGACTAGCCAACTCTTAGATAAATTATCAGAATTATCTTTGGTGAGCTGAATACCAATTATGGATTTTCCACTGCCTTTACCACAAGCCATAAACTTGCGGGCTAGCCAACTCTTCACTTTTTAGGATATGGTGAGTTGAGAACCATACAATTTTGGGCAAATTGCAAGCCATATAAACGGATTTGAGAAATCTTTACCAAGAGCCGTTTGCTCCTGGATTAGCCAATCCTTTTCTCTTACAGACATGGCGGACTGATAACCAAATGAGTAAGTGTAAAATACTTACTCCAAAAAAAAAATTTTGGCCAAAAACGGGGGAATTGGTATAATTATATGATAAAATTCGTGAGAATTCCCCCCCACACTTAGAAATGAATATTGCCCTCAATATTCCATGTACCGGCGGTTATGCCGAAACAAAGAACGTAAAAGGGAAATACTACGGCCATTATTTAAAAGATTTTTTTTTTTTTTTTTTAGATATATATATATATACATAACATGTGGGGCACTCCCCCACACTAAGGTGGTACACACGGGTGAAAACCCATGTTAAGCTACTGTTTTTGATTACCGAGTCGCTAGCTTGACTCGACCCCGAATTCATTGGTTCATGGGGAAGCAAAGTGGAAGAAACAATCTCCATCGGACTTTCATTCAAGATGTTTGGACAAACATTTGAAGCACGTGAAAGTTCCACACCGATGAGATATACATAGAACCGGCTCAAAAATGATAAACGAAAATGCCGGGGTCAAAGATAGTGTCTTCATTCCCGAAGGAGTGAAGAAGAGAGGAAGTCACCGAGTAGGTGAAGAAAAGAAGGAAGATCATGATAACAATCATAACTAGATCTTCTTCCTCGGGATTAAGTGCAATTGCACTTATTTGGATTTTATTGGTTGAGCTCTTTGGATTGGAAGGCATCTCGGTTGGGAGGGTGGGAGGATTTGTCATAACTATGCAAATTGAGATTCTCTCCCCCCGATCATGATTTTTGCCATCCAAACAATCATACTCCAACGGAGATATGATATGAGAGAGTTCACCGGAGAACTCCTCATGAAGAGAATCAATCACATAAGGTGAAATTGTGAACTCTTGTTCCATTGTGGGCTCATCACTATCCTCAATCTGAGTATCAAAGAGTGGATTCTCAGCAATTGAAGTGAATTCAAAGTCCAATTCAAATAGAGGATTGGTGAAAGTAGCTTTGAATGTTTCGGGAACAAAGTGATCAACATTCTCTATTGGACTGTTGGGATAAGAAGTGAGTGAACGATCATTATCAATGAGACTTTCAGTCTCTCCCAGATCGGCTTCGAAATCAAAGAATGGATTGATGTGAGTGAGTTCATCGGAGAACTCCTCAAGAAGATGATCAGCATCAGATTGTAGAAGTGATGCCTCAACAAACTCGATGTTTCCAAAGGAAGCACAATCGTTGCTAAAATCAGAGAAAGTTTCCAAATGATCATTTGAACACTCAAGAGGGGAAAGAGAATCACACATATGATCAGGAGTTCCCTGTGACTCTCTCGGGATTGGGACAAGGTCCTCAACACTAGACTTTATGAATTCGTCCGATTCCTTTTCAGGAACAGTGTCAAGAAGCTCATCCCCCATGTTCAGAGAGTGAGTGGGAGCTTCGGGTGTGATAGCAGTTGTTTGAGATGAAATCTCAACTGCTGGGATATCAACTGACTGAGGGAGTTGAGAAATATTATCTCTAAAAGGATAAAAACTCTCCTCATCATCATCATAAAGAGCCGCCTTAAGAAATTGGGAACGCCTTAGAGCTGCATGCTCTAGGACTAATAATTCCTCCCTAGATTGGCGGGCCTCTCGCTCTTCGGCTAGCAATTCTCCCATGGTCTTTTCACCACTCACTTGATTCTTAAAGTTACTCATCATATCCTCAAGTGATTTCATTGCGGTTTCAAGATCTTGGGAGATTTCATGAGACAACGGCTCAGGTGGAGTTTGAACCGTATGGTGCTGTGGAGGTTGGAAATTGTAAGAGTCATGATTGTTACAAGGAAATGGATTCCCTATTTGACAATCAGAGCTGAAATGTGGACCTCCACAGTATTCACAACAGTAAAACTGTTGAGTATGGAATGGTGAATCATATGGATTTTGGTCATAACCAAAGTTCTGAGCATCACTGGAAAACTGTTCATAGACAAACGTGTTTCCGGGTTGACACTCAAATCCTTGGTGAGGACCTCCATAAAATTCACAGTAGGTATGTTGATTATAGTCGGGCTGTGGTGGGTAATTGGAAAAGTTTGAGGAGTCGTTAAATGAGTTCAGATTAGGATCATAATCAAATGAATTCCTCGAACCACAAAACAAACAGCTCCCGTTATGAATATCATTACCACATTGTACACACGTACACCAACGACAGGGTGAACCAAAGAGAGGTTCACCACACCCGACACAAGGAATAAACGATTGCATTTGATAGTTATGAAGAGGAATCAGTTTATTCAAAGGATCAACAAAATCAACAAGGTGATCTGAATGACTATTAAGACTCGAAGAACATTTTGAAAAATCAGGAGGTGGGACAAGTGGTGTGCTCTGAGAGCTAGCAATTTCCACCACTTCCGTTATGGTCTCTGGTTCTAGTTCTTGAGAAACGTGAAGATTAAGCAAGTCATTCTGGTTAGTCACCGGACTGAATTCTGCATGTTTGCTTTTAACCGTAAATCGTGAAAGTGTAGAATCAATTCTAGACGGTTTAGGAGCAATTGAGGGGTTAGGTCTTTGGATAACCGTAGGTTGGACGTATTTGGCACTCCCATTATCAAAAGGAAGTACCTGGTCCTTTGTCACCCCGGTTTCTCGTTCCATTTCCCTACGCAGAATGAATGGATCATCACGAACAACACGAATTCTAGACATTTGTGACACAGTCTGAAGTTTTTCAACTTCGTCCCAGAATTCGTCCTCGAGAGATTCCATGAGAATAGAAGAAGTTAGAATCAAATGGATAGAGGGTGAAGGGATAAAGAATCAAAATGAGTAAGAGGGTAAAGAGGAATATTTTTGGATTTTTGGATAGACATGATGCAAAAACAAAGAATGAAAATCTTTTTGGATTTTTGATAAGAAAATATAAATACATACAGATGGTATAAACAAAGAGTGAATATCCAAATCACTAATCTGCTAGACGGAAGATAATCACCACAGCTCCCCGGCAGCGGCGCCAAAAATTTGATGCGTGCCAAACAGTCAAGCTAAATCACTCAAGCCTGCCACTTGTGAATGGCATATCGTAATCAGCTTAAAACTGCTTAAGCACGAATGCAATGAAGATGTGGGGAGTATAGTGTTTCCCCGGGTCGTTATGTCCCAGTGAGCTATGCAATGAATTATCAAACATAAAGTGATCGAGAGATTTGAACGGAAAAAGGGATTGATTTATTATAACTAAAGAAAAAGCATATAAATTACAGGGGCTTAAATGCAAATTAAAGAGAATTAAAAAGATAAAATATATTAAATAAACGCTATCACTATTTTTAAAAATGATGTTTTTGTGATTTTATAAAACAAAATAACTTAAATAAACTATTTTAACTAAAACGTAAACTTAAATTATCTAAAAACGTAACTTAAAATGAAAACGTACGTTATTTATAAAAATTACGCTGGAGCGCAAGATAAAACGTAAAATTTGTGAAATAAAAGTCCTACAAGTGTAAAAATAATTTTTTTACGTACTATATGATAAAAGAAAATTTTAGGAAAAAGCGGAATATTTTTTTGAGTTTTATATTATTTATTACGAATTAAAAACAATTTTAATCTAATTAATTAATTCAAAATACTAAACTATTTAAGAAAAATCTAAAAAATTCACATAAAGTACTTTACATTATGAGGAATCTATGAAAATTGAAATGGGTGCAAGAGCTTCTACAAATAAGCTGCTAAAAATGAAATAAGCTAATAAGCATAAACCTAGCAAACTACCTTAAGTATTAAACGGTGCAAACATAAACCAAGAAAGACCCAAGGGCGCGTTCGAGATGAGTGTGGTGTTGTGTTGTTGACTGAGCAGACCAGGGTTCGAATCCCCCTGGTCATTTTTTTTTGCAACACATTTTTTTTTTCTCTTTCAATTTTGCTTTTGAGATTCAAAGACGATCCAAGATGAGAACTTTTTTTATGAAAACTGAACTTGTGAAACATACCCAATAAGCTGTTAACAGCTTATCAGCTCACGTGCCTTGAACAATCCCAACCAAACACACCCTTCTTAACAGTTAAAGAAAAACAAATAAGCACTCAACCAAACACCCTTTTTCTACACCAAAGGCCCAAAGATCACTAAATAAGCAAACAAGGGATTCGAATAAGCTAGAACAGATTCACCATAAGCTAAAAAAATAAACTTACACTAAACAAACAAGGGGAAATCAGTTGGCATAAACAGTTGGCTATAAGAGACTAAAGTATTAAACTATGGAATCCTATCCTAAAGGAAATGGACAATTAAGCACGGAAATGGGTCTAATAATCACTAATAAGCAAAAGGGGGCTACTACTGAGCTAATGTACCCTAATGATTACTATGTTGTGAGGAATAAGCAAGAAAAATGATCTAATAAGCTGATAAAAAAAATGAAAAACTGCTGCATTTGTTTGTCTACTGCACTGCAGTCCCAAACAGGCCCAAATGGGGGCTTGTGTGGCTTAATTTCAATAAGCTAAAGGGAAAATAAGCAGTGAGGTTCTCAAGACAACCAGTCAGAGATACTACATCTGCAACTACAGCTAAAAAGGACTAAAGGTGAAGCAATTAAGGATCAAAGCAAAAGGCTGTTGGGACAGCAGCCTAGGGGACCTAATAGCAGACTACTATAAGCTATTTAAAATAAGCTAGCAAGTTCAACATAAGCTTAAAAACAACTAATAAGTACTACAAGCTTCTCATTGAGCCAATAAACAAGCAAAGAGATCAAATAACAAACCAGGGAAGAGCTTATGAATGTGAGCTGTTGGACAAGTTCAGTGGTACAGGGGAACTACGGCCAAACCATCAACTTTGAGCAACAAGCAAACTAATCATTTGATTTTTTTGAATTTTTTCCTTTTAGGAAAAGTAAGAAGAGATGGTGAAATTGCATTTTTTTAATTTTTAAAATTTTTTATAGCAAACTAAAATGACTTAAAATGCTATGCTAAAACTGACAAAAACCACTTTTGGGACTGTTTGGACAGATTTGTGAGAAATGCTTAAAACACAAAATTGACTTGAAAAACTTAAAACATTGATTTTGAAAGCCTTAAAACATGTTTAGAAACTTAAGTTACTCAGATTTAAACAACAAAAACTTATGAAACCTTAAAATAAAGCCAAAACCAAACACTCCTTTAAAACTAACTAGAAACAATTAATCCATTGAAATTTTAAAGAAACTGATCTCAACTAATTATATTAACTCACATCACTTTAAAACTAACATTTAAACAAACATGGAAACAGAAATCACTAAAACTCTGGTTTTGACTTTCAAATTTTTACCCGTTTGACTTTCATTGACTTTGGAACAAACTTGCTTAAAATTGTAATGCAAGCTTATCACAAGCTATATAGAGCTTATTTAAGCTTATTGGAATTTAGAAAGAAGCTATTTAAAGCTTAAATATCTGAAGTTGAAACTGCAATATTCAACAGTAACCGTAAAACATAAACTTTTACCAAACCTTGAAATTTATTCTCCAAACAGATTACAAAGATAACTAAACTTGAGTGTGAATCATTAAAATAAAAGATTACATAATTTAAACTAACCTAAGACAGTGATTAAAGAAAAAACGACATAAGGAAATTTTTATAAAACTAACTAACTGCCTTTGCTTCCTTCTTTCTTCCTCCTTTTATACCCCAAGAGTTTCTCTCTCATGGTCTGAGCAAATCCCAGCTGTATTATTGACCTTTGGATCACTTAATTGATTTTTGGCCATAGATTGAATTTTGGCGCGAAAATGTATTATGACCTGTTGGGGTTGAGTAAAGGCTAGATGGTGCATTAAATGTGTCTTGGATGTAGTGGAGGAGGGGGGAGACATAGAAGAGATAAGGGAATGGGAGGGTTGAGTGTGCAGAGGTTTAGCAGGAAGCAAGTGGGGGAGAAAGGGTTTTGGCGCCAAGGGGGTGAATGTTTGACCTGTGGTTTGACCAGATATTAGCACCAGGGGGTTCAAAATGCAATATGACAGGGAGGTCACAAAGCAAATGGCAGGCCAAAAAGGGTTTAAGGTTTAATAATTAACAAGGACTTGTTATGCAATTTTTTGAAAATAAAGGACCAATCCTGCCAATTCAACAAAGTTGCCTCCAAGGACTAAAAATGACAAAGTTTAATAATGCAAGGACCAAAGTTGCCATTTTCAGATTTTCCAGGGACCATTTCTGCCAATTCTTAAACTTGAAGGACCAATTTGTAATTTTCTCAAAACTTTGTATATTTTTCACCAAAGGACTAATTTTGACAACTTATGATTTTAAAAGGATCTTTGGTGATTTTTCTTTTGAAATTTTGACTCAGGGACTATTTTTGACAATTTTAGAAACTTGGGGGACTGAAACTGCCAATTATGCATACTTTGCTCATTTTTTATCTGATTTTGAACATTTTGCATCTGAAACATATAAAATGCAATTTTGGAATATTTTTAGTATTATGATGCATTTCTGAGCATTTTTAAACGTTTTGCAGTTCAGATTTGACTAAAAATGATGAGTATTTACACACTCATCACCTGATATTGTCTTTGCCGTTTATCTATGCTCCCGTTATCAGTCGCGACCAACTGAAACCCACCTCTCTGAGGCTAAAAGAATCCTCCAATACATCAAGGGAACCATTAACTTGGGGATCTGGTATCTGAAGGATTCTGGTTTTGAACTAATCGCTTTTTCAGACGATGATCACGCAGGATGCTTAGACTCAAGGAAAAGTACCTCAGGAGCTCTACAATTTCTCGGTGATAAACTGGTGTCTTGGCAATCAAAGAAGCAGGATTGTACATCGCCGTCATCAACCGAAGCAAAATATGTAAGATATAACTTTTCACATACACATCAAACCATAACACAAGGTGGCGAATAAGATGGAATTCTAGAGAGAGAAAGTTAGAGGTTTAGGGAACTTAGTGAGAGAAAGTGAAAGATATTATTATGAGCTCCAACTCTCTACCTTGGAAGGTAGAGAGTATTTATAGTCTTACATAACTCGCCACACTTTGGGCTGTGGATCAGGCATACAGTGGGTAAAGACCCGTCCGTCCTCCACGGTGTTACTTAACTGAAATACTACTTAACTTAAAAGAACTACGACTACGAGCTTTCTAACGATTACATATACTTGAGGTGACCGACTCTTTAATACCGGGAATTTCTAATTCCTAACAGAATATGTAGCCATGTCCGCGTGTTGTGCTCAAGTCATCTGGATGAGAACACAACTCAAAGACTATGGTTACGTATTTGACAGAATCCCGATGTACTGCGACAATCGGAGTGCCATTGCCATCTCGTGCAACTCTGTTCGGCACTCGAAATCAAAGCACATCGATCTACGCTATCATTTCATCAAAGACCACGTGGAACAGGGTACCGTTGAATTATACTTTGTGGGTACTGAATACCAATTGGCAGATCTGCTCACCAAAGCCTTGCCTCCCGCTAGGTTTAATGAGTTGGTCCACCGAATTGGTATGAGGTGTTTGACTCAAGAGGAATTGGATGACCTCTTAAAACAGTCTTAAAAACCTGTCAAACACCAAAACATCTTCTGTAAATATCTTTTCAAAAACAAAATACAAAAATATAAAATCCGATAAAACAACAAAAATATTCTCCTAATCTACCTTTCTTTCAACATGGCAAGTACATTTCTTCCGTCAACACTTTAATCTTTCCAAATTCAATATTTTTCCGATCAAGTGTTGAGGGGGAGAAAATAATCTCTTAACTGTTTCAAAACATCTGTGTACTTGCATGTTATCATATCTCGGTTGATTCTGTTACAAATGGTGGTACATTTTCTGGTTCAAAGACACTCCTCGGACTTAAATTAATAACCTTTCATTATTTTTCTCAAGTCGATGGGGAGTGTCGTCATGTTTCTTTCCTTAAAATCTTTGTTTGGTAACCAAAATGGAAGTTAAAAGGCTTTGTTTGAAAAAGGAAAAGGTGGATGGACCAAAACTGTCAAAATGCTAAAGTTATTTTAATAAAACACCTCCCCACCTAACTTTCTCTTCACATTTAATTCAAAACCTATACACATCCTACGCCTAAGATTCATTCAAGAATTGTGTGTTTTGGATCATCAATTTGTAAGTGGTTTTATGATCTTAACGTGTTTACAAACATAGGTTTCAATTCTTATACAAAACCAACGGTCAAATTTTGATTTATAATTGATTTAGTGTTCTACGCATAAGCGTATGAACACTCGATCAAGAATGGGTGTTTGTGGTTATAAACATTGTGTCAAAATGTTTCTTTTACATCTATATACACAATTTCATCACCTAAACATACCCAGAAACACAAATTAATGGTTTTTTTGAAAACTAGGGTTTATATGTCGATTTGGGTTTTTTCAAATGTGAAGTGTTTTGGCATAAAAGATTGTTGGGATATAGTCTTAAGATGTTGAATTGATGATATCCATGCCTTATAACCACCCAGAAACCTTAATTGATTCAGAATTAGGAATTAGGGTTTAATGTTCTAAAAATTGGGTATTTTTGATTCACTGCATACTAAGTGTTAAGACTTGGTAAATATGCTCTCACAACATCTAAGATATACCAGAAAAACTTTGATGCAAATTCTATGGCTAAAACTCATACGCGTAAATTTAGGGTTTTAGACTACGCGTAAGGATTTCTACGCATAACTGTTAAACTGTCCAATTGTGTTATGATCTGTCATAAAATGAATGTTATGTGTTAAACATTGATGATATGATGCTTTGTTTCAGGCTTGCTACACTTAATATTCAGAATCAAGGTTGTTGTTACTCTACGCATAAGGATCACCTTACGCGTAGCTTGTTATGCGTAAGATTAGTCTTACGCGTAGCTTCTACGCATAAGGTTCTACATATGGGACTACGCGTATCCTGTGAAGGATATGCGTAAACAGTTACCTCTACGCATAAGGTCAACTCTTACGAGTAGCCTTACGCGTAAGGTTAATATATGCCTACGCATAAGCTCTACGCTTAAGGTCTCCTTTTCCTACGCGTAACACTTCTTACGCGTAAGTTAGGATTCTACGCGTAAGTTTACGCCTAAGCATATATAATTCCTGTCTACGCATAACTTTACCAATCCTATGCATAAGCCTGGATCACACCTTCGTTATGAATTGTTACGTGTACAAACTTGTAAATAACCTAATCATATCATCACGAATCCAATAATGTCACTAATAAACCTAAATCGTTTGATATGTTGTGAACAATAAGTGATAATATAAACTTTAAAACTTAAAGTTAACTAACTCACGAAACATTTCACTACGACATTGATCTATTGAACATACAAGTGACTTAGGTCTCGTAACAATCATTGACACTGTACATTCAATAACTAGACAATAAGACCTTCTGTTGACTAACAGTATGTCTTTCGATATGTTGGTTCTTTTGGCTAATGTTATTTCAGATCACGACATGGCTGAACAAGTGAATGTGGATGCATCTGAAGTTCTCTCCATTGCTGATATCTATCCTCATGGCTATCCAATGAAGATAGGAAAGAACAATCTCCGTGTTGACTTTGACACCCTTACTTGCTCAGAATCTTCGTGTCTTATTGCTATTGATATTCTGAGGACTCATCCGTATCAGAACATGCTTACTCACTCTGCAACTGTTCCTGAGATCTACATCCAACAGTTCTGGAACACTATGGAAAGGGTCAAAGGACAGACTGCTGTGACGGTGACTCTGAATCACAAACAAGTCACCATTACACCTGCAGACTTAAGGGCTGTTCTCCTAATTCCTGATGTCGATCCAACCAAACTATATGCCACACCTGTTGAAGAGCTCACTCTCCAATTCTTAATCGATATCGGTTATGACGAGGCTACAGGAGTAATCACCAAGCATTCTCACGTGGAGCTTAAGAGTATTCCTCAACCCTGGAGAACTATCTACATGATCATCACCAAGTCTGTTTCTGGTCGTGACAGCGGCTATGAGCACCCTAAGCTCATGGAACTGCAAATATTCTGGGCATTGGTCAACAGGAAACACATCGCTTTTGAAGCTCTGATTTGGGATGACATGATGTCATTTCTCAACAAACTTGGCTCAAAGATTCCCTACATCAGATATACTAAATTGTTGATCCAGAGAGCACTTGGACTTCATCCTGATATTCCCAAGAGGCTCAATGACCCCGACAATCACGATATGTTGACGGAACCTATTATATCTGTCAGAATCAAGGAAACGTCTACAAAGAAACAAGGTGCTGTGCTGCCAGATTTCCTTCTAACTGAAGATGTCAGAAAGCTCGAAACGTACAAAAGATATCTGGAAGCAGTCAGACAAGGCAAATTTGGTCATCTCGACGAAAAATCTTCTGGAACACCTGTAAGGAGAACCAGAAAAGGAAGTGTTGGAAGTGTCACAAGTTCAGATAGTCAGAGGAATGTTCCAAAGAAGAAACCTATTCCAAAGAGGAAACCTACCCCTAAGAAAAAAGTTCCTTCTCAGGAAGCCACTCCGATCCTTTCACCTGAACCGCAAAGACAGCTAAGGGACGAGGACTCTGATGCTACTGACACAGATGAAGAGATCACATACTCTGAAACTGCAAAGGATGAAAATCCCTCAGTACCTAAACCTCCAAGTCCTCAAATTAATAAAGGAAAAGGGAAGACTCCTGCACTTGTGTCACATGATGAAAGCTCTGAAGATGAAGAAGAGCAACTGGATCAATCATACAGGAAGAAGGTTCACAACGTCAGACACCTTCAAAAGGCCGAAGAATTTGCTAAAGATCAAATGGGTGGCCCCGGAGGATCAAGTGGTGCTGCCCACTCCTCATCAGATCCTAATACGGTTAATCAACCCGGTAAGGGATCTGGTGCCACCACTCTTCTGCAACAACAACAGCCTGTGGAGGATACTATCGTATATGAGTTTGAGAACCCTGAAACTAAGATGACTGAGAAAGATAAAGATGATGATTATGACAAGTTGCTTCTGGGGAGTCCCACACAGTCTCAGAAGGAAACTTCTGAACCGCCTAAGGACCCCAAGCCTCCTCATGTCTCCTCCTCATCAGACTCATCATCTCACACATCACTACCATCATCAACGAAGTCAACCAGATCATCATCCAAATCAGTGAAGAAACCACCTAAATCTTGGATTTCTCAGACTCATGAAAAGATTGTGAAAGCTGTCCAACAAGTCAGAAAGAAGGACATACTTTACAGAAAACTGAATTGGTTTGCTGACCAAATTCAGTACTTAAATGATGAGAAAGACAAGATGGAGAAAGAAAGGGAATTTGTTCAGAAGTTCATGAAGAGTCATCGTAAAGAGGAACTGAACGAAATGATCGAAGGTTACACTAACAAGTACCTTCAGGATATCGTTCCTAAAGTCCAAAAGGAACTGGAGAAGACAGCAAGAGATCATACCCACAAGTTTCTTCTCGACACTGTCCCCGGTGTGACTAGAGAAGTATTTTCCAGACAACTCACTCCTAACATCATCGCATTGATTAAACATACAATGGCCAAAGAAGCTGATCTCTCTGAATCTGAGTTAATCGCTAAACTAGTGATGCAAATGTCAAAGCGATCTGGAACGTTTACTTCGGATGAAGCTAAATTTTTCGAAAATCTACTTGATTTTCACCTCAGATCATCATGCAAGGAGTCAGCCAATCAACCCAAACGATCAAGAGATGACGATGATAAGGACAAGGACTCTGCACCTAAACGTCATAAGCATTCTGGTGAATCTACTTCGATGCCACCTCCTCCACCACAGGATTTCTTCTCAACAAAAGTCTCCTCCACCTCGGTCTTCTACTGATAAACCTCGGGACGATTCCGAGTTACCACCCCTGACTCATAAAACAGGTGATTACTTTGAGTATACGGGTGGTGACGATGAAGAGGTCCTTGAGCCCCGACAACAACCCACCTCACCCAAACAAGTGCAGAAACCACTTTCATCATCAAGGCCCTCCAAAAAGAAGAAGAAGACGACTCAGCCTGGAGTCGTATCATGGCTAGATGACGATAAAACCGAAGAGTTTGAATGGTTCTCCACACTTGTCAATCAAACTCCCTACCCTGATGAAGGTCAAGACTTGGTAGACGGTTCTACATTGGAGCACGCAAAACTTTTGCAAGAAAAGTTCCATGTGAAGAAAATGACGAAATCTGAGTTGAAGCGAATCAAAAATGAAGCGTTTCAACTTCTACAAGACAGCTCTGAAAGCGCCCTCGAGGTCGAATATCATCTTGAGAACATCGCTCGAGCTATGTCTAACAACATGGATTGGCTCAATCCGGAAGCTAACATTGACTTCACACAAAGGGACAACCCTCCATACTACACCGATTGGACCAAACCCCTACCGAGCATTGGCCAAGCAGACGAACCACGGATTCCCTTCCGATACTTTTTTAACAGAGACCTGGATTTTCTCTTACACGGTAGCGATGGTTCGCGAAAATATGCTGCATCATTGACTCTTCCATTCCCAGCGGCTATTTACTCAAACTGCATAGCTATCGAGGAACGTGCAAATCACTTGTTTTCTGACAACGTGCAAGCATACGACCAAGATGCATTGTATGGGATTCATCATTGGCCTGAACGCCGAAGAATCTACTACAGAAGCTGCCTGGTTCAGAAGTCTCAACATGCAGTGTATAGTTCTAAGGACATCGTGGCCATCAAACACGTTGATCTCAAGTCTAAGTGGGACTATACATTCTTGAAGAATATCATAGTCAAACTACAAGATGAACATGACTATGGATTCTCAGAGGCTGACTTTGAGAACTTATCTCTCAACAACATCGAAGACATGTACCTTGCCAAAGTCCAAGGTCGTATGAGACAATTCTCGACTGACGTTCAACGTGAATTTATCAAGTCAGTTCTCATCTTCATTAGACGCATCGTGATTAAAGAACGTGTTGAAGATATCCAGATGGCTGTTGAATCTTATCAGATGCGTGTCAACCTCACTCCTCCAACGCTTACTCTTCCCGATCTCAACCAGATATCTCAATATACACTCATAAGCAAACCTTTCGGCGTTGTTTACCATAGTGAACTTCAAAGAAACTGCTTAATGGCGTGTAGTGAGCTCCACAAATTCGGGGATCATACCTTGAAGATGGTTAGGGATGGATTGGCGTACAGGTTGAAGGATATACGCCTGAAAGTTGGGTCCCCTAAGCGCTGGAATTCTCAGGAAAGGAGGGATGTGAGAAGGATCATCACCATGATTGATGAACGGTTGTTCATAAGGGATCAGTTCAGACGATTGGAGAGTTATGTTGGTGGTCGACCCAGTAGAAACATCACCGGCTTTCAACGCCCTGTGCGCACTCCTGGGAATATCACTGCACTTCCTGGTACCCCTTAAATGGTTTCCTTCATATAATTTTGGATGTGTGATTATATATGTCTGTGGCTTGTGCACACATAACAGTGTACAACCCGCAATTGTCAAGAAAGGACCCTGTGGTACGCCTCAGTGCCACAATCCTTATAAAAGGAGCGAAAGCTTTTTATTTTTGAGTAAAACCTATCAAACCTTTCATTTTTTCAAGGTTTTGCTCAAAAAGACAAGTACTTCCCCATATGATTTTAAAACCTCAACCGTTTATATCACTAGTTGAGGGAGAGTATTTGAATTAAAACTTTATTCACAAATTGTTCATAGTGGTCATCTTCCCGCAACACTCGAAATGGTCATATTTATTGTCAACCGTTCAAAAATAACATTTTATATGCCATTTTTGAGGGGGAGAAAATTGTGTGATAAGAAATATGTTGTGCAAAGCGCAAATGAATCTGTGCACCTCAGACTTAACCAACGAATTGACGGTACTAAACTGTTAGTAACTCGAAAAGACTTGTCCTGGACGGGTAATAATTTCAAGCTAGTTCGCTAGTAATGTAAACATGTCTCGCAAAGGACTTGTCCAAGTAGAAAGTACCATTCGAGAAACTCTTGATAGACATGAACTCTGACGGGTATGACAACCTTTCGAGGTTTGTCTACACCTTCAAGGTAGTTATTAGAGCTAGTTGTCATCTAAAAGCTGACAATGTAACTCTTTAACTATGCAACGTAACCGTGTCTCGCGGGGGATTGTCTATCTTCAGTGGATCAATTCAAAAAGTGTGCGCTCTTTCCTCACTGTGCATTTAACCATTGATGAGTGTGTAAATACTCATCATTTTTGGGTCAATCTGAACTGCAAAACGTTTAAAAATGCTCAGAAATGCATCAAAATACTGAAAATATCTCAAAATTGCATTTTATATGTTTCAGATGCAAAATGTTTAAAATCAGATGAAAAATGAGCAAAGTTTGCATAACTGGCAGTTTCAGTCCCCCAAGTTTCTAAAATTGTCAGAAATAGTCCCTGAGTCCTAATTTCAAAAGAAAAATTACCAAAGGTCCTTTTTAAATCATAACTTGCCAAAATTAGTCCTTTGGTGAAAAATGTTAAAAGTTTTGAGAAATTACAAAATTGGTCCTTCAAGTTTAAAAATTGGCAAAAATGGCCCTTGGAAAATTGGAAAATGTCAAGTTTGGTCCTTGCATTATTGAAACTTGTCACTTTTAGTCCTTGGAGCAACTTTGCATAAATGGCAGCAATGGTCCCTTGAATTTCAGAATTTACAACAAAGGTCCCTATGTTATTAAACCTTTTAAACCCATTTGGACCCTATCACAAACCATTGTGACCCTGCCATTAGCCCTTTGGACCCTTACCTTTTTGGACCCTTGCTTATTAATACCCTAGTCAACAAACAAGTCAAACACAAACACCCCTTTGGCGCCTTTTTCTGTCTTCCCTGCCAAGAGCCTGCAACACACAACCTCCCCATCCCCCCTCCTCACCTATCCACTCTCCATGTCCCCCCACCTCTCCTAACACTACAAAATGCATTTAATGCACCCTTCCCCCCTTCACTCAACCTCCAACTGATATACAACCATTTCCCGCCAAAATCCAATCAAGGGCCAAGATAACATCAAGTCATCCAATGGTCCAAAAAGATGGTGGGATCAAATCAGAAACAAGTGGGGAGATGATTGGCATATAAAAAGAAGAAAGAGGAGAAGTGAGGGAGTAGTAGTTAGTTTTTAAGTTTTTCTTTATGTCGTTCTTTTTAATAAATGTCTTAGTTCAGTTTAAAATATGTAATCTTTTGTTTTTATGATTCAAGCTCAAGTTATGTTATCATTGTAATATGTTTTTAAGAATCAATTCCAAAGTTTGGTTAAAGTCTTGTTCTTGTGATTACTGTTGGAAATTTCAAACTCATGTTCCTATATTAAAGCTTCCAATAGCTTCTTTTCTCATTCAAACAAGTTAATTTAAGCTTATTATGGCTTTTGATTAGCCTGGGAAACAGTTTCAAAGAATTCTCATTTATAGTCAACAAAAGTCAAACTGGGGCTCAATTTGAAATGGAAGCTGATTTGGGTTGATGCAGTGGTGATATTGGGTTTAAATAGATTAGGTTAGAGTGTGATTAGCTCTGGTTTTAGCCTGCAAGTCAAGGTGGACATCTGTGAGTATCTGCCTCCTTTTCATTTCACTTCAGTTTGCATAACTAAGTTTGTGCTTGTATCTGTGGATAGCTTTAGTTCTTATCTGTTCATTTAGTTGTTTTAAGGTCATATTAATTTAGTTTAAGAGTTTGTTTTAGCTAGTTTAGCAGTTGGCTTCTTTTTTATTACAAATCAGTAGGATAGAGGTGTGTTTGGATTTGATACTTAAACTGTGTTCAAGGCTTGTTCAGTGGTTTAGACCAGTTGTTTCATGCTTGTTAAAGTCTATTATAATCATATCTGTCTCAATATTGAGCCTGCATAAGCTTAAGTCAAAATTACACCATATATGTCTTAATCTATTAACTGTTGTGGTTTTGGACAAACAGAAGCTTGTTTTGTGTTTCATTTACATAGATATAGATTGCATTAGTCTTATTTCACCAATTAACATCATATTCAGTCCTTAAATCAAGATCAAATTTCAAGTTGGTCAAATTTTCAGTTTTGTTAAAAAAGTCAAAGTGGTGAATTCCAGTTTTTAGCCAAACTAGAGGGAATTTTCATGGACTCATTTCTAAGTCAATTTCAATGAAACTTGTGGTTTTAAAAAGTCCTACTGGTCTATTTTCTTATCTCCATTTTAGTATATTTTTGTGAATTTTATAGAAGCTTCATATTAGCTTGTCAATGTGGGCTTATGTGCCCTGTGCATTGACTCAGTATTGACTGAGTCTGCACAGGGGTATTGCAAGGCTTGTACATAGCTTATCATAGCTCCTCTAGGTCTGTTTTTTGGTTTACAAGCTCTCACCCAGGTTTTCTTTAGGTCCCTTCTTTTGTTTTCTTGATTCCAGCTTATCTCAGTGCTTATTTTCTAGTCCAAAGTAAGAGCCTAAAACTGTTTTTAGCTCATTACTCAAATCAATCAAATCATAGCAATTTAAGTTCCAGAGGTTTAGGCTTGTTGTTTTTAGTTGCTTTAGAGTTCTTTTAGCTTATTGCAGCTTCTGTGTTGGTTTGGTGCCCATTTGTTACCCTTTGGCTTATTCAAGTGCTTATTTCAATAAGCACTTGTATGGCAGTCTCATTTTCTTGCACACAACACCCTGTTTTTATATTTTTCTTAGATTCCTAATAATATTTTAGACTTTTCCTGAAATTTTCATATTTTTCCAAGCCTGTTTGCTATTTTTCTGCATTTAAATCAATTTTTAGCACTTTTTAAATAGCTTTTAATCCAATTAATTAAGAAAAGCTTCAAAAAATTAATTTTTCATTTTTCTTAAGTTAAGATAAATATAAAAAGCCAAAAAAATATTTTTCTAGATTTTTCTTAGTTAAATTTGTATTTTTAAGCAATTTAATTAGTTTTTAATAGTTTTTAATTCCTATAAAATACAAAAATAATCAGAAAATAACAAAAACAGTTTTGAAAATTCTCTTTTGATATTTTAGATTTTTCTAAGTCATAATTTTATTTTTCTAGATTTGTTTCATATTTTCTTGTATTTTAGGTTAATATTTAATAAGTAAAAATAGTTTTTAATTAATAATAATTAGATAATTAGTTATAAAAATAATTTTCTTTTTCTATAAATTTTCTTTTATCATTAGGTTTGTAAAAATATCATTTTCATATTTTTAGGATTAATACTGCTTAAGTTTCACATTTTCATTTGTACGAAACGTAGTTTTTAATTCAGTTTTTTTAAAAACAGAAAAATCAAAAACATCATTTTAAAAATAGTGATAGCGTTTATTTAATATTTTTTATCTTTTTAACTTTCTTTAATTTGCATTTAAGCCCTTGTAGTTTATGTCCTTTTTCTGTAGTTATAATAATTCAGATCTCCTTTTCCGTTCAAATCTCTCGATCACTATACGTTTGGTGATTCTTCGCATAGCTCGCTGGGACATAACGACCCGGGGAAACACTATACTCCCCAGATCTTCATTGAGTTTGTTTCTGAACCATTTTTAAGTTTTGATGCGCGCAAAACCGTCAAGTTCTCTCACGCAAGTGTAAGAAAACCTAGAACAGCTTTAGCACGAAATCAATGAAGATCAGAGGAGTATAGGGTCTCCCCGGGTCGTTATGTCCCAGCGAGCTATGCAATGGATCAATCAACGTCTAGTGATCGAGAAGTTTGAACGAAAAAGGATTATGAGATTATGATTATTATGACTACAGAATATCAAACAGATACAAAGGCTACAAATGCAAATGAGAGGAAATTAAAAAGATAAAATCTATTAAATAAACGCTGTCACTAAAATTAAAATGATGTTTTTGTTTTTATGATTTTATAAAACTGAAATTAAAATTTACGCGACGTACAAAATAAAAAAGTAAAACTAAAGCAGTATTAACCCTAAAAATATGAAAATGATGTTTTTACAAACCTAATGACAAAAGAAACTTTTTAGAAAAAGAAAATTATTTTTAAGACTAATTATCTAATTAAAAACTATTTTTAACTATTAATTAATTACCTAAAATACAAGAAAATAGGAAATTAGGCTAGAAAAATAAGATTAAGACTTGGAAAAGTCTAAAAGATCAAAATAGACTTTTCAAAACTATTTTTGTATTTTTATGACTATTTATCTATTTTCTATGAATTTTAAACTATTAAAATCTAATTAAATCACTAAAAATTACCAAATGAACTATGAAAAATATGGAAAATTACTTTTTTCACTTTTTATATTTATCTAAGCCTAAGAAAAATGAAAACTTATTTTTTGGAACCTTTTCTGAATTTTTTGTATTAATTGCCAATTAAAAATGCCTAAAAACTAATAAAAATCAAGAAAAATAGTAAAACAGCTGAGAAAAATCTGAAAATTTCAGGGAAACTCCAAAATGATATAAAGAAACTATGAAAATTGGAAAAACAGGTGATTACTTGGAAGATTATGAAACTGCTGATTCAAGTGCTTGCAAATAAGCACTAAAATAAGCTAAGTGAACCAAACAAGCTACCAACTGTAAAAAGAAGTTATGATATACTAAAAAGGACCAAATGAAACAGAAATCAACAAACTACAATCACTGATTACCAAGAATACTCAGAGTTGGTGATTATGAAATTAAGCTTAAAACAGAAATGGAGCCTACTTGCAGACCAAAAATAAGCACCCACATAAGCTACAAACTAAAATCCAACTATCAAATATTAAACTAGACCTAGGAAGCTAATTATAACCAAAAGACCAGATGTTAAGAAGCTTTATTAAGCTCTGTGCAAGCCTGCTAAGAAACTGAGAATTTACTCAGTTTATGCTGAGTTGAGAGCAGGGCACCAGGTGCCTGTTTTGAGCTTATGTACAAGCTCAACCAGAGGGCTTGAGCTTAAAACAGATACTGGGTCTTATAAACCACCTAGAGGACTACTTACAAACCAAAAATCAGACTCTAAAAATCATTGATGAGTCCTGTGCATCAGCTGCATTATCTGCACAAACCCAAGTTTAACACATTTTGACTTTTTGAAACAGACATGCAGTTTGACTTTGGTGAGGTTTTGATCCAATTTAATTACTGATATTGATCTCTTATGATGTAATGAAACTAGTACAACCTTTTTTTATGACTTTTAAACACGAATCAAGGATCTGTTAATCCACACTTTCAACAGTGATCAAGTGAGACAGGTTTTGAGAGGATTTTGACTTTTAGTGTTTTACATGCAAAAACTTGGACAGATATGAACTAATTGGAGTCTCACAAACATAAACCAACAATTCTCATTCAATGAACAAACCTTTTAAACAGATTACTCTACAAACCAAACACTCCTTTAACTTCTAATTTTTAATCAAATCTAATCTAATCTCTAATATAGCTAATTTTATTGATCAATCTAAGTTATGCTAACTCAATGAACTCAGAATGAACAAGTTTTAACAGACTATAGCCACAAACACAGTGTATGCAAGAATCTTTGAGAATCACTTACAAGAGGTCCAAGACCACTATGGCCTGCCACATATGAAACAGAGAACCCTAACCTATCAAATTCACCCCACTGCTTCCATTTCAACCCAATCCCAATTCTAAATCAACCCATATCTTGTCTGCACCCATTTTGCTTCTGGCTTTGACTTTTGTTGACCAATGTACCAAAGTGATTGAAGCTTAAACTCAGGCTTGTGAAAAGCTATAAATAGCTTATAGATACTTGTTTGAGATTGTAATTAAACCTTTTAAGATTTTACCAACAGAATATAATAATGAAAATTTCAACAGTTGAGATAAGATTGGAAATTTGAACAAACACTTAAATTAAAACTTGATAACAGTTTGAATACACTCAAACTACTAATTTGAGTACAAAATAACTTTAAAATACACTTGAGAAGCTAATTAAGACACAGTACTATTAAAACGACATATATTTTTAAGAAAACTAAAACTAACTATCCAACTTGCTTCTCTTGGCCTCTTTTTATGCACCTCAGCTCTTTCTCTCACCTTCTGAGCAAATCCCAGCATCAATCTGGGCCGTTGATTGTCTAAAGCTCATCTTAGCCACAAATTGGGTTTTGGCGCCATTTTTCTGTTTTGATATGAGAGACAGGAAAGGGGTGCAATTAATGCAATGTGGATGGGTAGGTGAGGTGGGGGAGACAATGGGTGGTGTAGGGTGGTTTTAGGTGGGGAGTTGCAGGGGTGGACAGGATGGTCGGGGGGGGGGGGGGGGGGGGGGGGACAGGGAAGACAACTGGGGGCGGTTTATTTTATTTAAATCATGGGTAGTGGGTTGGGTTGTCGGGTCAGGATATAGGACCGGGTAAGGTTTTGGGCCAGGGGATTGTTAGTTTGGGCTTGGGTAAATATTTAGGTCCGAATGGTTTGTTAGGAATATTAACAAATAAGGACCAAATATGCAACTTCTCAAAACCAAAGGACCAGAACTGTAAATTATGAAGAGTAGTCAAAAGGGCTAGTCTTGCCAAGTTTTAATAATCCAAGGGCTATTTTGAACATTTTTGAAACTCCAAGGATTACTTTTGACCAATTTAAAAGTCCAGGGACTAAAACTGTAATTTTCTCAAAACTTTTAGATTTTTCACCAAAGGACTAAATATGATAATTTGTGATTACAAAAGGACCTTTGGTGACTTTTCTTCTGAAATTTTGGCTCAGGGACTATTTTTGACAATTTTATAAACTCGGGGGACTAAAACTGCAATTTTTGCAAATTTGATATGTTTTTCATCTGATTTTGATATTTTTGCATTTAAAACACATAAAACACTGATTTGTGATATTTTGATCATTTTGATGTGTTTCTGAGTGTTTTCAGATGATTTTTGCAGTTTATTTTGTACAAAAATGATGAGTATTTACACACTCATCAATCCCCCACACTGAGATATTGCTAGTCCCTAGCAATGATTTGAGAAAACATAATGGATTTTAATCTCTTTTCCGAAAGCCATCACTTCTGGAGTAGCCAAATGTTTCAGTTCAAGTAAGAACTATGGTACACCGATAACCATGTGATTTTGAGCAAACCACCAGCTTCCAACGGATTTGATTTGTCTTTACCAGAAGCCGTACCCTTCTGGACTAGCCAACTCTTAGATAAATTATCAACATTATCTTTGGTGAGCTGATTACCAATTATGGTTTTTCCACTGCCTTTACCACAAGCCATAATCTTGCGGGCTAGCCAACTCTTCACTTTTTAGGATATGGTGAGTTGAGAACCATACAATTTTGGGCAAATTGCAAGCCATATAAACGGATTTGAGAAATCTTTACCAAGAGCCGTTTGCTCCTGGATTAGCCAATCCTTTTGTCTTACAGACATGGCGGACTGATAACCAAATGAGAAAGTGTAGAACACTTACTCCAAAAAAAAAAATTTTTGGCCAAAAACGGGGGGATTAGGCGGTATAATTACATGATAAAATTCGTGAGAATCCCCCCCACACTTAGAAATGAATATTGCCCTCAATATTCAAAGTACCGGCGGTTATGCCGAAACAAAGAACGTGAAAGGGAAATACTAAGGCCATTATTTAGAAAGAAGATTTTTTTTTTTTTTCTTTTTTTTTTTTTTTTTTTTTTTTTTTTTTTTGAAACATGTGGGCAACCCCCTCACACTAGGGTGGTAGAAAGAGGTGAGAAGACAGAAATATGGGTGAAAACCCATATGGCATGCTACTGTTTTTGATTACCGAGTCGCTAGCTTGACTCGATCCCCGCATTCATTGGTTCATGGGGAAAGTTTGAAGATCCGGGACAACCACAGGGGGAATGTCCTCTCCAAAATAATGCTTCACTCGATGACCATTCACTTTGAAATTAGGACCATCGGGTTGAGATAACTCAATGGTACCATAAGGATAAACCTTAGCGATAGTAAATGGACCAGACCAACGGGACTTGAGCTTTCCCGAGAAAATCATCAATCTTGAATTGAAAAGAAGGACTCTATCACCTACGTTGAAAACGCGGTTCTTGATTTTTGAGTCATGAATCTTCTTTGTCTTTTGTTTGTAGATCAAAGAGTTCTCGTAAGCTTGATCACGGAGTTCGTTTAATTCATTCATTTGAACTTTCCGATGATCACCCGCCGTCTGAATGTCAAAGTTAGCATGCTTCAAGGCCCAGTATGCCTTGTGCTCGAGCTCAACTGGAAGATGACATGCCTTCCCGTACACCAGCTTGTATGGAGTGCACCCGATGGGTGTTTTGTAAGCTGTACGGAAGGCCCAGAGTGCATCATCTAACCTATCCGACCAAGAGGCACGGTTTTCACCAACCGTCCTCTCCAAGATTCTTTTAATCCCCCGGTTAGAAACTTCCACTTGCCCACTTGTTTGCGGGTGGTACGCAGTAGAGGTACGGTGAGTTACACCATACTTTTGCATGACTCTTGCAAATTGGTCATTGCAGAAATGCGTACCACGATCACTGATGATGGCTCGTGGAGTTCCAAACCTAGCAAATAAGGATTTCAAGAATTTCACCACAACTCGGGCATCGTTGGTGGGTAAAGCCTTAGCTTTGACCCATTTCGACAAGTAGTCAACGGCCACGAGTATGTATTTGTTACCATGAGAAGAAGGAAATGGCCCCATAAAGTCAATGCCCCAGATGTCAAAAATCTCACACACTTGAATGGCGTTTTGCGGCATTTCATTCTTTTGTGAGATATTCCCGTGACGTTGACAAGCGTCACAGGTTTTGACGAATTCATGGGCATCCTTATAGATCGTGGGCCAATAGAATCCCGAATCAAACACCTTCTTGGCGGTGTAGTTGGGGCTATGATGTCCCCCAGTAGGTCCAGAATGGCAAGCCTTGAGAATGTCAATGGCTTCCTGACCATATACACATCGCCGGATGACTTGATCCGCACAAATCTTAAACAAGTAGGGGTCGTCCCAGAAATAATGTTTCACATCCTTAAAGAATTTATTTTTCTGTTGGGACGACATCCCTTTCACCACAAAGTTACCCGCATGGTAATTTGCAAATTTGGCAAACCATGGGGTAGAAGAATCTCCACGAAAAGAAACCATATTGAGTGTTTCGAGAGGAAATGTTTCATTGATTTCCTTTTTCTCGAACACATTTTGATGAGGGTTCTCTAATCGGGAGAGATGATCAGCAGCCAGGTTCTCAGCTCCTTTTTTATCACGAATGATGATATCAAATTCTTGTAGGAGGAGAACCCAACGGAGCAATCTCGGCTTTGCATCTTGTTTTGCAAAGAGATATTTGAGTGCCGAGTGGTCCGTATACACCACGCATTTGGTCAATATAAGATATGGCCGAAACTTCTCAAACGCATACACCACCGCTAATAATTCTTTTTCCGTAGTGGTGTAATGGGTCTGAGCTTCAGTCATAGTTTTGCTCGCGTAGTGGATTGGCTGGAAATGTTTGGTTTTGCGTTGCCCCAAGACTGCACCGATTGCAAAATCACTTGCATCGCACATGAGCTCGAAGGGTAAATCCCAGTCGGGGGCAACTAGAATGGGTGCTTCCGTAAGCTTTTTCTTAAGTGTTTCAAAAGCTTCGATGCACTCAGGAGAGAAGATGAAAGGAGCATCTTTTTCGAGAAGATGGGTCATAGGCCGAGCGATTTTAGAGAAATCTTGAATAAATCTACGATAAAACCCGGCATGACCAAGAAAACTCCTAACACCTTTGACAGTAGTGGGATGAGGTAGTTTAGCAATGACATCAACTTTTGCTCTATCAACCTCGATCCCATTCTTAGAAATCTTATGGCCAAGGACAATGCCCTCTTTGACCATAAAGTGGCTCTTCTCCCAGTTTAGACATAGATTGGTGTCTTCACACCTTTTAAGCATTTTGTCTAAGTGGGAGAGACAAGTCTGAAATGAGTCCCCAATGACCGAGAAGTCATCCATAAACACCTCCATAGTTTCCCCGATCATGTCGTGGAAAATGGCCATCATACAACGTTGGAACGTGCCAGGAGCATTGCATAAGCCAAAAGGCATACGTCTATAGGCAAACGTCCCGTATGGGCAGGTGAATGTGGTTTTCTCTTGATCCAGCGGATCAATGGGGATCTGAAAGTAACCCGAGAAACCATCAAGGAAACAATAGTATTCGTTCCCTGCTAATCTCTCAAGCATCTGGTCCATGAAGGGTAGAGGAAAATGGTCTTTACGGGTGGCTTCGTTTAACTTTCGATAGTCAATACACATACGCCACCCCGTAACCAATCGAGTTGGAATCAACTCGTTCTCTTCATTCGTGACAACAGTAATGCCACCCTTTTTTGGAACGCAATGAATTGGGCTGACCCAAGGACTGTCAGAGATCGGGTAAATTAGACCGGCATCAAGAAGTTTGAGAACCTCTTGTTTGATAACCTCGTGAATCTTAGGATTCACCCTTCTCTGACTTTGGACTGCTGGCTTGAAGTCATCCTCCATTAAGATTTTGTGGGTACAAAACTCAGGGTTGATACCCTTAATATCGGAGAGTTTCCAAGCAATTGCTTGCTTGTGTGACTTCAAGACCTTTATGAGAGCAGTTTTCTCCTCCTCAGTTAAGTCCTTAGCAATTATGACGGGTAATTTATCATCACCCTCCAAGAATGCATACTCGAGATGAGGAGGTAGGTCCTTAAGTTCCACCTCGGGAAATTCTTCAGTGGATGATTGCACTGATTTGATTTCCTCGATCGAGATTTCCTTCGGAGGGAGTGAAGGTAATGGATCTTCATTGAGCAACTGCTCAAGATAGAGAATATCCCCCTCCGAATCATACACACCATCAATTCCAGGCGGAATTGATTCATCAGTAGCCAAGAATTCATCGATCTCTTCCAGAAGGAAGTCACCTCCCTCAAACGGAGTGAGAGAGGGGGAAGAGTCGGCAATGATAGGTTGAGGAGATGTGGTGGAATTGGAATTCCTACTCACAGAATTATGAAGATAACCAAGAAACTCTTGAGAGTACTCCTCTGAAGCAATGTCAATTAAATCGACTCGATTAATTGATTCAGTGTCATAATTTGAGGAGTACCTCGAAGTCTGATCGAGGTTAAAGGTAACAGCTTCATTACCCACACGGAGAGTGATCTCTTGCTCAAATACATCGATAAGAGCACGGCCCGTCCTCAAGAATCCCCGCCCAACAATGAGGGGAACTCGAGGATCAGCATCGAAATCAACGACCACAAAGTCAGCTGGAAAATGGAACTTTCCTACTTTCACGAAAACATCCTCGGCAATGCCAAGAGGACGCGAGATAGAACGATCTGCAAGCTCGAGAGTCATGCAGGTAGGAATGAGTTCCGGAAGAGACAGTTGTTTCCATACTGAATACGGCATCAGATTGATGCTTGCACCAAGATCGGCGAGGGCAAAGCATTCAATCATCCCGGGAAAAACACAAGGAAGAAGAAATTTTCCGGGATCTCCTAGCTTCTCGGGAAGCTTTTTCAACAAGACTGCTGAGCAATTTTCATTCAAAGGAGTTTTAGCCATTTCAAACAGCTTTTCTTTGTTGCTCAGCATGTGTTTCAGAGTGGATGCAAACTTAGGCATCAACATGATGGCATCCGCGAAGCTTATGTCAAAGTGTAGCTCTTGGAAAATTTGAAAGAATTTTTCCATCTGATGACTAGCTTTCTCGCGGAGCTTTTGCTCATGTAACTGAGAGGGGTAAGGAATAGAAGTTTTGGATTTAGGGTCAGCAGCTGGAGGTTCAAAAACAACTCCAGGTTTGGTTTTGGGGACAACCTGAGGATGGACATTGTTGGCACTCCCGTTATTAGTAGGAAGTTCCTTGTCCTTTGTCGCCTCAGGTTCGCTTTCCACTACCTTCGGGAGAGAGGAAGAAGAGGTAGTAGGAACAGCTGGTCCAGAATAAGAAGCACCACTTCGGGTTGTGATCGCCTTTGCATCGCCCCTCGGATTAGCGATCGTGTTGCTAGGTAAAGTACCTGAGCCCGAGGGTCGATCATTTAAAGACTTCTTGATCTCAGAAATCTGGCTGACCAACAACCGATTCATTTCTTCCTGGGATTTCATGAATTGTTTCAACAGCTCATCGGATGATGGGCCAGTTGGAACAATGGCTTGATTTTGCACGGGGAAGTTCTGGCCTCTATTGTTAGGATTAAGGCCTTGATTTTGAAAATTTCCTGGATTATTGCCATGATAATACCCTTGGTTGAAATTTCCCTGACCTGGGTTTCTATTGTAATTTCCTTGATGTTGGAAATTTTGATTCTGATTTTGAAAACCGTTGTTTTGATTGAAATGACCTTGGTTTTGAAAACCTTGGTTTGGTCTATTCTGATTCTGGTTACGGTTTTGATTCTGATTGAAACCGGGAGGTCCAGAGTAGTGGTTAGGACGGTGGTTCGGGTCTACAGGAGCACGATATTGATTGCCTCCTTGATTAGACATCCCGCCCACAGCATTGGCTTCAAAGGGGTTACCATCGGTGGCCATACAGTTATAGTAAGCATGGGGGCCACCACAGGTAACACAAACTTCCACTTTCTTAACTTCAGCAGGAGGTGAAGTTTGTGGAAAAGAGACTTTCTTCTGATTGAAGAGAACCAAAGCTTGAATAGCTTCCGTGAGTTTATCAATCTTAGCATCGGTGCTAGACTGACTCACGGGCGATGAAGAAGAAGAAGGACCAACACTGACTTGGGAAACAACCGGCTTGCTTCGTGCAGTGCGGACCTTGGACTTGTTTTCGATTATCGCCAAAGCTTCTTTGACAGTTTTGCTTAGGAAATTTCCTCCCGCGGAGTAATTGAGAGAATCTTGGTCAGATTGACTCACTCCATTGTAGAAAGTGTCGAGTTGCATCAACTCGGAGAAACCGTGGTGAGGACATTTGCGAAGCAATTCCTTGAAACGATCCCACGATTCACTGAAGGATTCATCAAATTTCTGAGTGAACTTGATGATTTCATTTTTAAGACTCGTGGTCTTGGAAGGTGGATAGAATTCATTCACAAATTTCTTCACCAGATCTTCCCATGTCTCTATAGACTGAGGGGGTTGTTTTTTAAGCCAAATCCGGGCTTGCCCCTCAAGAGAAAATGGGAACAGAAGAAGCTTAACAGCTTCGGTAGGGACATTCTTATACTTGATGGTAGATGCGATCTTGTTAAACCATCGAATATGAGCATGAGGATCGTCCCGCTCAAAACCGAAGAATTGATTAGAGGTTACAAGATTCAGTAACCCGGTCTTGAGTTCGAAATTTTCAGCCACGATGGCTGGCACAACGATAGCATCTCCATACCCGTCGATGGGTGCCTGGAGAAGCTCGCACATAGGAATCTCATCCGCCATGATAACGGGAGGAGTGCGAACAGTCCGGATCTCAGATCCGACTGATGGAGCAGAAAGTCTGCGAACACGCCTTCTTGGAATCTTGACAAGCTCACGAAATGGGCTTACAGATCTAGAAGAGCGAGTGCGCATACACTAGAGTTAACTCTAAGGAAACTCAGAGTTAAGGAGAGAAATGGAATTATGAAAATCTTTCAGATGAGAATGAGAATTATGAAGACGGTTTATAAAAATCAGGTGAGAAGAATCTTTATGGGTTTTCTGGTTCTGAAACGTCGATATCACAACAAAATCAATTAACACAAAATCGAGGCAAAACAACAGTGAACTTAACCAATAATCCAAGATGAATGGCTTCTTTAAAAAAGGTACACCAATCACAAGGACACAAAGGCAAGTTTTAAATCTTTAGTTCGGGAACTTATTATGGTCGCACCCCCAGTTAGGTAGTGCACTGCCTTGGTTTTCGGTGGTAATCTTTTAAGTTGTTATTATTAAAGAAAACGACGATTCTTTTTGTATTTTTATTATTGATACATATATAGAAACAAAAGGAAAAATATTTTTGTGTTTTATACGTTTTTGGGTTTTTGGATTTTTTAGAAGAAAATATGGATATATATATATACAGAGATGGATGATATAAACAAAGAGTGAGGATTCAAACAACTAATCTGCTACACGGAAGATAAATCAGCACAGCTCCCCGGCAGCGGCGCCAAAAATTTGATGCGCGCAAAACCGTCAAGTTCTCTCACGCAAGTGTAAGAAAACCTAGAACAGCTTTAGCACGAAATCAATGAAGATCAGAGGAGTATAGGGTCTCCCCGGGTCGTTATGTCCCAGCGAGCTATGCAATGGATCAATCAACGTCTAGTGATCGAGAAGTTTGAACGAAAAAGGATTATGAGATTATGATTATTATGACTACAGAATATCAAACAGATACAAAGGCTACAAATGCAAATGAGAGGAAATTAAAAAGATAAAATCTATTAAATAAACGCTGTCACTAAAATTAAAATGATGTTTTTGTTTTTATGACTTTATAAAACTGAAATTAAAATTTACGCGACGTACAAAATAAAAAAGTAAAACTAAAGCAGTATTAACCCTAAAAATATGAAAATGATGTTTTTACAAACCTAATGACAAAAGAAACTTTTTAGAAAAATAAAATTATTTTTAAGACTAATTATCTAATTAAAAACTATTTTTAACTATTAATTAATTACCTAAAATACAAGAAAATAGGAAATTAGGCTAGAAAAATAAGATTAAGACTTGGAAAAGTCTAAAAGATCAAAATAGACTTTTCAAAACAATTTTTGTATTTTTATGACTATTTATCTATTTTCTATGAATTTTAAACTATTAAAATCTAATTAAATCACTAAAAATTACCAAATGAACTATGAAAAATATGGAAAATTACTTTTTTCACTTTTTATATTTATCTAAGCCTAAGAAAAATGAAAACTTATTTTTTGGAACCTTTTCTGAATTTTTTGTATTAATTGCCAATTAAAAATGCCTAAAACTAATAAAAATCAAGAAAAATAGTAAAACAGCTGAGAAAAATCTGAAAATTTCAGGGAAACTCCAAAATGATATAAAGAAACTATGAAAATTGGAAAAACAGGTGATTACTTGGAAGATTATGAAACTGCTGATTCAAGTGCTTGCAAATAAGCACTAAAATAAGCTAAGTGAACCAAACAAGCTACCAACTGTAAAAAGAAGTTATGATATACTAAAAAGGACCAAATGAAACAGAAATCAACAAACTACAATCACTGATTACCAAGAATACTCAGAGTTGGTGATTATGAAATTAAGCTTAAAACAGAAATGGAGCCTACTTGCAGACCAAAAATAAGCACCCACATAAGCTACAAACTAAAATCCAACTATCAAATATTAAACTAGACCTAGGAAGCTAATTATAACCAAAAGACCAGATGTTAAGAAGCTTTATTAAGCTCTGTGCAAGCCTGCTAAGAAACTGAGAATTTACTCAGTTTATGCTGAGTTGAGAGCAGGGCACCAGGTGCCTGTTTTGAGCTTATGTACAAGCTCAACCAGAGGGCTTGAGCTTAAAACAGATACTGGGTCTTATAAACCACCTAGAGGACTACTTACAAACCAAAAATCAGACTCTAAAAATCATTGATGAGTCCTGTGCATCAGCTGCATTATCTGCACAAACCCAAGTTTAACACATTTTGACTTTTTGAAACAGACATGCATTTTGACTTTGGTGAGGTTTTGATCCAATTTAATTACTGATATTGATCTCTTATGATGTAATGAAACTAGTACAACCTTTTTTTATGACTTTTAAACACGAATCAAGGATCTGTTAATCCACACTTTCAACAGTGATCAAGTGAGACAGGTTTTGAGAGGATTTTGACTTTTAGTGTTTTACATGCAAAAACTTGGACAGATATGAACTAATTGGAGTCTCACAAACATAAACCAACAATTCTCATTCAATGAACAAACCTTTTAAACAGATTACTCTACAAACCAAACACTCCTTTAACTTCTAATTTTTAATCAAATCTAATCTAATCTCTAATATAGCTAATTTTATTGATCAATCTAAGTTATGCTAACTCAATGAACTCAGAATGAACAAGTTTTAACAGACTATAGCCACAAACACAGTGTATGCAAGAATCTTTGAGAATCACTTACAAGAGGTCCAAGACCACTATGGCCTGCCACATATGAAACAGAGAACCCTAACCTATCAAATTCACCCCACTGCTTCCATTTCAACCCAATCCCAATTCTAAATCAACCCATATCTTGTCTGCACCCATTTTGCTTCTGGCTTTGACTTTTGTTGACCAATGTACCAAAGTGATTGAAGCTTAAACTCAGGCTTGTGAAAAGCTATAAATAGCTTATAGATACTTGTTTGAGATTGTAATTAAACCTTTTAAGATTTTACCAGCAGAATATAATAATGAAAATTTCAACAGTTGAGATAAGATTGGAAATTTGAACAAACACTTAAATTAAAACTTGATAACAGTTTGAATACACTCAAACTACTAATTTGAGTACAAAATAACTTTAAAATACACTTTAGAAGCTAATTAAGACACAGTACTATTAAAACGACATATATTTTTAAGAAAACTAAAACTAACTATCCAACTTGCTTCTCTTGGCCTCTTTTTATGCACCTCGGCTCTTTCTCTCACCTTCTGAGCAAATCCCAGCATCAATCTGGGCCGTTGATTGTCTAAAGCTCATCTTAGCCACAAATTGGGTTTTGGCGCCATTTTTCTGTTTTGATATGAGAGACAGGAAAGGGGTGCAATTAATGCAATGTGGATGGGTAGGTGAGGTGGGGGAGACAATGGGTGGTGTAGGGTGGTTTTAGGTGGGGAGTTGCAGGGGTGGACAGGATGGTCGGGGGGGGGGGGGGGGGGGGGGGACAGGGAAGACAACTGGGGGCGGTTTATTTTATTTAAATCATGGGTAGTGGGTTGGGTTGTCGGGTCAGGATATAGGACCGGGTAAGGTTTTGGGCCAGGGGATTGTTAGTTTGGGCTTGGGTAAATATTTAGGTCCGAATGGTTTGTTAGGAATATTAACAAATAAGGACCAAATATGCAACTTCTCAAAACCAAAGGACCAGAACTGTAAATTATGAAGAGTAGTCAAAAGGGCTAGTCTTGCCAAGTTTTAATAATCCAAGGGCTATTTTGAACATTTTTGAAACTCCAAGGATTACTTTTGACCAATTTAAAAGTCCAGGGACTAAAACTGTAATTTTCTCAAAACTTTTAGATTTTTCACCAAAGGACTAAATATGATAATTTGTGATTACAAAAGGACCTTTGGTGACTTTTCTTCTGAAATTTTGGCTCAGGGACTATTTTTGACAATTTTATAAACTCGGGGGACTAAAACTACAATTTTTGCAAATTTGATATGTTTTTCATCTGATTTTGATATTTTTGCATTTAAAACACATAAAACACTGATTTGTGATATTTTGATCATTTTGATGTGTTTCTGAGTGTTTTCAGATGATTTTTGCAGTTTATTTTGTACAAAAATGATGAGTATTTACACACTCATCAAGTTTCTTACGGTCGGCCATTCACAAGTGGCCGGTTTGTGTGAGAAAACTTGATGGTTTGGAACAGATCAAAATTTTGGCGCCGCTGCTGGGGAGCTGTGCTGATTATCTTCCGTTTAGCAGATTAGTGATTTGAATATTCACTCATTGTTCATACCATCTATATATGTTTATATTTTCTTATAAAAATCCAAAAATCCAAAAATATTCTTCTCATTCCTCTTGACCATTTGATTCTATCTCTTTAACCCTCTACATGTTTAATTCTCATGGCAACGTTCGATTATCATCGTTGTTTCCACTGCAAAAGCCGTATGGAAGAGGATCAGCTCTGTTGTCAGAATCCGGATTGTTTATGCAAGCAATGTGGAAGGATGGGTGCAAGCAAATATTGTTATTGGTGCGAATTATCCGATAAAAACTCTCTCGATGATTCTCCAAGTTTTTCTGACCATCCGCCACAACCCGATGTTTCTTGTATTGTCTCTGAGCCCAAACCGTCCAGAATTGATCAAAATCTTTCACGATTTACGGTTAAAAACAAAAATGCAGAATTTAGACCGGTGACTAGCAAGAATGACTTGCCTAATCTTCACGTTTCTCAAGAATCAGAACCGGAGACCATAACGGAAGTGGTGGAAATTGCTAGCTCTCAGAGCACACCACTTGTCCCACCTCCGGATTTTTCAAAATGTTCTTCGAGACTTGATAGTCATTCAGATCACCATGTTGGTTTTGTTAATTCTTTGAATAAACCGATTCCTTTTCATAACTATCAAATGCAATCGTTTATTCCTTGTGTCGGTTGTGGTGAGCCTCTTTTTGGTTCACCCTGTCATTGGTGTACGTGTGTACAATGTGGTAATGATATTCATAACGGGAGTTGTTTGTTTTGTGGTTCGAGGAATTCATTTGATTATGATCCTAATCAGAACTCATTTAACGACCCCTCAAACTTTTCCAATTACCCACCACAGCCCGACTTATCTTCATATAATCAACATAACTACTGTGAATTTTGTGGAGAACCTCACCAAGGATTTGAGTGTCAATCCGGAAACACGTTTGTCTATGAACAGTTTTCCGGTAATGCTCAGAGCTTTAGTTATGACCAAAATCCATATGATCCACCAGTCCTGACTCAACAGTTTTACTGTTGTGAGTATTGTGGAGGTCCCCACTTCAGCTCTGATTGTCAAATAGGGAATCCATTTCCTTGTAACAATCATGACTCTCTCAGGTTTGACAATTTCCAACCTCCACAGCACCATACGGTTCAAACTCCACCTGAGCCGTTATCTCAAGAAATCTCCCAAGATTTTGAAACCGTAATGAAAACACTTGATGATATGATTAGTAACTTTAAGAATCAAGTGAGTAGTGAAAAGACCATGGGAGAATTGCTGACCGAAGAACGAGAAGAACGAGAGGCTCGCAAATCTAGGGAAGAATTATTAGTCCTAGAGCATGCAGCTCTAAGGCGTTCCCAATTTCTAAAGGCAGCTCTATATGACGATGACGAGGAGAGTTTTTGTCCTTTTAAAGATAATATTTCTCAACTCCCTCAGTCAGTTGAGATCCCAGCAGTTGAGATTCCATCTCAAACAACTGCTATCACACCCGAAGCTCCCACTCACTCTCTGAACATGGGGGACGAGCATCTCGACACTGTTCCTGAAAAGGAATCGGACGAATTCATAAAGTCTAGTGTTAAGAACCTTGTCCCAATCCCAAGAGAGTCACAGGGAATTCTTGATCATGTGTGTGATATCCCTCCTCCTCTTGTCTTCCAAACAGATCATGTTGAGATGTTCTCCGATTCTGATGATGATGATTCGTTATCTTGTGGAGACATCGCTTATGTGGAAGATTTACCTTCTGAGCTTGTTAGCTTAAAAGAAGAGAATGATGAAGTTACTGACACTGAAATCAAAGATGAAGCTCTTCGTCTTACATTATTGAATGTCAATCTTCTCATTTCAAAAATCGAGGCTTTCAAAGAGAAACCAATTTCATCTCCTATCCCCATTAAGGGTAGTGACATTCTTTCCGATGACTCTATTCCGGAAATGAAAGCCTTCTGTTTTGATAATATGGGAGAGAAGATTAGTGGCAGTACCACTTTTCATTCTCATAATTCTCTCCCCGATTATGAATCATTTACATTGGAGGAGTTCACCAGTGAACCCACTCATATCAATTCTGAATATGATTCATTCACCTTCATGGAGTTCTCAGATGAACTCACTCATATCATATCTCCGCCGGAGTATGATAATTTCTACTTTGATCTAGACACACCCATAATATGTCTTGATCAAGCGAGCTTAACTGATGAGATTCATGAAACTATGAATTCTCCTATTGAGGATGAAGAGTTAGTCATGATTTCTATCATGATTTTTTTCTTTTCTTCATATATTCTGTCACTTCTCCTGTTCTTCACTCCTTCAGGAATGAAGACACTATCTTTGACCCCGGCATTTTCATTTATCATTTTTGAGCCGGTTCTCTCTATATCTCATCGGTGTGGAACTTTCGTGCTTCAAATGTTTGTCCAAACATCTTGAATGAAAGTCCGATGGAGATTGTCTCTTCCACTTACTTCCCCATGAACGAATTAATTCGGGGTCGAGTCAAGCTAGCGACTCGGGAATCAAAAACAGTAGCATGCCATATGGGTTTTCACCCATATTTCTGACTTCTTTCTATTTTTCTACCACCCTAGTGTGGGGGGGTTGCCCCACATGTTGTGTATATATATAAGATTCCAAAAAAAAAAAAAAAAAAAAAAAAAAAAAAAAAAAAAAAAAAAAATCTTTCAAAATAATGGCCGTAGTATTTCCCTTTTACGTTCTCAGTTTCGGCATAACCGCCGGTACTTTGAATATTGAAGGCAATATTCATTTCTAAGTGTGGGGGGAAATTCTCACGAATTTTATCATATGTATTACCGCCTAATTCCCCCGTTTTTGGCCAAAATTTGTTTTTTGGAGTAAGTGTGTTGCACTTACTCAATTGGTTATCAGTCCGCCATGTCTAAAAAACTAAAGGATTGGCTAATCCAGGAGCAAACGGCTCTTGGTAAAGATATCTCAAATCCGTTGACGGCTTGCAATTTGCCCAAAATTGTATGGTATTCAGCTCACCATATCCTAAAAAGTGAAGAGTTGGCTAGCCCGCAAGTTTATGGCTTGTGGTAAAGGCAGTGGAAAAACCATAATTGGTAATCAGCTCACCAAAGATAATATTGATAATTTATCTGAGAGTTGGCTAGTCCAGAGCAAACGGCTTCTGGTAAAGACAAAATCAAATCCGTTGAAAGCTGGTGGTTTGCTCAAAATCACATGGTTATCGATGTACCATGGTTCTTACTTGAACTAAAATATTTGGCTACTCCAGAAGTAATGGCTTTTGGTAAAGAGATTCAAATCCATTAAGTTTTTCTCAAAAGATTGCTAGGGACTAGCAATAGTTTAGTATGGGGGATTGATGAGTGTGTAAATACTCATCATTTTTGGGTCAATCTGAACTGCAAAACGTTTAAAAATGCTCAGAAATGCATCAAAATACTGAAAATATCTCAAAATTGCATTTTATATGTTTCAGATGCAAAATGTTTAAAATCAGATGAAAAATGAGCAAAGTTTGCATAATTGGCAGTTTCAGTCCCCCAAGTTTCTAAAATTGTCAGAAATAGTCCCTGAGTCCTAATTTCAAAAGAAAAATCACCAAAGGTCCTTTTTAAATCATAACTTGTCAAAAATAGTCCTTTGGTGAAAAATGTCAAAAGTTTTGAGAAATTACAAAATTGGTCCTTCAAGTTTAAAAATTGGCAAAAATGGCCCTTGGAAAATTGGAAAATGTCAAGTTTGGTCCTTGCATTATTGAAACTTGTCACTTTTAGTCCTTGGAGCAACTTTGCATAAATGGCAGCAATGGTCCCTTGAATTTCAGAATTTACAACAAAGGTCCCTATGTTATTAAACCTTTTAGACCCATTTGGACCCTATCACAAACCATTGTGACCCTGCCATTAGCCCTTTGGACCCTTACCTTTTTGGACCCTTGCTTATTAATACCCTGGTCAACAAACAAGTCAAACACAAACACCCCTTTGGCGCCTTTTTCTGTCTTCCCTGCCAAGAGCCTGCAACACACAACCTCCCCATCCCCCCTCCTCACCTATCCACTCTCCATGTCCCCCCACCTCTCCTAACACTACAAAATGCATTTAATGCACCCTTCCCCCCTTCACTCAACCTCCAACTGATATACAACCATTTCCCGCCAAAATCCAATCAAGGGCCAAGATAACATCAAGTCATCCAATGGTCCAAAAAGATGGTGGGATCAAATCAGAAACAAGTGGGGAGATGATTGGCATATAAAAAGAAGAAAGAGGAGAAGTGAGGGAGTAGTAGTTAGTTTTTAAGTTTTTCTTTATGTCGTTTTTTTTAATAAATGTCTTAGTTTAGTTTAAAATATGTAATCTTTTGTTTTTATGATTCAAACTCAAGTTATGTTATCATTGTAATATGTTTTTAAGAATCAATTCCAAAGTTTGGTTAAAAGTCTTGTTCTTGTGATTACTGTTGGAAATTTCAAACTCATGTTCCTATATTAAAGCTTCCAATAGCTTCTTTTCTCATTCAAACAAGTTAATTTAAGCTTATTATGGCTTTTGATTAGCCTGGGAAACAGTTTCAAAGAATTCTCATTTATAGTCAACAAAAGTCAAACTGGGGCTCAATTTGAAATGGAAGCTGATTTGGGTTGATGCAGTGGTAATATTGGGTTTAAATAGATTAGGTTAGAGTGTGATTAGCTCTGGTTTTAGCCTGCAAGTCAAGGTGGACATCTGTGAGTATCTGCCTCCTTTTCATTTCACTTCAGTTTGCATAACTAAGTTTGTGCTTGTATCTGTGGATAGCTTTAGTTCTTATCTGTTCATTTAGTTGTTTTAAGGTCATATTAATTTAGTTTAAGAGTTTGTTTCAGCTTGTTTAGCAGCTGGCTTCTTTTTTATTACAAATCAGTAGGATAGAGGTGTGTTTGGATTTGATACTTAAACTGTGTTCAAGGCTTGTTCAGTGGTTTAGACCAGTTGTTTCATGCTTGTTAAAGTCTATTATAATCATATCTGTCTCAATATTGAGCCTGCATAAGCTTAAGTCAAAATTACACCATATCTGTCTTAATCTATTAACTGTTGTGGTTTTGGACAAACAGAAGATTGTTTTGTGTTTCATTTACTTAGATATAGATTGCATTAGTCTTATTTCACCAATTAACATCATATTCAGTCCTTAAATCAAGATCAAATCTCAAGTTGGTCAAATTTTCAGTTTTGTTAAAAAAGTCAAAGTGGTGAATTCCAGTTTTTAGCCAAACTAGAGGGAATTTTCATGGACTCATTTCTGAGTCAATTTCAATGAAACTTGTGGTTTTAAAAAGTCCTACTGGTCTATTTTCTTATCTCCATTTTAGTATATTTTTGTGAATTTTATAGAAGCTTCATATTAGCTTGTCAATGTGGGCTTATGTGCCCTGTGCATTGACTCAGTATTGACTGAGTCTGCACAGGGGTATTGCAAGGCTTGTACAGGGCTTATCATAGCTCCTCTAGGTCTGTTTTTTGGTTTACAAGCTCTCACCCAGGTTTTCTTTAGGTCCCTTCTTTTGTTTTCTTGATTCCAGCTTATCTCAGTGCTTATTTTCTAGTCCAAAGTAAGAGCCTAAAACTGTTTTTAGCTCATTACTCAAATCAATCAAATCATAGCAATTTAAGTTCCAAAGGTTTAGGCTTGTTGTTTTTAGTTGCTTTAGAGTTCTTTTAGCTTATTGCAGCTTCTGTGTTGGTTTGGTGCCCATTTGTTACCCTTTGGCTTATTCAAGTGCTTATTTCAATAAGCACTTGTATGGCAGTCTCATTTTCTTGCACACAACACCCTGTTTTTATATTTTTCTTAGATTCCTAATAATATTTTAGACTTTTCCTGAAATTTTCATATTTTTCCAAGCCTGTTTGCTATTTTTCTGCATTTAAATCAATTTTTAGCACTTTTTAAATAGCTTTTAATCCAATTAATTAAGAAAAGCTTCAAAAAATTAATTTTTCATTTTTCTTAAGTTAAGATAAATATAAAAAGCCAAAAAAATATTTTTCTAGATTTTTCTTAGTTAAATTTGTATTTTTAAGCAATTTAATTAGTTTTTAATAGTTTTTAATTCCTAGAAAATACAAAAATAATCAGAAAAATACAAAAATAGTTTTGAAAATTCTCTTTTGATATTTTAGATTTTTCTAAGTCATAATTTTATTTTTCTAGATTTGTTTCATATTTTCTTGTATTTTAGGTTAATATTTAATAAGTAAAAATAGTTTTTAATTGATAATAATTAGATAATTAGTTATAAAAATAATTTTCTTTTTCTATAAATTTTCTTTTATCATTAGGTTTGTAAAAATATCATTTTCATATTTTTAGGATTAATACTGCTTAAGTTTCACATTTTCATTTGTACGAAACGTAGTTTTTAATTCAGTTTTTTTAAAAACAGAAAAATCAAAAACATCATTTTAAAAATAGTGATAGCGTTTATTTAATATTTTTTATCTTTTTAACTTTCTTTAATTTGCATTTAAGCCCTTGTAGTTTATGTCCTTTTTCTGTAGTTATAATAATTCAGATCTCCTTTTCCGTTCAAATCTCTCGATCACTATACGTTTGGTGATTCTTCGCATAGCTCGCTGGGACATAACGACCCGGGGAAACACTATACTCCCCATATCTTCATTGAGTTTGTTTTTGAACCGTTTTTAAGTTTCTTACGGTCGGCCATTCACTAGTGGCCGGTTTGTGTGAGAAAACTTGACGGTTTGGAACGGATCAACCATTAAAACTATCAAGCACATGTGGAGGGGGAGTATTTATGCAAAACCTTATCTCTCACAGTGGTTCAAACATGTTTTTCATTTACAAACCCTTTGAGAGATATTTTCACATACAGTGGTTTTAATGGCAAACATAGGTTAGTCATGGAGTTATAAGGTGACTAAGGTTAGGAATAACCGTCCTATGATCCGCCAGAGCCGGAGGGATCTACCCAAGGACGCTACCATTAGTTAGTGTTAGAAGTCCTTAGGAATGATTGTAAAAAAGGAGAAAATGAGAATCGGAGAAAGAAGGAGTTGAAGAATCAAAAAGAAATGTAAAGTAAAGGGTGAAAAGAAACAGCCCTCCAGATTATTCAACTTAGGGCAGACACCGGGTTCAATTCATATGCTACTGGCTGTCACTCAGTGACACCGGTATTGAAGATTAAAAGTCGTCATGGACCCAGTGACGCACGCACTAAACCTTCTTAGCCACTCAAGTTTCTCTCAACAGAAGCTTGTTTCATTCTCACAGGGAACCCTACGTAAACTATTGGCTTTCTCTTAGAGATCGCTGGTATTGAAGAAGGAGACCCTCTCCCTAATCTCCGCTCAGGAAAACCAAAACGCACTATTGAGTCTAGAGCCACGAGATTCATCAAAAGATCTATTAGGAACACTTGACATTTAATCACTTGTTGATCAACAAATAAGATTATCAGTGGTTCATATCGAGTCCTTCACAGATCTTTGCAATCTGTCGAGAACATTTATGAGAGGTTCACATCTCTAGATCGAGTGATGAAGCTGAGTACAGAGGTGTTGCTAATGCAGTTGCTGAAAATGCCTATCTTCATAACCTTCTTTACGAGCTTCATACACCATATTTATCTGCCACTATTGTCTAATGTGACAATGTTACTGCCATTATTTGACTACTAATGTTGTTCAACAGTAGCAGACCAAACATATTGAGCTAGATATACATTTTGTTCATGATATGGTTGCTCGGGGTCAGGTTTGGGTTCTTTATGTGCCATCACATTACTAGTATGCTGACATCTTCACCAAGGGGTTTCCGTCTGTCCTTTTTAAAGAGTTCCGTACCAGTTTGAGTATTCGATCCTCTCCCACTCAAACTACAGGAGAATGTTAGATGATTATTTGCTTACAAAAGCCTTTGGGCTTTATTACTAGTTTTTGATGTAACAATAGGCCTTGCCAAATATCTAGAATATTCTTCAGGGACTCTATATATTGTAATCATGTTTTGATTCATGGAAAGCCAAAAATTATACTTCCATTACAACATACATGTGTTCTTTAGTAAGACTGAATGAAAAATGATACATAGCTCAAAAACATGAGTTAGTCAGTCAAAAGGTTAACAAGCACGACAATCTAAAAAAAATTAAACATCATAATAACTAGAACAGTTTTTGCTTTTGAAAATATTTAATTTTAAGCTTGTTGTTTTGGTCGCTTTGAAGTTATTTACGTGCACTTAAATAATGATTTGGTTGGACAAACTCAGTAACGTTAGCCAATGCATGAGTGGACAAATTCCTCATCTAGTTACCAAAGTATTTTTTTAGGAAAATTACTAAACATTGATGAGAAAATTCTCAAGGTGAGTGTATTTTTTTTTTGGTAAAGGGTTACTTTATATATATTAAAAACTTAAAAATGTTAAGCACTTTTGGTGTAATATTGACTAGGTATCTCTTATATTTTAATGATCACAAATAAACCTTTACAACACATAAAATCACAAACGTCAGCCAAAAACCAACCAGTTCCATAACTAGAATTGGCGCGTTGAGCTTTCTGTTTGGAAATGCTTGGTTTATGAAAGTCGTCTTTCCCCTTACTCGACAAATGTGGATCTTTTATTACAGGCATGAATATGATAATAGAGTTATTAGAAACACTCGAAACGAGCTTTAGACTTAGAGGGATACCAAATCAAGACCTCCAATTTTTAACAAAACGCCAACTCAGTTATTTTACCAAACGCCTCTAGCCAAGGCTTTTCTAAACCTAGGACATTTATACTTTCTTTATAACATCAAATGAAAGTATTCATATGACTATAATCCATGTGTACATCTTCTCTAATCATGTAGCGAGTTTACTCCCTTATTGGTCAAACAAAGTCAAAGGTCTCTTTGCGTAAACGCATCCTTTCCCGCTATGGGACATGCTTTACTTGTGATGCAAAGCACTTAGCTTGTTTGCAAAAAGATTATTAGTGATCATGGTAATTTTTGGATAATCATAGACTAGGGCTTAATAATTATTTGAGTTTGTGTTATTTAGAAGTGTGACTTCCCTTTGTGTTCTTTAACACTTCCCAACATTAAATGTTCTAGAAACTCTCACACAATCTCATTTACTCCAAATCATTCTTTTTTACATTCCCTAATGATTTGCTAATCCACACCTCCCAACTTCCTTTAAACATTCCCTAATCATTATTGTCAAACTCTTTTCTTTCTTAAATGACAATAAGATTAAACCACATAACCAATCTTTTAATTATCTTTCTCTTCACCATTATCACTCAAACATTAAGGGTCCATTTGGTTTGTGGGTGGGGTGAGGATTTGGATTAGGATTAGGATTGGGTTTTGGTAGATGATTAAGGAGAAAGAAAATTAATTATTATACTAAATTAATATATATTAATATTTATTTTATAAGTGGATATATTATTATAAATTATTATATATAGTTGGAAACAAAAGAATAAAAGAATGAGTGGTTCATAATTAAATAGGACCGACACATTTATGGAAAATGCCTCAAATTCGGATAGGGGAGCTGGGTTTTCCTTATCCATCATTTTTTGGTTTTACTGACAAATTCAAACCCCACTACCTCATAACAAACAAATTTTTTCACTTTGGCTTTAATCCAAACTCCCAAAATCCCCCAACCAAACAGACCCTAAACCTTTCTTGTTGGAATTTTATACTCATAACAATTATACATAAAACAAATACATCATCAAAGCAAGCAGCGGAAGACTATAGGAATAATATATGTAATTAATTAACCAAACAAGAAAGTGCGTACCTTTTAGCAATTCAAGCAATCAAACGATTATGTGATCAAGTAACAAAACCCAAAACCCTAAACTAGGGTTTATACAAATCGTCCAACCCAAATAAATCGACCACCAAGGATTACAAGCTCAAGTGTGCTTGTACTTCGTTCTTGTACACACGTACTAATAGCGATTTGATGTGGAGAAGCTAGTTCCTTGAATCACAAATAAACCAAACACTTGTGTCTTTGAGCTAGACAAAATCGAAACACCCTTGGGTTAGGGTATTCGACCGGCCACACAAAGAGAAGAGAAGGAGGAGAAGAAATTAGGTTATTGGTGATCCAAGATTAGGTTATGAATGAATACAATGAATTGTATTTATAGGTAACTTATCTTGGTGACCAAGTTAGAGTGGGATTGGGTTTTGGAAACCCCCACCGATCGGCCATATTCATCCCAAGGGGATTCTAGAACTTTCCCGACATCTAATTTCATTCTTAGTCCTTCTAGTTAATATTTAACGACCGTTAACCAAACCTCGTTAATTATTTAACTATCGTTATGTTTTATTTAGTGATTAATAATTAATAAAAATAACGTTTTATTTATATTAATTATGTACATCAATTCTCATACGTAATGTGTGCAATCCCGAAGTCTCGAGTTCGAATCCGGACATACTATTATTTAAATATCCATTAAAACCTTTCAGCTCCCACTTGGATATTACTAAATATAGTAATGACATTGGTGAGTCTAGCTTTCACACGCCAACGCCCCCAGATCGAATCGAGCATGGTCTCCTGGAAAAAACCATTTAATGATTCATCATTTTTACTTATCCTTTTGTTACTAATACTACATTAACTATGAATATGGATCAAGTCATTTCATAAGTTAATATTCTGTTTCTCGTTGTATATGATTGAACAAGATTACCAAATCATCTGAACGTATTCCAGATAGATCTTGGGTATGGCCATACAAACATCTTGTCAACCCTACGAGGGGCCCAAATATAGTATTATGCTTTGAAACAAATTCAAAGGAACAAATTCTCTTGACTACAAACATAACTCATGAATTTTGCAACACTTCCGAAAATAGCCCTTATAACTACCAGTTACGGATAGCGTTAGACTATCTTACACAAATGCACTACATTCATATCAGTTATCTGGTATCTCAAGTCTTAGGATAAACACTTCATGATATACTTAATGATAAAATCCAAAAGTATCATCATGTAAAGTTGGGATGAGTCCTATATTCAATTCATTGAATATCATGTGAATCTGGTATGTCCCACGCATCAATATACTTTAAAAAATATATTCTACCAAAACTCAGATTTGTCTTAATTCAATGATATTCCCACATCATTGATCGACAACGGACTATTTAGAATAACATAAGTTATTCACGGATTAAACATGCAAATATAGGATATAATATAAAGAAAATGAAAAATAAACATAAACAACTATTTTATTTCATTAAAGTAATATTTGTTCATAACATCCTTTATCCAAATACTAATCACAGATCTGCATGAAACTACTAGCTAAACGAAGTCCTATCCCATCAGCATGGTCAGTAAGTTTATCTTTTGGCAAAGGCTTCGTAAAGGGATCAGCTAGATTTTCATCTGTATGAACTTTGAGTAGATTGATTTCACCTATGTCGACTTGTTCTCGAACATAGTGATATCGACGAGGAAAATGTCTGGCGCCCTTCATGACTCCAGGCTCATTGGCAAATGTTATTGCAGCAGAGTTGTCACAATACACATTTAAAGGTAATTCGATTGAGGGCATTACTCCAAGTCCCGAAATGAATTTCCTAATCCAAACAGCTTCCATCGCAGCTTCTGAAGCAGCTATGTACTCAGCTTCTGTAATAGACATCGCAACCGTTGTTTGCTTCTTGCTCTTCCAGTCAACTGCTCCTCCATTAATGACAAAGACATAACCCGTCTGAGACTTCGTATCATCTTTATCAGTTTGGAATGACGCATCGCAAAAACCTGTAACATCAAGTTCTGCATCTGGATTTCCTCCATACACTAGAAACATATCTTTAGTAGCCCTTAGATACTTAAGAATGTTCTTAACAGCTTGCCAGTGCTTCACACCTGGGTTCTGTTGATACCGACTGGTAATGTTCTGTGCAAACGCCACATCAGGCCTTGTACATCTCACAGCATACATGATAGATCCTACAGCCGAAGCATAAGGAACTTTCCTCATGTATTCCACCTCAGCAGGTGTTGACGCGCAAAGTTTATTACTTAAGCCATGTTCAACTTGCATCGGCAAATATCCCTTCTTGGAATTTTGCATACTAAATCTCTTCAGTATTTTATCAATGTAAGTACTTTGGCTTAGTCCAATTAACCGCCTTGATCTATCTCTGTAGATCTTGATTCCCAGAATAAATGCTGCTTCCCCTAAGTCCTTCACAGAAAAGCACTCTCCAAGATAAGACTTTACATCTTGCATACTTGGAATGTCTTTTCCCATGATCAATATGTCATCGACATATAAGACAAGGAAAATAACATTACTCCCACTAGCTTTGTGATACACACATGGCTCATCAAGATTTTGAGTGAAACCAAATTTCTTGATTTCTTCATCAAACTTCTTGTTCCATTGCCTTGATGCTTGCTTCAACCCATAAATGGATCTTTGAAGTTTGCATACACGCTTCGGAAACTTTGGATTCACAAACCCTTCAGGCTGCACCATATAGATGTCCTCATCTAGGCGACCGTTTAAGAAGGCAGTTTTTACATCCATTTGCCATATCTCATAGTCATAGTACGCAGCTATGGCTATAAGAATCCTAATAGCTCTAATGTCTGCTACAGGAGAAAATGTCTCCTCGTAGTCTACCCCATAGGTTTGAGTAAAACCTTGAGCTACAAGACGAGCTTTATAGGTGTGTGCATTACCATCCATGTCAGTCTTTATCTTAAAGAGCCACTTACTTCCAACTACCTTAGCATTTGGAGGTAAGTCAACCTCTATCCAGACTTCGTTATCTTTCATGGATTGCATTTCCCCATTCATTGCAACTCGCCATTTTTCCTTTTCAGGACTCATCATGGCAGCTTTATAGTTAGCAGGTTCACCAAGATCCCCTAACATATTTTCCTCAGCTTCTACGTTGAGACATAGACGCTCAGGTGCACGCGTAGTCCTTGCAGATCTACGAATGGGAACCACTTCAATCTCAGGTGGAACGCCTAGACTTTCAGGTTCTACTTGAGGTTGGCTAGTGTTTTCAGAAGGTGTTGTATCTTCTTGATCATCTTCCAGATCATATACTCTCCCACTGAATTCATGAGATATGAGATCCTTTTCAAGAAAGTCTCCATACCTAGCAACAATTACTTTGTTTTCAGGTGGAAAGTAAAAGTAGTAACCCATTGTTTCCTTTGGGTATCCTACAAAGACACACTTAACAGATCTTTGTTGCAGCTTATCAGCAGAGTCACGTTTAACAAACGCCTCACAACCCCAGACCTTTAAGTAAGACAAGTTGGGAGGTTTCCCATACCACACTTCATAAGGAGTCTTATCAACCTTCTTAGTTGGAACCATATTCAATATGCGAACAGCAGTTTCCAAAGCATAATCCCAAAAGGATAAGGGAAGAGTAGTAAGATTAAACATCGATCGCACCATATCTAGCAATGTACGATTCCTTCTCTCAGATACACCATTTTGTTGTGGAGTATAAGGAGATGTGAGTTGCTGGACAATACCACACTCAGCTAGATAATCTTTAAACTCTTGGCTTAAATATTCACCACCTCTATCGGATCGAAGAGCTTTAATCTTCTTTCCTAGTTGCAGTTCTACTTCACTCTTAAAAACCTTAAATGTTTCAAAGACTTCATGTTTATGTTTAAGTAAATAAACATAACCATAACGACTGAAATCATCAGTAAAGGTTAAGAAGTAGCTAGCACCCTTTCTTGACACATGTCTTAGTGGTCCACATACGTCAGTATGTATCACACCAAGAAGATCAGAAGCCCTTTCTAAACTATTTGTAAAAGGTTTCTTGGTCATCTTCCTAGATATGCAAGATTCGCATTTATCAAATGATTCATCATTGATGTCTTGCAAAAGCCCATCGTGTTGCAGCTGTTGCATGCGTTTCTTGCCTATATGAGCAAGTCTACAATGCCAAAGAAATGAAGAATCCAAATCACCTTTGATTCTTTTATTATTGATGCTAAAGACAGAATTATTTTTATCAACAACATTATCATGCAAATCAATTTCAAACACACCATTTACTGGAATAACATTAAAGTAAAAAATATCATTTAAAGAAACAGAAATTCTATAATCAGTAAATGCATGAACGAAACCAATATCTTTTAACAAGGAAACAGAAACGACACCCCTAACAATGGAAGGTGCGTAATGACAATCGTTTAATGACAGTACTAAACCCGAAGGTAAAACTAAATCAAACGTGCCTATAGCTTCAACGACTGCATGTGCTCCATTACCCACGTGCAGGTATTGCTGTCCATAGGCAAGCTTCCTTGCTCCTCTAAGTCCCTGCAGTGTATTACATATGTGAATACCACATCCAGTATCATATACCCAGGAATTTATTTTATGAGGAAAAGCAAATAATTCTATCATCAAAAGAGTACCTGAAGTACTGGCCACAGTGCCAGTATTTTTATACCTCTTATTGCGCAACTCATCAAGGTACAATGGACAATTCCTCTTCCAGTGTCCAACCTCGGTGCAGTGATGACAAGCCTGATCCTTCTTCGGATTCTCACGCTTTTTGGGAGGGTACTTCTTGGGTTCTTGCTGATAAGTCATAACTTGTTTTCCCTTATCAGCTTTACCCTTACCTTTCCCTTTCTTGTTCGCTAGCGGCTTATTAGGCTTAGAAATTCTACCCTTCTGGATGGTCAAAACCGCAGGTGTAGAGGCCTTCTTGGGCAAACCTTTTTCGTAATCAATGAGCATTGCATGTACCTCACTGACTGTCTTCCCCGTGCAATGCATATTATAATTGCGCACGAAACCATCAAATTCCTTGTTAAGGGATCTGTTGATCAGGCCAATTTGTATGTCATTAGGGTAGACATAGTTCAAACGCCCCAACTGGTCCATGTAACTCATCATTTCCAGACAGTGGGCGCTTACAGGTTTCCCATCTCCTTGCTTGCAACTATGAAGAGCATCAATCAAGTCATACAGCTCTACAGTCACAGGCTTTTCAAACAACCTTTGCAATTCTTCCAGCATGAGATTAGGGAAGTAATTCTCAAATTGCTTTTGCAAGCTTGAGTTCATACTCCCGAGCATAATGCAGGCGACCTCATTATACTTGTCATACTCAGATTGCCATGCAGCTCGTGCTTCAGCAGTAGCATCAGCTGCAGGTTCAGGAGGACAAGGCGTAGTCAAATAATTGAGTCTTTTGGCAACCCTCAAGACAATTCTGAGTTGCCGATACCAATCATTGAAATTCGCGCTACCAGTCAATTTCTCTCGATCAAACATAGATTTGAACGACGAGGCTAGTGCAGTAGATTCAGCTTGAGCCATTTCTACAGAAATAAAAGTTCAAAAGTTAGTACTTTCGATAAGTAAACATTCAAGAAAATAAAATTACCCTTTGGTCAATATTCATATTAACCATAGAATTTTCCTTGAATTTTGGATCCTCATTATCATAGTTCCACCACATCAGTTGATCTGCTAGTGGTGAAAGTATAGAATAGGTAATCGTTGAAAAACGATAATTGACAAACAAGTTTTCAATTCCAAAAATTATGGGATTTACAATTTTGCCAAAACAATTAATGCAAAACGTAAGCATGTTTCATCCCATCTTATGCCTTAAGTTATAGGTCTCACTAACTAACTTAATTAAGTTGTCTAATTTAGAAACTGCAAATCATAAAGCTGAGGTCTCACACAACAAAATAATTCACCTCGTTATTGTAATCTAGATCAAGGTCTCACATAACTAAATTACAACTTCAAGTGTTTCATATCATTAGATGGCATAAACTTAAATTTTAAAGGGTACAATTTTTGATGTGTAATCAAAACTTATGTATAAAGAAGCATGCATACAACTTTATAACATAATATTTTCGAAAAACTTACTTAGAGATTTTAATTGCTAAGATTGAATTCTACAAAGTTTTAATCGATGCGTTGAGAAACTTACAACTTTGCACTAAGATGCTTCGTACATAGAATGGTTATACTAGGTAGCTCCAATCGAACGCACAGGGGGCAGAGGACCAGGTAAGCGCTGAAGCATAACCTTAGACATCCATTCAGTGAGACTGTGCTCACTTCTTAAATACCCCTTTATAGTTTGTTCTAGTGGGTGAGCCGTTCTAACCATTTAGTACAGTCGCATCAGTCGATTAAAAGTTCAAGAATAATTCTTAGATAATAAATCAATTTCGCCATTATTTAGTCCATTTAATTTTCTATTCATAAAAAACCCTTTTTGCTTACTAACATGTCAAAACAATATATAAACAAAAAAGCATTTTAATAAAAATTAAACACACTCAAATAATATAAACATATAACTAAACAATTTTAACATATGTAAAAACAATTAGCCACATGCATAATTATTTCAATAAACTCTAATAACAATTCTAGGCGTAAATAAATGCATACATTAACTAGTGCTTTCATCTCGCGAAAAGATGAGCCACATACATCGACAAGTCGATTGCGTAAGCAAAGTTAATAGTATACCAATTAGCACGTAACGAATTTTATTAGTTATAATTGAGGTCTTCCCCAATTCAATAATTATTAAATAAATAAAACATGTGTGTATCACTTAACAATTAATCAATATACAATAAACAATACTCCATGGCAAAACATGCATGTTCCACCATGGATTCCGCATAACAATTATCACCCAAGATACGCATAGTACATGGCACATAACAATTATTCATTAATTAACCACATAAAATTAGCATGCAATCCTAGGGTTTCTACAAGTTTTACAAAATTAAAACCTAATTAAATAAATATTAGGGTAATCGACCCATATTAAATAAAATTAGGGTTTCGAATTCAAAACCCTAGAAACCATAAAAAGCATGCATATAATCATAAAGATCCAATTTTTATGTGTTTCGGTAATTAATTACATCATATTAACGGCTCGTGATGCCACTGTTGGAATTTTATACTCATAACAATTATACATAAAACAAATACATCATCAAAGCAAGCAGCGGAAGACTATAGGAATAATATATGTAATTAATTAACCAAACAAGAAAGTGCGTACCTTTTAGCAATTCAAGCAATCAAACGATTATGTGATCAAGTAACAAAACCCAAAACCCTAAACTAGGGTTTATACAAATCGTCCAACCCAAATAAATCGACCACCAAGGATTACAAGCTCAAGTGTGCTTGTACTTCGTTCTTGTACACACGTACTAATAGCGATTTGATGTGGAGAAGCTAGTTCCTTGAATCACAAATAAACCAAACACTTGTGTCTTTGAGCTAGACAAAATCGAAACACCCTTGGGTTAGGGTATTCGACCGGCCACACAAAGAGAAGAGAAGGAGGAGAAGAAATTAGGTTATTGGTGATCCAAGATTAGGTTATGAATGAATACAATGAATTGTATTTATAGGTAACTTATCTTGGTGACCAAGTTAGAGTGGGATTGGGTTTTGGAAACCCCCACCGATCGGCCATATTCATCCCAAGGGGATTCTAGAACTTTCCCGACATCTAATTTCATTCTTAGTCCTTCTAGTTAATATTTAACGACCGTTAACCAAACCTCGTTAATTATTTAACTATCGTTATGTTTTATTTAGTGATTAATAATTAATAAAAATAACGTTTTATTTATATTAATTATGTACATCAATTCTCATACGTAATGTGTGCAATACCGAAGTCTCGAGTTCGAATCCGGACATACTATTATTTAAATATCCATTAAAACCTTTCATTTCTCACTTAAATCTTCCCCAATCTTATCCTCCTAAGTGCTAACTCACACCACCAGCATTCTCTTATATTCTCTTATACATTGTGTAACTTCATTGTACCTTTTGTCTCCCACATTCCTACACATCTCTTTTCTACATTCTCATCCAACCACTACTATTTAACCACATCACCATCTTTCTCATCATCACCGTTGATTTTAAAATCAAATAAACTTTCCCTACATTCAACCTTCCTTACCTCTTCCCCTATCTCTAACATTTAAATTTTAAATTTCAAATTTGAATCTCATACATAGGCTCCCCATCACATCATCCTTACAACTCATCTCTTATATTCCATCACATGTGATAATTTGAATTTGAATTAATGAATTTTTAGTTTTGAATTTGAACTTGAAACCATAAGCTCTAAACCATCACATCATGCCAACTCACATCCAACACAACCTTATTCCACATGTGCTTAATTGAATTTGAATTTGAATTTCAAATTACCCCTCCAATATACACCCTTCCTCCCCAAGCAAATGAATATTCCTTTGGCATATTTTTCTCTTTCTAACTATGCCAACTCACCCACTCAGCCATGGTTAGTTTCTAACTAAACCATTTACATATGAGGAATTCCCCAATATACCATTTGTCCAATGGTTTTTCTCTATCTCTTTGAATTTGGACAAACATCCCCAAAACTTCTTTTAAACACTTCACTAAATATTCTTTCTAAAATGGCTATTTGAGTTGGTTGACCTTATCACACTACAAGTGTTAGAATGATATTGGAAAGGTCAAATATGAAGTACACATGGGGTTTTAACAAGTATAGATAAATATAAACTAAGCCACCCCAAATAGTGGTCTGGCGCGCCTTTGGGGCTCCAGCACGCCAGGTGACTGTTGTCCTTGGCTTGGTCTATAAATACCCCACTTGTCTTGGGCATTTCTCACTTCTTGCCATTCATTCTTTCCTCCTAACTTCTTTTCTCTCCACCCTCTAAGTATATCTTGTGTTCTTAATTCTTCTCCTCTCTTATCATTCTTGAAAGAACACATATCTGTAAGGGAAGATTCATAAGAACCTAATTCACTCTTGTGAATTGTTTTGAGGGTATTCTTTTCTATACCCTTTCTATTAGAATCGAGTCTCGAGGTTAGGTTAGGACTTGATTTGAATATACAACTCTTATTCATTCGACTTGGTTGTAAGGAAAGTCTTGTATCTTACTGATCAAGCATAAGTCATTGGAGACTTAGTTTGGGAAGTCTTGTACCTTGGTGGTCAAGCCTATATCGTTGGAGATCTAGTTTGGGATGTCTTGTACCTTTTTGGTCAAGCCTAGATTGTTGGAGATCTAGTTTGGGGTTTGATACTTACGGTGAGAATTGGTCTTAGGAGTTAAGTCGAATCATGAGATTCTTTTGGGTTATTTCTGAGGGCGGAATACTATTGGGAGTAACTCTTCTTAGTGAGCGTCGATCTTTGTACATATCGGTGGAGTGAAGTTGTGATGGGTTATAGTCCACCGAAAGAATTATACTTAGTAATAGTATCGGTGTTGTGGACTCGTAACTGGATATACGGATGGTATAAAGCCCCCATCCTAAACCAGTATATATCGTGGTATCTCTTTACTTGCTTTATATACCTTGGTTGTGATTGTGGTTTTTGTTATTGTTGTATAACCGCTTGTTGATCTTTAAGGTTTGAAGTTACTAAACTTCAAAGAAGCCAAAAAGACCGTATTCTCCCCCCCCCCCCCCCATGGTTCTACAAGCATAATGAAATGCGACTGAGTAGCACATTAGCCTCAAGCTAGACACTTAAAACTTTTTTTGACATAACATCAACTTGCATACGACAAACTGTACATATGAAGCTGCCAACGGACTCTAAAGGATAAACATCACAAAAAAAGCCCAAGAAGGCATTAAAAAAAACTAAGATGGATAGCCATAACAATAATCAAGATGAGGTATGCCGATGTGAATCATATAGTACAATGATGACGCCAGGATTATTCATTCGGGTAGGCCAAAACAGAAGCTAAAAAAAGAATTTGAGTAAAACAAATTGACAATTGAACTTCCGTCATTAGTAAACTGATGCGTGCCAAACAGTCAAGCTAAATCACTCAAGTCTGCCACTTGTGAATGGCAGACCGTAATCAGCTTAAAACTGCTCAAGCACGAATGCAATGAAGATCTGGGGAGTATAGTGTTTCCCCGGGTCGTTATGTCCCAGCGAGCTATGCAATAGATTATCAAACGTAAAGTGATCGAGAAATTTGAACGAAAAAGGGATTTGAATTATGATTATAACTAAGGAAAAGCCAACAAATTACAACGGCTTAAATGCAAATTAAAGAAAAGTTAAAAAGATAAAAAATATTAAATAAACGCTATCACTATATTTAAAATGATGTTTTTGTTTTTATGTTTTAATAAAACTTAATTTAAAAACTACGCGACGTACAAATAAAAATGTGAAACTTACACAATATAAATCCTAAAAATATGAAAAATACATTTTTACAATCCTAATGATAAAAGAAAATTTTTAGAAAAAGAAAATTATTTTTATAACTATTTAATTAATTATTATTAATTAAAAACTATTTTTAACTATTAAATAATTACCTAAAATACAAGAAATTAGGAAATAAAGCTAGAAAAATAAAATTAAGACTTATAAAAATCTAAAATATCAAAATAGAATTTTCAAAACTATTTTTGTAATTTTCTGATTACTTTTCTATTTTTTATGAATTTTAAACTATTAAAAACTAATTAAATTACTAAAAATTACAAAATAAACTATGAAAAATCTGGAAAATTACTTTTTTTACTTTTTATATTTATCTAAACCTAAGAAAAATGAAAAATTATTTTTTTGAACCTTTTCTGAATTTTTTGTATTAAAAGCTAATTAAAAATGCTTAAAAACTAATTTAAATTAAGAAAAATAGCAAATCAACTTAGAAAAATCTGAAAATTTCAGGAAAACTCTAAAATAATATTAGGAAGCTAGGAAAATTAGAAAAACAGATAGTTGTGTGTAAGAAATAGCAACTGCTATTGCAAGTGCTTATATATAAGCACTTGAATAAGCCAAATGAAAACAACAAGCCACCAACTTCTTACAGAAGCCAAACTATGCTACAATAACTTAAATGCAACTAAAAACAACAGGCCATAGCTACTGAATTACAAGATTAATGGATTTGGATTATTTGAGCTTATAAGCTTAAGCAGTTTCTGGGCACCTACTTTGGACACAAGCACAGGCTACAAATGAAGCTAAAACTGAAAACTATAAATTGGAACCTATCCTAGACCTGGTTGAGATCAAGTGCACCAAAACTCAGACCTTGGGAAGCTCTTATGAGCCCTGTGCACAAGCTGCAAGAACTGAGAAAACTCAGCTTATGCTGAACATCTGTGAGCAGGGCATTTTATGCCTAAAAGAGAAGCTTGTTTGGAGCTTATAGAAAAATAACAAAAATCCACAAAAATGCTGATAAGTAAGGGTACCAGTTGAAGTTTTTAAAACACCAAGTTCCACTAGATTTGACCCAGAAATGAAACAATTAAAAATCCTCTTAGTTGAGCTCAAATTCACATTTTCAGATTTTGACTTTTAAGACAAAGATTAAATGTTGACTTTGGTGAGATTTAAGCTCACTTCAAGGACTGATTTTGATGTTATAGGATGAAATGAGACTATTGCAAGATACCTCTATGATTTTTAAACACAAAACAAGACTTTCATTTTCTAAAAATCCAACAGATTTGCTTATAAAACAGTTGACAAAAGATTTTGACTTATGATGTTTTGCAAGCATAAACTATGACCAATATGAGTTATTTAGAGCTAACAAACATGATCCAACAAGAAGCACACACTGAACAAACCTATGAGACAGATTTATCAGCAAATCCAAACACACCTTTATCTTACTGTTATGAAGATTGAAAGAGACAAACACTTTTCAAACTTGTATCAATGATCAAGATACATCTATATAACCTAAATACAGCTTATTGAACAGATTTTAACTAATTTTGACAGCAGAAACAGATTATGCTATTGAACTAGATAACAACTTACAAAATGTCCTTTAGCCACTATGGCTTGAATTCAAGTAACCAGAGAACCAAAGTACTACTAACCTATCCAAACCCCTACCCTAGCTCAATATCAACCCAATTCCATGGCTGCTTCACCCATTGACCAAATCTGCATCATATTTGCCCCCGTTTGACTTTCTTTGACCAATGTCCCAACTTGCTAGAAACTAAAATGTAAGCTTATAGAAAGCTATGTGAAGCTTGTACAAGCTTATTGAAACTGAGAAATGAGCTGTTTGAAGCTTGTACACAAGACTTGGACTTGAAAATTTGAAACAGTGGACATAAACTGAGAATTGTAACAATAACTGAAATTGATGCTTGAAATGAGTTTTAATACACTTAAATACTTTAAGTTAACACAAATTAACAAAAGATTACAAGTCTTATACTAAACTAAAGCTTTAAGATAAAAAACGACATTTTTGAGAAAATTAAAACTAGTAGACTCCTCTTCTTGCTTCCCTTTGCTTTCTTTTATAATCCAAACTCTTTGTCTCTCTCTTCTGAATAGTTCCCATCAATCCTTAGCCATTGGATGGCTTAAAATGATCCTAGCCGTTTAAATGGATTTTTGGCGCCAAACTCTTATCTGCCAAATGGGGTTGAGTGAGGAGGGGGGAGATGCAATTAATGATCCTTGGATGTTAGTTATAGGTGGGGGGACATGGTGGAGTGGAATTGAGGAGGGGGAATGGGTTGTGGCTTTGTTGCAGGATAGCAGTTGAGATGGTGAGACTTTTGGCGCCATGGTGGTTTGACCAGACATTAGACCCAAGGGTTAATAACACAAGGGGGTTCAAAATGTATTATGACAGGGGTCCAAGGTCTAGGCAGGGGTCCAAATGGGTTTAAGGGTTTAATATTAGAGGGGCCTTAGGTGTAAAATCTGAAAATCAAGGGACCATTGCTGCCAATTCAGAAAAGCTGATCCAAGGGTTGAAAGTGACAATCTAAAAAAGTATAAGGGCCAAACTTGCCATTTTGCAATTTTCCAGGGGCCATTTTTGCCAAATTTCAAAGTTGGAGGACCAAACTTGTAATTTTCTCAAACTTTTGACATTTTTCACCAAAGGACTAAATTTGACAACTTTTGATTTTAAAAGGACCTTTGGTGACTTTTCTTTTGAAATTTTGACTCAGGGACTATTTTTGACAATTTTAGAAACTTGGGGGACTGAAACTGCCAATTATGCAAACTTTGCTCATTTTTCATCTGATTTTAAACATTTTGCATCTGAAACATATAAAATGCAATTTTGGAATATTTTCAGTATTTTGATGCATTTCTGAGCATTTTTAAACGTTTTGCACTTCAGATTTGACTAAAAATGATGAGTATTTACACACTCATCAATCCCCCACACTAAACTATTGCTAGTCCCTAGCAATCTTTTGAGAAAAACTTAATGGATTTGAATCTCTTTACCAAAAGCCATTACTTCTGGAGTAGCCAAATGTTTTAGTTCAAGTAAGAACCATGGTACATCGATAACCATGTGATTTTGAGCAAACCACCAGCTTTCAACGGATTTGATTTTGTCTTTACCAGAAGCCGTACCCTTCTGGACTAGCCAACTCATAGATAAATTATCAGAATTATCTTTGGTGAGCTGATTACCAATTATGGTTTTCCACTGCCTTTACCACGCGGGCTAGCCAACTCTTCACTTTTTAGGATATGGTGAGCTGAATACCATACAATTTTGGGCAAATTGTAAGCCGTCAACGGATTTGAGATATCTTTACCAAGAGCCGTTTGCTCCTGGATTAGCCAATCCTTTTGTTTATTAGACAAGGCGGACTGATAACCAAATGAGAAAGTGTAAAACACTTACTCCAAAAAAAAATTTTGGCCAAAAACGGGGGGATTGGTATAATTATATGATAAAATTCGTGAGAATTCCCCCCCACACTTAGAAATGAATATTGCCCTCAATATTCAAAGTACCGGCGGTTATGCCGAAACAAAGAACGTAAAAGGGAAATACTACGGCCATTATTTAGAAAGAAGATTTTTTTTTTTTTTTTAGAAAACTTATATACATAACATGTGGGGCAACCCCCCCCCCCCCCCACACTAGGGTGGTATAAAGTAGAAAGAATAAACTAAACTGTCAAGTTTTGTCACACAAGCTAGCCACTTGTGAATGGCTAACCGTAACAAACTTAAGACAGCTCAGAAATATGGGTAACAACCCATATGGCATGCTACTGTTTTTGATTACCGAGTCGCTAGCTTGACTCGATCCCCGCATTCATTGGTTCATGGGGAAAGTTTGTAAGTCCGGGACAACCACAGGGGGAATGTCCTCTCCAAAATAATGCTTCACTCGATGACCATTCACTTTAAAATTAGGACCATCGGGTTGAGATAACTCAATGGTACCATAAGGATAAACCTTAGCGATAGTAAATGGACCAGACCAACGGGACTTGAGCTTTCCCGAGAAAATCTTCAATCTTGAGTTGAAAAGAAGGACTCGATCACCGACGTTGAAAATGCGGTTTTTGATTTTTGAGTCATGAATCTTCTTTGTCTTTTGTTTGTAGATCAAAGAGTTCTCGTAAGCTTGATCACGGAGTTCATTTAATTCATTCATTTGAACTTTCCGATGATCACCAGCTGTCTGAATATCGAAATTAGCATGCTTCAAGGCCCAGTATGCCTTGTGCTCGAGCTCAACTGGTAGATGACACGCCTTCCCGTACACCAGCTTGTATGGAGTGCACCCGATGGGTGTTTTGTAAGCTGTACGGAAGGCCCAGAGTGCGTCATCTAGCTTATCCGACCAAGAGGCACGGTTTTCGCCAACCGTCCTCTCAAGAATTATTTTTATCCCCCGGTTAGAAACTTCCACTTGCCCACTTGTTTGTGGGTGGTACGCAGTAGAGAGACGGTGAGTTACACCATACTTTTGCATGACTCTTTCAAATTGGTCATTGCAGAAATGCGTACCACGATCACTGATTATGGCTCGTGGAGTTCCAAACCTAGCAAATAGAGATTTCAAGAATTTTACCACAACTCGGGCATCGTTGGTGGGTAAAGCTTTAGCTTCAACCCATTTTGACAAGTAGTCAACGGCCACGAGTATGTATTTGTTACCACGGGAAGAAGGAAATGGCCCCATAAAGTCAATGCCCCATATGTCAAAAATCTCACACACTTGAATGGCGTTTTGCGGCATTTCATTTCTTTGTGAGATATTCCCGTGACGTTGACAAGCGTCACATATTTTGACGAATTCATGGGCATCTTTGTAGATAGTGGGCCAATAGAATCCGGAATCAAACACCTTCTTGGCGGTGTAGTTGGGGCTATGATGTCCCCCAGTAGGTCCAGAATGGCAAGCTTTGAGAATGTCAATAGCTTCCTGACCATACACACATCGCCGGATGACTTGATCCGCACAAATTTTAAACAAGTAGGGGTCGTCCCAGAAATAATGTTTCACATCTTTAAAGAATTTATTTTTCTGTTGGGACGACATCCCTTTCACCACAAAGTTACCCGCATGGAAATTTGCAAAGTCAGCAAACCATGGGGTAGAAGAGTCTCCACGAAAAGAAACCATATTGAGTGTTTCGAGAGGAAATGTTTCATTTATTTCCTTTTTCTCGAACACATCCTGGTGAGGGTTCTCTAATCGGGACAGATGATCAGCAGCCAGGTTCTCAGCTCCTTTTTTATCACGAATAATGATATCAAATTCTTGTAGGAGGAGAACCCAACGGAGCAATCTCGGCTTTGCATCTTGTTTTGCAAAGAGATATTTAAGGGCCGAGTGATCCGTATACACCACGCATTTGGTCAAGATCAAGTATGGCCGAAACTTTTCAAACGCATACACCACAGCTAATAATTCTTTTTCTGTAGTGGTGTAATGGGTCTGAGCTTCAGTCATCGTTTTGCTTGCGTAGTGAATCGGCTGAAAAAGCTTGGTTTTGCGTTGCCCCAAGACTGCACCGATAGCAAAATCACTTGCATCGCACATGAGCTCGAAGGGCAAATCCCAGTCGGGGGCAACTAGAATGGGTGCTTCCGTAAGCTTTTTCTTAAGTGTTTCAAAAGCTTCGATGCACTCAGGAGAAAAGATAAAAGGAGCATCTTTTTCGAGAAGATGGGTCATAGGCCGAGCGATTTTAGAGAAATCTTGAATGAATCGTCGATAAAACCCGGCATGACCTAGAAAACTCCTAATACCTTTGACGGTAGTAGGGTGAGGCAGTTTAGCAATAACATCAACTTTTGCTCTATCTACCTCAATCCCATTCTTGGAAATCTTATGGCCAAGGACTATGCCTTCTTTGACCATAAAGTGGCTCTTCTCCCAGTTTAGACATAGATTGGTGTCTTCACACCGTTTTAACATTTTGTCTAAGTGGGAGAGACATGTCTGAAACGAGTCCCCAATGACCGAGAAGTCATCCATAAACACCTCCATAGTTTCCCCGATCATGTCGTGGAAAATTGCCATCATACATCTTTGGAACGTGCCAGGAGCATTACATAAGCCAAAAGGCATACGTCTGTAGGCAAACGTCCCATATGGGCAGGTGAATGTGGTTTTCTCTTGATCCAGCGGATCAATGGGGATCTGAAAGTAACCCGAGAAACCATCAAGGAAACAATAGTATTCGTTCCCTGCTAATCTCTCAAGGATCTGGTCCATGAAGGGTAGAGGAAAATGGTCTTTACGGGTGGCTTCGTTTAACTTATGATAGTCAATACACATGCGCCATCCCGTAACCAATCGAGTTGGAATCAACTCGTTCTCTTCATTCGTGACAACAGTAATGCCACCCTTTTTAGGAACGCAATGAATTGGGCTAACCCAAGGACCATCAGAGATCGGGTAAATTAAACCGGGATCAAGAAGTTTGAGAACCTCTTGTTTAATAACCTCATGAATCTTAGGATTCACCCTTCTCTGATGTTGGACTGCTGGCTTGAAGTCATCCTCCATTAAGATTTTGTGAGTACAAAACTCAGGGTTGATACCCTTAATATCGGAGAGTTTCCAAGCAATTGCTTGCTTGTGTGACTTCAGGACCTTTATGAGAGCAGTTTTCTCCTCCTCAGTCAAGTCTTTAGCAATTATGACGGGTAATTTATCATCACCCTCCAAGAATGCATACTCGAGATGAGGAGGTAGGTCCTTAAGTTCGACCTCGGGAAATTCTTCAGTAGAAGTTTGTACTGATTTGATTTCCTCAATTGTGATTTCTTTCGGAGGGAGTGAAGGTAATGGATCTTCATTTAGCAATTGCTCAAGATAGAGAATATCCCCCTCCGAATCATAAACACCATCAATTCCAGGCGGAATTGATTCATCAGTAGCCAGAAATTCATCGATCTCTTCCAGAAGGAAGTCACCTCCCTCAAACGGAGTGAGAGAGGGGGAAGAGTCGGCAATGATAGGTTGAGAAGATGTGGTGGAATCCCCACTCACAGAATTATGAAGATAACCAAGAAACTCTTGAGAGTACTCCTCTGAAGCAATATCAATTAAATCGACTCGATTAACTGATTCAGTGTCATAATTTGAGGAGTACCTCGAAGTCTGATCGAGGTTAAAGGTAACAGCTTCATTACCCACACGTAAAGTGATCTCTTGCTCAAATACATCGATAAGAGCACGGCCCGTTCTTAGGAATCCTCGTCCAACAATGAGAGGAACCCGATGATCGGCATCGAAATCAACAACCACAAAATCAGCTGGAAAATGGAACTTTCCTACTTTCACGAATACATCCTCGGCGATTCCAAGAGGACGCGAGATAGAACGATCTGCAAGCTCAAGAGTCATGCAGGTAGGAATAAGTTCCGGAAGAGAAAGTTTCTTCCACATTGAATACGGCATCAGATTGATGCTTGCACCAAGATCGGCAAGGGCAAAGCATTCAATCATCCCAGGAAAAACACAAGGAAGAAGAAATTTTCCGGGATCTCCCAGCTTCTCGGGAAGCTTCTTTAACAAGACTGCTGAGCAATTCTCATTCAAAGGAGTCTTAGCCATTTCAAACAGCTTTTCCTTGTTGCTCAACATGTGTTTCAGAGTAGATGCAAACTTGGGCATTAACATGATGGCATCCGAGAAGCTTATGTCAAAGTGAAGTTCTTGGAAAATTTGAAAGAATTTTTCCATCTGATGACTAGCTTTCTCGCGGAGCTTTTGCTCATGTAATCGTGAGGGATAAGGTATAGAAGTTTTGGATTTAGGGTCAACAACTGGAGGTTCAAAAACAACTCCAGGTTTGGTGTTGGGTTTCGGGACAACCTGAGGATGGACATTGCTGGTACTTCCGTTATTAGTAGGAAGTTCTTTGTCCTTTGTCGCCTCAGGTTCGCTTTCCACTACCTTCGGGAGAGAAGAAGAAAAGGTAGTAGGAACAGCGGGTCCAGCATAAGAAGCACCACTTCGGGTTGTGATCGCCTTTGCATCGCCCCTCGGATTAGTGATCGTGTTGCTAGGTAAAGTACCTGAGCCCGAGGGTCGATCATTTAAAGACTTCTTGATGTCAGAAATCTGGCTGACCAACAACCGATTCATTTCCTCTTGGGATTTCATGAATTGTTTCAACAACTCATCAGATGATGGTCCAGTTGGAACAATGGCTTGAGTTTGCACAGGAAAATTCTGGCCTCTATTGTTAGGATTAGGGCCTTGATTCTGAAAATTTCCTTGATTATTGGCATGAAAATACCCGGGGTTGAAATTTCCCTGACCTGGGTTTCTATTGAAATTTCCTTGATGTTGGAAATTTTGATTCTGATTTTGAAAACTGTTGTTTGGACTAAAATTACCTTGGTTTTGAAAACCTTGGTTTGGTCTATTTTGATTCTGATTACGGTTTTGATTGAAACCGGGAGGTCCAGAGTAGTGGTTAGGACGGTGGTTCGGGTCTATAGGAGCACGATATTGATTGCCTCCCTGATTAGAAATCCCGCCCACAGCATTAGCTTCAAAAGGGTTACCATCGGTGGCCATACAGTTGTAATAAGCATGGGGGCCACCACAGGTAACACAGACTTCCACTTTCTTAACTTCAGCAGGAGGTGAAGTTTGTGGAAAAGAGACTTTCTTCTGGTTGGAGAGAACCAAAGCTTGTATAGCTTCCGTGAGTTTATCAATCTTAGCATCGGTGCTAGATTGACTCACGGGCGATGAAGAAGAAGAAGGACCAACACTGACTTGGGAAACAACAGGCTTGCTTCGTGCAGTGCGGACTTTAGACTTGTTTTCGATGATCGCTAAAGCTTCTTTGACAGTTTTGCTTAGGAAATTTCCTCCCGCGGAGGAATTGAGAGAATCTTAATCAGATTGACTCACTCCATTGTAGAAAGTATCGAGTTGCATCAACTCGGAGAAACCGTGGTGAGGACATTTGCGAAGCAATTCCTTGAAACGATCCCACGATTCACTGAAGGATTCATCAAACTTCTGAGTGAACTTGATGATTTCATTTTTAAGGCTCGTGGTTTTGGAAGGTGGATAGAATTCATTCACAAATTTCTTCACCAGATCTTCCCATGTCTCAATAGACTGAGGGGGTTGTTTTTCAAGCCAAATCCGGGCTTGCCCCTCAAGAGAAAATGGGAACAGAAGAAGCTTAACAGCATCAGTAGGGACATTCTTATACTTGATGGTAGATGCAATCTTGTTAAACCATCGAATATGAGCATGAGGATCATCCCGCTCAAAACCGTAGAATTGATTTGAGGTTACAAGATTCAGTAACCCGGTTTTGAGTTCAAAATTTTCAGCCACGATGGCTGGTACAACGATAGCATCTCCATACCCGTCGATGGGTGCCTGGAGAAGCTCACACATAGGGCGTTCTTCCACCATGATAACGGAAGTAGTGTGAGCAGTCCGGATCTCAGATCCGACTGATGGAGCAGAAAGTCTACGAACACGCCTTCTTGGAATCTTGACAAGCTCACGAAATGGGCTTACAGATCTAGAAGAGCGAGTGCGCATACACAAGGGTTAACTCTAAGGAAACTCAGAGTTAAGGAGAGAAATGGGAATTATGAAGACGTTTTATAAAAATGGGGTGTGAAGAATATTTATGGGTTTTCTGGTTCTGACAAGTAGATATCACAACAAAATCAATTAAAACAAACTCGAGGCAAAACAACAGTGAACTTAACCAATAATCACAATATGAATGGCTTCTTTGAAAAAGGTACACCAATCAAAAGGACACAAAGGCAAGTTTTAAATCTTTAGTTCGGGAACTTATTATGGTCGCACCCCCAGTTAGGTAGTGCACTGCCTTGGTTTGCGGTGGTAATCTTTTAAGTTGTTATTATTAAAGAAAACGACAAATCTTTTTGTATTTTTATATTTGATACATATATAGAAACAAAAGGAAAAATATTTTTGTGTTTTATACGTTTTTAGCTGTTTTTGGGTTTTTGGATTTTTTTATAAAAATATGGGTATATATATAGATAGATATGGATGATATGAACAAATGAGTGAGTATTCAAACAACTAATCTGCTAGACGTAAGACAATTAGCACAGCTCCCCGGCAGCGGCGCCAAAAATTTGATGCGTGCCAAACAGTCAAGCTAAATCACTCAAGCCTGCCACTTGTGAATGGCAGACCGTAATCAGCTTAAAACTGCTCAAGCACGAATGCAATGAAGATCTGGGGAGTATAGTGTTTCCCCGGGTCGTTATGTCCCAGCGAGCTATGCAATAGATTATCAAACGTAAAGTGATCGAGAAATTTGAACGAAAAAGGGATTTGAATTATGATTATAACTAAGGAAAAGCCAACAAATTACAACGGCTTAAATGCAAATTAAAGAAAAGTTAAAAAGATAAAAAATATTAAATAAACGCTATCACTATATTTAAAATGATGTTTTTGTTTTTATGTTTTAATAAAACTTAATTTAAAAACTACGCGACGTACAAATAAAAATGTGAAACTTACACAACATAAATCTTAAAAATATGAAAAATACATTTTTACAATCCTAATGATAAAAGAAAATTTTTAGAAAATGAAAATTATTTTTATAACTATTTAATTAATTATTATTAATTAAAAACTATTTTTAACTATTAAATAATTACCTAAAATACAAGAAATTAGGAAATAAAGCTAGAAAAATAAAATTAAGGCTTAGAAAAATCTAAAATATCAAAATAGAATTTTCAAAACTATTTTTGTAATTTTCTGATTATTTTTCTATTTTTTATGAATTTTAAACTAGTAAAAACTAATTAAATTACTAAAAATTACAAAATAAACTATGAAAAATCTGGAAAATTACTTTTTTTACTTTTTATATTTATCTAAACCTAAGAAAAATGAAAAATTATTTTTTTGAACCTTTTCTGAATTTTTTGTATTAAAAGCTATTTAAAAATGCTTAAAAACTAATTTAAATTAAGAAAAATAGCAAATCAACTTAGAAAAATCTGAAAAATTCAGGAAATCTCTAAAATAATATTAGGAAGCTAGGAAAATTGGAAAAATAGATAGTTGTGTGTAAGAAATAGCAACTGCTATTGCAAGTGCTTATATATAAGCACTTGAATAAGCCAAATGAAAACAACAAGCCACCAACTTCTTACAGAAGCCAAACTATGCTACAATAACTTAAATGCAACTAAAAACAACAGGCCATAGCTACTGAATTACAAGATTAATGGATTTGGATTATTTGAGCTTATAAGCTTAAGCAGTTTCTGGGCACCTACTTTGGACACAAGCACAGGCTACAAATGAAGCTAAAACTGAAAACTATAAATTGGAACCTATCCTAGACCTGGTTGAGATCAAGTGCACCAAAACTCAGACCTTGGGAAGCTCTTATGAGCCCTGTGCACAAGCTGCAAGAACTGAGAAAACTCAGCTTATGCTGAACATCTGTGAGCAGGGCATTTTATGCCTAAAAGAGAAGCTTGTTTGGAGCTTATAGAAAAATAACAAAAATCCACAAAAATGCTGATAAGTAAGGGTACCAGTTGAAGTTTTTAAAACACCAAGTTCCACTAGATTTGACCCAGAAATGAAACAATTAAAAATCCTCTTAGTTGAGCTCAAATTCACATTTTCAGATTTTGACTTTTAAGACAAAGATTAAATGTTGACTTTGGTGAGATTTAAGCTCACTTCAAGGACTGATTTTGATGTTATAGGATGAAATGAGACTATTGCAAGATACCTCTATGATTTTTAAACACAAAACAAGACTTTCATTTTCTAAAAATCCAACAGATTTGCTTATAAAACAGTTGACAAAAGATTTTGACTTATGATGTTTTGCAGGCATAAACTATGACCAATATGAGTTATTTAGAGCTAACAAACATGATCCAACACGAAGCATACACTGAACAAACCTATGAGACAGATTTATCAGCAAATCCAAACACACCTTTATCTTACTGTTATGAAGATTGAAAGAGACAAACACTTTTCAAACTTGTATCAATGATCAAGATACATCTATATAACCTAAATACAGCTTATTGAACAGATTTTAACTAATTTTGACAGCAGAAACAGATTATGCTATTGAACTAGATAACAACTTACAAAATGTCCTTTAGCCACTATGGCTTGAATTCAAGTAACCAGAGAACCAAAGTACTACTAACCTATCCAAACCCCTACCCTAGCTCAATATCAACCCAATTCCATGGCTGCTTCACCCATTGACCAAATCTGCATCATATTTGCCCCCGTTTGACTTTCTTTGACCAATGTCCCAACTTGCTAGAAACTAAAATGTAAGCTTATAGAAAGCTATGTGAAGCTTGTACAAGCTTATTGAAACTGAGAAATGAGCTGTTTGAAGCTTGTACACAAGACTTGGACTTGAAAATTTGAAACAGTGGACATAAACTGAGAATTGTAACAATAACTGAAATTGATGCTTGAAATGAGTTTTAATACACTTAAATACTTTAAGTTAACACAAATTAACAAAAGATTACAAGTCTTATACTAAACTAAAGCTTTAAGATAAAAAACGACATTTTTGAGAAAATTAAAACTAGTAGACTCCTCTTCTTGCTTCCCTTTGCTTTCTTTTATAATCCAAACTCTTTGTCTCTCTCTTCTGAATAGTTCCCATCAATCCTTAGCCATTGGATGGCTTAAAATGATCCTAGCCGTTTAAATGGATTTTTGGCGCCAAACTCTTATCTGCCAAATGGGGTTGAGTGAGGAGGGGGGAGATGCAATTAATGATCCTTGGATGTTAGTTATAGGTGGGGGGACATGGTGGAGTGGAATTGAGGAGGGGGAATGGGTTGTGGCTTTGTTGCAGGATAGCAGTTGAGATGGTGAGACTTTTGGCGCCATGGTGGTTTGACCAGACATTAGACCCAAGGGTTAATAACACAAGGGGGTTCAAAATGTATTATGACAGGGGTCCAAGGTCTAGGCAGGGGTCCAAATGGGTTTAAGGGTTTAATATTAGAGGGGCCTTAGGTGTAAAATCTGAAAATCAAGGGACCATTGCTGCCAATTCAGAAAAGTTGATCCAAGGGTTGAAAGTGACAATCTCAAAAAGTATAAGGGCCAAAATTGCCATTTTGCAATTTTCCAGGGGCCATTTTTGCCAAATTTCAAAGTTGGAGGACCAAACTTGTAATTTTCTCAAACTTTTGACATTTTTCACCAAAGGACTAAATTTGACAACTTTTGATTTTAAAAGGACCTTTGGTGACTTTTCTTTTGAAATTTTGACTCAGGGACTATTTTTGACAATTTTAGAAACTTGGGGGACTGAAACTGCCAATTATGCAAACTTTGCTCATTTTTCATCTGATTTTAAACATTTTGCATCTGAAACGTATAAAATGCAATTTTGGAATATTTTCAGTATTTTGATGCATTTCTGAGCATTTTTAAACATTTTGCAGTTCAGATTTGACTAAAAATGATGAGTATTTACACACTCATCATAAACCATAATTTCAGTTTTTAATTTTAAATTTGATGAAAAAAATTCTAATATCCATGTGCCTGAGGCGGCTTTTTTATTTTGGGAGGGCTGTTAGAAAACTTAGTCCGCAAAACATATATACTACTAGTACTTGTAACAAAATAGGGTTGGTCATGGCCCATCCCTAAGCGCAACATGGCTCCGTCCCTGATATATCCTAAAGTTCCTCGGCATCTTCCAACCATCTAACATCTTTCTAACTTGAGAAGTATTCTTGAATCGTAGAGTAAGAAGTTTGAACCTAACCGTGGTATTATAGCATCACGAACTTAAGCTTCTTGTTTACTCTTGTTCTTTAATGACCACTTGTTTCTTTCTTGTCATATAAAGTACGACGTTGCAGCAATGAGGTTGTGACAACTGCCTATTTTCAGGTTAGTAACTGATACTCACTTCTGGCATTTTTAAACTAATTCCATGTTGTTGAGTTAGTTTTATACTTGTCGAGTCATTTTTGTGCTAAATATTCATTTTCTTAGGAACCCTTGTCTACGAACATGCATACGACCTACTATTCTAGTTAAACGTCATTTAAACATCACGATATGCTCATGTCTTTTATTTATTAAATTCACTCACATTTATAAACTTAGGTCATTTTATAATTCTCAACTTTTACGAGCACCCGGTAAAGTCAATATCGCATTTATTTGTCTACGTTTTTACTTATACCTTTTATAACTAACACTTACATTTACAAAATACTTACACAAATTATTTACAAAAATAAATAAATAAAATTCCCTAACCCCCCCCCCCCTTTGCCGTGTCCAGGGAACACCAAAACCACTCCGACATATTTTTACTTCTAACTTCCCATACAAACATCATCATACCCTTCATTTCAAATCTCACACTTCACCATTTTTTTCTCTCAGACATATTTTGATAAACCTTCTCCTACCTTGCTCTTGTATGACCGGCCACCTCCACCAAAACCACCATCACCACCCAAAAATCATGGTGAGTTCAATTTTTGTGTACCAAAGGTTAAGTCTTGTTCTTCAATAACAAGATTCTATCCTTTTTAGCCACCATGGTACACTGTTAAACCACTCAATCATCTCAGCACCAAGGTAATTACCAAATTTATTTGGAGTTTTTGAAGGTAAAAACACGGGTGTAAGATGACTTGTGTCTATCTTGAACCCAAAGCTCTATACGGGTCTTTTGAACCATTCTTTTATACCTTTTCTTTGTTTATGTTTTTATGTACTTATAAGACAAATAAGCTACTGAGATTGCAATGTTAAAATAATATTAAAATGTTATAAAAACATTTTTGGAATTGTATTGGTCGTCTTTGATATTGGTGGAAAAGATAATGGCTAAAAAGTAACCTAAAATCTTGTCTTTATGTCATTTTAATCACTTTTAAGTTCATGCAAGAAAGTGAAGTTTTTGATAAAGATACTACTGAGATTATAAAAATAGAATGATGTTAAGACATGTCTAAAATGATTTTATAATTTTTTTGGGTCGTTTGTGAGAGTTTGGATGGTTGAAACTGCATGTAAATAGCCCTTAAAATACAAACAGTTTGATGATGTGATTGTTATGTCGACATCTTAAGGACATAACTCATTCAAAAATTAATTTTTTTACCTGATTATTGAGCCTAAATATAAGTACTTTGAGTTAGCTTTCCAACCATGTAGTTTGGTAAAAATATCTTTGGATTTGGTTGTTCAAAATGGTAAAACAAACTAAGGTATCAAAAATATTTATTTTCCAGATTTGATGTAGTGACTTAGACCACATCTCATTCATACGTGCATTTAGCGACCTAAAATTGATATGGGAAATACTTTTGTGTGTTAACTTGAGTCTACTACTGGCCTAGAATATGAAATCTTGATTTAGATATTCTGATCGTTAAAATACTTTTGTATATCCAGAACTGAGTACTATTTTATTCGGGTCTAAATGGTTGAGTTAAAGTCCTTTATAAAATCCACAAAAAATTGAGAAAACTCTTAAAACATAGTACATTGACATATATTAAGGGCTTAATCAGTAACGTCTTAAAACTTGTTGAAACATTCGTCCAAAGAGACGTTAAAAAGGGACAGTTTATGATTTTATGTGTAAAATGTGTAAAGTGTTAATATCAGCTAGTCTAGCTGTGTAATCTAATAAATAAATGTCAAAGTGTCCAAGAATATTGTTAGGAGTCTAACTACGTGTTATTTGCTTACTTTAGGTCTTTGGTAGAGGCACGTGATCGTCGGGTTCCTAGGTTGTCCATTTGTCGAGCCGTTCTTGTATTCGCATTCCTTGCCTTTTAAGGTGATTTCTCACAACCCATCATTTTACCATTCTTACGATTTTGGGGTGGAAAGCATGACTCGTGTTTATATTTAAATCTATTTGAATTTGTGAACCTTTTTAATCTACTTAAAACTTGAGAACCTTTTTAATCTAGTTGAATTGTGAACCTTTTGAATCTATTTTAACTATGAACCTTCGAAGCTATTTGAACCTATAAAACTATTGAGTCATTTGAAACTTATAAACTTACTTTGAAACTTATGAAACTTGGTATGTTTGTTGTTTGATGCTTGAGGACGAAACTTCACTACTTTTGCCTCATATTCCCACAATTCGAGACGAGACGCTAGTACTTATGAATAGTGCTATTAGGATCAAGCCACTCCTCACTCCACGATTCGGGATGCATAGTACTAAAAACTTATTCCTAGTATTATGGAAGCAATACTAGATGAGCGAAACTTATTACTAGTATAGAGACTTATACTAGTGGAAACTGATACTTTGGAAACTGATATTTGGAAACTGAAATGGCTTAATGTGGAAACTGAAATGGATGAATGTGTTTAAGTAGTGACCTCGCATAAACACTATAGCATACATTACATTACTTATTATTATTTACATATACACTTTTGACAAACGAGTCTTGAAACTATTTTTGAGAATCATTATAGTACGATATTGGAAAATTTGGAAACTATTTATGGAACTATTTTTGGTGTACAAATTTCTGTGAAACTCACTAACTATTTCATCGTTGACCCTTTTTGTCCTATTTTTCAGGTGATCAGGTTAAAGTGGAAACTTAGATGTTGCATTGCATGGATGTCCCATATGAGTAAAAACATTTATTTATCTTTCAGTATCATGTTATAAAACAATTACGTTGTATCTTTTCAGACATGTATTTTAAAACAATGATGTAATTATTGGGATTATTTTATGTTATCATGTATGGTGTTGTTCTATCATCTTTTGCGATGTTTATTGATTTTGTCGCATCTTGCATTTTCGCCTTCGGAGGGGGTGACAGAGGAGACGAGCAATAACACACTTGGATATACATGTTCTGTTAATAGGCTAAATCTACTCAATAATATCCTCCCAACAAGGAGGAACAACAAGCATATCCGCTAAAGGCCTCACCAAGAACCAAACCTTCATAGAAATGGACACTCCAAGAAAAGGTGGCTATGTAAATTCGACTGAGCTTTACACAAAGGACATTGAAGTAGATAATTTAGTCAAAAAAATAACATCCCATTGCCTCAATAAGTCTTGTGTCTCCAATTTCTTTCTCATGACAAACCAGACGTAGAAAGAATGACGGAGGATACATTGAGGAAACCAAGTTGTATGAAATCAGCTAACTTTATTACCTCTTTAATGAATAGTATATCAAATCAACATAATCAGGATCTCATGCAATTAGCCATTCTGATCGTGCCACACCAGTAATGGAATATGCTCAAGTCACATTACATAATTATATGGCTAAGTATATGTGAGCCTTATGGGTTACACACAAATACACTTAGACACCTTAGTTTATAATATAAATAATGTATTTATATCATATTAACACTAAAATGGATCTATAAGTAGTTGACTAGTATATTTATTAATAGTGCATTAATAAATAATTAGTAAATATATTTAGAATATATATTTATTAATAAAATATTAATAAGTTATATTATATAACATTCATTGACGTGAAGTTGGGAGCTGGCATTGTTGCGAAGCCGCTAAGTGGGAGGTCGGCTTGAGGGAGTGGGACGGCTTGGGTGTACTATGGAGACGCGGCTCGAGCCAGCACTGTTCACATGCCGAGCCAAGACAATGGCTTAGATGGATTAAAATATTAGGTTAGTGGGTTTCTTAGTGGGTTTTCCACTTAGCTGGTTCTTAATTTTTCACTTAGCTGCCTATTAATTGTGAGGGTTTATTGCATGTTGTACACTTGTTTTTCATTATCGGTTCTAGATGTTTTTATACCTAAAACCATATTTGATTTTTCATTTGGTTTGGTTTTATATACAAAAATCAGACGCATACACAAATGGTGCAGGTAAGAAAATTAGGCGCACTATTTATTTTATGCAATTGTTATTTGGGTTTGTTGATTTGGTTGGTAATAGCTTAAATTTTTTTAAGGGTTTTGGCTGGAATAATGAGTAGCACGCCTGATTATTTTTGCTATATCATTATAATCGGCTAAAAGTTGATCAAGGTGTAGGGTTTTTGTTTAGTGTTCATGATTTTTATTTTGAATCAATGTTATTAAGTTTAGTTTTCTTGATTTTACATTTTAGCTAGAAATTCTTTTGAAGCTTCGGTTGGGGTAATGAGTAGAATACTTGGTTATATTTGTTGTTTAAATCCAATTTACATGTTGTAATTTTGCAGATTTTATGGTTGATATGGGTAGTACTTGCTTGGCTATGATGATTCGGTCATCCGGTAAGTCATAGTTTTGGGCTCTCAAAAATCTGATTTCTTGGTTTCGCAAGTTTCAAATTTTTAAAGGGCTTTGGTTGGGATGATAAGTGGAATACTTGGTTATGCTTTCCATTTAAAATTTGATCAGCATGTTGTAACTTTTCAGATTTTATGGTTGATATGGGCATCACTTTCTTGGCTATGATGATTCGGTAACTCGGTAAGTCATAATTTTGCCCTGGAAAAAATCGGATTTCTTGATTTCACATTTAAGTTTTAAAATTTATTAATGGCTTTGGATGGGGTGATAAGTAGAATACTTTGTGATGCTTGATGTTTAGAGTTTGATTATGATGTTGTAGTTTTATAGATTTTTTGGCTAATATGGTAGTGTTTGCTTGGCCATTATGATTTGGTCACCCAGTAAGTCATAATTTGCTGTGGCAAAAATCGGATATCTTTATTTCGCGTTTAGGTTTGAAATTCTTTTTAGGGCTTCGGTTGGGGCGATAAGTAGAATACTTGGTTATTCTTTTTGTTTAAAACTTGGTAAGCATGTTGTGATTTTTGTAGATTTTATGGTCGATACGGGTAGTACTTGCTTGGCTATGATGATCCAGTCATCCGGTAAGTCCTAATTTTGGCTTGACAAAAATCAGATGGCATGAAATGCAACTGTCCTTTGCAGTCAACCGTATTTTTGGTGTCGAGTGCTAGATTTGGGATATCAATGGTTGTCATAAATTTCGTAGATATAATTTATATAGTACTTGCACGCTTATGATGTTCTAGTTGCTTGATTTCAATCGTGCTACGAGCTGCATTTTGTTTTAGCTATGATGCCTTTGATGTTTTGGTTTTTGGGGGTTGTGTAAAATGGAAGTGTGTTCTTATATTTGCTCTTAAATCTTTAGAGTTCAAAAGATTTTCGGTCATTTTTAGAGATATTGGTGTGGCAAAAACCATATGGCATAAAATGTAGACCCATTTTACGATCGACCTGATATGTTAGCCAAGATAACAGAACTGGGGTTTTTCGCTTATTTACCACTTAATTTTTGGGTTCGCTGCAAAATGTAGTTGTGTTCTTATATATGTTCTTATATCTTTATATTTCGAAAGATTTTTTATCTTCTTGGGAATGACCATCTTCCAAAGTTGGTAAGAAAGTATAAATAGTCAATAATTGTTCACTAAAGAAGACTTTACCTTGTACCTAGTTCGGCTGCATTTATTGTAATCTCAACCACCCATTAAATGCTTAACACATGTAAAGTAGGAACCCATTTATAACCCTAATTCCCTACTATAAAAGATAATGTTTGTCATGGAGTAAATATATCTCTTGCAATTAATGTGATACACATTCAAGAGCATTTACTCTTTTGTTGGTCTGATATTTTGTGCAAAACCATGAAACATATGAACATCAGTTTGAGAAAATGAAAATAAATGATGAACATTTAGAAATGAAAGCATGTTTACACAATCTTGACCTGCTACTACTAATAATACCCATTTGTACATTACGATTGTATCATTTTCACTTAGAGGTTAACGTAAAGGCTTTTACGAGGGATACTTGCGGAATACTATTCCTAGTAATCACAAATGATGCTCTTCAAGTTATGAAAAGGAAGATTCCACTTAGAAGAGGACGAAGATTCTAGAGGTGGAGTCTCGTACTTACTACTTCTAACATCCTCCCTTTATATACTGGGGAGATACAATGTTAGTAGTTAATAGATAATAGTAACATGCAAACTAGAAGCAAACTGGAAGTCAGGTGCACATGCCCTTGTGTGGCTAGGGTTGCATTACTGTGCTAACAACTTTGTGCATGCAGTACATGCAACTTGATTTCCCTTTTATCGATGAGATCTTATCTTCCCATGTATTTTCCTGATTTGGTATCTTGAATTAATCCTGCCGAATGTGTCTAAGAACTTCAGCCAGATCCTTCTTCATACTTAGCAAATATCTTTAAAGTATTTTGCTAAGTATATTTGATCAGTTTTTAACTAGTCAGGCTGCATGGTTTCTTCAGGATGGTTTAAGTTGATAAGACTTTCACAGTCTTAGAGACAGTTGTCATTCCGCTTAGACTGTGGTTGTTTGTAACTCCTTGTATTTGCTAGCTGACTATGCATCAGGTCAGAAAGTGTTTTGTTCAGTTTGGACTTCATCTTCTTTGAAGCTTGATTGTTTTCCCAAGAAGTATACAACGTATCTGAGTAGTTATGCTCTGATATGTGAAAACACTCAGTGAGTTCTTTGTCAGAACCGTGGTTCTATAAATCAGTGGATGACTTTAACTCTTCTGAGGTTGTTCACTGAGGTGTATACCTTTGCGAGATAGCTGCCTGTCATCAGCAGTGATGATCTGTGTCAGGGAGTAAACTTTGCTCATTGTTTACATTTAGAGTTTAATCAAAGAGTGGACTAGCTCTCTGATTTTATCAGCTAGTGACTTAGGCTGTTATTTATGTGTCAAATACTTGGTGAGGGATAATTGGTCAAATTTTTAGACTCAACAATCTCTCCTTAATTGAACATAAAAGTAGCCTAAGTTTTATCAGAAGTAATTGAGCATAACGGCTTCTTCTTACGTACTGATTTACAATCAAGAATGAAAACAAGATAAGCATCTGGTGGTCTAGTTTTATTAGGGGTAAGTGAGCATAATGGATTCTTCTTACTCTCTGATTTACAACCAAGTATATATATAAACATCTAATTAAGTTGGTCTGATTTTCTCAGAGGTAAGTGAGCATAATGGCTTCTTCTTACACTCTGAATTACAACCACGTGTATATATATAAATAAACAGATGTCTGAATCTTCTGAGGTTTTCTTGTGCTTTGCTCAGCTATTGAGTTCTATCTTGCATTTCACCTTGTATGGATACTCCCTAATTTTAGGGTTGTGTCTTTGAAACTCTTTTGTCTCCAAGTCATTGAACTTCTTCTTTGAAGGATGCCAACACTTCTTGATCTTTTAACCACTTTTCTTCCAGTTCTTGAGAACTATGTCTCTATTAGCCTCTGATTCATTTTGTGATATCAGCTACTATTAGAAGGTTTGGTTTGAGAGGTATGAGTTTGTTAGTAAATTTTACTAAGGTTTGGGCTCTCATGTGTCAGGTATGTCTTTAGAATCAGTTTGAGGAATTTGGTTCAAAGGTGGGGTTTGTGTTTGAGAGTAAAGATGAAAGTAGTGACTATTATACTATTTTAGACAACTTTATTTCCAGACAAAGAAGATGAATGTATCATTTCATCATCCTTCTCTGATTTCATATGTGTTAATACAAATAAACCATAAAAACGTTTATTCATATTTAGCGATCTCGTTATGTTTTGTTGATAACAAATATAAAGTTATCATAAGTAAAATTATAAGAATACATGTTATTATGCAAAGTATATACATTTGGTAATTTACATAAAATATTGTAATAATTCAATTATTATAATAGTTTATAGGATTGGTAATATCCAAGACCCATGACCCATACCCATGGAGCTAATCCATAACCCATGATCCATTGCATGACATCATGCATGAAATCATGTTGGGTATTATCCATAACCCATGACCTAATGTCCATGACCCATGACCCAAGACCCACGACCCATTTTCTAGATACATTGTATCTTGTTGGGTACCCATGACCCAAAGTCCATGACCCATAGCTCATACCCATAACCCATAACCCAGTTTGCAACCCAAAATCCGGACTGGCCTGACCCAGACTGCCGGATCCCTGGTTTTGCACTGGCCGGATCCCCCAAGTGAGGGATCCGCCGGAACCGTGAGACAGAAGGCTTTTTGTGCCTATAAATAGTGAGCCATTTCTTCATTGTTACTCACCCTTCTTCTTACAACTCTCTTATATATTATCTCACTCTCCTAACCTCTTATCATTGATCATTCTAGTAGTTCTTCTATCTTTTGTTGTGATTCTCATATAGGTGCTTCTCAAAGGCGAGATCACGCTATACTACAAGTCATCCAAGCAAAGGGTCCTTGATTGATTTGTCCATCTACAAGATTTCTGTAGCAAGATCATGTAATTCATATTTCACATACTTGTTGTATAGTTGTGTCAAGGTCTGGTTCTACCTCGTGGAAGAACTCGGTGTTTAGCTTTGTACCGGAAAAAGTGTAAGCGACGTTGTGAGGCTTCTCTGCCAAGTTGAAGGAGCTTGTTGACATAGTGCTTGAACTCTCGAGTGGGGTACTCGGGGAGTGGAGTAGGGCAAGTAAGGTGTCCTTGTAGCCGAACCACTATAAATCACTTGTGTCGCTACTTTCGAAGGTGGCGGCCATCAAAGAATCCAAAGACTTGTCAATCCTCACTCTCGATGAACTTATATGCAACCTAAAAGTCTATGAGCTCGTTCTTGCTAAAGACTCCGACGTCTCAAAAGAAAATAAAGAGAAACATAAATCTCTTGCTTTAAAGGCCAAGAAAGTCTCAAGTGATAAAGAAACCTCATCTTCGGAAAGTGATGACGAAGAGTATGCAATGGCGGTACGCGACTTCAAGAAGTTCTTTCGAAGAAAAGGAAGATATGTCAAGCAACCTTATGACGACAAGAAAGGGTTGCAGAAAAGCAAAGACGACAAAAAAGTGAAGGACGAATGCAGGTATTTCAAATGTGGGGATCATAATCACTTCATTAGTGAGTGTCCCAAACGTAACGAACAAAAGGCGTTCGTAAGTGGCTCGTGGGGAATGAGTGAGGAGGAGAAGGAAGAAATTTGTCTCATGGCAAAAGACTCCAACGAGGTATGTTCCAACTCTTTATATTATAGTAGTTCATCGTTAGATGATGAATTCTTATATCTTGAATATGATAAGCTGTGCAAAATTAGTCTAAAAGTAATTAACAAAAACAAGATTTTGAAAAACAAAAATGAACAATTAGAAAAGGAAGTTCTTGAACTAAAGGATAAATTAAAGAGATTAGAAAAGGGAAAAGAAATAGATAGTGAATGCAAGCTTTGTGTAGAACTTCAAATGTTAGTTGATCATCTTGATTTTAAGATTGCTAGAATAAGTACTAATACTCTTGATAAAATACTTGATAGTGTTAAAACGGGTAATAATCAAAAGGGTTTAGGTATTCAGGAACACATTACATCAACTAGCGAGATTAAAGAAACACAATTCGTTAAATCAATTGACAAACAGGCTAGTGTAGCCACAGATCCCATGGATCCCTTGAAAAAGGAACCGTCTAGTGTAAATTTAGGGATTCGTGGGTCTGTACCAGCAAACAGTAGAAATAACGCAACCACGTCCTCTAGAACCGACTTTGTTATTCATAACAAAAAGAAACCAACCCATGTTACTGTTAGAAATGTCAACAACCACCTCCCTTAAAACAAAATCAAAGTTTTATGAAAACCAAAGGTCCATCATTTTCTAAACCGAACACAAATATAAGAAGACCAAACAATGTTTATCCTAGAAGTAACCACCATCAAATGGGATGGAATCATAATGCACAAAATGGTTTTCCATTTCAAAACTTTACACCTTTGAATGCTTTCTCACCTTTTTCATATATGCCTCATGTGAATGAAATGCATAACACCAATGGACCCATGAACAAATGGGGACCAAACTTTTGAGTTAATTGTTTACTTAGGTGTGCCTAAAGGTTGACTTAGATCCAGATGAATGGATCAAGGATAGCGGGTGCACAAGGCATATGACCGGTAATAAAACATTGTTCTCCACATACGAATCCTTCAATGGAGGAAATGTGGTGTTAAGAAATAGCAAGGGCAAAATCATCGGTAAAGGTACAATTTCTCACAAATCCTTAACCATTGACGATGTATGTCACGTAGAAAACCTAAACTTTAATCTACTAAGTATAGGTAAAATATGTGATAAAAAGTGAAACTTACTTTTTAGCGAAACCGGTAGTAAAATATTGAAAAATGGTATTACTATAGGAAGAGGCATTAGAAAACATGGAGTCTATGTCATTAAAATCAGAAATGAACCAAAAGACAAGCTTTGTCTTACCTCTATAGATGATACTTCGACCTTATGGCATCGAAGATTGGGTCACGCCAATATGCGACTTCTTCAATCGCTATCATCCAAAGAACTAGTAAGAAACCTACCTAAACTAAAATGCGAACATCATTTTTGTGATGCTTGTAACATAGGAAAACAAGTCCATGCTAGTCATAAAGCTAATGTTTCTACAACTAAGTGTCTAGAATTACTACATATGGATTTATTTGGTCCATCCGCTATTCAAATTTATGAAGGTAACTTCTATACTTTAGTTATAGTGGATGATTACTCTAGGTATACATGGAGTAAATTTTTAAAGAATAAAACTGAAACGTTCGATTGCTTTGAAATCTTAAGTAAGAAAATCCAAAGACAACTAGGAAGCCCTATTTTGTCAATTAGAACGGATCATGGTCGAGAATTTGATAATAAAGTGCAATTCGGAGCTTTTTGTTATGCTAATGGTATTACCCACAATTTCTCGGCTCCTAGCACTCCACAATCAAATGGTGTAGTTGAAAGAAAAAATAGAACCCTACAAGAAATGAGTCGCACCATGATTAATGAGCAATCTATTCCTCAAAAAATTTGGTGCAATGTCGTCGACACATCAACCTATATACTAAACCGAGTCCTAATTAGCCCATTCTTAGGAAAAACTCCATACGAGTTACTACGAGGCAAAAAGCCTTCGTTAGAACATTTTCGAGTCTTTGGTAGTAAATGTTTCATACTTAATACTAAAGATTATTTAACTAAATTCGATCCAAAATCAACTGAAGTATCTTCTTAGGATATTCTCCTAATAGTAAAGCATACGTAATCTAAATAAAGAAACCATGAAAGTTGAAGAATCTTTAAACGTAAAATTTGACGAGAGTCCACCTAAAACTACCTTACCTCTTGTCGATGACGAGTTAATCGAAAGTGAAGTCTTAGAAATCAAAGAAAATATAAACAAAGAACATGAACCATTAAACAATGAAATCATCAATATTAAAGAGTCTAAAGATCATCCCGTAGAAAAGGTTAGAGGAAATTTAAATGAAAGAACCTTAAGATCTCAAGTCCAAAACTAAAGTAGTCTATTTTGTTTTGTCTCAGCCATAGAACCTAAAAACACTCAAGAAGCTATAAAATATGAAAGTTGGGTAATGGCTATGCAAGAACAATTAAATCAATTTGTTTCTAACAATGTTTGGACACTTGTCCCTTCACCTAAAAATCAAACCATAATCAGAACAAAATGGGTATATAAAAACAAATTAGATGCAAATGGTGTCATGTCTAGAAATAAAGCTAGACTTGTTGCTCAAGGGTAAAACAAACAAGAAGGCATAGAATTTGATGAGACCTATGCTCCCGTAGCTAGATTAGAGTCTATAAGAATCCTTCTTGCTTATGCTTGTGCTCATGATCTTAAGCTTTTTCAAATGGATGTTAAAAGTGATTTTCAAAATGGTTTTATAAAGGAAGAAGTATATGTAGCTCAACCTCTGGCCTTTATCGATTTCGAAAAACCTAATCACGTGTACAAACTAAAGAAAGATCTCTATGGTCTTAAACAAGCCCCAAAAGCTTGGTATGATAGACTCAAATCATTTTTAATCAAAAACGACTATACCATGGGGTTAGTTGACAATACACTTTTCACAAAGAAAAAGGAGTCACAAATAATTATTGTTCAAATATACGTTGACGATATTATATTCGGATCGACTTGTCAAGACATGTGTGATGACTTCTCAAGAATCATGCATGATGAGTTTGAAATGAGTATGATGGGAGAATTAAGTTTCTTTCTTGGTCTACAAATCAAACAACTAGAAGATTGTATCTTCTTTAATCAATCCAAATACATAAAAGAAATGCTAAAGAAATTCGGATTAGAAGAGTCAAAACCAATAAGAACACCAATGTCATCCAATACCAAACTCACCAAAGATGAAGAGGGTGAATCCGTTGATAACACCAAATACCGCGGCATGATTGGTAGTCTTCTCTACCTTATGGCTAGTTGGCCATATATCATGTTTAGTGCATGTCTTTGTGCTAGGTTTCAAGAAGACCCTATAACTTGACACCTAGAAGCCGTCAAAATAATATTTAGATATATTAAGGGTACTACTCAATTAGGATTATGGTATCCCAACGGGACGGGGGTAGAAACTATTGTATATGCGTATTCTGACCATGCATGTGATTATGTTGACCGAAAAAGTACAAATGGTGTTTGCACTTTCATGGGGTGTTTTTTAACATCTTGGTTCTCAAAGAAGCAAACGACATTAGCCATCTCAACAACCGAAGCCGAATATGTCTCCGCCGGCAAAGAATGCCAACAAGCACTATGGATGAAACAAGCGTTAGTTGACTACGACATTCCTCTAAGTGACGTTGCCATCTAGTGCGACAACAAATGTGCTATTGATCGTATCAAAAATCCGATGTTGCATTCTCGTACCAAGCATATAGAGATCCATCATCACTTCTTAAGAGACAATGTTCAAAAAAGAAACATTTCGATTGAGAAAGTGTCATCAGAAGACAACATAGCCGATGTCCTCACCAAACCATTGAAGCGGGAACAATTCAACTTGCTTCGTCTAGGTCTTGGTCTTATGAAACAATCGTTGTGAAATATTTTCATTCTACAAGGTACGTAAACGTTTGCCTTACATTCTTTTCTGAGTCTAGGATCTCTATTTCATGCAACTCATAAACAATATAGGGATTTATTTTCAAAACTCAAGATATTTTCTATACAAAAAATTCTTCGAAATATTTTCTAAAAAGATATTTCTCCCCGAATCATTTTCCATAAATCACTCTCACGTCTAGCACAAATATTTTATTTTTCTCTCATCGTTAATACAAAGTAAAAACCTTATTCATTGCATCTCATGCTTTTGAATGCTAAAGGGAATACATAACTAATATGTATTCTTGGGTACATTCAATCAAGCAAAAATGAATTAAGGAGCACTCGGGTTATCTCACGTAAAAAATATTTTTTTTTTCACTTCTATGTTTATTTTTCTTCTTTAAAAAGAGTCGAGATAACCGCAACTCCACATGGTTTTCATATAGGCACACACTACGCACTATTGTTCCAAAAACAAAAAAAATCAGCTTCCTGAGATCACCAGTTCGACGGATCCCAGCATTTACGCTGAACGGATCCCTAATAGATTGGAACCGTGGGATCCGTGTGACAGTAGCCAAAATTTTCTCTTGTTTTTCTCACTTTGGCTAGAAACTTTCAAATTTTCAACATTTTAGCTTTATCACTAATGAATATGTTACTTAATAATTTTTCTCTCATGATCACTTATCTTAAATTCATATCTAATCATTAGATTATAGTCCATATTTTGGTTTTAGCATTCATTGCAATGCATTATTTGTCCTATAAATAAGGTTCCAAAATGCTTGCATATCCATCACTTTCAACCTCACAAACAATCATCATCATGTCACCCAAAAGACCCTCAAACATTGATGAACCATCTAGTGAAAACAACTCTTTTCAAGAAATCCTAAACTTCATCCTACCAGCTTCTGTAATACCACCACCATCCAAAACTAGGAAAACCGCACGGATTAGCATCCGAGCTTGTTGTTTAGCTAAACCATTGTCAAATAGCCCATCAACAACTACTCACTCTCCACCAAATGACTAAAATGTAGCACATCCATCATCTCCCACAAGCTCATCACCATATTCACCTAACGAGTCTTAACTTGACACCCAAATCATCCTATCGGAACTCCTTAAGACACCAAAAACAATTACACTACCCGTATCTAGTCCACCACCAGCTCAATCTCAACCATCAAAAACTACCCAACTAGCCTCCAACATAAACCCAAAAGAAATGGTCTTTTTAACACTTCCAACATCACCAAGTACATTCTTCATAGAGCTTGAAACATCACCACTTCCACCTCCCATAACCTTACAAGAACATCTAGGCTCTTATCCACCACCACTCACCAACATCATGGACTTTGATCCATATTTCCAACATTTCCGCCACCTATTCCGCATTCGAAAAATCAAACCTACCTGGAAACCATCGACCCACACCTCCTTCACCATCTCTTTTGCGAAAATTGTCAATCCACTAGGGATCTCGCAATGGAAATAAGGGACGAGATGCGGTTCATACTCAATCATATCCTTGATTGCATTAACATTATCACTCACCAAAACTTCCATAATTAACTCCTATGTAAGCATGGAAGGAATGATAATAATATTTTCTCTTTTTTTTCTCTTTCTTTTGGGTCATTTTAAAGAACAATCCTTGTTCTTAGTTTTACATTTGTATGTGCATATATACCACTACATTTTGATATTTTATTACAAGGCATTGTTTAGGTATCTTGGCTTTCTATCTTGTTTCTCGTCTTATACAAAATTATATTACATGTTACTACTAACGTTTGTTTTGTAGGTATTATATTTTCCCACTTGACGCCCTATTCTAGGGGGAGCTACCGTCAACGGGGAGCTAGTGCTTTGTGGATTATATTTATTTTCCTTCCACAACTTATTTCTTTGCTAGGCTCACTTTTTGTTTCGACAAAAAGGGGGAGAAGAAGTAAAACTATATACTTTCAAAACGTACATCTAATCTTAAGTTTTACTCATTATAACGTTATATTTGGTCATCAACAAAAAGGGGAGATTGTTAATACAAATAAACCGTAAAAACGTTTATCCATATTTAGCGATCTCGTTAGGTTTTGTTGATAACAAATATAAAGTTATCATAAGTAAAATTATAAGAATACATGTTATTATGCAAAGTATATACATTTGGTTATTTACATAAAATGTTGTAATAATTCAATTATTGTAATAGTTTATAGGATGGGTAATATCCAAGACCCATGACCCATACCCATGGAGCTAATCCATAACCCATGACCCATTGTATGACATCATGCATGAAATCATGTTGGGTATTATCCATAACCCATGACCCAATGTCCATGACCTATGACCCAAGACCCATGACTCATTGTCTAGATACATTGTATCTTGTTGGGTACCCATGACCCAAAGTCCATGATCCATGGCTCATACCCATAACCCATAACCCGGTTTGCAACCCAAAATTCGGATTGGTCTGACCCAGACTGCTGGATCCCTGGTTTTGCACTAGTCGAATCCCCCAAGTGTAGGATCCGCCGGAACCGTGAGACAGAAGGCTTTTTGTGCCTATAAATAGTGAGCCATTTCTTCATTGTTACTCACCCTTCTTCTTACAACTCTCTCATATATTATCTCACTCTCCTAACCTCTGAGCATTTGATCATTCTAGTAGTTCTTCTATCTTTTGTTGTGATTCTCATATAGGTCCTTCTCAAAGGCGAGATCACGCTATACTACAAGTCATCCAAGAAAATGGTCCTTGATTGATTTGTCTATCTACAAGATTTCTGTAGCAAGATCTTGTAATTCATATTTCACATACTTGTTGTGTAGTCGTGTAAAGGTCTGGTTCTACCTCGTGGAAGAACTCGGTGTTTAGCTTTGTACCAGAAAAAGTGTAAGCGACGTTGTGAGGCTTCTCCGCCAAGTTGAAGGAGCTTGTTGGCATAGTGCTTGAACTCTCGCGTGGGGTACTCGGGGAGTGGAGTAGGGTAAGGAAGGTGTCCTTGTAGCCGAACCACTATAAATCACTTGTGTCGCTACTTTATATCCTTTACTTTACTTGCTTTCATTATTTACTTTACTTATTATTTCATACTATTTATCCATCCATACGAATTCACATAAGATCAAATCTAAATCTTTGAAACTCAAATTAAAATCGGTAAAACTATTCAACCCCCCCCCCCTTTCTAGTTTTCCACAATATGGCTTCTGGTTCTCTTCAATTCTTGACAACTATCAGTGACTCGGATTGAGGTATCAGCTGTACTAATAATTCCTTTTTGACAACTATAAATCACTTGTGTCGCTACTTTATATCCTTTACTTTACTTGCTTTCATTATTTACTTTACTTATTATTTCATACTATTTATCCATCCATACGAATTCACATAAGATCAAATCTAAATCTTTGAAACTCAAATTAAAATCGGTAAAACTATTCAACCCCCCCCCCCTTTCTAGTTTTCCACAATATGGCTTCTGGTTCTCTTCAATTCTTGACAACTATCAGTGACTCAGATTGAGGTATCAGCTGTACTAATAATTCCTTCTTATCCCTGGTCAATTCCGCATTGATATCCCTGAGTTTTATAACTCATACCTTTGTTTGCATCAAAGAGAAGAGCATTAAGAATTACAGAACTCTTTCGTTGATGTCGTTGAAGCAAAACATTCTTACAAGCCTTGAATTTTTTCAGATTGAAGCAAAGCTTCCAAAATCAAGGGCTCAGAATATTTTGCATTCAGCGTCCTATTCTAGGAAAATTAGAGACTGCTGTCTCAGCTTTTCTGGTCAACAATCTCCTCCCATCTAAATACATGAATAGCCTTAATTTTACCCGTTTTACTCAGATGTAAGGAAGCTTTCTAGTATATAGCTTATCAGCTGAGTTTCAACAATGGTTTAGAGAAAATCATTGATTTTCATTCTTTGTTGATTGGCGTCTTAGGTGGTGTAGGAAGAAGGACTATTCTAGTATTTGAATACTCCCTGATGTACGATTTGTACTTATCCTAAAGACGCATCCTCTTCCCCTTTTCGTTTTTGCATTCCCCCTATCACTAGCCTTTGATGACTCTCTTCCATTGTTTGTTGTTACTGGGGTCAACCGTGTAACATTCCTAAGTATTACCACTTTTATGGCTTGTGAGAGATTGAGTTCTCATGAAGCTCTCGCCATCTAAGTTACCTTTGAAATTTTAAAACGTTTACTTTGGACTTTGTTGTCTAGATAAACACGTTTTTTTATCAAAGGTAATTGAAACTCTTAGAGGAACAGTGGTGCTAAGAGTGGTATGGATAAATGGATTGAGAGAAGGCAAATGGAACTACTTTTCGCACAAGAACGGTTTGAAGTAAACGATCTTGTTTGAAAAGACGCTTAAGGATGTTATGGAGGGGGAATATTTGTGTCGGGCTTTGTTGAGGAACGGGTTCGAATGTCATTAGCCATCATTCGAGAATGACATTGTATTATTAGTAGTCTTTCAAGAACGGATCTAGATCATGAAAGTAATCCACCCGCTCTGATACCACTTGTTGGTATGATATTTTTGTGCAAAATCATGAAACGTATGAACAACAGTTTGAGCAAACGAAAATAAATGATGAATATTTAGAAATGAAAGCATGTTTACACAATCTTGACCTACTACTACTAATAATACCCATTTGTACATTACAACTGTATCAGTTTCACTTCGAAGGTTAAGGTGAGGGATTTCACTTAGAAGAGGACGAAGATTCTAGAGGTGGAGTCCCGTACTTACTACTTCTAACATCCTCCCTTTATATACTAGGGAGATACACTATTAGTAGTTAATAGATAATAGTAACATGCAAACTATAAGCAAAATGGAAGTCAGGTGCACGTGCCCTTGTGTAGCTAGGGTTGCATTACTGTGCTGACAACTTTGTACATGCAGTACATGCAAGTTGCTTTCCCTTCTATCGATGAGATCCTATCTTCCAAAGGATTTTCCCGTTTGCTATCTTGAATTAATCCTGCCCAAGTGTGTCTGAAAAATTCAGCCAAATCCTTCATCATACTTAGCGAATCTTTAAAGTATTTCGCTAAGTATATCTAATCGGTTTTTAACTAGTCAGGCTGCATGGTTTATTTAGGATGGTTTAAGTTGATAAGACTTTCAGAGTCTTAGAGACATTTGTCAGTCCTCTTAGACTCTGGCTGTTTGTAACTCCTTGTATCTGTTAGCTGACTCTGCATCATATCAGAAAGTGTTTTGTTCAGCTTGGACTTCGTCTTCTTTGAAGTTTGACTGTTTTCTCAAGAAGTATACAACATATATATGAGTAGTTATGCTCTGATATGTGAAAACACTCAGTGAGTTCTTTGTCAAAACCACTATTCTTTAAATCAGTGGTTGACTTTAACTCTTCTGAGGTTGCTCGCTGAGGTGTATACCTTTGTGAGATAGCTAATTCTGATTAGCAGTGATAATCCGTGTCATGGAGTAAACTTTGCTCATTGTTTACATTTAGACTTTAATCAGAGAATGGACTAGCTCTCTGATTTTATCAACTAGTGACTTAGGCTGCTATTTATGTGTCAAATATTTGGTGAGGGATAATTTGGTCAAATTTAGACTTAATATCTTCAAATAGAACTTTTTTCGCGGGACGTTCAACAAGTAAGTAAAGTTCTTACTTAAACCAAAACTAAGGTTTTGTGTCTAAATCATAGAGGAGATCACCACAATTGTCATTCAACTAGGATTGTTATTCCGCAAACAATCCTTGACAGATTCTTAGATTCATTCAAATAAAAGTTTTAAATGTTGAAAAATATATTGTCTAATTTTGTTTAAATTGCTTTACGTATGTCTGCATGGTAAGTGATTTAACTTAGTTCTTAAGTTATGATCATTTAATTGTGAACAACAATGCACCACTCAAACTACGATAGAATTGGATTGCTTGCACAAGGGAGTTGATTATTCTAATATATTTACTCGAGCTAAATTTGAAGATTTGAACATGAGCTTGCTTGAAAAGTGCATAACGACTTTAGATAAATGTTTAACGAATGCAAAGATGAATAAGTCACAGGTAGATGAGATTATCCTCATTGGTGGCTTAACTAGGATACCTAAGTTCCAACAAATGTTGCAAGAATTTTTTAATGGTAAGGAGCTATGCAAGACAGTAAACCCTGATGAGGCTGTCGCATATGGTGCATCCGCTATGGCTGAAAAGGTAAGCGGTAACAGTCATAATAAGAACGTTCAGGATTTGAGTTTATCATATGTAACTCCTTTGAGATAATATTTATATTATGATCCTGCGGAGCACTTCAATTCCCACTAGTAATACTATCATTTGTAGTGCTGCGGTTGATAACCAACCTAGTATGGGTGTTAGGGTGTATCAAGGTGAAAGAGCGAGATCTTCATATAACCTTTTGTTGTGGGATATCAAAGTTTTGAATATACCACTTGCTCCTGAAGGACTGTCTTAGGTTATGGTAGGCTTTGAAATTAATATCAATGGCATCCTAATAGTCACTGTTGAGGCAGTTGCCACTGGTAAGATCGAGAAATTTGTTAGAATTTGGGTGTGTGTGAGTGGTAATCATCCTGATATATTCTATGAATCGTATTAAGATCATTTTCAGATTGAAGTATTTCGACCCTATATGCTTCGGGTATTACGAAATCCTCAATTGGATAATTTGGAGAATGAACTTTGTTTCTAAGCCACGAGAAATCAAAGTAATACACAGAAAGTTGTTGTGTTTGTTGTATTCTGGAAGAGATCAATTCTGGTGTATATAACCCAACCGAAAGTTAGTTGTATTTGGCTAAAAGCGGTTGGCGGAAAGAGTCACACCTGTTGATGAAAAGGTGTGTCTTTTGGTGGGAAAAACGGTTTGGAGGGAAAAACGGGTAATACCCAAATCCCAAAAATCGTTTAGGTTTCGGGGCGCTGCCCCTTGACCCCAGCTCTTTGTTCGTAGCGGCATCAAGCTAGCTAGAAAGAGTATGCACTTCGCACCTCCTAACTCGACTGTAAGCTAAACCTGATTAAGCCATTGATCTCAAATATAAGTGATGAAATCACCAATAAAGGTCAGAGTTACCAATACAAATGGAAGACTATCCATGGATGAGATTGAGAAGATGGTAAAAGATGCTCAGAAGTTCAAATTTGAGGACCAGGAATTCAAGAAGAAAGCGGATGCATACAATGACTTAGAGAATTGTTTATACAAAATGAATAAGAGGAAGAGTACAAACTCAAGACGAAGGTCAGCCCGAGATCTTGGAGGAGATAAAGAAAGCTATTGCTGACACGACCAAGTGGCACGAGGACAACCAAGCAGCTGTACCTTTTGCTGAGCTTCAACTCATGAAGATATATTTGAATTCGTTTGCAAACCACTTATTTAGCTCCCGATATGGTTGGTAAACTTTGGGGATATCTAAGTTTTGGTTTACCGTTTAGTTTGATTTATGATTTTTTGTTTATCGATACCGTGTCTAAAAGATTCTGATTTGATCTTATTGCTTTGTACTTCAGTATCAAACATTTAGTAGCTATTAATTATTTGTGGTTCCACTTTAATGACTAAAACCGACAATCAAATCACTACTACTTGTTACTTCAAAGCTAATGAATTACTTCCCAAGATACAATGAAGCAATGAATGTGGAACTTTATCAACACTACACACGAGTTGGTGATAAACCAGATGAGCTAGCGAGTTCGCAAGGAATTCCGATACTAGAATCTGTGTTTCTTAAGCATAGGGAAGTCTTTTGGCTTGTGGTGATTCTTGTGTCTTAAAGATTTTGATTTAATCTTATTGAGTTCTAAGAGGGGTTATTTGCATAAAAAGACATCATACTTGTCACCTTTTGTCATTGTATGTTGCGTACTATTTTTTTTTCTCAACTTGACACTAACCTTTTGAATTCGTGTTATTGTGTGTACCGGTGACCTGCTTAACCTGTTGGAGCCGGTCAAGTTAACGACCGTTAATTTTATTATTGCACTGTTAGTCCTTTTCGTCTGTTTTTAACGACCGTTATTATATTATTGCAGGTTTTCGTCTGTTTTTACATCTTTTCGTTTGTTTTTGCACACTTTCGTCCGTTTTAACACGTTTTCGTTCGTTTTTACACGTTTTCGTCTGTTTTAACACGTTATTTTTCGTTTTAACATGTGTTCGTCTGTTTTTACACGTTTTCGTTTGTTTTTGCACGTTTTCGTTCGTGTTTGCACGCTTTCGTCCGTTTTTACACGTTTTCGTTCGTTTTTGCACGTTTTCGTTTGTTTTTACAGGTTTTCGTTCGCTTTTGCATGCTTTCGTTCGTTTTACACTTTTTCGTTCATTTTTACACTTTTTTGTTTGTTTTTGCACGTTTTCAACCGGTTTTTTTCATATTTTTGTTCATTTTTATATGTTTTCATTGGTTTCTGTACGTGAAAAAATGGACAAAACATGCAAAAACGAACGAAAACATGTAAAAACCGACGAAAAGGTGCAAAAACAAAAAAAAATGTGTAAAAATAGACGAAAACGTGCAAAAATGAGTGAAAACTTGTAAAAATGGACGAAAGCGTGCAAAAAAGAATGAATACGTGTAAAAACAGATGAAAACGTGCAAAAACATGTAAAAACAGACGAAAGCGTGAAAAACGAATGAAAACGTGCAAAAACGAACGAAAACATGTAAAAACTGACGAAACCATGCAAAAACGAACAAAAACATGTAAACGAACGAAAACGTGTAAAAATGAACGACAACGTGTAAAAACGTGCAAAAACGAATGAAAATGTTTAAAATCGAATGAAAGTGTGCGAAAACGTGTAAAAACGGACGAAATCGTGCAAAAACGAATGAAAACGTGTAAAAAAGACGAAAGCGTGCAAAAACGAACAAAAACGTGTAAAACAGAACGAAAACGTGTAAAAACGGACGAAAACGTGTAAAAACGGACGAAACCGTGCAAAAACTAACAAAAACGTGTAAAAACGGACGAAAACGTGTAAAAATCGGGCGAAAAAGACTAACGGCGCAATAATATAATGACGGTCGTTAAAAACAGTTGAAAAGGACTAACGGTGCAATAATAAAATTAACGGTCGTTAACTAGACCGGCTCCAACAGGTTAAGCAGGTCACCGATACACACAATAGCACGAATTCAAAAGGTTAGTGTCAAGTTGAGAAAAAAAATAGTACGCAACATACAAATGATACAATGACAGAAAGTGACAAGTATGATGCCTTTTTATGCAAATAACCCGTTCTAAGAAGTAAGAACTACTTTCATAGCCAGATGATCTGTAAACTTGAAGTAAGAACTACTTTCATAGCCAGATGATCTGTAAACATAAGTTTCTGTTAAAAGGAAATTAATAATTTAATATATTTTTATTCGATAGATTCAACACGAAATAGAATTGGTGAATCCAGTTAGAACTTTGATATTCACATAGAATGCAAGTAAAGTGACACTTGTTATTAAGAAATGTTAATGATCGCAATTCGTTTAAATCAAACCCAGTCTGTTTATTCGTTTGTTACAACAGAGTATACATTCTGAATATCTTTCCAATATCTTGACAGAAAACTCTCTTATAAAATGGTATTGACCATGTCTAAACGAGTTTCGCAGTTGCTTTTGTTTTCCTTTCAATTAATACTTTAGTATGATTGCACAAAAATAACACCAAGATGTCACTAGAGTGGGAATCTCATATGTTCAAAATACACATCCTTCAGGTCAATCCAATCATACCAAGATAAACACCAGTTAGAAGTAGGGTTTTTAAAAATCACATTGATCCTACAATACAACAATCTTACTAAAATGTGCCCTTCATGATTAGTAACTAGAATAACGGTTAGATTTTCCACAACCACCCTAAATAGTTGATCAAGACCACGGGAGCCAACTCTTTCCCCTTTGTTTAGCGTCTTCCTTGGGAAGTAAAGTGATTCTATCAGCATGAGCAACAGCCCACCTGTTGAAATCTGGTGAACAAACAAGACTTTCAAGTGCTTTCTTGGTGGACTCTTTTGTAAACTCGTCCCATTCGTCCTTCGAGTATTGTCTTCTTTCAGTTGTGTCATGGAAGCTAGAGTAGAACGTGTTGGCCTCTGATAGTTTGTGAGTTTTGAGCTTATCTTCATACGAATCTTCAAAAGAAACTGGTTTGTATGATCGTATATGCTTGCCCTTGTTTGTTGCAAACGATATTCTGCATAATTGAAAATGAATTTTGTCTCATAAAAAGGCATGATGCTAAAATAAAGAAAAAAAAAGGTATAGGGCAAGTACTAGAGGTGGCAACAAAATGGGTTGATTTGGGTTGTGCATAATCTCTAATGTGTCAAAAAATAAATAAACTTGAAAAACTCCGTGAATAATTGGTCTGTTGTTAAGAGTTGCACAAAGTATTTTTACTGCACAACCTCCTACATAGCTTTATTAAAATCATTAGATTATTTTTAATAATATGGTCTTTGTAACCATATTAAACGTACTAAATCAAAAAAGAAAAAAATGTAGCGTGCAGCGAAAAACCCCCATACAATCAGACATTGGCCAATTCTGACAAAAAGCAATGACAGTGAATCTAATTGATCATTCCAAAAGTTAAGTAAAAAAACCAAATTCATCTATTGAAAATAGGAGATAAAATACATCTTCCCACTTGTGAGATCACAGGGAAATGCTAGTAGTAGTCCCATTATGATTTATTTTATATATAATTAAATAATGCTCTTGAAGTTAAAGAAAGAATCTCAAATAAGACTGGAAAGTCAAATGTGGATGCTTTCTAGGGATGGAGACAGGATACAGATGAAATTGTTAGTTTCAAAAGCCTACACTAGCTAGCTATAAACGATAATAGTGTGTGCATTCATAAAGCAGACTTACTTGTGTGCATAACTGTAAAGCCCCTTTACTGCTGATGGAATGAGTACTCCAAAGACTAATGCTGCGACTGCCAATAAAGGATCCACCGAACTCTGGAGCAAAAGAAACATTTATTAAAGTTGGCAATTAGGACCCATTTACTTATCCATGTGTCGATATGGATTATAATTTATCTCTAACAGGTAAACTAAATTATTTGCTCGTAGGGAACAGACCAAATGGGTTAGAAACGGGTCAAAGGGTGCCCAACCAGCATTTTTTAATGCATAAATCCCAGCTCAGTTTTATTTGAGACAATTTTTGACACAATAACTATTCTTAAAAATTTAGAACTTTGGAGAGGACGTCGTTTGGGTTATCAACCCAATGCGAACTGAGGGTTACCCAATTTGACCCATTACCCAACCCACCAGACCTGCCCATTTGATCACATCTAGAACATGTCAACAACTGGGCAAAGTAGAAAGCCGTCACAATCATGTTTATTTCACTTGCATGCCTCGACTAAAAATGATTAATCATACAAATTGTTACAAACATTCAATACAATCATTCTTATCCAACATCAGTTTTAACTATCAAAATAAGATTGTCAATTTGAGAAAACTGACAAAGGGAAGATTGAAAAAGAGATCCAACATCTTCTACTTTACCAAATTAACTAAAAATAGGATGAAAGCATGATTCCAGGTTTTGACTAGTGCTAGTTGTATAAGCCACAAAGAATCTAATTTTTATGAATATAAATTAATATACTTCTAACTATAAAACAAAAGGTCAAAAGGTCAAAAGGGGCACCTGAAGAATCATACTAGAGGCCACGATTCGAAACGACCACTTAACAAATTGAGCAACACCGGTATCGATTGACCCGTCTTCTGTTAGAACAAGCTTACGAACAGCCCAGAAGCCTAACCACGCCCCAATCAGAACAACAAAAACTACAAGGAATACTGCTACCTGCAGTACACAGCACAAAAGGTCAAAGTTTATTAAAAAAAAAAGGCACTTCTAGGGTTCAAGCACATAAATAACATCAGTCCAGTTACCTAGATATTGTCGATTTAGATTAAGGTTTATATTGAATGGGTATATAATAAGACAATAATTCACAACGGGTAAATAAGTTGAATGTTACCTACAACATCCTAAAACTGTATATTCAAAGCAAATACAAAATATTCCCAAAGTATAGTTTTTTGTAAAACTCGTTAATACATCAATATCATAAGACTTTACAAATGGACCAAAAATTAACTAATCAAACTTACATACAGGACTGTACAGATCTTCGCCAATTCCCATTTCCACAAGTAATGAGCGCAATAATGTAGGCACATAGCTAAACAGAAAGGATCCAATTCCAACCTGAAGAAGTAAGATGTTTACACACAAGTTAGATTACACAAACTTTGTATGTGAAACACTAATTGAACAAAAGATAGGTGGAACACTCACAATGGATCCGTATAGAACTAATGCAAGTGAACTTTTTCGACCGCTTGGTAGGATCCTCATTCCCTGCAGTATGACAAAGGTAAATTTAAAAAAATTCAGAACCTAATAACTATAAAAAAATATAAATATTTATTAAAAATAAAAATAAAAAATATGTGCTTAACCTGAAAAAGGATCACCAACACAACAAGCATAACTCCTAATGTCATTGCACCACCATAGTATATTATTAACGAGTTGCTCAACGAGGATGCAAATGTCAACAGTGCGACTCCCAGCACCAAAAATATAACACGGTACACATAAAACTCTGCAACAAAGTGTCAAATATAGTAATCCGAAGAAGTTTATTCGATTTCAATGAATAATAACAACTGACCTTCGTTCAGTACAACCTCAACAGTTCCTACAGATGGGCCCACTATCCGTATATCCAAGAGTTTGTGGTCAAATGGGGACATTGATTTAACCCATGACCCTTTAGTAAGCTTCTCCCACTGATCTTCTGGGCACATCCCTACCCCAAGTGATGCATTCCTGGAAATCAAACAATCGCATAACTAAGGTTACCACGTATATCTAATAATGATTATAATCTAGTTGTATCATTACAACTTACCTATGAAAACAAACTGTAATGTTTGGAGGACGACCGGTAGAATTAACATTTAAAACATTCAGTTTCACGGAAGAGAAGAAATTTGTGAGATTTGTAAGCCTCGACAAGCCATTAATTTCAACTCTTTCACAAACCACAGGAGATCCAGGTCTTGAACCTGGAGACTTTTCGACCACCAAGCTTGGGGATACTTGTAATGAAGCAAACTCCGCAACAGCTGCAAACGCAAGACAATGACAGGGGTAATTATGGGAAAAGTTCCTTACATATATATTTGTAGCTTATTATAATTAATTTCTGAACCACAACACCCCAACCAAAACAGCCATCTGAATGCGTACACCGACAAAGATCATTAAACTACTGTTACTATCCATATTCCATCATATGTCTTAAAAGTTTGAATCTACCTACTATTAACGCTATTACCGTTTTTAGAGCGTGAATGAATTGGGAATCACCGTGTCTTTATTGAACAACAAACTGAAAAGCGTGCAAATTGCTGTGTGGATTTCTTTTTGCTAATAAAAAGAACCTATGATTACGACTAACCTTATACAGAGAAGTTAAACTATATACCTTATGACTTTTATCCATTCCCCTTGTTCATTTATCTAATACTATAAAATTGCTATGCATGTTCCCTAATTCAAAATTAAAATTAACGACAAGCAACAAAACGCTAAGCTAAGCCAAAACAAAATAGGAAGAGACCCGCCCTTCCTTTATATAAACTCCAATAAAACAAGGAAAATTGAATCGTTAGACTACTTCCATCATCCGAGTACCTTTCTTTGACGTTTAGACCACTAACTCACACTGTCATTATTTTTGAAGATTTAATCATAAGCCTAGGAAAATAAAAACCAATGAACTAAAACTTCACTATGCCCCGCCCCGCATCAGTTTTATGCTTAGTTTTCATCCCATTCCCAAACAATGGCATATCCACATAATTAAGCTAAGAACCTTAAAGCATGTTCCTTAGCCTTTTGCTAGCAAAAAGAATCTTCATTTAGTACTAAGATTGATTAAAAGATACATTTATTTTTTTAATCAACCCTATAACTTTTTTTTTTTTTTTTTTTTTTTTTTTGTAAACCTAAATTCAGTATAAGTAACAAACACTAGACCAAAATTAACAAGTAACACAGTAATAATTTAATGATCTGATACAAGACTAGGTATCTTTTTTAAGTGTTCACTCTGATTAGTGATTATTAAGGAGCTAAAAAGAGAAAATTTGATGAATAAAAAGATGGGGACTTACTAAGAGAAGGTAAGTTGCTACAATTGGTGATGGTTATGACAAGGAGGAGGAGCAAGAAGATGGCAGGAAGTTGTACGGTTGTCGCCGGAGCACCACCTACCATTTTCTGTGTGTTGTAATAAGGGGGAATTGAAATGAAAATGATGACCTTGGCTGGCGGGCTGTTTAATTTATTTCATTTTCATTTATCACCAAACCAGTGGAGTACTATCTAACAAGGTAATAAAAGTGACATAACAACTACATAAATCACAAATTCTGTAGTCATTCATTTTCCATAAAAAAGAAAACCATTTTTAAACATTTTTCTTAAAAATAAAATATTTTGCAAACAGTAAATCGTTAAGCCACAAAAAAATAAACCATCATGATGATATTTTCTTATCTTTCAGTAGAAGGACACTTCGATATATACTTTCGACGATTTTTTTTCAAGTATTTTTTTTGTGAAAGTTACACTCTCAAAAATCATATGTGATTTGTGCTTTTAAAAGTCACGTGCAATTTCACAAATCAAACGTGATTTTCATAAATCACATGCGATTTTTGAAATAACAAATCAACTTTGATTTTAAAATTACATATGATTTTTCAGGGCGAAAATTTCGAAACTCATAAAAAAAACTCGAAAAAGAATTCATTGAAAGTATATAGAGGTGCCCTTCTAAGGATGATTTAACTTTTATCGAGATTGTATGATTCATTAGCAATTTGTGAGATATTTAATATTTTTTTTTTTAAATTATGAAAGTGAGTTTTTTGTGTTTGAATAAAAAAAAAGAAAAAATTGTCAGGATTTGTTTATTTGATCTTTTAGGAATTTGTGGTGTATATTAAATTTTTCTCTATAAAAAAATAAAACTCTTTTATTTTTATTGGCTATACGAGGATATACTTTGTTGTGATATTTAGGGCTAGTAATTTGGGTCGAGTATGTAGATTGAAAAAGGAAGACATTAATTGCAAAGACAATAGAATTTTTATAATAACTAAATATAGATCGAGAAGTCTAATTAAAAGAGCTAGATGGAGTCTTATGTAGCTCGCCTAAGAATTTCAGCTCGAATAGGATCAATTTAAGTAATCAAGGTAGCAGTGTTAATCTTACTTACACGCAATCTGAAAACGATTTGTATCATATGTTTACCTGAATATGTTGGCGGGTTAAACGAGTTATGGCGGTTGTACAGATTAAACAGGTTAGGAGGGCGATATGTTCAACCTACCTATACAATTCAACATGTTACGTGTAAGGGTGTAGACGAGTCAAGCTTTTGGCGGGTAACTATAACTTGAACTTTACATGAGCTTGGAGCTGAGCTTTATCGAGCCTAGGGCCTAGAAAATTAGCTCGAAATGTTGGACGAGTCGAGCTCGAGCTTATAGGCTCAACTCAAGTTAGTATCAAGCTTTTCAAGCTTTTAAGTGATATACTTCGCATATGTTTTTTCACACTTCCTTTTTCCCATAATAAGTGTCAATAGTTTAATTTCGGTTTGTCACATGACAAATGTTCACTTCAGATTTCAACAAATCAAAATAAACTATAGTGGTACATATGAAATTTTATTATTAGATGAACGCCTCTTTCCATACTCGAATAAAAAAATTATGACTCGTCGTCTACGTCGTAGAGGCTATATTGTAATATATTGGTTTTCATAAACACACAAACTAAAAATCACAAGGTTCGAATATTATGAGTTCTAGAGAGAGAAAAATGGAGAGAAATGGGAACTTCTAGTGCGATAAAGTAAATTATATTATGAAGCTCCACCATTTGCCTTGGGAGGCAAAGGGTATTTATAGTGTCTTACAAAATACGCCACCTACGGGGTTGTGGATCAGGCATACAGTGGGTAAAGACCCGTTCGTCCTCCACGGTGTTACTAGACTAACTACTAAACATAACTAAACGATTACGACTACGAGCTTTCTAATGATTACATATACTTGAGGTGACCGAGCCTTTAACTAATGGATTTTCTAAATCCCAACAATCTCCCCCTAAGGGAGGTCACCTCAATTACAAACAGATATAACATTTTGTGTTCTTGGATTCTTTTGTTTGTTATTTGCTTTGTAGCTTGTAATCTTTGATTCTTCATATTCCGCATGCTTTGTTCTTTAAGTGGAGGTCTTTAACTGATCCACTGATTGGTAATTCTTGATCCTTCTTAGATATCATCAGCCACCGTTAAATTCTTGACTCATCCTTTGTTGTGTTGCCTTCATGTGATGTTTGTGACTTTTGGACCAACATGCTCACTGTATTGGATCATGAATCTTTTCATCAGAGTTGCGGAAGCTTCGTTGGATCATGATATTTGCATCAGCGTAGCGGAAGCATAGCATGATGGTATCAGAGTGAAAGCAAAAGCATCATGATGATATCAGATCAAAAGATTGAGATGTGCACTTGTCATGATATCTTTGAACGTGAGTGTGATGTGTGAGCATGTGGTTATGGATTGACTTCTCAATTCTGATCAGCTGCAACCGTCCGATGTTCCTGCAAACAACAGTTAGCAATAAAACACACGAAAGTGTCTTTGTTTACTTTCGTTGAATATGGTTGCAAGAACCACGGTTCCCTGTTGATCAATATAAATATTGCATGTGATTAGGTAGAATTCCTAAGAATCTCCTTGATAGGGTTTCGCAGCTTGATCTAGCCGTTCTCAAACTGGAGCGTCCCAATGTAGACAACACGAGTAAGTGAACTAGCGAATTGAGATTCACTGATTGATGAAAAATTGATTTGAAAAACAATCGCGTATTGCTTAAGAGAAAGAGTTATGCAATACAGCGAATGTTTTATGAGAAAGATCAATTTTCAATCGTAAATACTCTTTTGTTTTTAAAAAATTAATACACAGTTGATGTGCTAGATAAATCAATAGTATTGCACATCGAAAGGGTTTTCAAAAGTATTCGTCAATCCTTTTCCTGGACCAAGGTTGATTCAAGATTGAATCTCCCCATCGTTTCTATCCGGTTGTCACAAGTTTGATCTTTTGAAAGATCTCACATGTCACCCACCAAGAGCTTGTTTGATGTTGGCTCTAGAAGGATTTCCATCTTCATCGTGAATATTTAACATATCACTCAGATGTTGTCGCAATACCACAAGGATAATGCGTAAAACTCTCAATACATATATTCTTACTTTAAACATTGTGTGAAACAACAAGTCTTCATAAATTGTGTGTCCTGATGAGATTTATGGATGATCTCTTGGCTCTAGACTCTATAGTGCATTATGGTTTCCTAATCGAAGACTAGGGAGAGGGTCTCCTTCTTCAATATCAACAATCTCTAAGCAAAAGTCGATAGATTATGTAGGTTCCCCGTGAGAATGAAACAAGTCCTTTTAAGAGAACTTGAGTGGCTTGGGAAGTTTAGTGCAGTGGGTCACTGGGTCCATGACGTCTTGACTTCAATACCGGTGTTACCTTATTAACCACCAGTAGCATATGTATTGAACCCGGTTTCTGCCCTAAGGTTGAATTAGTAGAGGGCTATTTCTTTTCACCCTTTTTCACTTTTCATTTCTTTTTTATTCTTCAACCCCTTCAGTGCTTACCAAGACTTCATTACTAGAACCTTGTTTGGTTTGTTCCAGTTCTAGCTCTATCTCAGTCGGCACTCTTCCCTTATTCTCGCTTTTCTCCTTTTTTCATCAAACCTAAAGACTTCTACACTATCTAGTGGATTGTCCCTGGGTAGATCCTTCTGGCTCTGGCGGGATCATGGGAACTAATACCTAGCCTTACCATCCTTATAACTCCAATGCATAAACTAAAATGATCGGTCTTTTGGTACAATTTTTTCCGCCTTTGAAACCAAATGAAAACCATTTGAAAAATCAATCAAGGTACTTGTGATATAAAATCAAAGCATTTTGTACCTTAATTGTTTTTTATCTTTTAGGAATCCTCCCCCTCAACATGTGCATTGTGTATAAGAAATCTTTTAGCACATGTGTGAGAAAGTGATAAGAGAAAACATAGAAGGTTATGTGGAAAACTAGAAGGGGGGGTTGAATAGTTTTATCGATTAAAACTTCGTTTAAAAATATTTAGATCGACTTATGTCAATCTATTTAGATGTGTATGTTGCACATTGATAGATAGATATGTAAGTATGTAATGTAAAGGTAAAAAGTAAGAAACACAAAACCACGACACAAGTATTTATAGTGGTTTGGCTACAAGGACACCTTCCTTGCCCTACTCCACTCCCCGAGTCACCTACTCGAGAGTTCGTAAACACTACACGACACAACTCCTTATGGCGGAGAAGCCTTCACAACGTCGCCTACTCTTTTTCCGGTACAAGGCTAGACACCGGGTTCTTCCACAAGGTAGAACCACACCTATCACAACGTTGCCTACAATTTATCTGGTACAAGAATACCGAGTTCCATTTACAAAGGCGGAACTACTACCCAACACTACACAACACCTATCCTAAGGGAGACCTACTCCTTATTACAACATCATCAAGGATATAAATATCCTTGGATACAACCTATCTCTATTTGTACATCGATACACCATATCGATTTTACATTCTTGGCATCCTTCACTAATGCCTTTGACTTGACCCTTTTGGCATCCTTCACTAATACCTTTGACACGAACCTCTTTTGGCATCCTTCACTAATGCCTTTGACACGGATGTTAAGCACCTTTCACTAATGCCTTCATCTTGACTTTTTTGGCATCCTTCACTAATGCCTTTGACACGGATGTTAAGCACCTTTCACTAATGCCTTCATCTTGACCCTCTTGACATCCTTCACTAATGCCTTTGACACAACACTTCTAATGAGGAAGAAAGAACTATCAACAAGAGAACCTCAGTAGTCTTGATGATGACGAAGCATGGTAACTCATGGACTTGAGCTTGCTTGACTTCAAGAGGTGGTGATCTCGCCTTTAAGAGGAACCTAGAGAATCACACAAAAACAAACACAAACTACATAGAAAGATCCTTTGGATCTGAGGTTAGAAGGTTTACAATACTAGGAGAAAGTATGTGTAGAAGTGGCAACCTAAAATGAAGAAATGGCTCACTATTTATAGAAGAAATATTGCTACTGTTCCAGGGATCCCACGGATCCCTTACTTGAGGGATCCGTCCAGTGTAAATTGGGGAAACTGTGGGACGCTCCTCTTTGCCCATGGGTTTTGGGTCATGGATCATGGGTTATGGGTCATGGGTCCTAGACTTTGAACCATGGGTATCCAAGTAAATACAATGTATCTAGAGGATGCAATGTATCTAGTCCATGGGTCATGGGTTAAATCCTTGGGTCATGGATAATACCCATTTATGACTTATGCATGATGTCATGCAATGGGTTATGGGTTATGCTCCATGGGTATGGGTTATGGACTTTGGGTTTTACCCAACTACATTTAATGTATTTAGTCAATTGGTCAAATACTTAAACTTCTACCCATTATGTTACCCATTATAATACATACTAATTATGTATATATCTACCCAATATGTAAACACTAGTTGTTGTACATATGTATTACTAAATCATGAAAACACTATTACTTGTTTAGTGTTTTATGTGAAAACGTAAGTGTGTTAGTAAACTATTGCCTCAAAACATTTACGTATTTTATTTGTTTCGTTAAAATAATTTTACGTTTGTTATCGACAAAACATTAGAAGATCGTAAAATATAAATAAAAGTTTTTACGGCTTATTTGTATTAACCCATGAACACTTAAGACAGCAATGGTGATGTAACAAGTGATGTTAACATCAAAATGAGATATGTATTGAGGCATCAAACAAATTCTCAAGACAATATGGCATATAACATGTAATTACATTCAATAAAACATACGAGAAATGATCTACATATCTCTAAAACTAAGAGAATGATTTAAACATGAAATATGATTCCTAAACTTTCTAAGATAAGCTTAAGACTAGGACACCACTTGAATTCTTAAGCTCAAGGTTGTTTGGGTTTGTTGATTTCGTCGAAACGTTCGAGGAGGTGATAAAACATGAAACGTTGATCTTCACGTACTTCATGTATCAAACTTTCAACATGTTGACAATGATAACAATCTTTGTCATGACTCGGAAATGGTGGTGGTAGAAAAGAAGTGACTTGAGATGGAAGGTTTGGTTGAGATTCCACAAAAGAAGGAGGAATATGTGGAAGTATATTTGAAGGCGATTCAACCAAAGGTGGTGGTGGTGGAATATGTGATGAGGATGGTGGTAGAGAGGTATCTACTTCCATGTGATCGGGCGGTTGACTTTGATGATTCCTCATGATCCAAAAAGGACTATTTGAGGGTGACGGAGAAAAAGATGTCGGGGCTAGTGTTGATTCAACACCTTGATTTTGTTGCTCTATTCTTTCCATTGAGAATGTTGGCAATGGTGGAGGATGAGATGGTATAGGAGGCAAGTCCTCTAGATTGTAGAGGTATGGTGATGAGAGTGGAGTGGTGAATGATATGGCTCTAGGCACTAAGGGTGATGTTTTAGTGAAAATAGGAGTGTTTGGTTTAGGGGGTATAGTGGTGTTTGGCATTGGTAGTTTAGTGGGAACAATCCTTTTGGGGATTGGTTTGATAGGTGGAGGGGAGATCCTAGCATTTTTGGATTTAACGGGAGATGATTTAGTTGAAGAAATTTCGTGAACAACACGAGCAAGTTTCTTGGGTGGTCCTTTGGTGGATGAGTTACCACTAGGAGCTTTCCTCATGATGAGATGATAAAAAAAATATGGTTATAAGAGTTTCTAAATGCTGAGAATGAGGATGTAGATGATGACTTTAGGAGTCTTAACAAGATGGTTTATAAGGGAAAGGATTTGGCAAGTGCATTCAAGACTTAAGCCACTAAGATCCTTTGGAATGTGATGATTTGCATGCACAAGAGTCAACTTCAGAGTTTTAATGATCTAGGAGTTTAATTAAAATAAGATGGAGTGTTCAAGTTAGCAAAGAGAGCTTGAAATGATTGTTTTTGATAGAGTTTGGATGAATATGTCACCCGGATCCCACGGTTCCCTCCAATGAGGGATCCGGCTAGGCTAATCCTAGGGATCCGGCTCTCAGCAGCTAAGAAAGGATAAAAATGATGTTTGTAAGGTCTAATACCTATACCTCTTGAATGTTTCAGTCTTCCTAAGTGCCTTAAATAAAAGGGTACTTAAATAATCAAGGGCAATGAGTGAAGGTAGCTAATGATTGACTTTTATGGAAGAAAATAGAACTTTATGAGTACCAATGAATGACCAAAGATGACACTAGAAAATTTGAGAGTGTCAAGTGGAGCTAAATGATCCTAAAGACCAGATAGTAACTTAAGATAATTTTGGAAAATATCTTAAAAGAAATGAAAAACTAGTATTTGACCCATTTTGAGGTAAAGATGACTAAAATAAATTTGCTAAAATTGAGAGATTTATAAAACTAGATGTATTGACATGTGAGAGATGATGTGTGAGTCTAGGAGTGGAAGGATGATGAGTTTTGGTGAAATAACAAATTGAAAAGCACTTTGAGTGTGATCCTAAATGAGCTATGAGTAAGTGTGAAGCTTATTGAGCTTGAGGAAGACTTAAGTGGTCCTAAGGCATTATGTTAAGCTAGTGTGAAGTGATCTAGTGGGCTGGTTTGATGTGTGGGGGTCTGCATTGTATTTCTGTCACCCCGGATCCCACGGATCCCTAACAGGAGGGATCCGTCTAGTACAACTAGAGGGATCCGGCAACTGCAGATCAAAAGCATCACAAAAAAATGTGCAGTTTTTGCACTACACTAATCATACAAATTGCTACTAGTCTCTACTAAAAAGGAACATCAAAACGAGTAAATATCTCATAAACCATAACATAAATAAGAGAAGTAGTGAAACTATCCAAACAATCAAGATAAACCATTCACAAACATAAGCATCCATTGCAAAATGATAAACAATATGTCTAAAAACAACCATAATCCTAATGTCTCTTTTGTTAATCTTTTCTCTTCCTCTTTCCCGAATTCACGACGTAGTTAGTTAGGCATTGGATCATACCCTTCAATTGTTTGAATTCTTCGGTCTCGTTTGGAAGAGTTGGAAGTTGTTCACAGTAGGTTATGGGGTCCAAATTGACGTTGGCAACGGGGTTGCCATTTACTTCTTCTTCGTCTGAGGAGTCTGGGAGAGCCCAAGTTCTTCTTCCCTTGACCATGAACCGTTTAGAGGGTTGTTTGGTGAGTGGTACCATGACGTGATTGGCAAGAAAATGATCATCGTTGATAGGAGAAGGTTGCATTGCACTAACATACTCACAGAGTCGTGTTAGGAGCATACCATAGGGAAGTACCATGTTGGCGACTTTGAATACACCGGCCTTTCTCTTCACCATGTAATAGGCAAGATTAAATGGCCTTTGGTGAATGAGGCAATATATCATTTGGACAAGACATGCATTTGGATAGTATTTGTTTCCGACCAAACTAATGACATTTTCCCTAAGAATTTCTTCCCACTTTCTATAGATGGGATGCATTTCGAAGAGTTCCATTTGATAGGGATCACGGTGAATAAGTTCTTTGTTGCCGTTGAAGCGATATTGGTCGGCTCTAATTTGGAAAATGGTGTCTCGAACAATTGTGGGGTCATCAAGAGGAGTGCGGTAGATTGGTTTGGAATCTAGTGCAAAGGATTGAGTGGATATTGCCCAATCTTGGGAGTACATACAAATTCCTTCACAAGGAATGTGGAGGATTTGTGCAAATGTGTTGAGGGGTAGAGTAACGCTTTGATTATTGATGATAAAAGCGATTGAGATGCTATCATCACTATTTCGAATGATCCTAACGCTTTTGTAGAATTCAAAGATAAAAACCGGACAAATTTGTTCATCAATATCAAGAAGACAATCAAGGTTGATTGCAGATAAGACTTGACGAATGTCGGTATTTTCAAGGAAACATTCCTTGACCACACGACCTTCGTGAATAAGTCGTTTTTCAAGTATTTGAAGATTTTACGATCGGTTTTTGAAAACCCCTCTTTTCGATAGTATCTAATGAGGTAGTGGACGGTATCATGGTGGTCTTGTTGGGTAGCGTTAGGCATGGTTGGTCCTAGAAAAACAAATATTCCAATTAGGTAGAACATATGAGTGTAATTACTTACAATGATGTTCTAGAAGGAGATGCTTGAGGATGTGAAGCCCTATGGAGATGAAAGCAGCAATTGGGTCATTTTTGTGTTTTGTGAGGAGAGGGAAAAGAGCAGAATTGGTTTTGAAAAACGTATAATTGGTTTCTGTTAGACGGTTCCCCCGGATCCCTTGTAATTGGGATCCGGCTACTGTGGACAGAATGAGGGTGTTTGGTGTTATTTTTGTAATAAGTTATACACTAGCTTATGGAACAAAAATAGCTTTGAGGTTCCTAATTGAATAGACGTTTGGTCAACGTGTTTTGATAGGTTAACTATCAAGGATCTATTTGTGAAGGCGACGTTAGTTTGACGATCTTTAGAAAATCAAGGAGGAATACTATTCCTGATGATGAGTAAGTAGGGAAAGTGGCGAAAAGAGATTTTTTAGAGACTAGCAATTATTAACGTCTGAGTTAATAAAAAGATAATATCAACATATCCATGTAAACATATATTAGCTAATTTTTGGATAAGTGAACATACCTCTAAACTCTTGATATGGTTTATGGAGACCATAAAACCGAAATACTTCATGAGATTTTAAAGTAATCTGTTGTACTTGGTATAAGTAGGTTGCAATTACTTTTAGGTTCTTCCTTGAAGGTTGACTTCATTTTTCTTTGAATAGAAATTAAGACTTTGGAGAGATCCTAGCAAGAAGATTTCTTTGCTAAATATTCTTTTTAAGGAAACAAGTATTTAGAGAGAAATTCTTCATGATCTTCTTAGGATGCCCAAATCCTAGTATGGAGAATTCTCAACAAGAAAAATATTAGAAAGATCTATCATTGTCCAACATTATAAAATTTGATGATTTTAATACGTGAACTTTTGTTTTTAAGGAAATTCCTTCCTTGTAGTTTTCAATCATACATAGATCGTGTCAAGTTTTACAAGTACAATATACTTTTAAAAAACTTGGTAACAAAGCTCTGATGCCAATTGTGGAAAACTAGAAGAGGGGGGGGGGGGTTGAATAGTTTTACCGATTAAAACTTCGTTTTAAAATATTTAGATCGACTTATGTCAATCTATTTAGATGTGTATGTTGGACATTGATAGATAGATATGTAAGTATGTAATGTAAAGGTAAAGAGTAAGAAACACAAAACCACGACACAAGTATTTATAGTGGTTCGGCTACAAGGACACCTTCCTTGCCCTACTCCACTCCCCGAGTTACCTACTCGAGAGTTCGTAAACATTACACGACACAACTCCTTATGACGGAGAAGCCTTCACAACGTCGCCTACTCTTTTTCCGGTACAAGGCTAGACACCGGGTTCTTCCACAAGGTAGAACCACACCTATCACAACGTTTCCTACACTTTATCCAGTACAAGGCTAAATACCGAGTTCCATTTACAAAGGTGGAACTACTACCCAACACTACACAACACCCATCCCAAGGGAGACCCACTCCTTATTACAACATCATCAAGGATATCAATATCCTTGGATATAACCTATCTTTATTTGTACATCGATACACCATATCGATTGTACATTCTTGGCATCATTCACTAATGCTTTTGACTTGACCCTTTTGGCATCCTTCACTAATGCCTTTGACACGAACGTTTGGCACCTTTCACTAATGCCTTCGTTTTGACTCTTTTGGCATCCTTCACTAATGCCTTTGACACAGATGTTAAGCACCTTTCACTAATGCCTTCATCTTGACTCTTTTGGCATCCTTCACTAATGCCTTTGACACGAAAGTTAAGCACCTTTCACTAATGCCTTCGTCTTGACCCTCTTGACATCCTTCACTAATGCCTTTGACACAACACTTCTAATGAGGAAGAAAGAACTATCAACAAGAGAACCTCATTAGTCTTGATGATGACGAAGCATGGCAACTCATGGACTTGAGCTTGCTCGACTTCAAGAGGTGGTGATCTCGTCTTTAAGAGGAACCTAGAGAATCACACAAAAACAAACACAAACTACATAGAAAGATCCTTTGGATCTGAGGTTAGAAGGTTTACAATACTAGGAGAAAGTATATGTAGAAGTGGCAACCTAAAATGAAGAAATGACTCACTATTTATAGAAGAAATATTGCTACTGTTCCACGGATCCCTTACTTGAGGGATCCGTCCAGTGTAAACTGAGGGAACCGTGGGACGCTCCTCTTTGCCCATGGGTTTTGGGTCATGGGTCATGGGTCCTAGACTTTGGACCATGGGTATCCAAGTAGATACAATGTATCTAGAGGATGTAATGTATCTAGTCTATGAGTAATGGGTTAAATCCTTGGGTCATGGACAATACCAATTTATGACTTATGCATGATGTCATGCAATGGGTTATGGGTTATGCTCCATGAGTACGGGTTATGGACTTTGGGTTTTACCCAACTACATTCAATGTATTTAATCAATGGGTCAAATGGTTAAATACTTAAACTTCTACCCATTATATTACCCATTATAATACATACGAATTATGTATATATCTACCCAATATGTAAACACTAGCTGTTGTACATATGTATTACTAAATCATGAAAACACTATTACTTGTTTAGTGTTTTATGTGAAAACGTAAGTGTGTTAGTAAACTATTGCCTCAAAACATTTACGTATTTTATTTGTTTCGTTAAAATGATTTTACGTTTGTTATCGACAAAACATTAGAAGATCGTAAAATACAAATAAACGTTTTTACAGCTTATTTGTATTAACAGGTTAGATTTGAATGAAAGCTTCAATTCTTCTTCACATTATCAACAAATTGATTTTGTTTTCTAAAATGATCATCATCTCACCCCTGATCAAATCTAGTATTTAAATACTTTAGACAAAACATTTTGGGGAAGGATGTGGCTTTCTTTTAATTGCTCCCCCTCAATATGTGCATCGATATTTTCAAACCCTTTGAGATTAGAGATCCCAATTGATTTAAATCGTTTAGAAAACGTTTTGAGGAGAGATGTAACTTAGTTTTAAAACACTTGACTAATAAGGATCAGATTTTGAAATATTAAGATTGTTAGTGTCATGTATCAAACAGATTTTTGGAGTCTTGAAAAATCATAACCGTTGAGCCGTAACTCCGTTTTAAGATTATACCTTGACACATAACGCAAAACCATTTAATTACCACTTTATGAAGTATAACATAGCATGCTTGATGAGTGTGTAAATACTCATCATTTTTGTACCATTTAAACTGCAAATTCATCTGAAAACACTCAGAAACACATCAAAATGATCAAAATATCACAAATCAGTGTTTTATGTGTTTTAAATACAAAAATATCAAAATCAGATGAAAAACATATCAAAATTGCAAAAATTGCAGTTTTAGTCCCCCAAGTTTCAAAAGTTGTCAAAAATAGTCCCTGAGTCAAAATTTCAAAAGAAAAATCATCAAAGGTCCTTTTTAAATCATAACTTGTCAAATTTGGTCCTTTGGTGAAAAATGTAAAAAGTTTTGAGAAAATTACAAATTGGTCCTTCAAGTTTGCAAATTGGCAGAAACGGCCCCTGGAAAAATTGAAAAGGGTAACTTTGGTCCTTGTAATATCAACTCTTGTCAATTTCAGTCCCTGAAGCACCTTTTCAAAATTACAGGATTGGTCCCTTGTTTTGTTGGAATTGCATAACTAGTCCTTATGTTATTACTTAGCCAAACGGACCCCTTTTTACACCTTGGCCCAACTGTTGGCCCAACCCAATACCCTATACCCGGTTTTAACCCGACACCAACCCACACCTTTGTTTAATAACCGGTCAAATGGTTTGACCCATCTCCTTCCCTCTCTCATTCACATGATGCACCATTTCCATCATTTCCAAACCTGCTTCACTTCTGACCACACTCCACCTCCACTCCATCATCACCTACATCCCCCCTCCAAACACAAGAAGCCAAGCCTCATTTATTACCCTAAACCTAACACTCAATCATCTCACAAACGGTTAAAAGGAAATTGGCGCCAAAATTGGTTTAAACGGCCAAGATCATCTTGAGTGATCCAAGGGTCGTTTTTATTGCTGGGAACTAGTCATTGAGGTGAGAGAAGAAGCTTGGGGTGTATAAAAGGCCAAGAGAAGCTACAAAGAGATAGCTAGCTTTTATTTTTGTACAATGTATGTCGAATTATTAATTATCAAGTCTTAACTAGTTTGTATTTGTATTTTAGAGTTCATTTGCCTTAAATAACAGTTTCTAAATGTATTCCAACTTTCTTTAAGCATCAATTAAAGTTCTTGTTCAGTTTCAAACTTTTCATCCACTGTTGAAATTTTAAAGTTTCAAACTTATTTGTCAAGCTTGTAGCAATCCAATTTCAACTTCAAATAAGTTCATATAAGCTCATAAAAGCTCTCCATAAGCTCACAATTCAGTTTCACTCACTTGTGAACCTTGGTCAACAAAAGTCAACACGGGTACAAAAATTGAAGCAGAATGGATATGGGTTGTGCAGGCATGGAAATGGGTTGAATAGGATTGATTTGGGTTGGTTTGTATTAGGTAGTGGTCCTTTGTTTCACCTGGCAAGCCATTGTGGCTAGGCAACTTTGTAAGTGGTTTATTAGTTTTCATGCGTAAACCGTATTTGTAGTGTAAATTTGTTTAAACCTGGTTAATCAGTAGTAAATCAGTTATAGTAAGTTAATGTGATCATATTTACAGATTGGTTATGTGTTTGGATCTGTTTTAGTTACAAATCAAGTCAGAAAGGGGTGTTTGGCTTAATCTGTCTATCTGTCTGTTTGGCTTATGCAGTGATAATCTTATAGTGGTTCATGTTGGTTAAGTAAATGTGAACTAATTTAGGTCTTAGTTTGGGTCTGCAACAGCCATAAGTCAAAATCACTTTCAAACTTGTCTATCTGTCTTACTGTTGTAGTTTTAGAATAGCAGATCAGTATTTTGTGCTTATAAATCATCAAGCTTGCTTGCTTTACACTTATTACATCTTAGTACATTAATCTCAGCCAAAAAAATTGGATTTAAAGTTCACTTAAGTCAACATTCTCAATTTCTTCAAAAAGTCAAAAGTGCTAAATCTGTTTTGAGCTCACATAGGAGGATTTCTTTTGAGCTCACCTTGGGGTCTTATCAAATGAGGTTTGGTATTTCATAAAGTTCAGCTGGTAATCTTTCTTATCAGTATTTTTGTGAATTTTTACAAACATTGTATAAGCTTCAAATAAGCTTTTCTTTTAGGCAAAAGTGCCCTGCACCAAAAGTCAGTGAATACTGACTTTTTCTCAGAATTGGTACAGCTTGCACAGGGTTCAATAGAGCTAGCCATGGTCTAATTTTTGGTTTAAGTACTCTCACCCAGGTCCTTTACAAGTCCCAATTGGTAGTTTTTTGTTTGAGCTTAATTTGAGGCTTGTGCATGAGCTTAAACTTGCTGCCCAGGAATCTGTTTTGAGCACATATCTCATATACATCAAAGCTGTGCAAATTGTGATTCAATGGGTAAAAACAGTTAAGGATTGTTGCACTTGGTTAGTTTTAGTAGTTTAAAACAATTGTAGACTATTGGTAGCTTATTTTGCTCACTTAGCTTATTAAAACACTTTAGCTCATAAGCTCTCATAGCATTAACTGTTGAGCTTGTTGTTTCTGTGGTTGTAGCTTGTTGAATTTAGTTGCAATTAGTCACTTTTAGTAGTATAGAACATCTGTAATCAGTGGGTGGTTTATTTGTCTCATTTGGCTTATTTTAGTGCTTATAAATAAGCACTTGTTTAAGCAGTTTCATAATTCTCCAAACAAGTGCCTGTTTTTCCAATTTTCTCATATTCCTAATATCAATTTAGAGTTTTCCTGAAATTTTCAGATTTTTCCAAGTTGTTTAGCTATTTTTCTTAATTTAAAGTAGTTTTTAATCATTTTTTAATTAGCTTTTAATATAAAAAATTCAGAAAAGGTTCAAAAAATTAATTTTTCAATTTTATTAAGTTTAGATAAATATAAGAAGTGAAAAAAGTAATTTTCCAGATTTTTCATAGTTTATTTGGTAATTTTTAGTAATTTAAATAGTTTTTAATAGTTTAAAATTCATAAAAAATAGAAAAATAATCAGAAAAATACAAAAATAGTTTTGAAAATTCTAGTTTGATATTTTAGACTTTTCCATTTCATAATTTTATTTTTCTAGCTTTATTTCCTAATTTTTTGTATTTTAGGTAATTATTAAATAGTTAAAAATAGTTTTTAATTAATAATAATTAGATAATTAGTTATAAAAATAGTTTTCTTTTTCTAAAAAGTTTCTTTTATCATTAGGTGTGCAAAAATATCATTTTCATATTTTTAGGGTTAATATTGATTTAGTTTCACTTTTTATTTTGTACGTCACGTAGATTTTAATTCCAGTTTTATAAAAACATAAAAACAAAAACATCATTGTAAAAATAGTGATAGCGTTTATTTAATAGATTTTATCTTTTTAATCTTCTTTAATTTGCATTTAAGCCGTTGTAATTTGTTGGCTTATTCCGTAGTTATAATCATAATCAATATCCCTTTTCCGTTCAAACTTCTCGATCACTGTACGTTTGATAAATCATTGCATAGCTCGCTGGGACATAACGACCCGGGGAAAATCTATCCTCCTCAGATCTTCATTGATTTCGTGCTTAAGCTGTTTTAGGTTTTCTTACGCTTGCGTGAGAGAACTTGACGGTTTTGCGCGCAATCAATGCTCATGTACCATTTGAATGAAAAAGGAACAAAGTTACCCTTTTCTCGTGCCAATTGTAGAAAAAATAATTTTACAAGGTAACCTGCTCTTGTTCCTAATGTATAAACCATGCTCCTTTTTGGTACCAACTGATTGAAAATATCTTTTTTTGAAATCACTATCCCCCTCAATCAATGACCATAGTTTTTGATTGAGTGACGAAGATTTTGACAAAGATTAAGTCCAGTTGATTTTCAAAAATTAAGTCCGATTTATTTTCAAAACAATTTTATTTCCATTTGAAGACAAATACTTTTTAGAAGAATCTTTAGAATGAAAAACATTTTTAAGGAATATTCGTCTTTTTGTCGACAAATTTTCCTGATTTTTGTTCTTAGGATCAGAGCTTGATATTTAAAAATTTGATTATGCATAGCACTGTCCTTTCTTTAAAAGCGGGTTGCAGCCTGAAATAACCGCAAGCCATGATTTTAAGCCCGGGTTACTGTCTGAAATGACAGTAAGCCATTGAGTTTGAGACATGTTTTAGAAAATATTTACACCTTCTGCTCGAACTTCATCTAAAGTTCCGTGCCTTTATTGAATGACATTTCTAAGACCGTATATGTTATCGATATTAGAAGACATGCCTTGAGAAAATAATATTTTTAGAATTTTTCTCATTTTTCAAATTTTTATGGGTTTTTTTTAAGGTTTTATAATTTTCTACTTTCTTTTTGTTGGTTTTATAATTTTGTATTTTGCTTTGCGAAAAGTGTATTTATAAAGAATAGGTGAAGACACTCCTTTACTCCTTATCTTCTTCCTGAAGACGTTTGAGTGTTTCCGGTTGTAGACTCTTCATGTCGAGTCTTGGGAGGATGAACTCAAAACGGTCTCTTGGAAGAGCGTTTGTGAAGATGTCTGCCAGCTGATACTCTGTCCTCACAAAATATAGTTCAACCACACCTTTTTCTACTTGTTCCCTGATGAAATGATGTCCAATGTCAATGTGTTTCGCTCTTGAGTGTTGGACGTTGTTGCAGCAGGGAGCGATGTCACTTTTGTTATCATAATACAGAGGAATTTGGTTAAATACAAAGCCATAGTCAGATAATTGGGATCTCATCCATAAGATTTGAGCACACCATGATGACATGGAAATGTATTTAGCTTCTGTAGAGGATATTGAAGTACTCATTTGCTTTTTGAAGACCAGCTCACTAATTTATCACCCAAAAACTGAGCACCTCCTGACGTACTTCAACAAGTATCTTGACACTCTGCATGGTTAGCATCTGCATAGGCTATTAGTGACATACTGGTGTCCTTTGGATACCAAAGTCCCATGTTAATGGTTCCTTGGAGGTACCGAAAGACCCGTTTGACCACTTCAAGGTCCTTTTTAGTAGGCTTAGCCTATTAACGAGCACACACGCATACAATGAACATAATATCAGGTCTACTGGCAGTGAGATACATCAAGGATCCAATCATACTACGATATTTAGTTTGATCAACCGAGATCCCCGAGTGGTCCTCATCCAGTTTTGTTCGTTCCACCATGGGAGTGTCAACAGGGTCACAAGAATCAAATCCAAATTTCTTTAATATTTCATTAGCATATTTAGATTGATTAATAAAAATGCCTCTGGGATTTTGAGAAATTTGTAATCCTAAGAAAAATGACATTTTTCCCATCATTGACATTTGAAATTTAGAGCCCATATTTTTAGAAAAACGATCACATTCATTTGGGTCAGTCGAGGAAAAAATGATATCATCAACATATAGAACATGAATTAAGTGTTTGCCTAACTTTCGAGTGAACAGTGTGGGATCAACAGCGCCTTTGTAGAATCTGTTAGGAATTAGAAAATTCCATGTTAAAGAGTCGGTCACCCCAATAATGGTCTAGCATATGTTAGCTCGTAGATTTGTCGTTGTTTACGTTATTTATCAGTTTATTAGTTAGTTTTAGTTTAGTTTAGTGCAACACCGTGGAGGAAGGACGGGTCTTTACCCACTGTATCCCTGATCCACAGGCCGATAGGAGGTCGTGTAGTCTGTAAGTATAAATACCCCTTCCATCCATGGAAGGGGTGGTGCTTCAATTCAATCTAACCTTTCATTTGTGTAAACCTCTAGCAAGAACACCCTCTCTCTCTCTACTAACTCTCTAACTATGGCAAACATGTATTTTGATCTCCCAAGACCACCCGAATCATCAACACAATAATATTTGAATCCTAACAATTGGTACCAGAGCCATGGTTATTGTGTTATCATTGATTTGTGTGGTCCGTTGTTGTTTGTGGTTTGTTGGTCACGTTCTTATCTGGTTTTGCAAATCAAATGGTCAGATTTGTTGTCCTTTGGTAAACTGTTTTTACAAGTCTTTGTATCAATTGGTCAAAAAGTGTCAAGTGGGTATAACTGTTAATATATGTCTTGTGTCAAGCTTTGTCCAAGTCACGATCTTTACTCATCTTTTATGACTGTTTTGTACCTATCAATATTAGTGTAATCTTGTGGTCATATGGTCTGCTTCTGAATGGTAAAACTGGGTCAAATCTGTCACATGTAGTTTTTCTGGGTTCGTTATGAATATGGTCGGAAAACTGAGTCGGAAAACTCATCGGAAAACTGTAATATCTTGCTAGCGATTTGATGAACCCAATAACAGACCTGGCGACTTGTCTTTACAGGTCGTCTAGATTCAGTGTACTTGAGTAGCGATTTATGCTAGCGACTTAAGGACAAAATTAGCGACTTGTTACTGAACAAGTCGTAGCGACTTAGTGCTAGCGACTAAGGGCTAGCGACTAAGTGCTAGCGACTTAGTGCTAGCGACTAAGTGCTAGCGACTAAGTGCTAGCTACTTGACTCTTGACTACGGCTTATGAACAGAAAGGAAGATGATGAATCGACACAAAGACCAAAACCTGATGCAACAAAATACCAATTCCATTCAAGACTCTTGACCTCAGTTATCAAACATCATTAGTCCATTATAAACAAAATTTGCAAACGAGCCAACATCCAACAAACTTCAACATCCAACATCCAATACTTCAACTATCCTAACTCATCACGATTCTATCACAATCAAAACCTAACACCATCAATCACAAATCCCATCTCATTCTAACGACAATAACATCAATATATAGCAATCTCGTTAACCTAGACTCGACACGTACACGATAAATCTTTTGATCTCAGTTTATCATTCTTTCGAAGTATTCAAAGATACATCAAGACCAGAGGTCATTCAAACGAAAGAAATGAATATCATCATCGATCTATGTTATTGAAGCTTAGCTTCATTTGTTATCCGAAATCTAAAGAAAGAATATAACAATTTATGTTATCTCTTCTTTAACTTCGTTCAAGACTCATACAAAAATGATAAGAATACCTACCCGAGACCTCAACAGAGATCTTGAAGCCTTCACATGTGGTCTTCGAACCTGGTACTCGAAAGGATGGAGATGATTTGTTATTTGATCGGTTATGATTATGAGATCAATTAAGTTTGATTAGATATGAGAAGAGTGATGTGATTTTGTAAGGTTTATAAGGAGATTTGTTGTTTGATTCGATCTGAGTTTGGAAGAAGGAGTGTTTTAGGTGGGAAAGTGAGAAGTGGTAGGCGGATGATATCTGTGTTAGGGTTGGGATTAATAAACATGAGTGAGAAATATTAGGGTATCCTTATACTTATAACCGGTTTTGAGTTATTTATGGATCAGTATGTATTTCGTATGGGCTGGTATAACACAATACATGGACCGATTGGCTGGTAACTCTCATGGGCTTTTTGGCTTCTAGACTGAATTTGGGTTTCACTTTCTTGAAACCAAACGTGGGCTTGATTGGCACTAGACCTTGGCTTCATGGGATTATTATCAAAATAGTGTTTATCCGAGTTTTTCTCAAAACTTTGGATACAAATTTTGTCACATTGTTAATCAAAGTTGGTATTTTGGTATGACAAGTTTCTCGGAAGGACACATAATTCACGGCCTAAACTAAATTTCACGGATGATTGGATTACACTTTCTCGGGGACACACATTCTATTGAACTTGAATATTTACTGAAAAATGTTGATTTTTTTATGAATCCAAATAATTAATGATGGGCATTATGGATTATTGGATCGGATGCTTATTTTTGATAATGAGACTTGAAACATGAGATTTGATGATTTGAGTTGATGTTGAGATTTGTTGTGTTGTGCGGGCTGATACTTTTGTTTATACACTTTCATATAGGACATTATGTCACGGCATGAATTGATATTGGAACTAGGGTGACTATAGGGTTGTCTGTACGATATTTCTTAGTTGAACTTGATGTGAGGTTTCCGGACGCGTTTGCTTATTTCGTCTTCCTTCTTTCTACCCTTTCGCGAAGATGACTTGTTTGGGCGTTTATAGAAGTTGAGAATGTCAAGAGATTTTGTACATTGGGTACACCGTTTCTTTTTCACAAGGATTAGTACAAGTTTAAGAAACAATTCTGGGGAACTCTACTTCATGATCAAATTTGACATATCGGATTTACTTCACCAAGTGGTCACAGCTACTGCCGACAGAATGCGTGAATGATGTGTTTACCAAAGTGTTGATTGGATGGTTGATGATGTTGGATAATGAACCATTGATGAACCGCTGCATGTTCCCCTAAAACAGATATTCACTGAAACCAAAGTTGTCGTAACACATTCAAGCTGACATTGTTTACGGTTTTTGTCTTGATTTTGTAAAATCCCGCGAAAGAACCTATTTCTCGGTTTAAATCATAGACTTGTAAAATCCCGTGACAATGGAAACATCCTGGTATTTGTAAAGTGCATTTCCGGATCTATCTTACGGTTTGTTCTTGGTTTTATAAAATCCCGCGAAAGAAACTATTTCTCGGTTTAAACCATAGAGTTGTAAAATCCCGTAATGATAGAACCATCTTGGAGAAGAGAAAGTGTAAATTTGGATCTTACTTGATGCTGATGCTACGGTTTCTGCTTCAAAGAAGGGATAAAAGGGTGTACTTCATGAATTGGGTGTGTGTTTGGGTTGTCTTCATGGCAGTTTGGTTATTATTATATGGCTTTACGGGGATACGTGATTTTAACCATGGTCGGGATGAAACCATTATCAAAGTTCATTTAAATGTCAAAGAAGGCTAGATTTGAGCAGTTCAGAAGATGTGACATCGGCGTTAATTCAGTATTATTTATTTGAGGTTGAAGTGAATTATCACGGGCGAGTGTACTTAGTATCTGAAGGTATCGGGGATGGATGGATGAAGATTCTTCATGATCCTTGTTCGAGCTTATTATAAAAAACGAAGACTTGGAAATCTAGTTATTGTTGAGTGACTTTTACCTTTTCTTTTACCGCTTGGGGGAATTGGGCTCTTATCATCTCAAAATAACTATCACTTTAAGGAGTTACGTTGTAGTGCTCAGTGTCACATTCAATTGTGGATTCTCAAGAGGTGATGTACGTCTTATACTTGATGGTTGGTTGGTTGAGGAGTATAGAGTACTTAGAGATTCAAATGGGCATGAAGTCTCGGCACCGCTCTTTGTTACACATGTGCAAGTTTAAGTCACGAGTTCGGGTTAGTTTACTTCAAGGTCAAATTCATCATATTGGGTTATCTCCATCAACTGTCACTACAAAGAGCCTACTGAATGATAATGGGGTTGATTACATGTTTTGCTAAGAGAGCTGAAAAGAGAGAGATTATGACGTCTGTTCACTTCAGTTCAGGCCTCGTTCTCTAAAGAAAAGAAAAGTGTACGTGTCAGTGCGCTTTATCTTCTGAAGAAGAGAAATCTTCTTATTTATGACCATTCTCGTCAACATGCTTCATACTTTTTTCATGCGCTTAAGTCATCAAGTGAACCGGGCTACCACTGATTGTTTTCTCATTCCACTTGCTCGATTATAATGAAGATGGCGACATCATGTGCTTATTTTGCGGGAGAGAAGTGTGAATAGAACATTCGGATGATTTTCACTTACTTAATCAAGAATGGCAACTCCGTATGCAATTCTTGAGGGGGAGAATAAGTGTGAAATAAATGCATGGTTGATTATTATTTGAGAATTTAAATGGTCATACGGCTCTAAACTCATGTAAGAACCGAGCTTCTACTTATCGGGTAATCTTCACATGGAGTTTCTTCTATGAGCCGTTAGTTGACATCTTCACAAGCTGATGAGTTTATTGACAAAGTGCTACCGGTTAATGCTTCACGTGCACATCAACATGATGATTCCAAACAACCTTCTGTTCTTGTTTGATGTGATTGTTTGCTTGGTATTACCATTTCGTGTGTTCGTTGCGGCCTGATTGCTGATTTCCTTGATGAACATCTTTCTGTTCTTGTTTGATTGGGAGGGATTTTAGTTAAGGGGATTTGCAAGATGTAAGTTGATTGGGATGCTTTTTGGTGATGTTCTTGTTTTTGGTGAGTTGAAGATGTTAACTTTCTATTCCCCAACTGGACAATCTTGAAGAAGGTCGAGTCTACAGTCGGTTCTACAATATTCTGCTACATGTTAGAAGACTAAAGACGAGTTGCATTTGATAATCCAAAGACTTCTTCTTTATTCAAGCATTCATCATAAAGATTGTCGGTTTAAGGGAGAGCACTAATTGGGGGAATGTGATATGTCGAATTTAATCCCCAATTAGACTTGCTCACATTATTCAGCATGTTGATTCTCACAAAGACTTCAAGCGATCTTCTCAACAAATTTCAAGTATTTGGGCATTCAAAGAGTTGCTGATTCTGAAGTATCAAAACTAGAAAGGGGGAAGGAGACAAGCATCTAAACGCGAGTAAACTTGATGTACTTAATACTTCTAAGAAATTGAAGATATCCCGGGAAGACAAATGTTATTACCGCAGAGAAACTCAAGGTTTGACTCATGACGAGTAAACTTGATGAACTTAATTCTTCTAAGTGATTGAAGATATCCCGGGAAAACAAATGTCATGACCGCAGAGAAACTCAAGGTTTTACTCATCAAGGCGTTTAGTGTTAGTATTTCATCTACGTGGGGGAAGTGATGTTAGTGAAAGTTTCTGAAGATAAAAGAGGTACACTAGTATGTGGTGATTTCGATGGTATCGCAATGATCAGGGGAGAGAGAATGTGTACATTGGGGATGCTCAGCTGTTTCACTTGAGTGCTTAATCAGTGATTCAGAGATATAATCACTTATTCCGGTGTTGACATCCGCTGAGATTGTCACCCGCAGAGATAATCAGTGACTTGGCCTGCTTCTTCAATGTTATCAGTTATTCATTCCTTGTGTATTGGTATACTTCGGATACTTGAGCTTCATACACATTCATCAGGGACGAAAGATGTGAACATAGGGGAGGTGTTCTACATTACCCTCTTGATGTGTATTCGGGAGAGTTCTTGGATATTGGTGTACTTCGGGTTCTTGAGCTTCATACACGTTCATCTCGGAAGAAAAATGTGAACATGGGAAGGTGTTCTTCATTCCCCTCATGAAGTGTATTCGGGAGAGTTCTTGAGCATTATACTAAGAGACGGACTGCATCAATTCAACTACTTGGGGGAATTGTTCTCTTGACACCTTTTTTGGAATGGATTGCTTCGGACCTCAGTGGAAAAGAAATTTGAGAAGATTATTTATGTGTGGGATGAAACGTTGCTGATGTTCTATTGGATGATATAACCCCGAATGGAGATCCTCGATTATCGTTCTTAAATGGAGCAGCGGGATTTATGATTATGGTGTGCTTCTCTGTGCACCTGGCTAAGGTAAGCTTGAAATAGAGCTTCGAATCTGCTCATCTAAAGGATTTTCGGTTTGGGGGGAAGCTGCCAGAGTCTCTCTTTCAGATGGTTCAATTTCTTTCTTCAATGCAAGAGCCTCGGAAGCTTTGGTGGTGAAAGTTTTAGGGATGATGACTTCTATCTTCTACAACGGGGCTGTTCGATATCCTTATCTCGGTACTCGTATCATCGTCTTCTTAAACTATATCATCTACTCTATCTTTGTATATATTTATCAAAAACAAAATACAAAAATATAAAACCAGCAAAACAAAATAGAAAAATATAAAACCAAAAAAAAAAAAAAAAAAAAAAAAAAAAAAAAAAAAAAAAAAAACCTTCAAAAACCCATAAAAATCTGAAAAATTTGAAAAACTCCAAAAATATGTTTTCCAAGACATGTCTTCTGGTATCGATAACATCTACGGTCTTAGAAATGTCATTCAATAATGGCACGGGACCATAGATGAAGTTCGAGCAGGAGGTGTAAATATTCTTTTCCAATACATGTCTCTATATATGGCTTACAGTTACTTCAGACTGTAACCCGGGCTTCAAAAAATGGCTTGCAGTTACTTCAGACTGCGACCCGTGCTTAAACTATGGCTTGCTATTATTTCTGATAGCAACCCGCTCTTCAAAAGAAGGAAAGTGATGCACTAAACATATTTTCAAAAATATCATGCACTTATCCTAAAAACACTTTGAGGAAAGTATGTCGAAGGACTGCTGTTCCTACACAAATGTTTTTCCGTCTAAAATTCTTCAGAAAAATATTTGTTGTTTTCCAAAAATGGTGGTAAATGAGTTGCTTAAAATCTATCAGTTTCAGAGTTTTTGTGAAAATTGAAAACTCAATCAATGACTTCAGCACTTTTAATCTTTTCAGAAAATGAGTCATTGATTGAGGGGGAGAATGTTTTCAAATCTATATCATCTAACGAGCTTTCTTAATTATCCTTCGTGCTTAATTAAAAATGATATTTGCCTGTGTCGAAGGACTAGGAATTTAGGATATGATTGTTAGGTTTAGATGATTAGAGTTTGATTAACACATAATCCCCATGCCTTACATAATCTGATTGATATGTTGGATTGACTTTTATTAGTCGATTGCTGTTTGGGTGTTGTCGACCACCATATATTTGTATGTGTGTTCACTAACATATGCAGGTATATTGGTATATAAGAATGTTCCCGATCCGGATCCCACAAATGAACATGATTGGATGCCGCAAGAAAAGGGTAACGATATCTTGGGTTGACAAATGAAGAAACGGAGCTTAATTGGACTTCAATGGAGAGTTGGCATAAATGCAACGTAAGAGGTATCACTGCATCAGCAGATGGTTTTCTTCTAAGTGATTGAAGAAACGGAGCTTAATTTGACCTCAGTTGGCATTCAAAATGCAACATAAGAAGAAGTCTCACTGCATCTGCAGACGGTTTTTCTTCCAAGCCCTACAGCAACAACAGAAGCTTCTCAACCACTTAATATATCTTTGTGCAGGATACCATTTTTAAACAATTTTGAATAAGTTGATTAAATTGTTTTGAAAATGGAAAAATATTGTTTTGAAAATAAATTGAACTTAATTTTGAAAATCACCGGACTTCATTTTATCAAAACTTGAGTCACTCAATTATCGACTACGGTCATGGATTGAGGGGGAGAGTGATTTAAAATAATATATTTTCAAACGATATTTCTTCACAAAAGTTCCGCTTTGTACTATATAAGTGGTGATCTAAAGATTTAATGTTATGTCATGGTATGATTTTTTCGTTAGAATCAAGGTCTTTCAAAATGAAATTTTTTCTGTTCTTGTTTGATTGTGAAATTGTTTTATTTTACTAAAAGATCTCTTAAAAACTTTCATACCTGATACTAACAATCTTTAATGTCTTAAATTGATCCTTATCTGTCATTTTTCAAAAATTAAATCTCGCCACGTCTTTCCCCAAATTTTTCTAAATGATTTAAATCAGTTGGGATCACAAATCTCAGTTGGTTTGAATTTTTTTGATCAGGGGAGAGATCATGATTTAAATCTCAAATCTGTTTAAATGGAATTGGTTTTAGTCCTTTAAAGGCACTCCTGCCTCCATGTGCCAAACAATTTCATACACAATGCACATGTTGAGGAGGAGGAGTTATCCAAAAACATGATGAGTATTTAAACCAGGCCACATATTCTCCCATGTTTTCTAAACCTAATTAAATCACTTGGGATCCAAAATCTCAAAGGATTTGATATTTTTGATCGGGGGAGAATTTGTGATTTAATAATGAAATTTGATAAAAGTTGATCGTTTTGATTCAGTTGTGCAGGCTGCTCTCTCATATGTGCTAAACGCTTTCGAATCTCGAAGCATATATTGAGGGGGAGCATTTTAAAGAAAATAAACTATTGAGGTACAAAAGCTTGTATGTTTTAACATAAAGTACCTTGATTGAGTTTTCAAATGGCTTCTTAAATGGCTTTTGTAATCGTGGATGTGCTTCAAAAGAACTCTTGCCTCTATGTGATAAAAATGATTTCACTTATCCTATGCACATATTGAGGGGGAGAATTTTACCATGAAAATCAAATGGCTTTTTCGTATGTAAATTGTGATCAAAGAAAATATTTCAAAGTCCTCTTGCCTCCTTGTGCTAAACAATTTCTAAATCATATGCACATGTTGAGGGGGAGGTTTTCTAAATGATCAAAACTATTAAGGTACAAAATGCTTTGATCTCGTATCACAAGTACCTTTATTGTTTTTCCAAATGATTTTTCAATTGGTTTTAAGGAAGAATTAACTGTACCAAAAGACCGACCAATTTACTTTATGCATGGTGTTATAAGGATGGTTAGGTTAGGTATTAGTTCCCACGATCCGCCAGAACCGGAGGGATCTACCCAGGGACAATCCACTAGATAGTGTAGAGTCTTTAGGTATGATGAAAAAAGGAGAAAAGTGAGATATGGGAAGAGTGCGGACTGAGACAGAGCTAGTACTGGAATTAACCCAAAAAGGTTCTAGTAATGAAGTCTCGGTAAGCACTGAAGGGGTTAAAGAATGAAAAAGAACTGAATGTGAAAAAGGGTGAAAAGAAATAGCCCTCCATCAATTCAACCTTAGGGCAGTAACCGGGTTCAATACATATGCTACTGGTGTTTACCAAGGTAACACTGGTATTGAAGACAAGACATCATGGACCCAGTGATGCACTGCACTAAACTTCCCAAACCACTCAAGTTCCTCTTAAAAGGGCTTGTTTCATTCTCACGGGGAACCTACATTATCTATCGACTTTCTCTTAGAGATTGTTGATATTGAAGAAGGAGACCCTCTCCCTAGTCTCCGGCACAGGAACCAAATATGCACGATTGAGTCTAGAGCCAAGAGATCATCCACAATATCTCATTAGGACACTAAATTCTTGAAGACTTGCTGTTTCACACAATGTGGAAAGTAAGTATATATTAAGAGTCCTACGCATTATCCTTGTGGTATTGCCAGAACATCCGAGTGATATGTAAAAATATTCACAATGAAGATGGAAATCCTTCTAGAGCCAACATCAAACAAGCTCTTGGTGGGTGACATGTGAGATCTTGCAAAAGATCAAGCTTGTGACAACTGGATTGAAACGATGAGGAGATTCAATCTTGAATCAACCTTGGTCCAGGAATGGAATTGACGAATACTTTTGGAAAAACCGTTCGATGTGCAAATCTTCTTTTCTCTAGCACGTCGAATGTGTACTTATGTTTTCAAAATTCAAAAAGTATCTCTGATTGAAAAATACTTTTAGAAAAACCGGTCGATGTGCGAATCTCTTCCTTTCACTAGCACGTCGATTGTGTACTATTTTCAAACACAAAAAGTGTTTTGATTGAAAATTGATCTTTCTCATAAAACCTTCATCGTATTGCAAAACTCTTTATTCTAAGCAATACACGATTGTTTTCAAATCAATTTTTCATCAATCAGTGAATCTTAATTCGCTGGTTCACTCACTCCGTGTTGTCTTCTTTGAGACGTTCCGGTTTGAGAACAGCTAGAACAGCTGCGAAACCCTGTCAAGGAGATTCTTAGGAATCCTACCTGATCACAGGCAGTACTTGTACTGATCAACGGGGAACCGTGGGCCGTGTACCTCAATTCAGCGAAAGTGGTCAAAGACACTTTCGTGTGTTTTATTGCTAACTGTTGTTTGCAGGTACACTTGGACGGTTGCAGCTGATCAGAATTGAGGAGTCAATCCAAAGCCGCATGCTCACAGCATCCACACTTAATTTGAAGAAATCATGACTGGTGCATATCTACATAACCTGGCTCTGATATTTCTATACTATGCTTCTGCTACGCTGCTGCAAATATCATGAACCAGTAAAGCTTCCGCTACTCTGATGGAAAGATGTCATGATTCAAAAGTGTGAGCATGTCGGTCCAAAAGTCACAACTTCACATGATGGCAACACAATAAAGGGTGATCCAGAGATTTACTGTGGCTGATGATCTCAATGAAAGCTCGAAGATCATCAAAGACGTGGATCAGTTAAAGGCCTCCACTGAAAGTACAAATCAATACGGACTTTGAAGAATCACTACAAAAGCACAAAGATTGCAGAATTTGAAGAATTCAAGTCTACGAGCTCCAGAACGAAGTCAAAGATAGAATGCTAGGAAGCAAAAATGTATTTCATGG
>BPTQ01000005.1:222510635-222824411 GCA_019973895.1 Chrysanthemum seticuspe
CACAGGCCGATAGGAGGTCGTGTAGTCTGTAAGTATAAATACCCCTTCCATCCATGGAAGGGGTGGTGCTTCAATTCAATCTAACCTTTCATTTGTGTAAACCTCTAGCAAGAACACCCTCTCTCTCTCTACTAACTCTCTAACTATGGCAAACATGTATTTTGATCTCCCAAGACCACCCGAATCATCAACACAATAATATTTGAATCCTAACAGAATCCTTTTTCCAAAAGGAACTTCGACAAAGTATCATACCATGCCCTAGGAGCTTGCTTCAAGCCATAGATAGCTTTCTTCAAGCTATAGACATGGGTAGGATGCTCAGGATCCACAAATCCATTGGGTTGACTAACATAGACCACTTCTTTGAGATCTTCATTAAGAAAAGCAGTCTTTACATCCATCTGACAAACTACCATGTTCTTGCTAGCAGCATTAGCCAGGAAGATTATGATAGCCTCAATTCGTGCAACCGGAGCAAATGATTCCTCAAAGTCAATACCCTCCTCTTTTCGATATCCTTTATCCACAAGTCTTGCCTTATTCTTCAGAACATCACCGTGCTCATCAAGCTTCACCTTGAAGATCCACTTGAGAGCAATAATCATAGCACAATATGGAGCAGGCACTAATTCCCATACATCAAGACGATCGAACTCATGGATTTCATCTTGCATAGCATTAAACCAGTTGTCCTCAGATATTGCAGTCTTGACGTCTTTTGGTTTAATCTTTGATAGTACAGAGTTGAAGAAGCACCATAAGGCATTAGAAGCAAGTTGTTTTCTAGTAGATACCGGACAAGAAAGATTCCCAATGATATTATCCAATGGATGATTATGCGTCCATTTCTTGAGATGTTCTTGTGGTTGTTGGTAAGGTACTGAAGTAGCAAAATTAGGATCCCTTGGTGATGATGTTTTAGGAGTGGGTTCAAGGGCAATTACATTTTCACACGGAGCATCTTCAGGAGTAGCAAAGGGGTTATCTCCAAAAGAATTAGCAGCCGCATTTCCTTGATGTACAGAAGATGATTGAGGATTCGAAGACGATGATGAATGATCGGGAAATGGTGCTTCTTATGATAAAGATATTGAAATTGAAGGGTCATTTGTGTAGGTGGGAGTAGGAGCAGCAGCGGCTAGTGGTGCAGGATTATCATCAGCTGGAGGCTCATAGTATTCATCATACATTGGATCAAACAGTCTCTTCAAATCTTCTTCTGAGGGAGGTACATAAGGAGCGACAGGAGTGGTATTCTGTACAATACCCGAACTTATGGGTCCAGATGTCAAGAGTTGAGGTGCGGGTCCAAAACTGGGTTGTCTAGGAGCCATTTGCTCACTCAGCTCATCGAACGTAACGTGAATAGTTTCCATAATGTCTCGGGTTCTTTTGTTGTAGATTTGGTAACCATTCCGATTAGGTGCATAACCAACGAAAAATCCAATATCAGCCTTAGCTTTCAACTTTCCTAGAACTTGGCCATCATTGGTTGGATAACACAAAGCTCCAAACACACAAAGAAATGAGAGATCTGATTTTCTGTTGTGAACTAATTCGTATGGAGTTTTTCCATGAATAGTATGTATTAGGGAAAGGTTTTGGGTGTAACAAGTAGTAGCAATGGTTTCCACCTAGCGAAACATTAAAGCCTTTGAAAATATTAGCATAGTCCTTGCAGCTTCTACAAGAGTCCGATTTTGCCTTTTAACTACACCGTTCTGTTGAGGAGTGCGTGGAACACTTCTTTGATGACTGATTCCAATGCTTTCATAAACTGACTATGTTATTTGTTCACAAATTCAGTTCCATTGTCTGTTTGGATGATTATAACTGTTTAGTTAAGCCTAACCTGCAGTTGTTTAATAAGTTTAATGATAACATCGAGAGTTTCATCCTTTGTTCTCAAAAACTTAACCTAAGTGAACCGAGAGTAGTTATCAACGACGACTAGCACATACTTCTTCCCATTTATACGTTGTAGTCTCATAGGTCCACACAAATCCATGTGAAGGGTATGAAGAACTTCCATAATGGTATTGGCAGGTTTGGGTTTGTGGGCATACTTCGTGCTTTTGCCCAATTTGCATGCTGAACAAAGATGATCTTTTTCATATTTTAACCGGGGTAAGCCTCTTATGAGGTCATTTCCTGAAAGATCATAGATGGTGCCGAAGTTCAAGTGATTGAGGCGACAATGCCATAACCATGATTTGTTCTTATATGTCTTTGACAACAAGCAAATAGGAGAGGACTTCATCATGTCTTTGATAGAGATGGTGTACAAATTTGTGCCACAAGTTCCTATTAGAAGTTCAACACCATGAGAGTGCTTTCTGAAGGCTACTTCAAGATCAGAATCACAGAATTGACCAACAGAGAACAAATTATGACCAAGACCTTTCACATAATATACACGGGAGATCACACTATCACCAAAAACATAATCTTCATAACCCATAATTGCCCCAAAGTGGCCGTTCCCAAATCTAACAGTCCAAATGAACTTATTCACGAAGTTCTTGAGCCGTGAGCGATCTCCAGTCATATGTTTTGAGCAGCCTGAATTCAAATTTCAAAGGACGATTTGAACAACCTGCATTTGAAAACAGACAAGAGTGGATAACTGGAAACTTTGGATCCCCATGAGAATATGGGTTCTGATTGGTTAGTACGAGCAATTTGTAAACCTACAGCATTTCTAGATGCCATGACATTATTAGTGGGAGCAATACTAGTATAGGCAGTGGACCTAGACGAAGCATGTTGACTTCCTAAAGGTATGATTCTACCATTGGGCTTCGATTCATTAATGGGTAGTGGTCTACATAATTTAGGCCAAAGTTCACTAATCTTGAATTTATGGCCAATAGGCTTCCATGATAACCTACATTACTAAACTTTTTCCCTGTAGGCCACCAATGATTACTAAACCTTTTCCCTATAGGTTTCCAAGCTTGCTTAACCTGTTTAGCTTTCCTAACATTATTAACTGGAGATTTAACAACATTTCTCAAATAAGTCACAACACATTCACCATGAAAACCAGAAACCAAACATTCATTACATGTTTTGCAAGCAGCATCAGAATTCGAGTTAATTACAGTATGCTTATAGCTAATACTAGAATCAACACGATTCTTATTGTTTAACACAAACTTATTATTCCTAGGTTGGTCTTTTACTCTCTTTTCTTGATCACTTTCAGCTCGCGAGGTCCTATCTTTCTTTGTATTGCCTGAAGGCTTTGACCAGCTAACCTTAGTGTCACTGCTTACTCCTGTAGAAGGAACGACGGGAATATTAGTTGGTTTCACTACTTTTTGAATTTCTGGTCTAGAAGTGCTGGGCTCTGAGACTTTAGGAGGCACATCAAAGGTAACATGCTTGACTTTAGGCAAAGAAATGGGTAAAACTATTCTATCTCGCCTAGTACCAAATTTAGGACATGTAGCAATTACATACTCTAAGAGTTCCTGAGATTGTTTGGCATACATGCAGGCATAGTTAACCGCACTATCAAGTGGTTTCTCAATTCTATCATCTTCTACGATCTCACGGAGCCCTTCTAAACTATCCTTAAGGTACGAAAGATATGCTTGATATGCAAGTTTATTATTCCTTAGAGGAGGGGGAATATACAATACATAAATAGCATAATTATTACAAGCAGAAACCTTTGGAACAAAATAGTTGCAAGTGAGAATCTGCACTTTGCCTTTTACCACACGCTTCAGATTCTCAATTTCATTAAGCAAAGAAGTTATTTTTTCAATGTGTTTACCATGATTAATCTTGACTGAATCAATTAACTCTTTGTTTTGAACTTTAACCCTTGAAATTTCAGCTTGAAAACATTCATTTTCTTTTTGCAATTTATTAATGATGTTTTGAAGTTGGAAGTTCTGAGAATCTAAAGGCAGAGGTATCTGTGTGCCAACCACTTCACTCTTATTTCCCTTCAATTGGGAAATTTGTGCTTTCGGCTTTCTGATCGTGTTGCAGTGAGCATGAATCCTTTCATCACGTGAATTTATTTCAAAATATGCATCAAACTCAGGAGCATCAGAGGATGTCTTGGTATTTGAAGTTTTGATTTTCTCTTCAAGATGTTGATATTTTAATTGTAAATCAAGATAATCAACTTCTAATTTAGAAAAATACATGACCATGTTATCATGATCATCCTTTTCGATTTTATCATGCAATTTCGAATTTTTGGTTTCAAGCTCATTGACACAATCTTAGGAGACTTTCAATGCAATCGATAACTCATGAAATTGAGAAGCAGTGATTGAATAATTCGTGACAGTATAAAACACATCTTGAGCAATACATCTAGAAATCAAATTCTCGTTAAGGATGTGAATATTCTCCCTCTCACTCTCCTACTTTTAAGCTCACATGCATTAAGTTTAACCTCGTTTTCCATTTCATTAAACATCTTTTTTCATTTCATTAACTTCTGTATCTAAGGCCTTTTGAATACCCTCGAATTGTTCTTTCAATTGTTTAAAGAATGGAATGACCTCTGTTAGATAACATGTTTTCGTTTGCTCAAAACCTCTTTCCCCTTCAGTAATTCATGTTGGTGTGATCATCTTCTTACATGTTTTCTCAAAATCAACAAATAGTTGGTAAACTACATATAAGCTGATTAAGGTTTTACTTTGAGTGGGAAGAGTTCTAGGCACTAATTACAATGGTGTATTGGGAGGATACATTGTAGCTGGAGGCAATTTCCTAAGGGGAGGATTATTCTCAACAAGTTCTTTGCCTTTTCTCTTTTCCATATCTAACTTCTAGAACACTTGTTCAGGGGTTAATTGAGTCTGAGATCTAAACTTGGTAGTGGCTAGCCAGTTATCCTTAGTGTAATTGGGAGTTTTGAACTTTAAGTTATGACTAACACAATAAGGATCTTTTAATCTCTTTTTCGTTTTCTCTTTAGAGGCATTTCTATCTCTATGTCCTCTTCAATGTTTTCTACACAAGTTGGTTTTTGTTTAGGCTTAAGAATCTCACTACCATCATAAATCACATCATGAGCTATTTTTGCCTTCTTAAGATACGCATGATTAGGGTCTTCTACAAGGCCAATACTGTGCTTATCACTTAATACTCTATGCTTAGTGATCATGTGAGCAGTCTGAATGGTGTTGCCTTGTACGTACAACTTGTTTTCAAGTTTGTTCTTGATACGCGTACAACGCGCGTTCGGGGTCAAAGGAACTTCCTTTTCATCGAGCAAGTTTTTCAACACCCTAGGCAGTGAACCTAATCGTTGTAGTGTAGTATTAGGGTAAGCCTCGGGAATTGATATCGTTCTCTAGGGGAATAGGAATGCTAGTGAGAAATTACTACGCTAAGGTTGGGGTTGAGGAAGATTATTTTTTATCTTTTTTATTTTTTTTAGAAAATTGAAATTACGAATCTGGGGGTATTGGATTTGGGGGGTTGGTATTTCTACCGATTAATCTACTTATCTAATTTAACTAAGCTAAGGTGAGTGTAGTCTATGTCTATTGTTGTGTGCTCTTATGATGATTAAAAATGTGTTTACTTAGAAGCTATTACTCCCTAGTTATCTCTTATTGATGGTTGAATTGTCACGTCCTTATTCTTAACACGTTGTGTCTTCTAAGGTCGTAGGGTATGCGTTTTTCCCTAACTCTTTGAGACTACCTTAAGGTTATTGCCTACGAAATCTCTAGGATTCATAAACTAACTCTAAGGTTACCTTTGGATGTTTAGACTACAATAAATCTAGGTGATTATAAACTAATGTTCACAAAGATTACTCAAGCATTAGAAACACAACGAATGACCTATCGCAATACTAGGTCAATCACAATTAAGATAAGAGACAATCAATCAATATTCAATACCTAGGTTCATAGATTTAAGCAAACATACAAGTAAATTAGCCGGACATGGAAAACATGCAAGCATACACACAAACAATTGGAGACATAATTGAATTAATGAAGTAAATCACTTATCTTGTTGTAAAATAGGGTATGGAACCCTAAGATACTGCCCAAGACAGCCAAAGTTCGGTTTAGGTTTTACTCCACAAAACTACCTCTCTAAAATACTAGAAATCCGAATTCTATATATAGAGTTACAATATGCCGTCGGGTCGCCGCCATTAGGTTTTCGTCTTTGCCACGTCAACGTTGTGACGGCGTCACCTTATGCTTGTGACGCCGTCGGCTTCATCTTCTGACGCTGTCAGAATCCAAATCTAGGCTGTCTAAGTTATGACGCCCTACTCTTTTAAACCTGATGCCGTCAAGTGCAAAATAGCAATTTGCTCTCTGAGTCGTCTCAAGGTGTGTTGCGACGGCGTCGCTATTAGGCTGTGATGCCGTCAGCTTTAGTTCCAGCAGCTTGAGTGTCTTGATTCTTGACTTTGGCCATTTTCTTCATATATTCGCGCCTTTTAGTCCGAATAAGTGTCATTCCAGCAATTTGCCTTCAAGAGACCTAAAAAGTGAAAAGGAACGAAATTAAGTAGTAAGGGATAAAAAAGTGATCGATTAAGGGCTTAAATGACCCCTCAAAAGTGCACATTTTAAATCCTTATCAAATATCCCTACACTTGGTATTTGCTTGTCCTCAAGCAAATGTGCTTTTAGCCAATTAATTTATAAGTTAGGGGTCATGAAGCATTAGTTTAGAACAATTCACAACACGTATAAGCCCCGCAAAAGTTATAACAAGCACGGAAATTACATACTAGCAACTCACAAGTGGTGTTTAGATACTCTCATCTCTCGGGTGTATATGAAATATATCAAGTTAGAAATGGAAGATAAATACTCATTAACCGGTCCTAGTACATAGATTACCATAGGCTTGAGACTAGATCAAACCTCCATCGCTTTGGCGTAAGCACATAGGAAAAAATATCCAAGAGGTCTTTTAAAGGGTTGTAACTTTAGGCTTACGGTAGGGAAACAATGGGTTTGGTGGGATAGGCGATTTAGTGGTGGCAAGTCAAAAATCTTTATGTTACAAGCATGAGAAGAATGGCGTTGCTAAGCCAAGACTCGACACTCTAAACTCTGGATAAATTGAAACAAACAACATAAATTTAAAGATAGATGTAGGATGATAGCCCGTATGTTTTTTCTTTTTTTTTTCTTTTTTTTAACACTTATTTTTTTTTCTTTATCTCTTTTTACTAATTTTTTTTGATTTTTTTTCATACACTTTTACTCTACCATCCTCTACGATAACATCAAAACAATAGGGATTTATAGGCACATCCCTACGCTTGAGTTTTTATTTCTCTAACACTAATTTGACCCGAATTGAAAAGATCAAAACACTTGGAATACATTATTAGGCAAATAAAAGGAATTTGAATTTAACGTTCCATCCCGTCATTTCATAAAATTTAACTTTTCTCATGAGTCCCAATCGTCCGAAAACTGTGTATAAAGGATATGACTCGACTTAGCAACTTATGCAAGCAACTAAATAATTGAACTAAGGGTTTAGTGTGATAACAATAATGCACTAAAAGTGAGTGCATACAAGGTAGGCTAAGGCGATTTGGGTGTACATTTGGGGGTGGATTGTAAACAATGCTCTTCATTGATATTCCAGAAAACTGAAAAATCACAAGAACCGCGAAAAGGATAGGCTCTGAGGAATGAGTACAACGCAAGGGTGTGGGGGAATTACTCAACCAATGTGGAAGAAGTAATTATAATACGGGTATCAAACAAGGGTTATCCTAATGCCTCTTATCATTTAGTTATTCCTAACTACACAAGTGTAGTCTCACTAGCGATCTCAGAATGCATCACAAAACAAGTTCTAGAATCTATTATACTACCGGTACACTCTCGAAGCATTAAAGTGGAATGCTTTAATTCCTACAAATCTAAGGGCGATCCTCACATTTTGGGTGGAATTTAAGTGGTAAAGGGTTTTGTGCTAGTCATATAACTTCCTATCCATGAGACGCTTTATTAAGACTAATGGCCCACTCCTACATGTCATGAAAAATTTTAAATTTGGTGTCAAAATTACCCTAACCGATATTTCTCATGGTTTATTACACAAATGAAATTGGACAAGGCAAATAGTCAAGGATAAGCATAGTTTCAAAGTTCCCGTTTTATTTTCCCTCCCTACACTTAAAATGAACATTGTCCCCAATGTTCCCCGAAAGTATCAAAGTTATGATAATGGAAGGTAATTAAAAATGAAAGAAATTAATACTCCCCTGATTAGCTCGGTAGGATCCGTGTGAAGTAGTGATTAAATCCTTCTTCAAGAAGAATGTATGCGTGAAAAGCTCCATCCAATCTTATGTATATTTTTCTTGATAAATAAAACCTGCACACTTGAAGAAAACAAACGAAACCTTCGTGTAAAATTGGCGGTAACAATATATATGACTCTACTAAACTAGGATATAATGCTTGTGGAATGGATGTTTACAGATTTTCTGGAAAATTAAGACCTGGAAAATTCCAAAAATTTATAAGTAGCATAGAAAACGAGAAAAAGTTAGAAGTTGTTTCCACTCCTCCTAACGCCGTCAGGTTACGACCCTAACGCCGTCAGGTTATCCTGACAGAAACTGGTCTGCGATTTTCTGGAAAAAATTCTAGAAAATTTATATCTTTAGAATCTGGAAAAATTTCCTGCAAAACATCCATTATGACTCGATACAAGCATTTGACTCTAACAAACACACATGTATATCTTTTTAATAATCGGCAAATTCTCATGTCCACGTTCTTTTTGAAAACGTGTGTAATCCTCCCTGCACTTATCCCTTTTGTAAAATACCTTTATATGTAATTAAGACGAGGTTAAAGACAAAATAAAGCATTTTTACAAATTCAAACATGAGAATAAACAATCAATAAAAGATATACGACACACAAACAAGCAATCCAACCAAACAAGTCATGGATAAATCATACCACATGCGAATATACATACACATCAAATTGTTCTAATTTCACCACATTGTCACAAGTCAAGATAGTCTAGATTATTACATGCCCAAATAAAATTGTTTCAACAACCAACCATAATTATCCATAAACAATCCACAAGCGAACACATGTGTCAGTGGGGAGGGGGTCCATAACGGTAGTCATAACCAGGAGGAAGGTGACCTAGGTATCCATAAGGCGGGTAGTCCTCCTCCCGCCCGGGGAATGGATCGATATGTAGGTGTGGGTCTAGCTGATCGCGCATGGACAGATGCTGCATCTGTCTGACGGTATGATCATATGTCCAGCTAGCCCTCTGATCCTGCTGCGCCATCCATGTGTCCATACGGCCTATCCACGCTCCCTGGTGGGTCTGCCAATCTCCACTGGACATGTGCCTGTAGGCGTCAGCGGAGCCTCCTACTCCATCCCCCTACTGGTATGCTGGCATCTGCGGCTCGTCATCATCGTCATCATCACCAACTTGAATATCGGGCTGAGCACGGAACCATGCGTATCCCCTACCATAATCCATGATGACATCCATAGCTTTTAGGGACTTAGCTCTGACGACCCTTGGCGCTGCCACCACATTGAGGTACATGGGTACCTCCCCGGCCAAGATGCCAAAGGACTGAGCCAACCGGGTGACTAGCATACCACCATATACCCTATCCTCAATACTCACACCACTAGCAGTCCTTAAGTAATTGGCCAACCAGAATGAGATGTTACAGTGCACACCCTCGGCCAACATGCATTAGAGGTAGAATATATCTGGTAGAGTGACACGATGACTCGTGCCCTGGCGCCTCGTTATAGTGAAAGTGAGGCAACGGTGCACGAGCCTAATCCGCGGATCCCGGATCTGTGAGACAAGGGTACTCCCAGTAACATACTCCTCGTTGGCTATTGTGTTCCAAAACTGAATTCCCAACATGTCGTCCCTATGGGTAACCCCAACTGCCAAGTTAGCCCTAAAAACATTGCTCTCAGCATACAGTCCTACTCTCCTTCCAAACTCTAGTATCGACATAACCCTCCATTCTCCACCCAACCTAAATCGAACCCCCTGAAACTCAATGTTATCCCGACATGAATTAATATCCATCAAATAAGATGCGTGAAATTCACGCACCAGCTCGCCATACACGGGCTTACGCATCCTAAACAACCTTTCCTACTGGGGATCAGTGAACTTATCCCTCCTAAAACTGTTCCAGAATTCTCTAGCCAGATCATGCTCCTCAAGAAATCCCCACTCTACAACGGCCCCTGAGTCAATGGTTTGATGAAGCAATTCATTGTAACGGGTTTGGCACTCTTCCTCAATGAATACTCCCCACCCAGAAATAGTGTCAGCCATGTTCTCCTGGTTACCAGAAACTGTCCCTTTGTTCTCTTCGTTCTCTTGCTCATCTGAAACAGGAAATCAAAAAGATGGGGAGCAAATGAGTAATATTTGAGGACGACATCAGAAGGTTCTGACGGCGTCGCAACAGAAGCCTAACGCCGTCACACCAAGAAAATTTTAAATCTGACGTTTGCGAGGGAAAAATCCAGGTTTTTAACCCTTGATCCAAACACCCTTGCTTCATCAACAATGGTGCATTGGCTAGGTGGTTTTAGTTCCTAAGCCATCTAGGATTCTCGCATCATCAAACCCTCATGATAACACTACAATTCGCCTAATCTTAAGCCTAATTAACAAGATTCATGGGCGATATTTAGCATTAATCAAATCAATTGGGGATTTTCGGATTGAAAGGGGAAATCAAAATTGAGCATGGAATAGAGCAATTGACTAGACAAAGATCAATGTATATTACTTACCTTGTGGAGATTGACGCAACAAAATGGTGAATTTGGTGTGGAGAAAACGTAGTAGTGTGATGTGGGGCAAATAGAATGTGTAGGGTAGAGAATGAAAGGGATGGTTGGTGTTTTTATCCGTCTGATCTGGCTTAGTGACGGCGTCACCCTTTACTTGTGACGGTGTCACGCCCAAATTTTTGCAAAAGAGAATGTTTTTGTTAATCCGCCCGGATCAAAAATCTGATTACTATTTTGACAAAGATTTTGGTCTTTATTTTAAGATTACTTTTGTCAATCCACCCACAATCTCCACAAAGGTAAGCAACGCATATGTCAATTTGTCTTTCAATTGAGATTCTGGGAATACCAAAATATCGGGGATGAGGATTCCGTGATCCAGGTTTGAAACCGAAAGAACTTTTCCTTGTATTTGGAAAGTCGGGAAGTGACACGTGCACCCTTCCAATAAATATGTTCTTAGAAAACAAACAGGGAGTGTTGAGGAAAGAATTCAAACAAGGATGTGATTCCTTGAGGGGGGTCGCCCTGCTTAATGGAATTGGAGAGGTTTTGGGAGTCATTCAAACGAGCTCCGGTATCGCATATACCTTTTCTATCTTTTTTGGTACATTGTTCTTTGCGATTTCTTCACGGAGTTTTAGCATGAAGTTGTTAGCCAGTCCCAAGAAAGTGTCGTGATTCGCATTTGAGATCTGAGGCGTTTTATTTCCCTTTCTTGCCTGGTCGACAAATGTTAACATTATGTCCTCGAATTCATCTTGCCGGGATTTTCTTGGGAGCAAAAATTCCTTGACCGCGTTCACATGCTTATAAGCATGGGTGGTTACTTCCATTAACTCATTCACTTGTGCCTCCATACTCATAAACATTTGTGCTTGGGAATCTAACCTGTTTTCCTGGACTACAGGAATTTCCCATCCTTCCTCTTCATATTGAGCTAGGTCTTCGATGACTTCCCAACATGCTTCAGCATTGAGGTTACTTAACCTTCCATCGGCGGCGTAATCAATGGTTTGTCGGAGGGAGTGACTGACGTGATCATAAAAGATTTGGATTTGGAGCCAAAGATTGATGCCTTGATGAGGGACTCTATGGAGTAAGTCCTTGAATCGAGTCCATGCTTCGTAGAGAGATTCACCTTGACGTTGTTGGAACATCAAGATTTCATTCCTAAGCTTAGCAGTTCTCCCCGGTGGGAAAAATTGGGCAAGGAAACGAGAGGTGAGATCATCCCAACTTGAGATGGAGCCGGCAAGAAGTCGCTCAAGCTTGGTCCCGTAGAAAGAATTGGAAGAGACGCAAGCGCGTGGTCTCCCGAGTATCGAGGTCGATGGAATCGACGATTTTAAGGAAATCCTTAAGATGCTAATTAAGATCTTCGGAACGAAGTCCATGGAATGCACATTTGTTTTGCACCAACCGGATGGTGTCGGATCGCAGAGCCGTAGTTTGGGCTTGGTCGGGAAGCTCATTTGGTGGTGGGTTGGTGAGTGGTGGTTGATTATCACCTTCCATGATGAAAAGTGATGGGGTTACTAACAAAGGTCACTAAGAAGGGGGATAGACTACGAGGAAGCTAAAAATGGGGAAAAAAAGCTTACTTGATAGGAATCAAGCAAGGAAACCTAAACGAGGTGGAAATCTAACTAGCTATTCTATTCCCCGGCAACGGCGCCAAAAACATGATACGCGTACAACGCGCGTTCGGCGTCAAAGGAACTTCCTTTTCGTCGAGCAAGTTTTTCAACACCCTAGGCAGTGAACCTAATCGTTATAGTGTAGTATTAGGGTAAGCCTCGGGAATTGATATCGTTCTCTAGGGGAATATGAATGCTAGTGAGAAATTACTACGCTAAGGTTGGGGTTGAGGAAGATTATTTTTTATCTTTTTTATTTTATTTTAGAAAATTGAAATTACGAATCTCGGGGTATTGGATTTGGGGGGTTGGTATTTCTACCGATTACTCTACTTATCTAATTTAACTAAGCTAAGGTGAGTGTAGTCTATGTCTATTGTTGTGTGCTCTTATGATGATTAAAAATGTGTTTACTTAGATGTTGTTACTCCCTAGTTATCTCCTATTGATGGTTGAATTGTCACGTCCTTATTCTTAACGCGTTGTGTCTTCTACGGTCGTAGGGTATGCATTTTTCCCTAACTCTTTGAGACTACCTTAAGGTTATTGCCTACGAAATCTCTAGGATTCATAAACTAACTCTAAGGTTACCTTTGGATGTTTAGACTACAATAACTCTAGATGATTATAAATTAATGTTCACAAAGATTACTCAAGCATTAAAAACACAATGAATGACCTATCGCAATACTAGGTCAATCACAATTAAGATAAGAGACAACCAATCAATATTCAATACCTAGGTTTCATAGATCAAAGCAAACACACAAGTAAATTAGCCAGACATGGAAAACATGCAAGCATACACACAAACAATTGGAGACATAATTGAATTAATGAAGTAAATCACTTATCTTGTTGTAAAATAGGGTATGGAACCCTAAGATAGTGCCCAAGACAGCCAAAGTTCGGTTTAGGTTTTACTCCACAAAACTACCTCTCTAAAATACTGAAAATCCGAATTCTATATATAGAGTTACAATATGCGACAACGTCGGGTCGCCGCCATTAGGTTTTTGTCTTGGCCACGTCAACATTGTGACGACGTCACCTTATGCTTGTGACGCCGTCGGCTTCATCTTCTGACGCCGTCGGGATCCAAATCTAGGTCGTCTGAGTTATGATGCCCTACTCTTTTAAACCTGATGCCGTCAAGTGTAAAATAGCAATTTGCTCTTTGAGTCGTCTCAAGGTGTGTTGCGACGGCATCACTATTAGGCTGTGACGTCGTCAGCTTCAGTTCCAGCAGCTTGAGTGTCTTGATTCTTGACTTTGGCCATTTTCTTCATATATTCGCGCCTTTTCGTCCGAATAAGTGTCATTCCAGCAATTTGCCTTCAAGAGACCTAAAAAATGAAAAGGAACGAAGTTAAGTAGTAACGGATAAAAAAGTGATAGATTAAGGGCTTAAATGACCCCTCAAAAGTGCACCTTTTAAATCCTTATCAGTTCTTCAAAGTTTTAAGGTTGGAAAAATTATTCAAAAGTTTTGATTCATTTTCTTTGAATTCATGTTTAAGCACTTTTACATTTTCTTGAAGTTCTTGGTTTTGCTTAACAGATTTATTAAGTTTCTCTTGTAAGGAATTTAACTCTTGTTTTAATGTTTCTTCCCTTAAATTACTTTTTTGTTTAATGTACGCATTTGGCTATCTATTTCCTTCTCACGGGTGGTCAGCTCAAATTTAGCACGCTGTTCATAAATGGAAACTTGATCCTTATAAATATTTAGCTTAGTGGTCATGGAATCATCAGGCACATAATCAGTGTACTCATCAAACAGATTTTCATCATTAATGGCAGAAGATGCACCACTAGGTACAACAAGACTTTCATTGTGCTTCACATATTGATCATATGGGACAACATTGGTATTACCCATATTTTCAATATCTGATTCAACGACTTCTGTTGATTGTAATTTGTTGGGAATCTTTTGCTCATCAAGTGATTCATATAGTTTTAGTACCTCTGATATGATAGAATCCTTGGAGGGACCGGCTTGTTGAGGTGATGAGACCATTGGAGAAATATTTGCCATAAAGATGGTCTGTGCCGTTGGTTCATCATCAACATCAGAGTCAAAAGCATCACAATCTGCAACCTGGAAGATATTGGGTATGTTCTGTGCCAAATCATACACCGGTTATTCATCTACATCTGCATCATATGTTTTGGCATTCCCATCAGCAAGAAACAACAACTCTTCCTCATCCAGCACAGCTCCACTATCTTGAGCTTGCATCAGCAGCATCTTATCCCTGAAGTAATCAGCATTCTGTAGACGTTTCGGTTGAGTGCAGTTCCTAGCAATATGTCCTTATCTACCACAATTGTAACACTTAATAGGTTTCCTTTGACCCTGTCCCATGATCCTTCCTCGGTTCTGAACACCCCCATAACTTGATCCAGCACCAACATTCCCCTGTGCATTATATCGTGGATTCATATTCTGCCTTCCTTGCACATTCTGAACCACAACCCTTCCATCTTTCACAGTGTCTTGATTCTGTAGATTAGATGAGGTTCTGAGTTGGTTGTTGGTTTGGGGAAGTGAGTTTCTGTTTTGTTGAACCAGTAGAGCCAGCTGGTTTGCAAGGTTTTCAATCAACATGTCAGAATGGGTATATCCTGAGTCTGGTATGATAATCTGTTTCTGATTCTGAGAGGATGTTATGACTTGTGATGCTTGAGCAGTTATCCTCACATTTGAAAGAAATGCATTAGAGTCATTTGAAGAGTTTGCAGCAGCAGTATTAGAGTGGAATTTCCCCATGATCAAACGCTCAAATGTAGCATGCTTCTCATGTTGAAGTAAGTAAGCATACAGTTGTTCATAGTTAGTGTTCCTCAATCCTTTGTTCAATTTGACTACAGTAACAAATTTGTGCCATTCAGGGTTCATGTTTTTTATGAACTTGGAATTGAGTTGGATATTTGGCATTGTCATATTGATGTTCCTCATATCATTCACAAGTTTGTGAAACCTCACATGATACTCAGTGACACTTTCCCCTGGGTTCATCTTGAAATTCTCCAAGTCATCATAAAGCCGTGACTCTCTATCTTCCTTAGTCAGTTTTGAACCAGAGAGAAGCATCTTGACATTATCTGAGACTGCCTTGGCCTCAGTATTGTGATTGATCAGCTTATAAATGTCCTTTGGTAGACCTTGAAGTACAATGTTTGAGGCTTTAATGTCAGCATCATATCTCTTCTTCTCCTTCTCATTAAGGTCATCATACGTTCTTGGTCTATCCATACCCAAAGTGATAGTTCCATCAGCTCCAGTTTCAAGTTGATCCCTGGTAGTTCCCATTTGGAATGGTCCTTCATCAATTGACTGAATGATGTTGCGACCATTCTCTTTGCCCAAGCAGTACACTCTGATTCTCTGTGCCCACGAGTCATAATCAGTTCTATCCAGCATAGGTGGACGAGTATCGGACCCTGCAGCTTGAACGTCATCAGCAACGGAAGAGATGATTGTAGACATGATTCCTAAGTACACGGGATTTTACTACTCTTTGATTAAACCGGGAAATAAATTCTTTCGCTTGATTTTACTAAATCCAGAGGAAACCGTAGAACTTAACTCAAAAATGTCAAATCACAATTAACAAATTGCAACAGCCTAGTCAAATCGCAGAGAGCTCAAAACGCAGAAACACAAGTCGCAACGACTTCAAATCGCACCCTGACAAAACGCAGCTTAACCAAATCGCAAAGACACACGTCGCAGTTAACTCAAATAGCACTCTGTCAAATCGCAGTCTAACAAAATGCAAAATGTCAAATCGCAGTTTATCAAAACGCAGAGGGTCAAATCGCAGTCTTAGACAAATCGCAAGGGGGCAAGTCTCTATCAATAGTACACCCACTACTTGTACTTTTGTCCTTTTGTGCTTTTCTCCTCAAATCGCAGTCAATAAAACAAATCGCAACGTTTTTAATCAAATCGCATACGAAAAGTAGTCAAACCACAACGAGTAAAAGGTCAAGACGCAGAAAAGTAAGATAAGCTCACACCTTATCCTGATCAAAACGCAGCCAAAACATCACAAACCGCAGTCAAGAAAAAGAATCTGAGGGACAAATCGCATCCAAGAACAAGTTCAAAAATCACACTTTTCAAATCAAAAACACCACAACCAAGATGAATCTAGCCTTCCAAACCAAAAACTAAACTGATATGATGATCCTAAACACAAAAGTACAATCAAAATCTAAACTTTAACACTAAATAAGATCAAAAGAATGAAAATGTCTCTAAAATCATTCAAAACAAAACTTATGAAAAACCAATCAAGAATCCAAGAGTATACAAAGTAGATGATCAAACCATGGCTCTTGATACCATTTGTAATATATTGGTTTCATAAACACACAAACTAACAATCAAAAGGTTCGAATATTATGAGTTCTAGAGAGAGAAATGGGAACTTCTAGTGAAAGAAAGTAAAGTATATTATGAAGCTCCACCCTTTTCCTTGGGAGGCAAAGGGTATTTAAAGTGTCTTACAAAATACGCCACCTACGGGCTGTGGATCAGGCATACAGTAGGTAAAGACCCGTCCGTCCTCCACATTGTTACTAGACTAACTACTAAACATACCTAAACGACTATGACTACGAGCTTTCTAATGATTACATATAATTGAGGTGACCGAGCCTTTAACTAATGGATTTTATAAATCCCAACATATATGCCCCTTCAACGCCATATACGCTATATGCCCCTTCAACGTCGTATACGCTACAAAGTCTAAATCATATAAACTCAACGCCGCAGAGCCAACATGGCCTCTACGCCATAGAAGTGTTCTGTGACAAAGCGCAAAAACCATACACTGGCTACGTCGTAGAGCCTTTCAGGTTTCTATGTCATAGACCATTACAGGTGACCAGGACTGCACATTTTACACTTGACCCAACAAAAACATATAACATCAACCAAACCATTCAAACCCGAGCTTATCATTTATTTGACACCAAAAACTACAAACAACCATTATACAATGAGATTTACATTATTTAATCCGTTTGACCAAAAATGGGTTCCCAACATCATTTGCACAAAATAGTAGGGGCAATAACCCAAAAATGTATTATACTTGACACAATTGTTATTCTATATAGCGTTAACTTTTTGTGGTGTAAAATTCAATTTTTTTAAGGTTATTGTTTGGGAATTCTGACCTCCCCATCCAGTTTTGCCACGTAGTTCATGTTACCATCCACGTGATTGCTATGTAACTTCCATGTCATTAAACAACTAATAAATATTAGATTTTACCTCATTTTTATTTTTCATTCTCTAGTTTTTAAATGATATGTAAACAAACCAAATTAACTATACATATACCTTATCTTTTAAACGATTAAACAAACAAATCTCATGTCGTTTTCCCCGATTTGGCCTACAGAAAAGGTTTGTTTATGTGTGCCCTAATTTTATTTACCATTATTGTGATAAAATATTTATTTTTATAAATGTATTGAACTTTTAAATATCATATTTCATTTTAGGGTTTCATTTATGAATGTAAATTGTGGCAGGTGTAATGTTATCCACAATGAATTCGTACTCAAAATAAACAAAAAAGGGTTTTTTTTTGCATTTGGTCCATTAACGTATGAACATGGCTCAGTTTCGAATGTTTGCATTTTTTCAAGTGATAATAATAATTATAGTATAAACCTAGATCATATTTTGGCCGAGATTAAGGAGAAAAATGGGCATTATTTTCATGTTTACCTAAACAATCATTAGAAAAAGGATTGTAGTTAATTCGTACAGATAATGATGTTCATACACTCTTTGAGATGGCTGAAAGGAATGGTTTAGTTAATTTGTATGTTGCTCATAAGCCACAGAGGTTAGTTGCTTATTACTTAATAAACATGAGATCTGATGGGGAGATTGTTGGTGGATTGAGGAAGATGCTAACTTCCATTGCTTAAGTTCAACACCTTTTAAGACTAGACATGAATGGCATGGTGTTGATCATGGTGGTGTAAGAAATAAAATGAAGGCTATTGTAGTAAGCAAGAGAAAAAAGTGTTGATAAAGGAAAAGGAAAAATGATTGAGGATGAGGTTGTTTTAAGGATGAAAAACAAGGTTGTGGTAACCAACTACAGGAGGAGGTTTGATAAGTTCAAGGCAATCATGATTGAAGATGTGGGTTTTGTAAACAAAAAAGGAAGGTTCTATCAGGGGCTGGTGCTCTTGTGATTAGAGAGGGTGCACAAAAAAATGTGCAAGCAGATGTGGGTGTTGTTAGCAAACCTAAAAGTGATGTTAAAATTACTAACTGGGTACTATTTCTAAGAGCACCAGCATATGTGGAAAAGCTATGAAGCAAAATTCATGTGTTCAATGGCGAGTTTTCATTGTTGAGGTTACTAAATTGCATTACATCTTTTGTCACTGCATTGCATTTTATGCATATTTTGTTACTAAAATTACTGGTAAGGTTACTTAAATATAGGGTGTTTTGATAGCAGATTTTGGATACATGGTTTCCTGTCTTGATTGAAGCCTTGATATGACCATAGTTATTATAATAGGTTCATAGGATTAGTAGTTAATATGTTCATTGGATTAGCATATCAAGTTTGGGTAGTATAACTATGGTTAAGTCTGGAATGCAAATGAAAATAGAATGCAAATATTCATGATAGGAAAATGATATTGCAGAATGCAAATGTTCATGGAATGCAAATGAGATTGAGTTTGTGTAGTATAAGTTGTTGCAGTCTGCAAATGAGAATGCAAAATATTTTGTATTTTTTTGGCATATATTGTTACGACATTGCATTGAATATGGGGTGTTTGGATAGTGGTTTTTTGATATGTTTGGATATGTTTCAATATGTTTGGATAATGGTTTTTTGATACATGGTTGCCTTTCTAGATTTTTATGACCATAGTTATTGTAATAGGTTCAATGGAATTAGCAGTTGGTATTTTCATTGGATTAGCAGTTGATATGTTTAGTCTGATGTAATTTATTTTGTAGCATGTTTCTGTTTTGGGCAAGTACAAATTTCTAACTTTCAGTTGTTTGTAACTTGTTTATGCAAATACAATAGCAAGCTTTGTATTTTTTGGTTCATCATGTGGTTGTTCATCAATTCTAGGTTCATCCAGTTGTTGGTTCATGAGTAGAAGGTTTAGATGTGGAATATTTTTGGAAAATGTATGTTGTCACCAAAAACACTAGCTAGTAGCAGTATGTTTAAGGTTGTACAAATGTTAACAATTTGGATGTATGAACAATTTGGTTCTATGAAATTGTTATTTAGTAATTCGTATGTTGTGGTAATTTCGGTTTTTTTGAAAATTGTTACTTGGGGGATGTTTAGAACTGCATTTGCAGTTTGTAAACTACATTTGCTGAAATAGAAACAAGTTTGCAGACTGCAGTTTGTGGGAAACAACAAAGACTCGGCTTGCAAGCATTTATGCTGCATTTGTGGGAAAATACCTAAACATGCAACCTGTTTAACAACATCATTGAATTAACCAAATACAACAACACCATATAAATAACCTAAACAGGCAATTTCATTTCACTTTATAAAGCAAATACAACAACATCATCATTAAAATAAAGAGTTTAGGATCCTAATATACTAGTAAGAGTCAAGTTACACATCATCTATCCAGATTAAATCAAATGATTTAGCCAGTCAAACTGGTCTTCATAATCTTTCTTCTTGGTCTAACATTCCACTACACCTACACCACTACCATTTCCAGGAACTGTTGATGAGGTATAATTTCATACGCTTTTTAGGGGTCATTTAGCCTTTAAACTCGTACATATTTGATCATATATTTCCCTAATATGCTTCTATTCGAGTTTATACCATACCTAATTCTATTGTTAATAGATCTAACAATGGGCAGAATGGGCAAAATAATGCTGGAGAAACTTTAATTCTCCTGTGGTTTGCGAAAATTGGAGTTTTAATGGTAACACTATTGACATATGTTTTAATCTAGGTCATCCTGGTGATTGAAAAAAAGAAAAATGTTGGATCTCATGGAAATAATAAAAAGTTTCAAACAATAATTATGTTACTCAAAACAATGCTTCAAGTTCTTTCGTGCAGTTTACAGATGAACAACTTGATAGAATTCTAAATCTTATCAAGGATAGTTCTCTCAATGAAATGGTTTCAATATGAACATGGTAGGTGTGATTTTTAATGGCAGTAGAATTTTGAACTATCATTTTGAAATGTTTTTTGTGCCAATAATAAATTGCAAACGTCTTTTATTATCAGAGGATGGATTGTTGACTCAGGGCCAATTATCATATGAATTTTTCAGATAAATATATGATTAATGTGATTGATCTTTCTCATTTTAAATTCAAGTTGGTCATCCAAATGGAACTGTAGCTTATATTCAGAAAATTGGAAATCTTGTCTTAACTCTTTATTTAACTTTATATGATGTTGTGGTTGTCCTTGAGTATTGTGTCCGTCTTCTTTCTGTGCATAAAATTGCTATGGATAATAAGCTTTTAGTTAGTTTTGATAACTCTTAAGTGTTATATCCTTAATTAGGATTTGACTATAAAGAAAGTATTAAGGACTGGTAGGCAGAGTGGTGGTTTGTACTTTATTGATGAAAATGACCAAAGTATTAACTTAGGAACTATTTGTAGTGTGTCTAGGTGATGCAGGTTTTACTGACCAGGTCTTAATATTTATAGTGTCTCGCTATACCTATGGTCTACCCTAGTGCACAAACGGGCAGTGTACCCGGTCGCGTGTAGTGTAGTAAATGGTAAAGCCGAGGTCGTCCCAAGAGCTATGTGTGTTGGATTATTACTAAGTCTAGTTGTCACAGAATAATAATGGTTTCCATAGGGATTTAATTAATTAAACTACTAATGCAGAATAAAATAAAGCAGATAAATGGGTAAAGGGAAATCAATAGAGGAATAGTGGTGCTAACCTAGTCAATCCTCCTAGCTAGTTATGTCTACGTCTACCTACTTCCAATTACTTCAGGTGGGGTCAAATTCGAGAGGACAGCATTTGGTCAATTCGCCCTAACCTATCAGCAAAGATGCCACCACAGGAGAAATCAGGCGCACCGTCATAAGTCCTGTTGTTCCTAGTCCCCTAAGCCAAGTCATTAAGTACCGCTACATGCTAGATTCAAAATAGTGAGTGCCCGACCGTTAGGAACTTAGACACTACACCCCCCAATTCTTAAGTTCATCCAAACGATAGGTGATCAGTTGGTCAAATCGCACAAGTAGAAAGGGTCATCAGTTGGTCATATCTTACCCTTCCCGTCTCAGTCCGCTCACCTAGGGTCAGTTGGTCATATCTCCTAGGCAATTGGCCTCTACTGCCATTCAAAACTACCGAATCAAGGGTGACTACCAAAAAACTATGCATGCATACACTTAGAAATAATTGTACGGAAGTAAAGGTAAACGCAAACAAAACAATTAAGGAATCATAACTAGGCTAGCACCAAAGGGTGCTTAGCCACTCATATTAATCATGAAAATCAATTCAATATTCAAAGGTACGAAATACATGAATTGAAAGTAAAAGAAATTTAAAACGCTAAAGCTTATCGTAATGGAGTGACTTCCCCCTTGGAAACAGCTCCGTATGCTCCCCTAGACTTGCCTTGAGCTTTTTCCCATGTTCTCAGAGTGTTATGTGTGGAAGTGGATGATTAGAAATGCAGGAATTCGTGGGGTATTTATAGGCCAGGTCTGGGTTACGGCGTAACCAATATAGGAGTTACGCTGTAACCTTCTATTTCTTCGTAAATGCACTAGATCTGCTAGTTACGGCATAACCTTATTAGTGGTTACGCCGTAGTCTTCAATAAACTCGGTTACGTCGTAAGTGATGCAGTAGTTACGGCGTAAGTATCAGCGGCGTGGAACCTCTTTTGACCTAATGGAGTTACGTCGTAACCTATTGATAAGTTGGTATTCTGGGTCACGCAATAGTTATGGCGTAATGTGAGAGAGGAGTTACGCCGTAACTTCTTCAAAATAGGCATATTGTGATAAATCTTTAGTAATGTTTTCATTTCCGCGTCTCTATAGCTCCAATGTTCGTAATTTACCTGAAAGTGGAAAACAATGGAAAACAAGCGTAAATCCATATAAATGATATAAATAACGAGCATTATCGGGGGAAATTGACACTTAATATTCAGGACTATTTGATGTTATCAAATATCCCCCCACTTAAACTCTACTTGCCCTCAAGTAGACCATGTTAGATAGATTCCTAAAAAGATATCTCCCAAAAACTGGAAAATATGAGTTTACAAATCCCTTATGCTAGAATAAAACAAAGTCGAACACCTCACGAAAGGGGAACAAACACTCAAATCTCTCAACTATTCTAAGTGTCAATTCGGGGTGATCACTCAATCGCACAGTCATAGCATGTATTCTATCATAAGCTTGGCGGTTACTCAAATCTCCACCACTAGAGTTAAGGGCTAAACAATTCTCGAAGGCAATATGGGTAGACACGACAAAGGTTAAGGGGTGACTCATCATTACTAACATGTCACGGCAAAGTGGACAAAATCAATGATACATGACCAAATCCATGGCCAAGACACCAAAGATTGCTCGCTGCATCACCTAGACACGCTTCATGACTAAAGGGTAGGATAAGACATGGGATATAATTGGTGTAAAATGAAAAACAAGCAGGTAGTCTAAATCTAAAACCAAGTCATCACCACTTACCGTCTGCCCAAAGTTCAAGCTTAGAAGTCTAGAAACCGGATCATGAAATGCAAGGTAGTTGTGTCATTAGAGGACGTCGTGATGGGCACACTACCTTTTCTTCTTCTGTTGGCATAACTTCCAACTCCAATCTTCAAATGTGACCGAGGTGGCCTCCTCGATACTAATCAATAAAGCTCATACAATAGTGCTTATAGCATCGCACTTTACAATATCATAACTCAATCAACTTTTTTTTTTTTTTTTTTTTTTTTTTTTTTTTTCGAATCAATTTTTTTTCAACATAACATAATAACATAACATCCCCCCACTTGAGATGAACAATGGGAATTCGGGGGTTCTTCAATAATCTTCATAAATGTTGTCGATGAAAGCGTGATTTCCAAACCTTTCCACTCGAACCTTGAACTTAGGAAAATGATGACTTCCACAAATAAAGAATACAGGGTAGGCTAAGGTGTATAGGTGTAACGAAACAATATATTGGGTTGACAAAATGAAAGGAATGGCTCAGAAGGGTGTATCTAGGGGTATCTTGCACTAAAGGTGAGTGCAACAAAAGGGTTTCACATGGGGGTCGAGAAGTCGAGGTGACTAATCGATAGACTCACAATGGTAGGCTGTTTGGGTGATAATCCTATAATATTGCCTTCTAAAACTGAAAATTCCAAATACATCGAGCTAACTCAACATACCTCGTCTATGGTCTCGAAATAATGCAAAGGCCAAGTTCTAAAGTTTACAAGCTACCGGCACACTCATAATTTGGTGGATTTGGGGTAAAATATTAGAAACGGATAAGGCTAATCTTACCATGTAATGTCAAGGGTTGTATGTGCTCGGCTAAGGTCTAATCTAGTTAGGTTAGGAAAAATATGTCAAAATTTTTAAAATGGCATAATTTTTAAAAATAAACTAGAAAAATGAGGCCGAAATAAAGTTCAAGAGATAATTCTACTCCCATCCCCCCACTTGAATTGTACAAAGTCCCTTTTGTACTAGGCATTAAAATAAAGGTGAAGAGAAAGGTAGAATTAGAGCAAGAACTTCCCTGAAATTTGCTCCAAAAAGAAGAAGGCCTACGAAAAAGAACCGTGCCTTCGTTTAAGCGTCATGAACAAACTTCAATCCCTGAAATCACAATACCGATAAGCATAATTCTAAAAATAAAAAATAAAAGAAATGAAAAACAAACCTAACTCACATTCGTAGGAATCACGGTTGCATTTAGCGAATGTAACAAGCCTTTTAAACCACTTGGTGTCCCAAGTGGACGAGTGAAGTCTCGTGAGGGTTTACAGGGAACACACCCACAAAGTTCATTTTAAAACTAATACAAGGTTACTGTGTTTTAAAATGAAAGAATTAAAGTAGAGGAAAGTTACGTCGTAACTACTATGAGGGAGTTACGCCGTAACAGGAAAAACCTGGTATGAGCGGTCAAGCGAGTAGTTACGGCGTAACCACTGAGATGGTATTACGCCGTAATTGGTAATGCGTCAAGAATTCTGCTGCTAAAATGTTGGTTATAGCGTAATCACCAAGATGAGTTACGCCGTAACTCTGTTCAGATCAGCAACTGCAGCAGCAATTAGTTCCTCGTTTTCTGCAAACATGGTTAGAAAACACAAAACCTAACAGAAAGGAAATAAAAACAAAAGAAAGGGATAATTCGGGTTGTCTCCCGAAAGAGCACTTTTCTTTATTTATGAGTCTTTAAGTTAGACTCAGAGCCGCGGGGCTTTTATGGGGGCCTTTGAACATCCCCGACTTCTTCCATGTCTTTCATTAAGTTGCGCCTAACCCATCCGACATTTGTGGCAGTGCGGAAATATTCTTTGGTTTCAATTTTCCGTATCTTGCAAAATTTTTCTTCAAGCCCCAAATGGTATCGCGTAAACTCAAAATTTTCGGCTATAATAGGTGGCGGCCTCTTAAATGGGATGCCGAGAAGCTTGCATCTTCTTCTCTCGTGTACTTCATCATTTGGGTCAATGAAACCGTTTTCGCCTTGTAACTCGAGATAATCGAAATTGTCATTGTCGGAATCGGTATCTTCAAGTTGGTTGAGTATTTGCTTGCATTCTTCATTTTCTACCTTAGATGAACCCTTGGTGTCTCCTTCTGTTTTATGGTGAACATCGTTGTTAGGTTGATCTTTACTCATACACCCTTCCTAGATTTTCTTTTTAGTTAACGCGTCAATTTTTCCGTATTTGATTTTGACCCAATCGTTGAATCCGAGATCATCTGGCCAAGGCAGTTCTGTTCTTTCGGAATCATTAGTCGAAGTCCAAAGGAATTCGTTTTCCCCAGCTCTCTCAATGCTGCTTCCTCCATCACATTCATACTCAAAAGGGTTGCAGGAAGCCCAAACTTTTCCGTCGCTGGTTTTAATTTGTTCGCACCAATGATTCCGAACTCCTTCGTCATCGTCATCTTCAGAAGGAATATCATCGAGGGGCTTAATGGTTATTCCCCGAAGAATGTGTTTCTCATATTTGAGTTCCAGATTTCTGAACAGAGTTGAATTAATTATCGCGTCCCCGAATCTTATCGAATACCAATCACTGAATGATAGATTTCCAAAATTAACGTCGTGCCTCCCAGATTCGTGTGGGCATATCCAAACTTCGTTCTTCACATTACTTCCTCCGTTGCAATAATCACGAAAAGGATTGCACGTTGGCCAAGCGTGAGTAATCTCATCTTCCATGATGAGTAAGGTTTGCAGTAATGCTTAATGGGCGGCCCTTCCACTTCGTTAATTGAGAACTTGGCTAACCTTTCTTCATCGTTTAGTGTAGTCCACTTGTATCTGTCATCTTTTATCCTTTCTTTATCAACACCACCATCGCAGGTTTTCCGAGGATCACATGAGGCCCACAAGCTGTAGCATTCTCCATCGTCAATTGCAATAGCCTTACACCAATGTCTTCTTCTTATAGGGTTGTCGTCCTTGGTGCCCGTGTCTTTGCTTGAATTTGGGTTACGCCGTAACTCTGGAGTATGATTACGGCGTAACTCACTTTCGCCATCAGTATCCGACTCATCAGAGTACTTGTTGTTATCAGAGAATACAACCTTACATATAGTGGATTTGCTCTTTTGTTCTTCGTTTCTTCTTTGTACCTCGTCGCCAAGCTTTTCAATTAAAGTTCCAAGTTTTTAAGTGACGTGTCATGGGAAAAGAGGCTTTTGTTTGTACTATCTTGGAAAATTTTAAGCCATTCCTCTTGCTCCTTTTGCCTCTTGGTAGTGTCCACAAGGTACTTGTTAATAATTTCCTCCAGGTTAGCTCTTCTCTCATTACGCTCATAATACGGTGGGGGTCCTCCACGAAACCCATTACGATTATCCCTGTAGAAAGGACTATTCTCTCCATATTTAGCTTCCTCGATCGTATATTCCTTGTCAACTTTAGAACAGTTTTTAGTCAAATGTCCCCCACCACAGTTTTCGCAGCCGACTTGGATGGCATGAACAGTTTCTTTGATTTTCAGCATATCTCTACCGAGATTTTCAAGTTTACTAGCTATTGCTGCAATTCCGTCAAAACTTCCCCCTTGGTTTCTTTTAATCCCACCGTCGTGCCATTTTTTAGAGTGGTCCGCCATTTTTTGAATGGCTTCAATTGCAGTGGTAGGAGTCATGTTCGGGATAGGTCCTTGATAGTCCAGCATTTTCCTAGTAGTTACGTTTATTCCTTTGTAGAAAATATTGACCTTCTGCTGGTTATTCAGATCATTGGTAGGACACTTATAAAGAAGATCGTTGTATCTGTCCCAAGCTTGATACAGAGTTTCGTCGTCTTCTTGTTTAAAATTATGGATCTCCAAAAGCTGGTTAGAAATCTTTGATGGCGGGCAATATCTTTGAATAAAGTGTTTCTTTAGTAGCGCCCAAGTATTAACTGCCCCGGCGGGCAACCTTTCGATCCATCTTCTGGCTGCTCCAGTAAGAGTCATTGGGAATACCCTAAGCATAACAGCATCATGAGACACGCCCGGAATTTTGAAAAGGCTAGCGATGTATAGGACATTTTCAACGTGCTCATATGCGTCTTCGTCCCTGTTTCCAGAAAAAGGGTTAGAACGAAGCTCCCTCATAAATTGGTCTTTTATTTCGAAACGAACATCCGCTCTGATTGCCGGTCTTACGAGACCCGACCCTTGTTCCGATCTTGTCAACGCCAAGTATTCCTCAAGAGTGAGGTCATCGATGTTAACAACTTCCATGGTACCTGAAAACTTGAAATATGTTCGTGAGAAAAGTTAAAAAAAAAACGAAATGAAAGACTTAATATCAATCCTAATATAACTACCCGGAAGCGGCGCCAAAAACTTGATGCAGGTTTTACTGACCAGGTCTTAATATTTATAGTATCTCGCTATACCTATGGTCTACCCTAGTGCACTAACGGGCAGTGTACCCGGTCGCGTGTAGTGTAGTAAATGGTAAAGACGAGGTCGTCCCAAGAGCTATGTGTGTTGGATTATTACTAAGTCTAGTTGTCACAGAATAATAATGGTTTCGATATGGATTTAATTAATTAAACTACTAATGCAGAATAAAATAAAGCTGATAAATGGGTAAAGGAAAATCAATAGAGGAATAGTGGTGCTAACCTAGTTAATCCTCCTAGCTATTTATGTCTACATCTACCTACTTCCAATTACTTCAGGTAGGGTCAAATTCGAGAGGACAGCATTTGGTCAATTCGCCCTAACCTATCAGCAAAGATGCCACCACAGGAGAAATCAGGCGCACCGTCATAAGTCCTGTTGTTCCTGGTCCTCTAAGCCAAGTCATTAAGTACCGCTACATGCTAGATTCAAAATAGTGATTGCCCGGCCGTTAGGAACTTAGACACTACACCCCCCAATTCTTAAGTTCATCCAAACGATAGGTGATCAGTTAGTCAAATCGCACAAGTAGAAAGGGTCGTCAGTTGGTCATATCTTACCCTTCCCGTCTCAGTCCGCTCACCTAGGGTCAGTTGGTCATATCTCCTAGGCAATTGGCCTCTATCGCCATTCAAAACTACCGAATCAAGGGTGACTACCAAAGAACTATGCATGCATACACTTAGAAATAATTGTACGGAAGTAAAGGTAAACGCAAACAAAACAATTAAGGAATCATAACTAGGCTAGCACCAAAGGGTGCTTAGCCGCTCATATTAATCATGCAAATCAATTCAATATTCAAAGATACGAAATACATGAATTGAAAGTAAAAGAAATATAAAACGGTAAAGCTTATCGTAATGGAGTGACTTCTCTCTTGGAAACAGCTCCGTATGCTCCCCTAGACCTGCCTTGAGCTTTTTCCCACGTTCTCAGAGTGTTGTGTGTGGAATGGGATGATTAGAAATGCTGGAATTCGTGGGGTATTTGTAGGCCAGGTCTGGGTTAAGGTGTAACCAATATAGGAGTTACGCCGTAACCTTCTATTTCTTCGTAAATGCGGCGTAACCTTATTAGTGGTTACGCCGTAGTCTTCAATAAACTCGGTTACGTCATAAGTGATGCAGTAGTTACGGCGTAAGTATCAGCGGCGTGGAACCTCTTTTGACCTAATGGAGTTACGTCGTAACCTTTGGGAAGAATTACGCCGTAACCTCTTGATAAGTTGGTATTCTGGGTCACGCAATAGTTACGGCGTAATGTGAGAGAGGAGTTACGCCGTAACTTCTTCAAAATAGGCATATTGTGATAAATCTTTAGTAATGTTTCCATTTCCGCGTCTCTATAGCTCCAATGCTCGTAATTTACCTGAAAGTGGAAAACAATGGAAAACAAGCGTAAATCCATATAAATGATATAAATAACGAGCATTATCGTGGGAAATTGACACTTAATATTCAGGACTATTTGATGTTATCACTAGGTCTATTTGGCATTCTAGATTGGGCCATCCTGCTTATACTGTGTTAGACATATTGAAAAATAAAATTGATTTCGGAAAAAATAAAAAGCTGACCAATTACCTTGTGAATTTGTCATAAATCTAAACAAACAAGGGAAACTTTCCCTCTTAGTGATCTTAATACTGATTCTTTAGGTCAACTGGTTCATTTAGATCTATAGGGACCTTATAAGATCAATAGCAGGGAAGGTTTCAAATAGTGTTTAACCATTGTTGATGATTTCACAAGGCCAATTTCGGTTTATTTGCCTAAAAGCAAAGATGAGACTGCTGATTTCATTATCAGTTTTTGTAAGTTGATTAAAAATCAATTTGAAAAAACCATTTAGACTTTTAGAAGTGATAATGGTACTAAATTTGTTAACAAAAATCTGGCTTCCTTTTTTTTTAAGAATAATGACATTGTTCATCAAACCTCTTGTGCTTACACACTAGACACCACAACAGAATGACATAGTTGAGAGGAAACATAGACACCTTCTTAATTCTGCTGGGTCTCTTATGTTTCAGGGGGAATACCTCTGTTTATGTGGTCTGAGTGTATTCTAACTGCAACTTATCTATACTACTTTATAATGGATTTAGTACTTTCTATAAGAGGAAGTCTTAAAAAAATAAGCCTACACACTAACTATGAAAAGATAGTCAATAGTTTGCATACACATAATTAAAATTTGATTACTTGTCTTAAATTATTTGAACTTGTAATAGCAACTCATTTCAAAAACATGTAACAACCCACTTTATAATGGGTATTTATGTGGAGCTTTAGACTTTAAGTTGTAAACGTATTTGTGATTTTAAAGTCAAAGTACTAACTTTTTTTTTAATAAGTACATTATTGTTCAAAAGAGGTCTAACAAAAGTTAAATAATATTATGCATTGATGCGGAAACACTTGATAGAAAAATATGTTCGATGTTTTGGTATAAGTGAGCTTGGGTTGAATTGGACACGACTTGACCCGACCCGACTCGTTAACTATTTGAGTTGTTGAATTTTTGCTAAAGACGGGAACCACCTTGGATGTACGTCTGAAATATTGTGCCATCGTAAAATAGAGTCTTTGAAAAGATTATCGCCGAAAAATAAAATCACACGGGTACCCTCCGCTGCAACGTGACATGTTGGATGTTGAGCGGGATACGCAGAAAATTGAGATGAAGCCTGCTACATACATGTCTAAGAGTAAAGAAGTAGCTCAAAATTGTCATGTCTTAAGCGAAATGAAACCGAAAGAGAATAAGAGAGTGATCATTAAAAGAAAGAAGTGGCTCAAAACTGTCATGTCTTAAGCAAAATGAAATCGAAAGAGAATAAGAGAGTGATCATTAAAAGGACAAAGCTCACTGATCCTCATCTTGCAGATACGCTGTGAAATCTTTAGAGTCTAAGATGTAATTGTGCTAACTTGGTATCTTTGGATAGCAAAGATAATTATTTTGTGACTAGAATGTTTGATTTTAAATGTAAAGGAAGTGATATGCTATTTAATATATACTAGCATTTTCATTTGTTGGAACACTATGTAAGAGCAAATAACAGCTTAGCTTAGGACTATCCATGTGAGACTTGGACCACATGTCATGTTTGTGTGTGCAATATACATAAATTTTGTTTGGATGGATTATAGTTTGATAGCTATATGTGAACCCAATCATCCATCAATGTAGGAATCCCTAACTAAACATTTTGCGAATTAACTACTTCGTTTTAGGCTCAAAAGAAATATGGGCCATAGCTCTATATTAGCATATACCTATTATTGTCAAGTGGTAAATTAGAGTCATATGACGAACACGAGGGAAGCTATTTAGATTGATATTACAAATCAGTGTGTCGCCTTTGAACTACATATCTTGAGAAAACCCCGTTAGTGCGACTTATGTCAAAATAATGTGCGCGTATGCGTGCGGGTATAAATAAACATAAAAATAAATATTTAAAATGTTGCAAGCACTATTTAGATTTAAGCATCAATCAAATCCAAGAGAAAATTGCCCCTTACCATTTGACACAATGACCTGAATTTGATAATTATTTTTAGAGTTAATTGCATTTTTGGTCCTTGTGGTTTGCCTAAATTGCAGGTTTGGTCCCAAAACTTTAAAAGTGCAGCGATAGTCCCCATTTTGAAGTTTGGATTGCATTTTTGGTCTTTGGATAAAGTTAAATGACTAAAATACCATTTGTCTTCTTCAGAAAATTGCAAGGGTAATTTGGTCATTTCACACCGATAAGGACAAAAAATGCAACCCAAACTTCAAAATGAGGACTATCGTTGCACTTTCAAAGTTTTGGGGACCAAACCTGCAATTTGGCCTAACCACAAGGACCAAAAATGCAATTATTTAATCATATATAATTTAATTTAAACCTCTATTTGATAATTATAACCTGTAACTTCTAAAATAAAATGAAAATTAAACCGGTTATTGGAACTACTCTTAAGATGTCATGGACAATCCTTATTTGTCAAATGGACAGCTTTTCGGGTATAATTTGATTGCAACTTGCACCTACAATCTGCTTATCTGCTGGACAATCTAGGTAAATTTTTTTTAACTTTCATTAATTGTTTAAACTACTAAACGTTTATAGATTATGCATAGCTTAACCAAGTCCATGTATACGGATTCTTATGAATGATATAACCATTTAAAGATATGTATGCATTTTTTTTTTGGCATGACTGGTGTTTGTAATATCATTCAAAGAAAAAATGACCATTTTAATTTTTACATTTTGATAATGCTCATTGTTTTCAAGACTTTGCGTCTTTGCCCATCCCTGCATATTACGAAATTTTGGTAGCAAATATATAGAAGGAAATGAGAACCTGTGAATTGTTAGCAACCCGAATGGATTTTAACCACACTCAGGATTATAGAAGAATGACCTAAAGTAAAGTGGAATTTCGAAAAAATATTTGTAGACTACAAGCCGTTTGGTTTTAAACCGTACATGACACACACTTTGGATGCAGCAGTATGTGGTATGACCAGGGTTTACGGTTATATATAGTTAAGGTTCCATGATGCGTGATAAGATGTTTCCATTCTGCCTATGAACTAGGCAGGGCTGATCACCTCGATCTAATGAACTAAAAGTTTTATGTGTTCGTGTGATTATTTTCTTCTAACGTTTTGCCCAACATTTATACTCCGCAATTGCCAATGATTTTATTAGATAAATTGCATCTTGCGATGACTTTCATTATCTTGGATTCTTCATAAATCTTAACCACCACCCACAATACAAACCCACCAAAAAAATTAAGAAAAATTTCCATGTGGGAAATCATCATGAAAACACTCACAAATCAGATTCTTACATTTAAGGAGTGTTTCAAGTTACCCACATGAAGAATATGTTGCCCCAATGCAACTTTCTTGTTACCAACTTCATCAACTAAACTCAAATCTTTGCAGACATCAACGCTAAACTTAACCACACCTTGTTGCCTTGGTGCCAAGTTCACCTTTTGGAACCCGAGCAAATGCTTTTGAGGTGCACCATGGACCGATGGAGGTGAGGAAAATAAGAACACCGTGTGGCTTCCACCCATTTTCCCACTATTTGTTACCCTTAAGTGGACGTCAAATGCTAAGTTTTTGCACGTTTCTTCAACTGCGTCAAGTGACTTGCACGCAGATGAGTGGCAAACGTGTCCTTCCTCTAGTGGGACGGATACAAGCTTAGGTGCTTCAACTAGGTGGTGAGTGAACTCTGAAAAGCTTATTCCGTCACCAAATGTGTATACTGTGTCTCCTTTGTAGAAGCGGTAGGTTCGGCCTGGGTAGCCTGTGGATGGGTCTGGTCTCATGTTCATGTTAGTCATGTTCACCTTCTCGGTGTATGATTGTGGGTACCATGACATGGGTAGTCTTCCACCTGAACATGTCACAAAAACATGAATTATTAGAATATCAAGATACACTTATAAATAAGAAGTAAACATGGCTCGTATATTGTATTATGTACACTATGCAAAAAGCTCACTTGGATTATAATGCCCAAAAACGATATCTCCTAGTGCAGCGCCACCAGCTTCACCAGGGAACCCTACCCATAAAATGCTGGTGATTTTTGGGTTATCTTTAGCAAACTGGACATCCATTCCCCCTCCCGACATTATAACAAGAATCACCGGGCCTTTAGCAGCCTTTGCAACCTCCGTAATCAATAGGTTTTGTTGGCCAGGAAGAGTAATATCGATCCTATCTCGACTCTCGGTCTCTATAGATTGATCAGTACCCATTACTAGAACCACAGCATCTGCTGCAGCCGCTACTTTCTTAGCATCGTCCACTTGTGCAGTACCACACCCTACATTTGCACAACCAGCTTGGTATACTGTTGCCCCATAGGCTGTTAGTCCTTGAAGAGGAGTTGTATATTTGCACGGAGTACCTGTATTCACATTTAAGAACATCTTAAATTTCTAGCAAAAAACATACACAACAAGCAAACTAGTCGTGTAATCTTGAATCTACCTTCATAGTTTCCGATCATGGTTTTAGTTACATTTGCGTTAGGCCCGATAACAGCGAGTGACTTGATGGCTGTTTCCGAAAGTGGCAAGGATCCAATAGTGTTCTTGAGCAGCACAATTCCTTGTCTGGCTGCTTCACGTGCTAGCTCCTGATTGTCTGGAGTGCACACGTCTTTTGGACCTAATTTTCCGTATATATGGTTGCTTGGGTTTCCATCAAAGAACCCGAGTCTCATAAGTGTTGCAAAATTGTTATAAACAGCCCTATCAACCTCAGATTCTTTCACTAGTCCAGCCTTAATGGCAGCTTCCGTGTGTTGGCTTAAGAAATTCCCACAGTTGAGATCCAACCCTGCAAATTTCTCAAACGCTTAGTATGACGACCTTTCTATAAAGTTAGAGGCCAAAGTCGAATGGGTCAACTAAGTCAATTTTCAAAAACAAGAAAAGAGAAACGGGTCAAATTGGTTGAAAGTCATAAAATATATATTTGGTGCATACAATCTCCTAGATTGTTTTAGATTGTAATATTAGATTACTGTAATGATAATTGACGTATTAAGTATCATAAACAAAATAACAAATTGACAAGAAAGTGTTTGCGGGTCAACCCGAGTCTGGGTGGCTTTTTTAACCCACACTAATACATGTCCATTTCAAACCGCACCTGTTACCGAACACACATTTTGCCTACATAATGTACAAGTACAATTTAACAATTCAAGTTACCTGCTATTAATGCATCAGCTGCAACAGCCTCAGGGGTTTTTTCCCAATGCTGTGAATTCAACATCACATCTAGCGAATCACAATCAGAACTTATGTATCTGCATAAACCGACACTCTTATAAGTAAAGAGGACTAGGCAATTATATGTTAAGTAATGAATGCGAGTCAAATTATTTATTGGTTTTTACCCGTTTAGTTTCCATTCACCCCGAATAACTCCAGTTAGAAGATCCGCATCGCCACAAGTTGGTTTGCCATTTACTTGATTGTAAGAACACATAACACTTGCTACGTTGCCGTCCAAAACACAGCTCTTGAATGGTGGTTGATATGTATCATCCAGATCTTGTTTTGTAACCTTTATAAACAGCAAAATTATAAATGTTCCTAGTCAGATTGTGTTCTTATGCTAGCTAGTGGTACGTATCAAAGGCGAATTGCTCATAACCGAAAGTATTTCCCTTCAATTTCTTTTTTAGCAAGCGTGCTTTGAAAATCAAAATTTAGGGTCATGTAATAAGTTTATTTATCAAATATTCAGTTATAAAGTGAATCATAAGTCCTTAAACATTGATTTTCAAAGTATAATGTTTAAACAGAAGTTAACTAAAACGCATGCCATTTGTCCATAATTTAAGTTTGATGTCTAGTTTTGGTAGGAATGTATGTACCACAGCGTTAAAATGATATCGGTCAATGCCTTTCCAGTTATCAACATCATAAGCCGTGTAATGCTTACAACAAGCTCCAACTTTGAGCCGATCTTTATCACCATCATCAGTCTCTTGTAAACCTTGAACATAAGCCACTGCATATTTACTCGTTAGGGTGGGGTCCTCACCCGGGGTTTCTTGACCCCTACCCCATCTAGGATCTCGAAAAATGTTTATATTAGGTGACCAAAACGTTAGTCCTGCCAAACCGACATTGTACATTGCTCTAGCTTCGGTAGAAACCACCTATAAAAAGTTGATCAAATTTAGTTGAAATTATAAGTTGCTGTTATTGTTAGATGTACCTTCCATGTGTGAATTGAATAATGCAATAGATCATAAATGAAGTAGTGGTAGGCTAGGCTATTTCTGAGTTTTGCTATGTATAAAAATTAGAAACTTCTAATGTTAGGTTTCTTTAAATTTTTGGCTTCCTATAACTAGATACAAGTTTTATTACACAATGCTAAATTCTTGATGGAAGTTCCAAACTTTAGAAATAGCAACTGTCCATTTCTTTTGAAAAGATAAATACTCCATCAGTTCCATTTTACCATAAGTGTCGACCATTCTTTTTTTCCATTTTGTTTACTATTTTGTTCGCTTTCTTATAAAATGTACGTTTAAAGAGAATTATCGAACATTTTTTGTAACATAAAGGATGTACAAGCTAATAATAACTAGGGTGACAATTCGAGTTGAAATGTTAAATCAAAACCCAAACATGTTTCGATGAGTTGAGAATGTCAACCCAAACATGACCCGTTATTAAACGTGTCAACCGTGTCGACCACCAATTTAACTACAACCATAGCCCGTTTATTATTGTTGGTGTCAAGTCATATTTTGTAGCGGGTTAAAAATTTTCACCCCTAATAAAAATTGTTTTATATTTTACTTGTAAACATTAATAATCTAACAAATTTAGATATTTTTACACAAAACAAACACTTTTATGTCAGTCAAATTTAAGCTTCTCAACCACTTATTCACATTAAGTTAAGAATCAAATTCAGATTTTTCAACCACATATTCAAATTCGGATGTGCAAATCAAATCCAGATTCAAACTCAAAGCCTCTTAACAAACAAACAACACCTTAATGTCACATAATTCAACTCATGTTTCTCTAGAAGCTAATTTGGTTGTTAAATCGCCTAAATAAATTTCATTAAATGTTGTATTTAAGTAGTCTATTTCGCAGGCTGGACTGCCGTAGAAACTTATCCTATTGTGATTCACTTGGAAAAAAAGACAGATTCCCAGTATATAAAGATATCCCTTTTGCAATAGTATTATTTATTTGCTAAATAAAACAAAGCATTCCCATAATAAAGCCTCAAAATGAAACAAAAAAAGATACGAGTAATATATATTATTAAAAAAATAAAAAGGGAATTGAGTAGCTGACTGGCTCCACTTGTTTACTTAATAAAGTAGCAACACAACAATGGTCCCTTGCTATCAAACTATAATTATTAGTTTAATGCTAGCTTGAACGTTATTGGACAAAAATTTACATCAAAAGCATTTTGTTCTTTTTTGCTAATTACAATGAACCACTTAACCTCTCATGCTTTAATCATAGATTTTTAATAAGAATGTTGGTGTACCAGATTCATATTCTTCTAAATCTAAATCAAAGAACACAATACTTCAAGATGACTCAAGTGTGGTTCAAATGACTCAAAAGTTGGACTATTTGTCCATACGAATTAAATATATCCAATCAACATCTTATCAGTATCAATCGTGTTTTTTAAAACATGCATCGTCGGTTGACTATATAGGTTTTTTTGCAAAACATTTTGAACTTTATAAGTTTTTTGCTTTCATTTGTTCTCTATCATAATTTTTTCTACTAATTTCATGCAATGTGGGTGATAATATTGCAGTGTTCGTGTTAAGTAGGTCATAACTAGCAACAGCGGAACCAAAAATAAAAGTGACCGGGTGCATAAAGTTTTCTAAATTGTAGAACAAGAAAAAAACTGAAAAAAATACGATTTCAATAAAAGCGATTGAATTTAGCAATAACCGAGTCTATTTTACACCTACTAATGGAACAACTAAGCATATACTGTAAACACAATGTCTTTGGGTCAGGTGCATTTAGACAAATATTAGATTTTTTTTACGAAAATTAGCGCTAAATCAAAATTTTATCAGGGTCCCTTGATACCGTGAGGCCCTAATTCTGTCATTGATAAACTAGTGATGTAAAATTTTGTCACTAACACATTTAAATGACCTTTTTTAACACGAAAACTAAATTATAGTGAACCACATTGCATTTACCAAAACAGATCACATATGTTAGAAAGAAATTGTGGCCCCCTAATAGTTTCCATATGATTTTCAAGATACACATTAACTAAAAGTACACATCAACACTAACTCCATATCATGTGAATTAGTATCAAACCATAATGCACGTACCTTTCCAATAATTTTGAACAAAGTCTCATTAAACGAAGCCGCAGTTGTAATAACTTGCGGAAAGCTAGTGGCTCCAGGGACCACGCTGGAAAACTTGGTCCCTGGACCCACATAAGAAACACCATGCAAAGCCTCGGACCACCACTCGTATTTCGGTATCCCAAGCCGATCAACACTACCCGCATTATCAACCAGGTTCACAATCTTTTCTTGCAATGTCAACCTTTTAACCAAATCATCAACTCTAGTTTTCACATCCAATGATGCATCACAAAACGTAAAGTTTTTTAAACTTGGATCCTTATCGATATCACAAGCGAAAACCGGGCTATTTTGGGCTAAAACATTAGTCGCATATAGTAAAAAAATGGCAACAATAGCAAAAACAGAGGAAACAGGGGAAACAGAGGATACTCTGTTTTTGAGTGCCATTTTTTTAGTTTCGGGTAATTGTGGGTTTATGGGCTTATTTTTTATAGGGATTGAGGTTTGAAATGCATGTTGTTTTGTAGTAACCCGTGATGGTTCAGTTGTATATATAGACAAGTTTTATGTGTGTGTGTTTTTAATGTGTGTGAGAGATGGAGGGAATCAAGTTGGAGGGTGATTTTTCAAGAAACTGACATAAGCCCGTGAAATATTTTCTTGAAGAGAGTTACAAGAATGGTACCTTGGCTATTGAATAAACTACATATGTTCATTTTGTACTATTTCGATTACTTATTTAGAGCAAGGGGTATGGTGACTTCTCCACTTCTCTTCATTTGGGCTCTACGTGTGCCACATCACCTCCACATCACTCCAACACACTAACAAAAAAATACCCCCTAATCACAACATACTCACTTCTCTTCACTTGGGCCCCACACACTATCATTTTATTTATTTTCCACTATCATTCCAACGTTTTTATTCCAAATGAATTTGTCTTTTTGCATGTCGTTTGAACGACGAAAACCATAGTGGCGAGGGAATGTGGTGTCACGGCGAGGGAAGAAATCAAGTGGCGAGTTGCCACCTAGGCAACGGCGACAAGTGGCGAGAACCATACCCCTTGCTCTTAGTTATGTTCTGCCCTGCGATCTCAGCGTCATCTCATCAATCTCAGCGCTGTCCCTCAAGTTGTTCGTCCGGTATTCGTCTTTTAGCCAAAGCAATAGCAGGTCCCATAAAATACCTCCGAAACTAAAAAATACTCCGTAAAAAAATAATAAAAAAAAAATATATAAAAAAAATAAAAAAATGGAACCTGCTATTGCTTTGGCTAAAAGACGAATACTGGACGAACAGCTTGAGGGACGACGCAACACAATGTGCCATTCATCCGTTTTTTATACCAATGACGGACGAAAATTGTCGACCTCTCTAACAATAGTCTCATTTCTCGATTAATAATTATAATCATAGCGTTGGTTCGTCTTAAACTAACCTTTATCTTTGTCGCTCATGTTTGATACATCTATACTACTTATAAAGCATTTAGCACTCTCTCTTCTAAAAATTTTTAAGATGTCATTAATGTGATTTTTAAGCATTACAATTTTTAATGCATAATGTACACAATAAATAGCTTTTACTAATTTATCTTCCACAACTTTTTAATGCTTCATTTATTATTTCTTTTTAAATTAGTATAGTTTTAATGCAAAAATGCACATATAAATAAATATGATTTTAAAATGCATGCAAAACTATAAAGTTCCAAAACTATTATTATATCGTAAGAGTGTTTCGAAAACAAATCTAATTAAATTTTGAATTATTTTAAATAAAAGTAACCACAGAAGTAAAAAACGTTTTTTTGTAAAATCTGGACAATTTTTTTGAAGACAAATGAAGCAAAGATGTATATTCACAAGTGATAATTTATTTGATTTTATACATATTACACATATCTATACTACTTATAAAACATTTAGCACTCTCTTATCTAAATTTTTTTAAGATGACATTAATGTGTTTTTTAAGCATTACAATTTTTAATACATAATGTACAAAATACATAGCTTTTACTAATTTATCTTTCACAACATTTTAATGCTTCATTTATTATTTCTTTTTGAATTAGTATAGTTTTAATGCAAAAATGCACATATAAATGAATATAATTTTAAAATGCATGCAAAACTATAAAGTTCCAAAACTATTAGTATATCGTAAGAGTGTTTCGAAAACCAATCTAATTAAATTTTGAATTATTTTAAATAAAAGTAACTACAAAAGTAAAAAACGGTTTTTTGTAAAAATCTGGACAATTTTTTTGAAGACAAATGATGCAAATGTGCAAAATGCTAAGTGCTAATTCCATGATTAATATATTAATTATTGTAAGAGTCTTTTCGCTATTGGTAAAGTTATTGTAAGAGAAAACATAAAACTGAAACATTTTTTGCCGAAAATTTTATTACTTGATAACAGCCGCCGCAACGTGCGGGTACCCTATTATAATATTTTAAAGAGTTTAAATATGCGACATGAAGCTTTTGACATTCTCAAATTTATCATCACATAAAATGTTTCAGATTATAAAGCATGGTTTATTGAAAAAATTTATTTTAGTGTATTGACGCCGCATCGCGCGGGTACCTTGCTAGTATAATAATAGTATCGTTTATACGTATAATCACGATGTTAAGTTTGTCTGAAACTAACGATTACTCTTATTTGTTTTTAACTAACCACTATTTTTGTAACGATGTTTAACGTTTAATACGTATAAAAATTTTCGTTTCACGTCTAACACGTATAGTCATGACGTTAGGTTCGTCTTAAACTGAATATTTCTTTTAAAAAAAAGACGGTTTTTAACAATATAGTGTATTAGTGTGTCAAAGTTGCTCGACATCATATTTTATAGCATGTGTTAATACTGAGTATTATAATCCTAAGTTTAGCATTGTCACAAGATTAGCGATTTGTTTACAGGTAAGGGTAATATAATTCGTTTTTAATAATAATAAACCAATCTAATTAGAAAGCTGTTTTCCTCTTTTGAAGATTAGTCTTTATTTCATATCTTTTGACCCAAAGGCCAAAGTTGTCAATGAATACATGTATGTATGATGATTGATTTTGGTTAGTGCTTTCTTTTACTTATCCACTTTCTGTAGATACCCATTTTAGTACATCTTGTCTCAATAACATAACTTATTTTTTTAAAATTTGAAAATCTCTTTTGAGTCATGGTTCATTCACTCACGCAAGCATACAGTATACACTTGCACGAAAAAAAATAAAAGGGCAAGATCAACGTGGGACAGAGAAATTGATAGAAATGAATGTTGAGATAATGGCTTTAGCATAACAAAACCACATCCTTGCATTCTTTATGTGGATAAGAAGATGACTCAATAAGCTTTAGATGGTTAGAGGAATAAAATATGGGTGAATCTAAAATGTGTAAAATTCTGAGGTTCACATAGTTCGCGTCGTTTTTCATTTAATTTATCGTATTCCAGCTTTATTACTGATACTAAAGTTGCAGAATAAAAAAAAACAAGTATATCCAATGTCGATGGAGCGGAATATATCAAAGGAAGAAGAACAAGTGACTAAGATATTTAATCAAGGGGCAAAACATGAACTATATTACTACCTCCGTCTCATATTTATAGTCCATCTTTCCTTTTTTGATCGTCCCAAAATAATTGCCCACTTCCATAAATATATAGAGAATATATACCAAGTTTATCATATTACCCTTAATTGAGGTTATTATTACAAACTTTAAAGAAGTTAAAAATTAATTGGTTAAGGGTAAAACTGTCTTTGTGCAAAAAGTAAGAAAGAGAAAGTTGTAATGATGATGTTTTTCTTAAACTGTGTGTTTTTTGTCTGTGGACAATAATTTTGGGACGGAGGTAGTACTTATTTACAAGGTAATACTATAATTCACTTTAATAATTGTTCACAGACAAAAGACACACCGTTAAAAAAAATCATAATTACAACTTTCTTGTTTTTAAGTTTTAAAAAATGACAGTTTTACCTTTGACTAATTAATTTAAAATCTTTTTAATGTTTGTAATAAGAGCCTAAAGTGAAGGTAATATAGTAAACTTAAACTAAATTTTTTATCTATTTTTGAAATTGCACAATTAATTTGAGACAACCAGAAATAAAAATATGAACAATAAATATGAGACGGATGAACTATAATTCACTCATTCTTTACAAAAGTGTCACATGAACTTGTTAAGTTGTTTGGATTAGCTTTTGTCAACATACATTCAAAGAAAAATAGTTACATAACACATACATAGATTCCATCACCAAACCTTAAATACAAAAAAGGCAAGTTAAGTTGCTGATCTCCCAATCTTAAAAAGTTCGAAAGAAACAACTACCTTCGTTGTTTTGTATGGTACTATATCGATGTCCACTTGTCGAAAATGGACGAAAGAGAATTTGATTAAACTTGGAAAATAAAAAGTGAGGGGTAAAATGTGAAAAAGTAGTAAATGGTGGGACTTGTGTGTAAATGAGACCCGTGAAGTGAAAGTATATGGGCGGCTGATTTTTATCGGCTTCACTGCGCCAGTGAATGTCTGATTGGATAAATTATCAAACACGGGGAGTGTGACTTATATCATCCACTTGCTATTGTTTGCACATTTTTAACTTTATTACTATATATATAAAATGGGAACACAAAACGGTGGCCAGCAACGTCGTTTAGGGCTCTTGCGTCTATGGGCCTTTTTTTTGGGGCTTTCCTCTTCAGCCCATTCTCCTGTTTCTTTGGTCTCTTTCTAAACCGTTACATACGTCGGTTGCCTTAGTAGCTGCTTTCATATACGTCGCTTTTCTCTTGCATACGTATCTTCACACTGCGTTTTCTCCGTCCCAGTTACCGGTGCCGATCTTTATCTCCGGTGTATCTCTTTCATCCCTTGCTTTCCTTCAAGGTAGGTAATCGGTGGTTAAGTTATTGGCTTTTGTTCTTTCTTTTATTTTAAATAAACTAGGAGAGTACTCGTGTAATGCGGCGGCGGGTACTTTGTGACTAAATTTTATGGCTTTAAGTACACTCGGTTTTATTGTTGATGTTTTATATGTGTGTGAGAGAGATATGAAATGGTTTGTGTGTATTTATATAGTGAATGCGGTTATATGTTTTTAATAATCATTACTGATAATAATGATTTTTAGCGGTTACACGTTTTTAATAATGGGCTATAAATGATTTGAAAACTGTATTTAATTTAGTGGAAACGTCTGCATTTAATTTTGAATAATGAGATGTATTGAATTTTAAGCCTTCCTCTTATAGTAAGTGTGTAGACTTATTTTTTTAATATTTTCTTTATAAGACTGGCCTAAATGCATTATAGTATAGTTAAGATTACTTTTACTCCGTTTCAAAATAAGGGCATAAGAAGAACCACTTTCTTTCTTTTGAAATTTTAATAATTTCAACTAGAGATGGAAAAAAATTCATATCTGATGAGAACCTGATTTCCAAACTCGATTTAACTGGAGAATCCTTGAATTGACCAGAGATGGGGACAGGGACACGGAATCTCTGAATTATAAAATGATAGATGGGGCGGGGATGGGTATAGCATAAATCCCGAACCCAAACCCGACCCTGAACATTGAATGCATAAGAATATCATATACATATACTGAGCTATAGATATGTTTGTGAGTATTGACAGAAAACTGAGCGACAAATATGTTTGTGAATATTGACAGACTTGTATATGTTTGTGAGTATTGGCAGATATGTTTATATTTATGTGATATTCAAAGAATCAAATATCACTAAAAGTATAAGCACTAACTACATATTATTCAACTAACGTTTTGTTCGATAGAAACATACAATGAACATTGTTAATATATTACGACGCTTTAAAGTTAAATTGACATTGTAATTAATCTAACGATGTACGATATACGTTTTTTTAGACATTATGCGTCAACTTATTTATATTTTCGATGGGTTTGCGCAAATTTCATGTTTATTTCATTAAGAATGGAAAATCTCTGAATCCTCACGGAGATACCCGATCCCCGTTGGGGATGGGGATGTAAAGCAATTCCTCGACGGAGATGGGGCCGGGGATGAGAATTGAGAGTAAGAAACGGGGATGAGGACAAGAAATACGATCCTCGACATTCCTCGCTCAGTTTTCATCCCTAATTTCAATTGTTACTAAAATAAGTCTGAAACAATAATCCAACTTAAATTCATGCATGTAATACAACCCTAAAAACGTCCACCGATTTTTCTTCCTACTCACATTTGGGCATTCAATCATTCTTACACAGCCTCTTTCTTATATAAAAGAAAAACATTATAAAAATATTGGTTTTATAAAATAAGAACGTTTGGGCATGCAGTCATTTCTTTTTTGTAAAAAAAAACATTTAAGATTCAGAAATCATATCCCAAAAACAACAATCTTTTTCACACATTGAAAAGTCCGTATTATTACATAACCTTGCTTATAGTCAAATTGCATTGCTATAATTTTTGACGCGTAATATTAATAAGCTTGATGGAATGTTTCTCGTTACCCTATAAAATTATTGTTACAAAAAATGTGTAATCAAGTTACGAAATTGAGGAATGATGAGCGTGTGATGGTGTTGATGTTGTTATCCCATGGCAAGCAATAGAAGAGTTTAGTACACGTTTTGCTAATACCTTATATGGATACTTTATTGGTAAGCGTCTTGTGTTTCCCATTGTGGTAAATTATGTTAAAAATACTTGGGCTAAGTTCGGTTTAGAACGTGTTATGCTTAGAAATGGTTTTTTCTTCTTCTAGTTCGCTAATAAGACGGGTATGGAACAAGTTCTAGAAAATGGTCTATAGCTTATTAGGTTAGTACCTATTGCCTTAAATGTTTGGATACCTAATACGGTTTTAAAAAAAGGAAGATATTACCACGACTCCGATTTGGGTAAAATTGCATAACGTGCCTATTGTTGCGTATTCAGAAGTTGGTCTTGGTTTGATTACTACTAAGTTGGGATGAACATAATGTTAGATGCCTACTCTAATTCAATGTACCTTAACTCTTGGGGTCGTAATACTTATGCTCGTGCTTTTACTGAGGTTTCGTCCAAATCAGCTCTATTGGACACTTTGGTTGTGGCTATACCATTGTCTAAAGGGTTGGGACACTCTATGAAAACTATTGAAGTAGAATATGATGGCAACCTCCTCGATGCGATACTTGTAAGATTTTGACCATAAGGATGAGCAATTTCCTAAACGGTTTAAGGTTCCTACTCCTTCTCAGGCTATGAATGATGATTTTGTCGAGGTTACTCGTAAGAATAGGAAAGAGAAGAAACCATCTAAGCCGCGACATATAGATGGAGTTCGTTTGAATAAACCTAAACCAAATTATTTCTATCGTCCGATTGGTAAAACGAATAATAATCAAGTGGAACCTAATAATTCGACTCTTATGGACACTAATGTGGTTTCTTCATCTCAGTCTAATGGACTTTCTTTTCCTGTTTGAAGATGGTATCTTTTTACATAAAAGTATCTGTTTGGAGTTGGTTATGAAACTAGTGTTTCTTTTATTTCCTGAATAGCAAATGCTGATAGAATAAATGACTATCTTACCTTTTTATCTAAAAAAAGCCCGAAATTGAAATTTAGCTTGTAGAATCTAAACCATAATAAATATAGTAGTTAGTCAAATCCTCTTTATTTGTTGAAACAAACCATAACAAATTTCTAATTGAGTCACATGTCACAGCTTGATCTTCATAATCAATAGCCTAAACTCTATTTAGGAAAGAAAAAAAAAGCTACAATAATCCTCAGTTTACACCATCTTCTCCATATACCCAAGTTTCACCATTAATAACCCTTGAAGCTCTAGTTAAAAAAAATGCAGGAAATGAAACCCTGAGGGTAGCAAATCAGAGTGAAGTGCCAACCGATCGTAAAGAGCATGCCGACAAGAACATCGATTGCAGGAAGGGGCGTTGGGAGGGTGGAGGAGGAACGTTGGTGAGTAGGGGTTTGACAAAAAGAGGTTGAGGTGATGGAGGATTGAAGGATCTGAGTATGTGAAATGTGTTGAAGAGATGAGGGGTATTATGTCTTTATTGTGGTATTTTGTGTCCTGGAAGGGAATGAGTGAGGTTTACACTTTTTTAGATTAAGACATGTCCTTTGTAGAAAGTAAAAAATAAACAAACTATAAAACTGTTTGAGAAGTGAATTGTTACCAAAAAGGACATTAAGCAAAAATAAACAGACCCTAAGGATGCTAATCAGACATCTATATCGAATGGTAAACAAGTTATCACGAGTAATGATGGTTTGAATGTTCAAGCTACTAATAATATATCCTCTAAGACCCCCTTTGATGTTTTAAAGGTCCAAGATGATGTGGTTGAAGTCGATACCTCGGCTGTGCAAAAAAATAAAACTAACTGGTCTTAGGACCCTAGGGGTGAAATAGGAATTTTAAAAGTGGATACCGGAAGTGACCGTGATGAAATTGAAAACTTAATTAATGATACAAGAAAAAAGGTGAGGGTGCCTCCCACGAAGACCGGTATTTGGTCGGGTAAGAATGTGGACTTTGGCCTCCTCACGAAGGAAGATGGAAGAGTATTTTGCGTGATCTACAGGAGTGATGATGATGCTGATCTAATGTAGTAGTTGGATGGATTTGGTGTTCTAGTTTGTGTATGTAGTTAGTGTGGTGTTTTGTGGTATGTCACAAATGATCTAGTGGTTGTTCAAGTGGTTCCTTGAAGTTAATGTGGTATTTCAACCATAGTCTATTATACTTTAAAAAATTTTTGTATAATATATTTTACCGGAGAAACCTTTTATCCAAAAAAAAAATATTACTCACTGAAAATTTTAGTTACAAGCTAGAAATGTAAGCATGACAAACAGAAATACATTAAATATTTTGAAGCAACAAGAGTAGAGGCATTTTGTAAAATCATAACAAAAGTTACTTGAAAGATTTTTATTTAAGATTATACTTTTTAAAATAATGGTGTTACACCTTTATTTATGTATTTTTACCTCTCAATTGTTAAGCAACTAGTCCATTAGTATCAAAATAATCTATCAACAAAAGGATTGCTGAGATTTATAATCTAAGAGCTTATTTGTAATCTGATACTGCTTATTATGATTGCAGATTATTATGTATAAGCTTATTTGTTGATGAGAAGTTAAGGAGTTGGATGTTGAAGTTCTATGAATCTTGAGGGACTTGAAGTACAAATATTTTAAGCTGTGGTATACTTTGGGTCAGTTATAGCAAGTTGATAAAGAAGAAGGTGCAAGGCTGAAATTCTGTGGCTATATAAAGAGAAAGACAAAGTCTTTCTCTGTTTATCTCTTAATACGACTCTCTCAGTCAAAATACTTCTCTCTAAAATACTGCTCTTGTAAACCCTAATTGTGTTCTTAATTCCCTTGATCAAAACACTTGTTACTGATGTTCTGATATTGTTATATTTGATTGAGATAAAATATTGTGTTCTTGTTTAGATAAACTGTTTGGGAATAGTTTTCTGGTGATTGTAAAATTGTTTTGGGAGTAATAAAAGTGTTTTGTTATCAATAGAATCTGTTTTTCTTCATGGTATCAGAGACAGGTTGCTCTGAAAATTGTTTTTTGAAAAATTAGGGTTTTGTTAAAATTGGGGATTTTTAATTCGTAAGTTGATTTGTCAATTAATTTGTGTTAATTGATAGATCTTGTGGTTGATTTCATTGATCTTTATTTTTTTTATAAACGCCTAATTTTTGAGAAAATTAGGGTTTGGTGAAATTTGGGGCTTTTGTGATTAAAGGCTTCCGAGATCGATTAAGATTCTTTAATCGATAGATCTGGTGATTTGGTTAAGATTGAAATTGGTTCTGGTGTTTTGCCCTAATTCTGAAAATTAGGGTTTGTTGGTTCTTGGATCTTGGTTCTGGGTTCTTGCCGTATATCTGCTATATCCCTAGACTAAGTGAATCTAGGGTATAGTAGGTCTGTTATTCCGCTGCTGATTGTTCTTGCGTGCTCTGTAACACCTCTCTCACTCTTCTTTTTTAATTTCTGCTCTTATTTTCTGTTTAGATTGCCGGAGGATAGGATTTGGGATTATTGGAAGTTGTGATTGGTTGTTGGTTGAGTAGTTTTTTTTTCTTTCTGATTGCTTGTTCTTTAATTTGTTGTGTGCTTGTGTGCGCCCTTGACCTACCACTTTAGTGGCAAGGAAAGCATGTGAACTACTTTATCTTCTTTTCTGTGTGCTTGTTTCTGTTTCTTGGTATAATGTCTGTTCATAATTCTATTCATGGTTATACTGATGATGAGTATGAACCTGAGAACCCTGTCACTTTAATAAGTAAATTGGATTTGAGTCATCCTCTACATTTACATCTGAATGATTCTGCTTCTTTAACTGTTGTCTCAATAAAACTCAAAGGAACAGAAAATTATAATGTTTGGTCTTGTGCAATGCTTTTAGCATTAGAGGGCAAAAATAAAACTGGTTTTATTGATGGAACATGTAGAAGGTCCAATACTGATGAAGTTTTGGGTAGACAATGGGACAAGGTTAATGCTATTGTTTTGGGATGGATTCTAAATTCCATCTCTGAAGAGTTGTTTCTTGGGCAAATTTTTTCTAAAAGTGCATCTGCTGTGTGGAATGAGTTAAAAGATACCTTTGACAGGGTTGATGGTTCTGTAACCTTTAATTTGCATCATAAGATAAATTCATTAACTCAGAATGGTACTACAATCTCTGAATATTTTAACAAATTGAGTACTTTGTGAAAACAATTTGATGCTATGGTTCAGTTACCAAGATGCACTTGTCATGCTGCTGATGATTTTAAAAAGTATAATCAACTTATGAAATTAATGCAATTTTTAATGGGTTTGGATGATACTTATATGCAAATAAGAAGTAATATTCTTTCTAGAGATCCTTTGCCTGATGTTAAAGGTGCTTATGCTATTATCAGTAGTGAGGAGAATCATAGGAATGTTGTGTTTGGAAGTACCAGTAGAAATCATAATTCTGCTTTTACTTCTAGAGTTGTGCATCAGATTAATAATCAGACCAGTCAATCTGTTAGACCTACTAATCAGAATGCTCAATCTAATAATCCTTCTGCTAATTTTAATAGAGTATCTGATAATAGAAGGAATACTGGTTCTACTCTTGTTTGTGAAAATTGTGGTTTTAATGGCCATACTCAAGAAAGATGTTTTAAATTGATTGGGTATCCTCCAAATTTTGGAAAAAGGGTAACAATAATAGGCCTCAGAATACTACCAAAAGGTTTTCTAATAATAACTCTGTGGGGTCTAGTTCATCTTCTGGATTTACAGATGAACAAATTACTACTCTTATTTCTCTCATCAAAGACTGTTGGAATCACTCCTAAATCTTAATTCAAGTGTTAGTTACTCATATGTAATAGGTAGCTTAATTATGGCCTTTATGTTTGTTATTAGCCTTAAGCTTATGTAGAAGGCCCATGAGCTTAGGCCCAAGCCCATAAAGGAAAGGATGGGAACTAGGAGTGTTGCCCTAGCTTCCCTTCTATAAATACTCTTGTAAACCTTCATTTGAAGGTTGGTTGTTCAAGTTATTTCCTTTCACATACTCATACGCGTAACCGCTCTTAGCATATTGTGTGTGTGTGTTTGGTTTATTGTTCAACCGCCTCTATCTCCTTCTTGTAAGCTTGTGTTGTAAATCTAGTGACCTATCAGTGGTATCAATCGCCTAATAGTTGAGTGAACGTATTGTTTGAAGTGAGTTTTGGTCTCACGCTTAACTTGCGTATCCGAAACTTTGGCTTGATCAAAAATGTATTTTTTACACTTTTTAATCCAAGATTCTTGTCCTTTCAACGTTATAAGGTGTTAAAATTACTGTTTTTGGCAAAACGTTTCGAACTTTATGTGTAGATCATTGTTTTCATCTAGTTTTTGTACGAGGGTTTCAACCTACGCATAACTGTTTTAAGAGCTTTGGATCATCAAGTTTCACACTTTTGTGTCTTTTGGTGTTATTGCAGCTATTTCATCACACAAAAACTGGTTTAGAAACATCTTTGGGCATTATCATTTTTACGAGTAATCCTACGCGTAGCAAAACCCTAAAACTACGCGTAAGATTATCCTTGGTTTGATCTTCGTTTTCGTGGTTTACTCCGTGTTTTCTTGCTTGGATAAGCCTGAAAATACGTCGACTTTGGATATCTTTGGCACTGTGAAGTGTAAAAGATCACTTGGGATAAAACCCTAATCTTACGCATAAGCATAAAGCTTACGCGTAGAAATCCTACGCATAAGATTGATCTTACGCCTAAGCCTAGTCTTACGCATAAGGTAATCCTATGCCTAACTTTCTACGCCTAACTTTGTGTCTACGCATAACTTTAGAGTCTTTTCCCTACTTACGCGTAAGCTAAATCTACGCGTAACTCTCGATTGTTACGCGTAACTTTGGTGTTTTTACGCATAAGTGCTACTTGGATAATTGTGATTTCTACGCCTAAGGATACTTCATCAACAAAGGTTCATTCGACTACAAAGATCCATTTTTACCAACACAAGTTTTCAACATGTCACAACCACCATACTCTAACTATTTCCCTTACACTTATTCTCAACGACAACAACAACTAAGTCCACAACATCAACAATGGAATCAACAACAAGCAATTTATCAACAACAATTTAATCAACAACATACTCCACAACTTGGAGCAATTCCTCCACCACAAATGGTTCAAACACCACCAAGCCTTCAAGTTCAACCCTACACAAATGACTTCAATCAACATCCATCAAGGAACACTATGAAGGAACCCACTTGGTTTGCAAAGATGTGTGAAGCTTTAAGCAGCCAACAATCAATTCATGAGGCTGGATCACTTGATAGACCTCCAATGCTCACTCCAGGAAACTACGATCAATGGGTGATAAGGTTCTTTAGGTTTTGTGATCTGAAGAAGCCACATGGAAAGTTCTTAAAGAAGGTTATCTTGGAAGGTCCATTTGAGATGCCTACTGTCATTGTACCCGGAGATCCTAATGCTATTCCACCAAGAGATGAACAAACGAACATTGCTACTGTTGCAGATCTAAATCAAACAGAACTTCTACACTATGAAGCTGATGAGCTTGCAATGCAATATATCCTTTTAGGATTACCTAACCCAATTCTTCGAAGTGTTGATGCTCAAAAGACTGCAAAGGAAATGTGGGACCATATTCATCTTCTTATGGAAGGATCTGTACTCAATCAGGAGGATTTGGAATCCAAAATTTACTTGGCTTATGAACACTTCATGATTGAACCTGGAGAGACACTAGAGTCTTATCATCATCGATTTTCAGACATCATCAATGATTTGGATAAACACAACATCATCATGCCAAGAATTGCAGTGAATACTAAGTTCCTGAGTAGTCTCGGTCCTGAATGGGAGAAGTATGTCATTTTTCTCCGTCAAGCGAAGAATATGCATCATTCTACATATGGATTGTTATATGATTACTTGAAGCCTCATGAAAAGAAAGTTGATCGGGAAAGGATTCTCCGTGCTCAAATTGCCCCACCTACACATCCGGAAAATCAACAACTTGCCTTATATGCTCAACAAAGTTATCCTCCTCAACAAGCAACTCAACCAACTGCCACTGTCACACAAACCAATCATTCACAGCAACAATCTCAACAAAATCAACTGGTTCCATACAACAACAACAATGCTCAACCAATTGTCAGTGATGCTAATGAGGACATCGATCCATTCGACGCATTGCAACAAGGATTTGTTATGATTGCTAATGCTTTTGGCCGTTATACCAACAAATCCAACAATCGTATTCGTTCCTCATCTAACACACGAAATCAGGCTGTTGTAAACAATGGATGAGTTGAAGTTCAGAATCGTGGATATGGTCGTCAGATGGGCGGTGGTCAAGGGTTTAATGATGTGGGTCGGAATAACAACAGAGCTCCAGTGGTGGAACAGGGAAATGCTCAGAATGGGTTGAATGGTCTTCGATGCTACAACTGCAATGAGAAGGGACACCTGGCTAATGCATGCCCAAAGCCGAGGACTAGGGGCAGTGCTTATTTCAAAGAGGCTCTTCTGTTGGCTCTTAAGGATGAAGCTGGTGGATCTCTCACAGACAAAGAACAGAGTTTTATGGCAAATGCAGACTCAGATGATGATATGGAGGACTTGCAGGCCAATGCAACAGTTATGTTGATGGCTAATATGCATGAGTTACACATGAGTGACACAGGCCCAGTGTATGACACTGATGGCTTGTCTCAGGTACCCGAACAAACCATATTTATCACTGATCTAATATCTCCACCATCATCTGAATCCGGCAAGGCTCAGAATGTTCAAAATGAGTCATTTACATCTCATTCCGACGATTTTCAAATAAACCCTGTAGTTACATTTCACGATCAAGATGACCTTATGGTTTCCATTGATAATCAAATTGACTCCGTGGTTATACTTGAGGATCTAAATAATGATCATGTTGTGACTCCCGTTGAACAAGCCGAACTTTTGCCTCATCCAGATCTTGCTCTTTTACTTAAAGACCAGCAATCCCAAATTGAAGAATGTTGTGTATTAAATCAGAACTTAAAAAGTAAAAATGCATTGTTAACCAAGGATTTTGAATGTTTACAAAAGAATCTCAACTTTTTCAAAACTCAAGAAAAACGTGAAAAAGGTTTTGAAGCAGCCTTTACTAAATCTCATCAAAACGAAACATATTTAGAGAGACAGATGCGTGATCTAGCCGTTTCAAAGAATGCTTTATTGTCTGAGATAGAACAACTGAAACATGAACATAAAAAGCAAATTAACGCTCTCACCTTGGAAAATCAAAAAGCTAATGCTGAGTTGTTAACTTGTCAAAAACAGTTCTCTGCATACAAAAAGCATTCCACGAACCGAATAGATAATCATCTTCAAGAAATTATCGGCTTGCAACGCAAACTTAAAGAGTTTAAAACTGTTGTTTATAAACATGGTGAGTCAGTAACTGCTATTGAAAAGTTTACATTAAAACCCGATCCAAAAGGATATGGTCCAAATCTTGCTGATTACAAACCAAAGCTTTCAACCAAAACATTCAAACCAAATCCTGAAGTTTCCAGTGCAGAATATAAAATTGATAATTCTGTTATGAGTGTTGTTGAATATCACCGTCAAGAGGAATTAGATGCAGAAGACGAGAGTCGATCAAAATTAAAAACTGTTGTTTACAACAAACCTTTTAATTATTCAAAACCGGTCACTTTTGTCACACCAACGGATTCTTCTAACACACCAAGGGTTATCATCAAAACACCTGATTCTTCTAATGTAATTCCCCAACCAGATTATGCACAAATTTATGGTCCTTTACCTTCCATCAGTGAAGTAAACTCAAAACCTGAAAATCACAAAATTCTTAGATATTTTGATATTTTCATGGCTGACCTCAAAACTTTAGAACATGAGATAGAATATCATTCTGAAATCAAAGTGCAACACTTTCAATCGCCTCTGGCGCGAGAACAAAGAGACATTTTTCAGAAAAATCTTTTACCAAATGTTAAAAATTTGAAAAGTTGTGCATTGTCTTGGGAACGGGACTTTCATAAGGAACTTGGAGTAATGAAGGTCGTTTTCGAGAAAACAGAAACATCTATTTCTAATACTAAACGTAAAAAGAAAATGTTGAGAAAAGATGTTGATCGACTCTTGAAAGATGCTATCTGTGCTGATATCCATAATGTTGTGTTATTCTATTCTTTGCCACATGCATCTGATTATATCTCTGCTGATAATGTTGACTCTGTGGTAACTGTTGCGAATACTGATAATGTGCTTCAGATCGAGTCTTTAAAAGCTGAAAATGAACGATTACTTACCGAACTTTACAATGCAAAACGTCGTCTTAATTGGTGTGAAAAAGATATTCACAATCAACAACTTGGTTTTCAAAAGAAAATCGCTCAGTTGCGTGCAAAATCTTCTGATCCTAAATTTGAGCAACTGGATGATCAAAACGTGTCTTTGAAAAGTTAAATCTCAAAATATGAACAAGAACTTGTAAAATTTAAACAGGAATATAGTGTCATATTTGATTTACTCAATAAGACTCGTCATGAAGCATCAAACGAACTTGATCACTATCTTGCTCACACTAGAGAAGTCATGAATTTTGCTGGTAATATTCGTTCTGAAAATCAAGATTTGATTCACACTATCTCTAAGTTAAGAGAAATGTTAGGAAAGTATGAACAACTTCCGCCAACCATCATTAAGAGATTAGCACCAGTAACACTTAGTAATCGTGCACCTAGAATCCCTACTGACAAATCTCAAGTTGCTAACGTGCTTCCTTCTACTGAAACAGGAATAGTTGCGTCTTTTCCAAACGTCCGCACTTCACAGCCTAGGAGCACTCAATCGAAGAATAGGAAGTTGCGACCTAAGAAAAGATCAATAAGGAATGCTAAAGTAGAAGAACACCCTAGGACTATGAATAAACCTTTAAGTACTTTTGATATTCAGTTTGATGCACCTTGTGTTATTTATCGTAAAAGTATGAATTCTGATTGTCATGACAAATGTGTTGCTAAAGCTATAATCTCTCATTTACGGAATCCTAAGAATCGGAATACCTCTAGGCCCAATAATCATTCTAAGTCTGTGCTTGGTAGACCGCCTTCTTTAGATTCTAAGGCAAGCATGGCTGTCCCTGTAGCTCTAGTTTCACCTCCTAAGAATGTAGTACCACCTAGTGCATTCACAAAGACTAAAGCAAACAGTAGTTATAGATGGCAGAAATGGATATATAACACATTAGGATTTAAATGGATGCCTAAAGTTATTAATGTGTGTATGTCTACTATCACTGCTCTGGAACCCTCTAACATTTCGGGTTCCACATCTACTTCTATTCCATCTGTGTCGTCTGTGTGTAATGCAGGTGATACAAATCATTCTCTGGATTGTTGATAGCGGATGTTCCCGACACATGACAGGCAACCTTAAACTGTTATCAAACTTTATTGCAAAGTTCATTGGCACTGTCAGATTCAGGAATGATCACTTCGCAGCTATCATGGGCTACGGAGACTATATCAATGGGAACATTGAAATTAGCAGGGTTTACTATGTGGAAGGCCTCGGTCATAATCTGTTTTCAGTAGGTCAGTTCTGTGATGGAGATTTGGAGGTTGCTTTCAGGGAGAAAACTTGTTTCATTCGTGATCTACAAGGAAATGACCTTATGTCTGGCTCGCGTAATTCTAGTCTTTACACTATCTCTATACAAGACATGGTTGCTTCATCTCCCATCTGCTTACTTTCAAAGGCAACATCAACAAAATCCTGGCTATGGCACCGTCGTCTCTCACATCTAAACTTTCAAACCATCACCAACCTTGCTCGACACAAACTAGTTGATGGTCTCCCACGATTCCGGTATTCAAAAGATCACCTTTGCTCTGCTTGTGAACAAGGAAAAAGCACTCGTGCTTATTTTCCTTCAAAGGTGGAACACAGCTCTCAGCATGTGCTTCATCTTCTTCACATGGATTTGTGTGGCCCGATGCGCGTACAAACGATCAATGGCAAACGCTACATCTTAGTAATTGTTGATGACTACTTACGATGGACTTAGGTCTACTTTCTTCGAAGCAAAGACCAAGCTCCACAAATGATCATCACCTTTCTCACGAAAATTCAAGTTCAGCTTCGGAACACCGTCCGCCAAATAAGAACAGACAAAGGAACTGAATTTGTTAACCAAACCCTTCGTGCATTTTATGAGAAAGTGGGAATTCAGCATCAGACATCTATTGCACGTACACCCGAACAAAACAGAGTTGTTGAAAGACGAAACCGAACGTTAGTGGAAGCTGCAAGAACAATGTTAATCAATGCTAAACTTCCAGATTACTTGTGGGCAGAAGCTGTATCTACTGCATGCTATACTCAAAACCGTTCTATGATCACAAAATGCCACAACAAAACACCTTTCGAGCTTGTCCACAACCATAAACCGAATCTCAAACACTTTCATGTATTTGGATCCCTTTGCTATCCGAATAATGATCGTGATGATTTTGGAAAGCTCAAAGCCAAAGCTGACATTGGAGTCTTTATTGGATATTGTGAGAATTCTAAAGGTTACTGGATCTGGAATCGTCGTACAAAACAGGTGATGGAAACAATTCATGCTCATTTTGATGAACTTACGGAGATGGCTTCTGAGTATAACAGCTTAGAACCCGGTCACAACCGCTTAAACTTCCCTCAACCCCCATCATCAGCTGAACAAAGCCCCCAGCTCACTCGTCAACAAATGGAAAGGTTATTTGCTCCGCTGTTCAGTGACGATATTGATGAACGTGCTCCAGGTGTATCCGCTGTTTCCGCTGCATAACCTGATAATATTCCTATACCTGATACACCTGCTACAACAACTACTATTAAACAAGCACCACCAGTTGACTCCACAACAACAGTTGAACAAACCGCTTCCAACAATGATGAACCGGCTGATGATATTCTGAATGAAGTACCCCCACCTGCAGATTTTGATCCAAATGCATTCTTTAACCCGTTTGCTAATGACACTGCTGCACCTGATGTTGCGGAATCATCAACAAACCATTTGAATCCTCAGAATCTGCACAATGTATACCAACATCAACCCTCTACACATCGTTGGACAAAAGACCATCCTCTGACAAATATTATTGGCAACCCGAATCAACCAATCGTTACGAGACAACGTCTTCACACAGATGGTGAACATTGCATTTATGCACTCACTGTCTGCCAATCTGAGCCTAAAAGCATTAAAGACGCAATGACAAAAGACAACTGGATTGAATCCATGCAAGAAGAACTCAACCAATTCAAACGTCTTGAAGTATGGGAACTGGTTGAAAGACCAACAGGGGTCTACGTCATTGGTCTCAAATGGATTTGGAAAAACAAATTGGATGCTGAAGGGAACGTAATCCGAAACAAGTCACGTCTAGTTGCTAAGGGTTATCGTCAGGAAGAGGGAATAGACTTTGAAGAATCTTTTGCTCCGGTTGCTCGTCTTGAGGCTGTTCAGATATTTCTCGCATTCGCGGCTCATATGAATATGACGGTCTTTCAGATGGATGTCAAAACTGCGTTTCTCAATGGACAACTGAAAGAAATGGTTTATGTCAGCCAACCCGAAGGATTCGTTGATTCAGAGTTCCCGAACCATGTCTACAAACTGAACAAAGCTCTTTATGGTCTCAAAAAAGCCCCTCGGGCATGGTACGATAAGTTATCATCTTTCCTCATTGCTAATAATTTCACCAAAGGTTCGGTTGACCCAACTCTTTTTATACAATATCACGGGGCACATATCTTAATTGTTCAAATTTACATGGATGACATCATTTTTGGGTCTACACATAAAAAGTTTTCAATCACTTTTGCAAAACTAATGAAGATATTTTTTGAAATGTCCATGATGGGTGAACTTACGTTCTTTCTAGGACTGTAAGTTCATCAATCACCCCGTGGTATTTTCTTGAGTCAGTCCAAATATGTAAACAAATTTGGAATGAAAACCTGTGATACTTATGCCACACCAATGACTCATACCAAGAAGCTAGACGCTGATTTACATGGGAAATTAGTTGACCCTACAAAATACCGAAGTATTATTGGGTCTCTCATGTATCTAACAGCTAGCAGACCTGATATTGTCTTTGCCATTTATCTATGCTCCCGTTATCAGTCGTGACCAACTGAAACCCACCTCTCTGAGGCTAAAAGAATCCTCCGATACATCAAGGGAACCATTAACTTGGGGATCTGGTATCTGAAGGATTCTTGTTTTGAACTAATCGCTTTTTCAGACGCTGACCACGCAGGATGCTTAGACTCAAGGAAAAGTACTTCAGGAGCACTACAATTTCTTGGTGATAAACTGGTGTCCTGGCAATCAAAGAAGCAGGATAGTACATCGCTGTCATCAACCAAAGTAGAATATGTAGCCATGTCCGCGTGTTGTGCTCAAGTCATATGGATGAGAACACAACTCAAAGACTATGGTTACGTATTTGACAGAATCCCGATGTACTGAGACAATCGGAGTGCCATTGCGATCTCGTGCAACTCAGTTCAGCACTCGAAATCAAAGCACATCGATCTACGCTATCATTTCATCAAGGACCATGTGGAACAGGGTACTGTTGAATTATACTTCGTGGGTACAGAATACCAATTGGCAGATCTGCTCACCAAAGCCTTGCCTCCCGCTAGGTTTAATGAGTTGGTCCACCGGATTGGTATGAGGTGTTTAACTCAAGAGGAATTGGATGATCTCTTAAAACAGTCTTAAAAACCTGTCAAACACCAAAAATATCTTTTGTAAATAATTTTTCAAAAACAAAATACAAAAATATAAAACCTGATAAAACAACAAAAATATTCTTCTAATCTAATTTTCTTTCAACATGGCAAGTACATTTCTTCCACCAACACTATAATCTTTCAAAATTCAGTATTTTTCCGATCAAGTGTTGAGGGGGAGAAAATAAATCACTTAACTGTTTCAAAACATCTGTGTACTTGCATGTTATCTTATCCCGGTTGTTTCTCTTATCAATGGTGGTAAACTTTTCTGATTAAACTGACACTCCTGGGTCTAAAATTATAACCTTTCATTATTTTTCTTAAGTCGAGGGGGAGTGTCATCAAGTTTCTTTCTTAATAATCTTTGTTTGGTAACCAAAATGGAAGTTAAATGGCTTTGTATGAAAAAGGAAAAGGTGGAGGGACCAAAACTGTCAAAAGATGAAAGTCATTTTAATAAAACTCTCTCCACCTAACTATTCCATCACATTTATTACTTACACCAAAAGGATCCTACGCCTAAGAATCGTTTGACAAATTCGTGTATCAGATCATCAATTTGTAAGTGATTTCGTGTTTATAACAAGTTTTTAAGCAATGGTTTTGAATCTTTCAAAAATCCAACGGTTCAATCTTGAGATATCATCAGTTTTGTGTCTTACGCGTAAGCGCAAGAACACCAAATAATGAAAGGGTGTTTATGGTTAAAAGGGTGGTGTCAAAACGTTCTTAAAACATCAATGATACTTTTTTAATCATCTAAACGCATCCAGAAACACGAATTGAATGTATTTGAAAATTAGGGTTTATGCGCGGATTTGGGTTTTTCCAAACGAGAATGTTTATGGTGAAAAAGATTGTTGTATAAGGTTACTATCAAGTTGAATTGATTATATCCAGGCCCAGATTACACCCAAAAACACTAATTAATCATAAAATGAAAATTAGGGTTTTATGTTCATACGGTTTGGGTACTCTTGATTCTTGACACTTTTGATGTTAAAACTTGACCAAAAAAACTTTATATGCTTCTTAGAACTCCCTGAAACACTATGGTGTAATTCCTATGGCTAGAAATCTTACGCGTATTTCATAAACTTTAGGGTTTTTGACTTACGCGTATGCGTTTCTACGCGTAAATTGTGTATTATGTTTCATGCCATAATCTGTTTTAATATGACTATACATGTTAAGATTGATGATATGATGACTTTATTTCAGGATTGCTACTCGTAAAATTCAGAATCAAGGTCTTTGTTAAACTACGCATAAGGATCACCTTACGCGTAGAAAGTTATGCGTAAGAGAAATTTTACGCGTAACTGTTACGCGTAAGGTTCTACAATGGGACTACGCGTATCCTGTGAAGGATATGCGTAAACAGTGACCTCTACGCATAAGGTCTACTCTTACGAGTAAGCCTTACGCGTAAGGTTTTTATACGCCGCCTACGCATAAGTTCTACGCATAAGGTCCCCTTTTTCTACGCGTAACATTTCTTACGCGTAAGTAAGGATCCTACGCATAAGCTTACGTCTACGCGTATACTTCTCCTGTTTACGCATAAGCTACTATTCCTACACATAAGCCTTGATCAAACCTTCGTTATGAATTGTTACGCGTACAAACTTGTTAATAAACAAATCATATCATCACAAATCCAATAATGTCACTAATAAACTTAATCGTTTAATATGTTGTGTTAAATAAGTGATAAAACAAACTTTAAAACTTAAAGTTAACTAACTCACGAAACTTATCACGACGACATTGGACTATTGAACAAACAAGTGACTTTGGACTCGTAACAATCTTTGACAATGTATATTCAATAATTAGACAATAAAAACCTTCTGTTGACTAACATTATGTCTTTCAATATGTTGGTTCTTTTGGCTAATGTTATTTCAGATCACGACATGGCTGCTCAAATGAATGTGGATGCACCTGAAATTCTCACAATTGCTGACATCTTCCCTAATGGCTATCCTAGAAAGATTGGAAAGAACAACCTTAGGGTTGACTTTGAAACCCTCACATGCTCAGAATATTCCTGCTTGATTGCTGTGGATGTTCTAAAGAATCATCCCTACCAGAACATGCTCTCACACTCTGCTACAGTACCGGAGATCTACATGCAACAATTCTGGAATTCTATGCAAAGGATCAAGGGTCAAAGTGCAGTGACTGTAACTCTCAACCACAAACAAGTCACCATCACTCATGCAGACTTACGAGCTGTTCTTCTCATTCTTGAAATCGAGCCAACCGACTTCTTTGCCACACCTACTGAGGAGACAGTTCTACAATTCTTACTTGATATTGGCTATGATGAAGCTTCAGGAATTATCTCTAAGCATTCTCATGTGGAGCTTAAGAACATTCCTCAACCGTGGAAAACCCTCTACATCATCATCACCAAATCGGTCTCTGGTCGTGATAGTGGCTATGAGCATCCCAAGCTCATGGAACTACAAATCTTCTAGTCATTAATCAACAAAAAGGACATCGAAATTGAAGCACTGTTATGGGAAGACATGATGTCATTTCACAAGAAACTTGGCTCAAAGATTCCCTATGTCAGATACACAAAATTGTTGATCCAGAGAGCACTTGGACTTCATCCCGATATTCCACAAAGGCTCAATGACCCAGACAATCACGATATGTTGACTGAACCTACCCTATCTGTCAAAATCAAGGAATCGTCAACAAAGAAACAGGGTGCTGTGTTACCTGATCAACTTCTGACTAACGAAATCAAGAAGCTTGAAACGTACAAAAGGTATCAGGTAGCAGTAAGAGAAGGCAAAGTTGGTCATCTCGATGAAAAACCTTCTGGAACACCTACTCGAAGAACCAGAAGAGGAAGTGCTGGAAGTGCAGTAAGCACAAAGAGTCAAAGGAATGTCCCAAAGAGGAAACCTGCTCCAAAGAAGAAAGTTCCCTCTCAGGAAGCTGTTCCTATTCCTACACCTGAACCACCAAGAAAGCTACTGGACGAAAGCTCTGAAGATACACAATCAGATGAGGAGGTTCACTACTCTGAATCTGCAACCGAACCACCTCCCTCAGTAGCAAAACCTCCTAGTCCTCCAGCTGAACATGGAAAAGGGAAGACTCAGATGAAGTTCACTTGTGCCTTATGAAGAAAGCTCAGATGATGAAGAAGAGCAACTGGATACTTCATACAGGAAGAAGTTCAAAATCATTAGACTCCAACATGTTGCGAAGGAATTTGCAAAGGATCAAATGGGTGGCCCTGGAGGTTCAAGTGGTGCTGCCCACTCCAAACCATCTCCTGATGCGGTTAATCGACCCGATAAGGGAGCTGGTGCCACCACTCTTCTGCAACAATAACAACTTTTGGAGGATTCTATTGATTATGAGATTGAGGAACCAGCAAAAGAAAAGACTGATGAAACAAAGACTGATGACAAGGCCATGTCTAAGGAGGAAACTTCTGAACCCCCTAAGGACCCCAAGTCTCCTCATGTCTCCTCCTCATCAAATTCATCATCTCACTCCTCACCACCACCATCTAAAAGATCAACCAAATCAACATCCAAATCAGTGAAGAAGCCAACTCGATCTTGGATATCTCATGCTCATAAAAGAATTGGGAATGCTGTCAAACAAGTTAGAAAGAAAGACATCCTCCAAAGGAAGATGAATTTCTATGCTGATCAGATACAGTATATTCATGATGATCTCGACAAGATGCAAGATGAAAGGAGTATGTCCAGAAGCTCATGAAAGATGATCTTCAAGGGAAAATGGACGAAATGATCAAAGGATACACTCACCAGTTCCTTATGGAGGTCGTTCCAAAACTGACAAAGGAGATGTATAACAGACAACTGTATCCAAATCTATTGCATCTAGCCAAACAAGCCATGAAATCAAATCCGATGAATTTAAGCATCAATCCAGTTGAATCTACAATCTTCTCAGATGATGAATTGGTGAACCGGCTAGTTGCGCAAATGTCGACACGCTCTGCAACGTTTGCCTCACACGAAGCTAAACTGTTTGAAGCTCTATTGGAATACCAACTCAGGTCTTCATTCTGAGAAGAAGCTGTTAGGCCCAAACGTTCAAGAGATGATGAAGAAAAAGATCAGGATAAGGATAATGAGCCCAAACGCACAAAGAAGTCTGATGTATCATCCTCTATTCAGTACTCAATGCAACCTCCACCACAACGGACTCCTACTCAACAAAGATCTTCTCCTCCATCTTCTACTGATAAACCTCAGGATTCTTCTGAATTACCACCCAAGACTCAGAAAACCGGTGATCACTTTGAGTATACGGGTGGTGACGATGAGGAAGTCCGTGAGCCCCTACAACAACCCACCTCTCCCAAACAAGTTAAGAAACCAGAATCCTCATCTAGGCCAAAACAAAAGAAGAAGAAGGCGCCCATGGTTGACGTTGTATCATGGCTAGATGACGATAAAACTGAGGAATTTGAATGGTTTTCTACACTTGTCAATTCCACTCCCTACCCTGAAGAAGGTCAAGATCTGGTAGACGGTAATACATTGGAGCATGCTAAGATTATGCAAGAAAAGTTCCATGTGAAGAAGATGACGAAATCCGAGCTGAGGCGAATCAAGAATGAAGCTTTTCAACTGTGGAAAGATAGCTCAGAAAGTGCCATCGAGGTCGAATATCACCTTGAGAACATTGCTCGAGCTATGTCTAACAACATGGATTGGCTCAACCCAGAAGCAAACATCGACTTCACCAAATGGGACAACCCTCCATATTACACCGACTGGTCAAAACCACTACCAACAATTGGCCAACCAGATGAACCTAGGATTCCATTCAGATATTTCTTCAACAAAGACTTGGAATTTCTTCTACACGGTGGCGATGGATCAAGGAAATACGCTACATCTTTGACACTTCCATTCCCAGCAGCCATATACTCAAACTGCATAGCCATCGAGGAAAGAGCTACTCACTTGTTCTCCAACAAAGTGGAAGCATACGACCGAGATGCAATGTACGAGATTCATCATTGGCCGGAACGTCGAAGAATCTACTACAGAAGCTGCCAGGTTCAGAAGTCTCAACATGCAGTGTTCAGTACTAAGGATATCGTTGCCATCAAACACGTTGATCTGTCGAGCAAATGGGACTACACTTTTCTTAAAAAGATTGTGGTCAAAAGACAAGATGAACGGGATTATGCATTCTCTGAAGCTGACTTTGAGAATTTGTCTATCAATGACATTGAAGACATGTACCTTGCCAAAGTACAAGGTCGTATTAGACAATTCTCCACTGAAGTACAATGTGAATTCATCAAGTCAGTGCTCATATTCATCAGACGCATAGTCATCAAAGAACGTGTAGAAGATCTCCAGTTGGCTGTTGAATCATATCAAACCCGTGTTAACTTCACTCCACCTCAGCTTGATCTTCCCGACATCAACCAGCTCTCACAATATACACTCATCAGCAAACCATTCGGCGTCGTTTACCGTAGTGAACTTCAACAAAATTGCTTAATGGCGTGCAGTGATCTTCACAAGTTTGGGGACCACACCTTGAAGATAGTTAAGGACGGATTGGCTTATCGACTGAAGGATATACACCAAAAGATCGGGTATCCTAAGCGATGGAATTCTCAGGATCGAAGGGACGTGAAGAGGATCATCACGATGATTGATGAACGGTTGTATAGAAGGGATCAGTTCAGAAGATTGGAAAGCTATGTTGGTGGTCGACCCAGGATTAACATCACCGGCTTTCAACGCCCGATTCACACTCCTGGCGACATCTCTGGACTACCTGGTACCCTTTAAACTGCTTCTTTCATTATCACTTTGGATGTGTGATTATATATGTTGATGGCTTGTGCACACATTACAGTGTACAACCCGTAATTGTCAAGAAAGGACCCTGTGGTACGCTTCAGTGCCACAATCCTTATAAAAGGAGCGAAAGCTTCTTACTTTTGAGTAAAACCTATCAAACCTTTCATTTTTCAAGGTTTTGCTCAAAAGGTCAAGTACTTCCCCTTCTGATTTTCAAAACCTCAACCGTTTATATCACTTGTTAAGGGGGAGTATTTGAATTAAAACTTTGTTCACAAATTGTTCATAGTGGTCTTCTTCCCGCAACACTCGAAATGGTCATATTTATTCTCAACTTTTCAAAAATAACATTTTATATGCCATTTTTGAGGGGGAGAAAATTATGTGATAAGAAATATGTTGTGTAAATGCAAATGAATCTTTGTGTAATAGACTTAACCAACGAATTGATGGTACTTAACTGTTTGTAAGTCGAAAAGACTTGTCCTGGATAGGTAATAATTTCAAGCTAGTTCGCTAGTAATGTAAACGTGTCTCGCAAAGGACTTGTCCAAGTAGAAAGTACCATTCCAGAAACTCTTGGTAGACATGAACTCTAACGGGTATGACAACCTTTCGAGGTTTGTCTACACCTTCAAGGTAGTTATTAGAGCTAGTTGTCACCTAAAAGCTGACAATGTAACTCTTTAACTATGCAACGTAACCGTGTCTCGCGGGGGATTGTCTATCTTGAGTTGATCAATTCAAAAGTGCGCGCTCTTCCTACACAGTGCAGATTTCCGTCAAAACTCTAAAGCACATGTGGAGGGGGAGTATTTCTGCTAAAGGATAAAACTCTTACAGTGGTTCAAACATGTTTTTCATTTACAAACCCTTTGAGAGATTTTCTTGAAAATTGGTTTTATGGCAACATAGGTTAGTCATGGAGTGATAAGGTGACTAAGGTTAGGAATAACTGTCCTATGATCCGCCAGAGCCGGAGGGATCTACCCAAGGACATCACAAATAGTTAGTACTTAAAAGTCCTTAGGTACGATTATAAAAAGGAGAAAATGAGAATCGGAGGAAGAAGGAGTTGAAGAATTAAAAAGAAATACAAAGAAAAGGGTGAAAAGAAATAGCCCTCCAAATTATTCAACTTACGGCAGACACCGGGTTCAATTCATATGCTACTGGTTGTCACTTAGTGACGCCGGTATTGAAGATTAAAAGTCGTCATGGACCCAGTGACGCATGAACTAAACCTTCTTAACCACTCAAGTTTCTCTCTATAGAAGCTTGTTTCATTCTCACAGGGAACCCTACGTAAACTATTGGCTTTCTCTTAGAGATCGCTGGTATTGAAGAAGGAGACCCTCTCCCTAGTCTCCGCTCAGGAAAACCAAAACGCACTATTGAGTCTAGAGCCACGAGATTCATCAAAAGATCTCTTAGGTACACTTGACATTTCATCACTTGACGTTCAACAATAAGAATTTCAGTGGTACGTTATCGAGTCCTTCACAGATCTTAGCAATCTGTCGAGAACATTTATGAGAGGTTCATATCTGTGATCCTCAGTGATTGAATGGAAACTCCTGCCAGGGTCAACATCAAACAACTCTGACAGCAGGTCACTTCGGTAACTCCCCGTGGATTACGCTTAGTGTGTCTCAAATGGTCTACAGTCATGAGGTGATGCTTCGGTGTACCTCAGTGACTCATCTGAACTGTAGATATACTTCGGTACATCGCGTTATCTCACTTGTGGGACTCCAGTTCAGGAACGGCCTTTGTAAGAATTAGAGTTGTGTTTTCACACTATGCTGTTAACACTTTCGAAGTTCAAACTTGTAAGTGCCGGAATTTGCTTATTACTAACCGTTTGAAATGTTTTCTTCTTATGGAAGCTCCAGAGCGGGATGATCGTGCAGATTCTTCTCATGCTCACGCCAACATCATCACTAATGAAAGTTCTATCCAAAAGCAATACAACAGTCAGAATGATTCTTCGTCAAATCAAAGAATCTACAAAGTTAAAGACTTAAAGAACTTCATCAGTACTGAATTCCAACGTCAAAGAGCATGTGAGCATGTTGAAGAATGACGTGGAGACACTGTAGCGGCTAAGCAGACCTGAGGCAGACTTGATGCAGACAACAACATACTATCACTTTCATCACAAAGAACAATGATCAAAGAACAAAGTTAAAGATGACATCAAAGCATAACTGTTCAAAGAAAACTATCTCTCTACACTGGGGAGATTGTTCGAATCAAGGCAATTCTTCTCACAAGAAAGAAGAATGTCAGAAGACGTCAAAGCTACTATTACATCAACGCCTTCACCGTTTTTCATCACCAACACTTGAGGGGGAGATTGTTGGAATCACTCCTAAATCTTAATTCAAGTGTTAGTTACTCATATGTAATAGGTAGCTTAATTATGGCCTTTATGTTTGTTATTAGCCTTAAGCTTATGTAGAAGGCCCATGAGCTTAGGCCCAAGCCCATAAAGGAAAGGATGGGAACTAGGAGTGTTGCCCTAGCTTCCCTTCTATAAATACTCTTGTAAACCTTCATTTGAAGGTTGGTTGTTCAAGTTATTTCCTTTCACATACTCCTACGCGTAACCGGTCTTAGCATATTGTGTGTATGTGTTTGGTTTATTGTTCAACCGCCTCTATCTCCTTCTTGTAAGCTTGTGTTGTAAATCTAGTGACCTATCAAAGACTATACACTCAAAGGAAACAGTGTGCAGGCCAATATGGCAGGTACTTATTTTAATAATAGCAGAGTTTTTAATCAAAAATTTCATAAGTTTATTTCCACAAATTGTAATTTGAAATCTAAACTTACTTCTGATGGAAAAATTGTGGATTCTGGTGCTAACCAGCATATGACACATTGTGACAAGGAATTAATAAATATTTTTGATATTTCTCATCTTAAAATAAAGGTTGGTCATCCTAATGGGACTGAAGCTTTTATTACCAAAATTGGAAATCTAAAACTAACTGATTCCATAATATTATATGATGTTCAGGTTATACCAGAATATTGTCACTTTAATTTCTGTTCATAAACTGGCTAAAGATAATAAAATTGTTGTTGCCTTTGATGAGAATAAATGCTATTTCTTGAATCAGGATTTGAATCTGGGAAAAGTTCTGGGGACTGGTAATCAGTCTGGTGGTTTATATTATTTCAATTCTGGAGGTATCTCTTTTAAAAGTCATAACTCTCTGTTTTAAACTTCTCTTTCTCAATATGACTGGCACTGCAGGCTTGGTAACCCTGCAGACCCTGTTCTAAATGTTTTAAAACCTGATTTAAAATTTAATTCAAAAGATCAAAATTTAGTTTGTGAAACTTGTCAAAAGGGTAAGCAAACTAGATAACCTTTTCCTTTAAGTGATCATACTTCAACTGTTTTAGGTGAACTTGTTCATTTAGATCTTTGGGGGCCTTATAAGGTTGCTAGTAAAGAAGGTTATATATATTTTTGACTATTGTGGATTATTACACTAGGGCTGTTTGGGTATACTTACTAAAAACCAAAGATGAAACTGTTCATTATATCACTATCTTTTATAATATGATTGCAACTCAATTTGATAAAAAAAAAATTAAGAGTTTTAGAAGTGATAATGGTACTGAATTTGTTAATCATACTTTTTCTAAGTTTTGTGAGGAAAAAGGTATTGCCCATCCGACCTCTTGTGCATACACTCCACAGGAAAATGGTATTGCTGAAAGGAAACATAGGCATCTCTTGAATGTAGCTAGATCTCTTCTGTTTCAGGGGGAATTCCTCTTAAGTTTTGGACTGAATGTGTTCTTACTGCTACTTTTCTTATTAACAGATTGCCTTCTTCTGTGCTTAATGGGAAATCTCCTTTTGAGATGATATATGATAAAAAAACCTACTCTCTGTGATTTAAGGATGTTTGGTTGTTTATGTTTTGCTACTATTGTTAATAATCATGATAAATTGAGTAGTAGATCTGAAAAATGTGTGATGATGGGGTATTCTAATTCTAAAAAGGGATATAGGCTATATAGTCTTGATAAGCATCAGTTCATCGTTTCTAGAGATGTTAATTTTTTTGAGTCTATTTTTCCTTTTAAGGAATTTACTGCTGATAAGAGCAATAATACTTCTAAAAATTGTTTTTCAAGACTTAAATCATTTGAACTTTTTTGATGTTGAAACCCCTGAACTACCCAATGATGAAAAGAGAGTAGACCCTAATATGAATAGTGACATTGAGTCACCAAGTGAAGGTAGTTACTCTCCTTTATCTGGTAGAGACCCTGTCACTGATCATAATAGTTACAGTAGTGTCTTTGCTGATGAGGATGAGATGGTAACTACACTTGAAGAAAACATTAATTCTGAGGGTAATTTGAATCAAGATTCAAATTCTCCAGTTCAGGAAGAAGTACCTTTGAGAAGGTTTTCTAGACCTTCTGTTTTTCCTAGAAATTATAATGACTTTGTTGTTAAATCTAAGGTTAAGTATGGCATTGAAAAATTTGTGAAATATTCTAAGCTTAACTCTAAAAATTATTGTTTTACAGTTCAGTTTAATAAAAGTCATGAGCCAAAAAACTATTTTGAAGCTTCTAAATCTATCTATTGGACTGATGCTATGAATAATGAAATAGAGGCTTTATATAGAAATGATACTTTTGAAATCGCTGTTGTACCTCCTGGTAGAAAAGCTATAGGAAGTAAATGAGTGTTTAAGATAAAGTATAAGTCTGATGGAGAAATAGATAGATATAAAGCTAGAGTGGTTGCTAAAGGGTATAATCAAAAAGAAGGAGTAGATTATGCGGAAACCTTCTCTCCTGTTGTTAAAATGGTCACTGTTAGATGCTTGCTTAATGTTGCAGTTCAAAATAATTGGCCTATTTTTCAACTTGATGTTAACAATGCTTTTTTTTATGGTGATCTTGATGAGACTGTATACATGAAATTACCAGAAGGGTTCTTCCTTGAAGGTGATAACAGGGTATGCAGGCTTAAAAAATTCTTATATGGTTTAAAACAAGCTCCTAGACAATGGAATGCTAAACTTACATATGCTCTTATTGAAAATGGCTTTACTCAAAGTAAAAGTGATTATTCATTATACACTAAGTCTAAAGATGATGTGCTTATTGCCTTTGTTGGGTTCAGTAAATACCCAAACCCCTTAAGTCTAGGATTTGAATAGAAAATACCCTAAGTGTTTAGTCCCTTAAACACTAACAAGTCACTAAGCGCATAGTCTCTCAGTAAGCTGTCTTCTGGATACTCAGTAAGAGACAAAGAAGTCTCTCCACTCAGTAAGGCGGAACTTAAGGGGTGAAGACTGAGTCAAGAAGAAGATGGTAGATTCAATGAGTGATGACAATAACTCACTGAATCCCGAAACTCCTCATCAACTACTAACACTGAAGACAAACTAAAGACTGAAGACTGAAGTGAAGACTGAAGAATGAGCGGGACAAGGCGGGATAAGTTTGAACAGATAAGACGAAGTCCTTATCAACCAAAGTCAAACTTTCCCTGAATCATTAACTATCAGGCTCAGTGTCATCACTGACAAGAAGAAAGCAGCCTAGTCACTTACCCAAAATAGCAAATGTAAACAGAGACAAAATACATCACTATTTTTTCTTCTGTAACCTGTCAGTTTGTCCTCTAAGAAAGAGTCAAAACCACACTTGTATAAATAGCATACGAGATGGAGTGAAAGAATTTCAAGCTTGTGGATTAATTGTAAAACACACACACAAGCCATCTTTCACTCCTCCAAATACAACTCTGTCCCTGAGATAGCTCAGTGGTTCCTTAGTAGTTGTGCTCAGACTTAGCCTGAGCTTAGTGAGGAGATACCATACTTTGTCATTTCAATCCCAAGTACTATTCCGCAAGTACTTGGGTAATGTATTCTTTTTGATTTGTTTCTAATAAAGAATATATAAGTTGAAAATTATTCAGTGTGTTTTTACTTACATTATTTCAGTCATTGTTCACAATCAGTTGGTTTATTGCTTTAATTGTTTTTTATACGATTGTGAAACGGGAACAACAAGTGGTATTAGAGCAGGCTGATTATAAAACCCTTTTTTAAGCCGCTCAAAACATTTTTAAATCAGGATCCTAATGGCTGAAATTGATGTGCCCCAACTTGTCGACAAAAAGGGTGGATCTTATTTAGCTGTTGTTCCTCGACTCGAAGTTGGTAAATTTAACAAATGGAAAAAGCAAATGCTTTGCTATTTGACTAGGATGGAACCTTACTACATTAAGTGTATTAATGAAGGTCCATTTATCCCAAAGACTGCTGAAGGTTTACCTAAACCTGAAGCTCAGTGGACTCAGGACGAGAGGAGAGTGGTCAACCATGACCAAAGGCTCAAAAGCATCATCATATCTTGTCTCCCTGATGATGTTATGGAGTCTGTTATAGGCTGTAGTACAGTTAAACAAACCTGGGATGACCTGGTCCACAATCATGAAGGTCCCTCAGATACCAAGGAGAAAAGGATTATGGACCTGAAACTTGAGTATAACACCTTCAGGGCTAAGGACTCAGAAACTCTGTCTCAAACTTACACCCGGTACAAAACTTTGTTAAATGAACTGTCAAATGATGGTGTTAAGTTTTCCAAACATGAAATTGATTGTACAAAAGATTGCACTACCAGGCTTCGATGAGGATCAAAGTAATGAGGGGTGTATGTTCCAGCCAAGACTCGCCTGTAACCTGAGAATAAGAAATACTAAGACACTACGTTAAGTGATTACGCAGGGGTAGGACCCTGCGAACCACTTCCGGCGTGAGAGTAAGTATGAGTTATGGTTGTTTAAGTATGTGTAAATAAAGAAATGAGTATAAAATGAGCATACCATAATCCATCGTCCGTCCAACCTATTTATAGTGGAAGAAAATACGGTTAGAGGCACTCTTGCATGAATGTCGGAGATCATGGGGGCGTCCCATGATTGTGGATAACCGCTAGGGTTTTAGTGACCCACGTTCTCAGACTTGACGGGGAAGCCAAGAGAGACAGGGAGATCGTGGGTTTGACCAAGTCAGGAGATTCCCTTATCCATTGTCCTTCGTTAGCCATACCCCGAAGGGCTTAAGGCTTCGAATGGCGAATTCCCCTTTGGTAACCTTCGTGCCAACGAATGGTTTGACGCCTATAGATATTTTGGAATCCTAACCTGGGCCTTCGTATGGAAAGGCTTCGACACGTCTCGGAGGAGTGTCCTTCGAGCTACTCGGAGGGTACATCATCAAGCCCCCAAGTTGAAAGTGATGCATATGAGCGAAGAGGCATTGCATTCGACTTCGTGCTTCAAAAAATTACAACTTACTGCAAATTGCGTTAGTTAGGAGATAAGTACGTACCTAACTGAGCGTATTAAATGCTAAGTATTTATTACCGCTGCCCGCTACAGGAATCACACTTCCCCATTTTACCCGGAAACCAAAAGTCATCCTTATTTAAAATTTAAAATTTTCAACCGAATAAGACTTATCTTAGGGACACGTGTGCGGTGCTTAATAGATGCCAAAGAGAGTATAAAAAGAGGGTAGATGAAACCCTAACTCATTTTACTCTCTCCGTCTATTTTTACACGCAGTAAAATGCCATCGCCATCACTCCGAAAACAAAGGCAACCCTTCTTTCTCACTGATAGCTTGTTGTTTTTTCTTTAAAAAATGGATTCCAAGTTTATTATAAAGCAGCAAAAGTGTACATTGTCTGCAAAAGATCTTCATGATCACTTAGCCGATTATCCCATCCCATTAGAACACAAAGTGATGTTACCCAAACCTACTCAGGGCATTTTGATGCTCCTCCAGGTTTCGTAGGGCTGTACACACATGCATTTAGTCACTCAAACCTTAGGATTCCATTGCACCCACTGATATTAGAGTTTATGCAATACTACAAGGTTCACATCTCTAGGTTTAACCCCTTTGGTTTTGCTAAGCTGACCACATTCATAGTGATGTGCAAAGCATACGGCTATGAACCAACATTGACGGTTTTAAGAGGATTTTTGAACTTGTACCCTGGGGCAATTGGTGAACTCTAGCAAAAAGACCTGAGGCAGATGTACCCAACTTGTTTGGGAAGGTGTACACAAACATAACAGGTTGGAAGGGTAGCTTTTTCTACGTGCAAGACACTATTGTTCCCCCTAAATACTCAGGGCTGCTGAATAAGGAAAATAGGTTTAATGCTAAACGGTATAATGACCCCCTACCCTACGAGGTGCGAAGGGATCCCTGTTATCAGAGTTTGGTCAAATATCCTGTGGATGTGCAAGTGTTCCCTGAAGCCATCTTATACATGGCTGGGATTGCCCAGAGCTGGGAGGGGTCTCCCAAGAAGCCTGTGATCATATACCAAGGACAAAGTATGTTTATCTACTTTTATTTAAGTAGGACCAATGTAGCACTGATATTTATTTCTTCTTGTTTCTATTTTGCAGAGATGTCGTTCAGAAACTTCATGTTCCAAGACTTGGATGAAGATTTAAGTTTCATGCCTGCGGAGAAGGCTGAAGAGTCTTATGGTGTTGGCTCTCCTTCAACATCCGTGAACAACAACGAGGTAGATACTCCGAAGCCGGAGCCTCTTGCATCAGCACCCCTGCAACTTGCATTGGAGGGCCCATCCCAACTGGTGGAGAATGTTGCGGACTCAGATGATCCTGTGGATGAGGATGTCCCCGTCATTGGTTCAACAGGAATAGCTGACAGGTTGAAGAGTAGGAAAGGAACAGCAGCCAAGGTTGTGAAATCTACCAACAAAAGGAAGAATCCTCTGCCTGCCTCTGTGAGTAGAGTTGTGAAGCAGAAGAGTGCCGAGGGCAAAAAGTTTGTGAAGTCTGCCTTCGAAATACCCGATGAATCCGTTGAGGTTCATGGTAAGTAGTTTTTCCCTATGAAACATGTGAAATTGTAAATGTCACAATTATGTTAACCTTTATACATTGTATTGGTCGCAGGTCTTCCTGAGACTAAGGAGCTGCCCAATGCTTTGGCCTGTCACCGGATTGTCGATCATGTCACCCCTCCTCAATGGAAAGGTATGCTGGAAAATATGTCCATTGAAAGGTTTTGTGACATGCATGACAATGGGGTTGCGAGGCAGGCAGTAATGGATAATCAGTTGAATGCCAAGACCAGAGCGTTGCTTAGAACTGTGGCCAAGCTGGAGGCTAAGTGTGACGAGATTGAGGGGAACGTTGAGAAGAACCTCGTCGTCCAACTCCTTCGTGAAAAGGTAGCCCAGTTGACTGTTGAACTTGGCAATCTTAAGTTGGAGGAAGCCAAGGTCATCACTCTCACAGGTCAGAATGCTGTTCTTGAGGCAAAATGTATTGGGTTGGAAGGTGAGAAGGCTAGGCTCAGAGAGGTAGAAGTGAAGTTGAGAGAGGAAATCGATGGCTTGCAGATGAGGTATAAGATGCTGCAAAAGGATCATGCGGAGGTCATTTCGAAGGTGGTGCCTTACATAGCCATGGAGCTCTATCACAGTGATGAATTGGGAGCTCAGATGTGGAAGGTCATCAAATCAGCCATATTTCATGGACGGTGCTTTGCGCTGGAGGAGGCTGCCAAAATAGGTAAGCCCGTGGACCTCTCCAAGATTGAATGCTACCGTCCCACTTCGAAGGCTGAGTATGATGAGGCAGGAAATGCATTCGCAACTGCAGAGTACTCCTTCCTTGCTGAGGCTACCAAAGATCCTATGGCACCCCTCGAATACCTCCTTTCCAAGAAACCTCGAAAGCTGAAGCCTACCACTCCAACCAAGAAGACCATGTCTACCAAGCCTGTCTCAGTGCAACCATCCCCCACTCCATCTCCAAAGAAGCAGGAATGAAGGCTGCCATGTCGGCAGTAATTTGGTTTCAAAGGGTGGCATGTACCCTTAAAACAATTTATCTTATTTGACAATGCTTGTCTGATGTTCCAAACAATTTAAATGATTTTGATGTATGGCCATGGGCCAAGAACAATTTAACTGGAGCTTAGGCTCCTCATGCAGGTATAAGGGCATTAGCCCTTATTTTGAATGTGATGGTGTAGGGGAGATCCCTCTACATACTTAGTTTATATTCGTTTTGTTAACTTCTCGTACGCCATTTTTCCGACGCTTAAATTTTACAACCTAAGGTTAAACAACCTCATTGTGTGTAAATTTCAACACCAAGAATATAATGACCAACTTGATCATTGACAGAGGGTCGCGACCCACTCTATCTCAAATCCTTTACATAGTATGACTTTGTAAAAAAAAAATTTTTAAGGGCGCCAAAAACTACTAGGAGAGTTAATGTGAATGTTTAAGTTGGCTTAAATGATAAGGCATGTATTACACCTCAAGCCAGTCGACATTGAAACTCATTAACGACTTGGCTGAACAAATCTTTGTGTTTAAGAAACGAAGCAAGAGATTTGTGGGAAATGTCTTATTTATCATTGAATTGGTAGGGAGGATTACATCATTCTTGAAATGAAAACTAAGACAACTACCAATAATGTGTGCTTTCCCTTGAGAAGCTTCTAGAAAAGTAAAAATACTTCTTAAACATAGAACTTTCGAAGGTTCGTACCATTCCATGTCCTGTCGATGGGTTTTCCGAGAAGAGTGGCCAGTTTGTAGGCGCCGTTGCCGTAGGCCTCAGCTACCATGTAGGGTCCTTCCCAAGTTGGTCCCAGCTTTCCCTGATACTCTGCTTTGCTTGCGCTGTTGAGGCGTAGCACATATTCTCTAGGTTTGAAAGTGGAAGGTCTGACCCTTTTGTTATAGTAGCCTTCGATCTTATGTTTGTGCATTGCTTCTCGGATGGAGGCTATTTCTCGTCTTTCTTCTAGTAGATCAAGGTTTTCCCTGATTCTTTCGTCATTTTGGGAGGCATCATACGTTGCCACACGCTCCGTGTGTACAATTAGTTCCGAAGGGATGACCGCTTCTATTCCGTATGTTAGGCTAAAGGGAGTTTCACCATTGCTTGACTTAGGATGTGTCCTGTGAGCCCATAAGACTTGAGGGAGTTCGTCCACCCATCCATGATGAGTTCGCCCCAGCCTTTTCTCGATCCCTTTGACGATGTCTCTGTTTGTAACCTCCACTTGTCCATTACCTTGCAGATGGTTGACGGATGTCCAGGATTGCTTTATGTTGAGCCCTTGACAGAAGTCGTAGAAGACTCCTTCGGCAAACTGCTTCCCGTTGTCAGATATGATTATGCGGGGCATTCCGAATCTGCACACAATGTGCTCCCATACAAACTTCTCGATCTGTATCCCTGTGAAGGAGGCTAGGGGTTTAGTTTCCACCCACTTAGTGAAGTAATCGATTGCTACCAGCAAGAATTTGACTCCTCCGGGCGCTACAGGCATAGGCCCTACGATATCGATGCCCCACTGGGAGAAGGGCCATGCGGATGTCACACTTGTCATGTCTTGCTTCGGCATTTTTGGAACGTTTGAGCGTATCTGACAAGCTTCACATTTGAGAATGATTTCGGCTGCGTCCCTGTGCATCGAAGGCCAATAATAGCCCAACTTCATTATCTTTGAGACAACTGAGCGGGGTCCTACATGAAGACCGCAGGATCCTTCGTGGACTTCAGAGATGATGCTCAAAGCTTGCTTGGGGCCTACACATCGTAACCAGGGTGACAAAAATGATCTCCTATATAGGGTTTCCCCTATTAGCCGGTATTGCGGGGACTTAACCCGAACCTTCCTTGCTAGCTTGGGATCTTCAGGGAGAAGACCACTTATCAAATATTCTCTTATGGGAGTCATCCATGTCTCTCCTTCTTCGTGAATCACATCAGCAACTTCTTTGCGTACGATGGATCTTTCAGGAAGGACTTCCACAAGTACTTCTTTAGTGAGATGAGCGAAGGCCATTGAAGCTAGCTTGCTTAGTGCGTCTGCCTTCTTATTTTGATTCCTACGAACATGCTGAATGGTGTAGGAGTTGAAGTTTTCTAGCATCTCCTTTGTTTTTTCCAAGTACTGTTTGATGACGGGCTGCCTTGCTTCATAGGAGCCTGTTACTTGGTTTACAACCAACTGGGAGTCTACGAAGACAGCGAGAGCTTTGACCTCAATATCTTTAGCCAATCGGAGTCCTGCTAAAAATGCTTCATATTTCGCTTCGTTGTTTGTGGCTTCGAACTCGAACCGAAGAGCATATGTATGCTCCTTCCCTTCAGGACTAACCAACATTAGACCTGCTCCAGAGCCGTCGGAGCTGGATGCTCCATCTGTATAAAGTTTCCATTCAGCCTGCAATTGAGTGAGATTGGTTTTTGGCTCTTCCTTTCCTGCGTCAGGCTCGGAAGGTGTTTCTGCCAAGAAGTCTGCGAGAATTTGCCCTTTAATAGAGTTTCGTCCTTTGAACTCTATTTCATGTTCTCCAAGCTCAATAGCCCATTTAGCCATCCTCCTAGACTTTTCAGGTTTCGACAAGATCTATTTCAGTGGCTTGTCTGTTAAGATTGTGACAGGATGGGCCTGGAAATAGCGTCGGAGCCTCCTTGCTGCGTAGATTAAGGCGAGTATTAACTTCTCCAATGTTGGATAGTTGATCTCTGCTCCTTGTAGGACCCTGCTAACAAAGTAAATGGGGATATGTTGCTTGTCCCGTTCCGCCATAAGGACTGCGCTAACACTCTCCATTGAGGATGCTAAGTACATGAACAACACTTCGCCTTTGATTGGGGCTGTAAGTGTTGGAAGGACTTCGATGAACTCCTTCATCTTCTGAAAGGCAGCTTCAGCATCCTGGCTCCATTGGAAAGTTTTCTTGTCCACGCATCCTTTGAGTGTTTTGAAGAATGGTAGGGACCTGTCAGATCCTTTTGATAAAAACCGGCTTAAAGCTGCCAGCTTCCCATTCAGGCTCTGCACATCTTTTAGACACTTTGGGGCTTGGAGATCGGAAATCGCCTTGACCTTAGAGGGATTAGCTTTTATCCCCTGCTTAGTGATCAAATGCCCTAGGAATTGTCCCTCCTCGACACCGAAGGAGCATTTCTTAGGGTTCAGCTTCATGTTAATCGCCCGAAGCTGGTCAAATGTTTCCTGTACATCGAGGAGTAGGTCCTCCTCCATCTTGCTCTTGATAACCATGTCATCAACGTACGCCTCGGGATTTCTGCCTATCTGTTTGTTGAAGGCTTTATCTACGAGACGTTGATAAGTCGCCCCTGCATTCTTCAAACCGAAGGGCATCTTTCTGTAACAGTAGACGCCTTTGCTTGTGTAGAAGGCTGTCCTTTCCTCGTCCTATTTTGCCATCTGGATCTGATGATACCCTTTATAGGCATCTAAGAAGCATTTTAACCGAAAACCTGCCAAGGATTCTACCTTCCAGTCAATTTCTGGTAGGGGGTAGCAATCCTTCGGGCATGCTTTGTTGATGTCAGTGAAGTCAACACACATGCGCCACCCTCCGTCGCTCTTTTTGACCAGCACTGGGTTGGCCACCCAAGTTTGGTACTTGACCTCCCTCAGGATGCCTGCTTGTGTGAGTTCATCAACTTCTTTGCAGGCTGCAGTGTTTCGTTCGGGGGCTAGGCTTCTCCTTTTCTGCTTTATTGGCTCACTGTGTTTGTACTCATTGAGTTTATGCTCCGTTCCGAAGGACTGTCCGTCTATCAGCAATGTTCTTGGTACACCTGTCATGTCAGAATATTTCCAAGCAAAAATATCAAGGTTAGCCCGCAACAGTTCTGTGAGCTTCGCCTTGAAATTTGCCTGGAGTTGCTTTCCTACTACCACCGTTTGTTCAGGGTAGCTAGGGTTAACCACAACTCGCTCTTCCGCATCTGTACAACTTAGAATTTCCATCGGAGACTCCTCCGACTCTTCTTTGATCTTTTTGACACCATAAACACGCTTATCCTCCCCATAACTAGAATGAACAGTTCCTACTCCGAAGGGGGTTTGGGACTTAATAGCAACATGTATGGTGGAAACAACAATTCCCATTTTTGGTATGGCTGTTCTCCCTATTAACAAATTATAAGGAGAATCTGACCTTACTATGACGAAGATGAGTGTTTCCGTGCGGGATAAAGGGCCTTTGCCTATGGTGATTTCCAATGGTACTTCTCCCAGGGTCCACGAGTGTTCGCCGGAAAACCCTACCAGGGGTGCTTTCGAGTCTACCCTTCGTGAGCATATGGATGACTTGAGCTTTAGAAAAAACTTGCTCATAGATGATCTCGCAGGAGCTTCCACAATCCATATATGCTCGGTTTACCTCCCTGTTTGAGATTTGTACCTTGATGATCACGGGATCAGTCGAAGGTGTCTGCCCTAATATGTAAGGGAAGGTTATTTCCCCTACACTTCCCAGCTCCCCATCTGCTTCCTTTCTTTTCAAGGTTGCATCGTGCCTGTGTACCATTAGTATAGGAGCTTCTGCGAGCGTGGCTTCCTTCTTGTTCCCCTTCCATTCACCCAGTTGAGTGTCAGAGAACTTGTCTTTTCCCTTCTTGATGCCTTTGACCAGATGTGCTAACTGTCCAGACCGTACCGCCTCCTCGATCTGCTTTTTTAGTTCTCTGCAGTTGTTCGTGTCGTGTCCATGATCTTCATGGAAATGGCAATACTTGGACATGTCTCTGGCTTTGCTTCGTGCCATCATCCGAGGTGGTGGATAGAAGGACTTTGCGGCTTTCTCGGTGGCTAGGATCTCTCGGGGAGATTTGACCAAGTTCGCCAAGAGTCCATGGTTCGAACCTTTGTTGTAAGGGGTGAAGCGGTCTCTGTTCTTCTTCTTGTTTTTGGATCCTTCCCAGGAGGACCCTCTACAGAATTTGTCTGACGCCTCCTTTTGCTCTATTGGAGCCCCGTTTGCTGCTACTTCCTTGGACTCAATCCAAGTGTAAGCCTTCTCGATTAAGGCCTTGTAAGTGTTGGGAAGATCGGTGGACATGAATTCCACCAAGCTTCGATTCCGAAGGCCATGTATGAAACCAGAGATCCTCTGATCTTCGTGCAACCCTAGAATTTGCAAAGTTTCATCAGTATACCTGGTAACGAAGGCCCTTGTGCTTTCGTTGTCCCTCTGCTTGATGGTGTGCAAGGTTAAGTGAGTTTTGGTGTACTTCTTCTGCTGGCTAAAGTGTAACCGGAACTTAGCTTTGAGATCGTCCAGACTTATAATGCTCCCCAACTTCTGTCCGTTCCACCATATTCTTGCGGAGTCTCTGAGCGTGTAAGTGAACATGTGGCATGCTACAGGCATGACCCAATTTTGCATCTTGATAGCGCCTTCGAATAAGTGGAGGAAGTTATCAGGATCGCCTTTCCCATCGTAGGTGCCTATGTGAGTAGGCATCTTTACACCGTCAGGTAGGGGGTAGTCTTCGATCCACTTCACGAAGGGTGTGCATGCTCCAGAGGCTTCGGCATAGTAAGGGTTGTATGGAGGTGGATAAACAGGTGTAGGATTATACGGGTTAGGACATGGCTGTGTGTAGGTAGGGTAAATAGTAGCGGGTTGATACGAAGGGTTCACACCCATCGATTGCGTAGGAACCTGTCCATAGGGCATTTTTTGGTAATTCTAGTTGGGGAGTGAACCATTCGGAGGGTAAGTGTTGTAGGTTTGAGCAGGTAGGTAGGGGTTCATTCCCGGAGGTGGTAATTGATTCATGCTGGAGTATAGAGGTGGGCCTCCGACACTCGAAACATAAGAGGGGGGTACTGGAGCCCCCGTCCCTTCTCTTCCTAAATGGGCAGCTAGAAGAGGTGGTAAATTCACCCCTCCGTTTCCTACCGGGTTGCTTCCTCCGTTGGAGTTCTCGCTCCTCCTTTCACCATGCATTCTTTCCCCTCTTCCCGGATTTCCTCCGAGTCCTTCTTCAAAACCTACAGTCTTCCCATTTGGCCTTCTGATGGAAGGAGAACCATTTCGCAGGGCCGAGCGCCCCCTACTAACAGGTTGAGGCCTATCCTCTGCTTCAATCTCCTCGTCATACTCCTCACTTGAGTATTCCAACTCCCTCCGCATTTCAGTGTTGCGAACCTATCTCTTATGAGCCCTTAGCAAAGAATCTAAGGCCTCAAAGTTTGCCTCAACGAAGGCGGGATTGATATCTGGAATAGGGTTAGCGGATGTTGAGGCGTGATGTATGTGAGTAGTTTCCAAACGAGATCGTGTGGTAAAGGTTGAGGCTGTTATGGGGGCGAGGTTATCGGTGTTAGTTGTGGTGAGTGGGACCAGAGTAGAGAAACCTGGTGGAGGTGAATCTTCTCTTCCTGGTTCCATGCCAGAAAAGTAGTGTAGTTGGTTAGGGTATTAGGACTGGGTGATTACGGGACTAATAGTTGTGGTCCCACGGATGGCGCCACTGATTGTACAAAAGATTGCACTACCAGGCTTCGATGAGGATCAAAGTAATGAGGGGTGTATGTTCCAGCCTAGACTCGCATATAACCTGAGAATAAGAAATACTAAGACACTACGTTAAGTGATTACGCAGGGTTAGGACCCTGTGAACCACCTCCGGCGTGAGAGTAAGTATGAGTTATGGTTGTTTAAGTATGTGTAAGTAAAGAAATGAGTGTGAAATGAGCATACCATAATCCATCATCCGTCCAACCTATTTATAATGGAAGAAAATACGGTTAGAGGCACTCTTGCATGAATGTCGGAGATCATGGGGGCGTCCCATGATTGTGGATAACCGCTAGGGTTTTAGTGACCCACGTTCTCCGACTTGACGGGGAAGCCAAGAGAGAGAGGGAGATCGTGGGTTTGACCAAGTCAGGAGATTCCCTTATCCATTGTCCTTCGTCAGCCATACCTCGAAGGGATTAGGGCTTCGAATGGCGAATTCCCCTTAGGTAACCTTCGTGCCAACGAATGGTTTGACGCCTATAGATATTTTGGAATCCTAACCTGGGCCTTCGTATGGAAGGGCTTCGACACGTCTCAGAGGAGTGTCCTTCGAGCTACTCGGAGGGTACATCATCAGAAATCAATATTGGTTTTTTCAATTGTCTCCCTGAGAAGTGGTTGAATTTCTCTCAGGGACTTAGGAATGCTAATCATATCCAGAATCTTGAACTTCCTGAAATATATGGGAAATTTGTCTATGAGGAAAACCTCATCAACAGACGATACCCTGACTTGAAGAAGTCTCAGGAAGTCAAGAAGTCCCTGACCACCACCTCAACACCAATTTCTACTGCTTTTTTATTCTAACAGTGTGGTTCAGGATTTTCAGGAAAATTCAGATGATGAGCCTGATGAGAGATCAAGCGAGGAGTACCTAAATGACCTGAATATAGAATTTCAAGAAAGGGCACTCCTTGATAACTCTAGAAGGTTTATAAAAAGAAACAAAGGTTTTTCTAATGCTAAAGCTAATGAGGACACTGAGTGTTTTAAGTGTCACAAAAGAGGTCATTTTGCCAAAGACTGTTTTTCAAAAACAATTTCTGAACCCTCTTACAAACCATCAGGGTCAAATCAGTCCTCAAGCTTTAGCAAATTTCAACCAAAAATCTATCAGTCTCATCAAAATTTTCAAAACAAATCTGATCAAAATAAAACTTTTGATTTTGAAGCTAAGTACAGGAAAGCCAAAGCTAAGCTAGCACTGCTTGAGGCTAGTCCCTCAGAAACAACAAACAATGTTAAATCTGTGCAGGGTAAGAACAAGGGCCTAGTTGCTGAAGTCTTCGACTGGGATGAAGAGCCAGTCTCCTCAGACGATGAAATGGTGCAAGTCATTGCTCTGATGGCTCTCTCAGAAGAGGACAAACTAGCTGTTGGGAAGAATCATGCCAGGAATGGAGAATGGGTCAACATCACAATGAAGAAGGTAAATATTTTACTTTCTATGGATGATGACTCTGATTGGCAGTCTTTTATGAACTATATCAATCTTGACCTTAAGTTTGTAGAAGAGCAACGATTAAATCTTTTTTCAAAATACAACAAGTTAAGTTTTGAATTAAACAAGTGTAGGGATGAACTACTTCTTTTAAAACAAGCTAAGCTTGAGGCTGTCACACTGCAAATTCAAAACACTGAACTAGTTAAAAGAAATCAAGCTCTTCAGAAAGAACTTAAAAAGGAAAAAGATATCATTGAAAATTGGACTGCTAAGAATCCTAGGGTCTTTAATGTTGTGGGAGCCCCCAGTAGCAAAAAAAGAATCATTGGTGAAAATCATCTCCCTGATTCTCACAATAAAGACCAAGGTCCAAAACCATTTGTGTCTGGTGGCATGATCACCAATATGTTGTCATTGCCTAAGTCCAGCAATTGGGTTGAACGAGTTAACCTTGAGAGTAAGTTTCCAAATTTCGATTCTGGAAGAATACTAGAGCCTGAAAGTCAAGCTCTAAAGAGCATGCTTGGACTCCTTGATGTGCCCAGTAGTACTGAACACATATCTGAGTCTGAAGCCGAATCTCAAACACCGCTTCCACCCCTGAAACCTCTTCAGGGTGCTGCACCTAGCTCTGAGCTAAAGAAATATCTGGACTTGGTAGAACCATCCTGAAAAGACCAACAAAACCAATCCAAGATGACTCTATTCCTACTGAGACCTCCACATCTTCTGTTCCTACTGAAGCAGACCAAATCCAGCAACTGACTGAACTTGTGAGGAAGTTGACTGACAAGATGGAATCCATCGAAAAATCTCCTGATTCAATCAAGGAAACTAAGTCAGCCTCCTTTAGTTCATCAAGGTCAAAATCCAACACCAAACCCAGGCAGAAGTGTGATATGTGCCATTATACCAGTCATACCACTGATAATTGCTACATAATCCTTTCTTGTATGATCTACAAAAAGGATGATCACAGAACTTCTGATCACTTATAGTATGTATGTTCATTCAGTAAAGCAAGACATACCAATGTTGGTCATCAACATGCTTCATCCTCCAAACAAGCTCACAGGCATAGAGCAAAACCCTTTCCTCCTTTTCCACACTGTGGCTTCAATGATCATCATCCTGATGATTATCTCATGAACACCTGCTGTGATATTTGCGGAAATCCAGCTCATGAGACATCCCAGCATGACAGTGTCATCCAAGCAAGGAGATGTTCAAAACAACCCCGCATCATTGAGTCATCCTTAGTCAGCAAATGCAAAACCTGTGGTAGCACAATGCACTCAACCACTGACCATGAGTCTATTGCCAAATTCAAGCAGGCCTCTAGACCCAAGCCCACTAGCATGTGGGTTAGCAAGAGAAACTAATTCAGTTTACTATTTGTGTAGAGACACACCAGGGATCCTATTTGGTATCTAGATAGTGGATGCTCAAGAAGCATAATTGTCGTTAAGGAGTATCTGCACAAGTATGTAAAGGAACCAGGACCCAAGGTAGTATTTGGTGATATCTCATCATGTCCCACTGAAGGTTATGGTTCAATATACTACAATGGAATAGTTTTCTCTAGAATAGCTTATGTCAATGGTCTAAAATACAATCTCATCAGTGTCAGTCAATTATGTGATGCTAAGTACATTGTGCAATTCAATGACAAACAAGGCACCATTTTCAATGCCAACAAAGAAGTTGTTTTGATAGCTCCAAGGAGAGATGATGTTTATGTCTTAGACATGTCAACACTCTCTCAAGATGGAACCTGTGTCTTTGCTAAAGCCACTGAAACCGTCAACTGGCTGTGGCAAAGAGACTCTCTCACTTAAATTTCAAAAACATCAACAACTTGGGAAAACAAAACAAAGTCCTTGACTTACCATCACTGGTTTTTGCAAAAGCCAAACCATGCTCAGCCTATTAAAAAGGCAAACATCACAGAGCATCATTCAAAACAAAACAAAATTTCTCCATCAAAAGTTGCCTTCACCTCCTGTACATGGATCTGTTTGGACCTGTCAGTCTAAGATCAATCCAGCATGAGAAGTATACACTTGTCATTGTTGATGAGTTCTCAAGATACACTTGGGTATACTTTCTTTCCAAAAAGAGTCAGGTAGCTGAAACCATAATGTCATTCATCAGGAAGATTGAAAATCAGAATGACATTACTGTGAAATAAATCAGAACTGACAATGGTACTGAGTTCAGAAATCAAGAGCTTGAGAATTTCTGTGATGAAAAGGGAATTTCCCAAAAAAATTCATCCTTACACCCCTGAACAAAATGGGGTAGCGGAAAGGAAAAACATAACTCTCATTGAGGCTGCCAGAACTATGTTAAATGGCTCAGCACTCTCAAAGCACTTATGGACTGAAGCAATCAAAACAGCCTGTTACACTCAAAACAGGTCAATCATTGTCAAAAGACATAATAAAACCCCATATGAGATCCTAAAAGGAAGACTTCCTGGTATCAGCTACTTTCATGTGTTTGGGTGTCCTGTGTTCATTCACAATCACAAGGATCACTTAGGAAAATTTGTTGCAAAAGCTGATGATGGGTATTTCCTAGGTTACTCACTGATCTCTAAAGCCTTCAGGGTGTTCAACACCAGAAGACAACAAGTTGAGGAAACATTTCATGTCACCTTTGATGAAAGTTCAGAAAGCATCAGATTCACCAATACCTCAGTGGAGGAAATAGGAATTGATGACTCATCAAGATATCCTCCTGATGAGTTCAACACCGAAATCAATTCCTCATATCAAGCTGATGCTGACATCTCATACTATGTCTTACCCCACAACCTTCCTCAACCAACTATCAGTGAAGTCATTGATAATCAATCAGTCCCTACTGGGATAGGTAATACTGAACCAAATGTTCAGGAACCTGTGATTCAAGAACCCCAACCTGAACAAAGCATCTCAACAGATGATCTAAATGATTATGTGGCTCCTGCGCCTGAACCCACTCCTGAGTTTCCAGTGACCTCAAGCTTAGATCCTAGACCACAAAGTAAGTGGACAATATCTCAGGATATTGAGCTTGTAAACATCATTGGTGAACCCACTGAAGGCATGCTCACTAGAAGCATGGCTGCTAAGTTAACAACAGCTTCAACCAATGAATGTCTATATGCTGATTTTCTATCAGAAATAGAACCTAAAAGTGTCACTGTAGCTTTAAAACACCCAAGTTGGGTTCAGGCCATGCAAGAAGAACTTTAACAATTTGATAAAAACAAGGTCATGACCTTGATCAAATGTCCTCAGGATGTCATTGTCATAGGAATGAAGTAGGTTTTCAAGAACAAAACTGATGAAAACGGCGCTGTCATTAAAAACAAAGCCAGACTTGTAGCCAAAGGTTACAGTCAACAAGAAGGCATTGACTATGATGAGACATTTGCTCCTATTGCAAGAATGGAAGCCATCAGGATCTTCCTTGCATTCGCAACCTACATGAACTTAAAAGTTTATCAAATGGATGTAAAAAGTGCATTCCTGAATGGTGAACTTAAGGAAGATGTGTATGTTTAGCAACCACCTGGCTTTGAAAGTAGTGAATTCCCTGACTATGTCTGCAAGCTTGACAAAGCCCTATATGGACATAAACAAGCTCCCAGAGCATGGTATGAAACTCTCTCAGCCTTCCTAATTCAAAACAAGTTTGTCAGAGGAAAGATAGACAACACATTGTTTATCTACAGGACAAAGCAAGATGTGATACTGGTCCAAGTATATGTTGATGACATCATCTTTGGCTTAACAAATTATACTCTTTGCAAACAGTTTGAAAAAATGATGACAAAGAAATTTGAAATGAGCATGATGGGTGAACTCACTTACTTCCTTGGACTAAAAATCAGGCAAACTGATAAAGGAATCTCTATCAGTCAAGATAAATATACCAGAAATCTCTTAAAGAAATATGAGAAATCTCTTGAAGAAATATGAGATCTCTTTTTGGGAGCAGGGTTTGAAGAAATATGAGATCTCTGACTGTCCCTCCTAACAACCTTGGACCTGATCTCACTGGAAAATCAGTCAACCAAACTCATTTCAGGGGGATTGTAGGTTCACTGATGATCTAACGGCTTCCAGACCAGACATAAAATTCTCAGTCTGTCTAATAGCAAGATATCAGTCCAATCCCAAAGAATCCCATCTCACCGCAGCCAAAAGAATCCTTAGATACCTTAAAGGAACTCCAAGCCTTGGACTTTACTATCCAAAGTGCTCAGGGTTTGACCTCAAAGGGTATTCTGACTTCGATTATGCAGGCTACAACATGGACAGAAAAAGTACCTCAGGGTCATGTCAATTTCTTGGAGGAAAGCTAGTTTGTTGGAGTACTAAAAAGCAACAATCAGTGGCTATGTCTTCAGCTGAAGCTGAGTATGTGGCTGCTGCAGGATGTTGTGCCAATGTTTTATGGATGAAAAGTCAACTCAGTGACTATGACATCCATTACAAAATGGTACCCATCTTCTGTGACAATACCAGTGCCATTGCAATCTCAAACAACCCTGTCCTTCACCAAAGAACCAAACATATTGATTTCAGATATCATTTCATCAGGGACCACATCATGAAAGGAGACATAGAACTCCATTTCATCCCTACTGAATATCAACTTGCTGATTTCTTCACCAAACACTTAGATGAACCTACCTTCAGGTGACTAAAAGCTGAATTGGGAATGCTTGACATTGAAAGTCAACAACCTGAAAATCAATCCCAATCTTAGTAAGTTCTCTCTGAAATGGTCCATGCTCATTGAACAAAACCCCAAAACAACCTTCTCACTGAATGAGTAAGACTCATTCAGGGACCCTGACAGTTGATATTGAGCATTGAACGAGTAACTAAATGCACCAAGTATTTCAGTTACTTAAATGTCCTAGGTTGGTAAACATACCAATTTAATATAGGAATATATGTCTCTATGTCCTTTTGTCACTCAAGTCAAGGGTCCCTCAAACCTTACCTCATCCTAGTTGGCATTAAATGCCTCCTCTCACAACTAATATCCTAAGGATATTTTAATCCTGCAAAATGCACTTTTACTGTGCACTGCAACTATTCCCTTGAAAACCGAGAAATTACTATGGGTAGTGGAGTGGTGGCATTTATTGAGGTAAATAAAACGTTTTTCAAAAACCAATTTTACAAATCCTCATAAGTGCAAAATATACCCCTCTCACCACTCTATAAACACCCCTCTCAAAACATTAAAACACACACAAATTATTTCTGCATCAAAACTCTGTCAAAATCAGTTCTCAAACCCAGAAATCTTTGTGTGTTCTTTAAATCCTCAACCAGTTTTTTAACAAAATCTTCTCTGTAAACCATTTACAAAAGATTTTCTTCACCAAACTCAAAAGTTTTTCAACATTTTGATTGTTCTTGTCAAATATTCTCAAAAACCCTAAAATCTTTCAATGGAAATGGCAAGAACACAAAGCCTTCATTTTGCACCTCAGTGGGTGGGCAGTCTTGAAAATGTTGAATTCAAAACTAATAATGTTATAGGCAATTTTGAATACCCACCTAATGTCCCAGCCTATAAGGGAATCATGAAATTTTTACTCAACTGCCCACTAAAACAAGCCTTTACTCAGTCCCCTTCTATACTATACCAAAACCTCCTCAGGGAGTTTTGGGCAACAACTGTGGCCTATGACCCGACACCCTCAACTGATGAGACAGACCTTAGACCACTCAGGGAGTTTCTCATAAAGTTCACACTTTTTAACGGGGAAAAGTCAGTCACCCTGGACTATAAAACATTTTGTACATCAACAGGGCTTGACTATAATCCTGGTAACTATGTTGCTCATCCTAACCCTTCCACAGTTAAGGAAGAGTTAAAACAAATTGTTTTAGATCCAAAGTTTTTGGATAGACACCCTGTCACCAAGAACTCTTTTCTCGCGGCTTGGAAGATCCTGTTCACATTTGTGATTCAGGTTCTCGGCGGAAACCACTCATCCACTGAACAAGTTAACTCTATTCAGTTGATGATGGAATACTGCTTGATGACAAGGACTGCTGTCGACATAGGGGAGATCATTTACAATGATCTTGTAACCAAACTGCTGAGCAAAACTAGGAAGAAATATGTTTTGTACCCTAGGTTTGTCTCATGCGCTTTACAAGTGTTACTGGGTTGCAATTATCCTCAGGAATACAAATATTGTGCTTTACCTGGCATCCCGAGTCGATCAAATTTTCAAAAAGACCCATCCCAAGTCACTGAAATCGAATTAACGGCCCATATGGTTGCTGTAGACAACCAGAGGGACTCAGTGTCTCCAAACCCTGCTCCCAAAAAGAGAAAGGGGAAGTCTCAGACTGGGACTAAAACCAAACCCAAGTCTCAGGGCCCTGAGGCTTCAGGAACACAGCCTAAAAGGCAAAAAAGCCCAAGACTGATCTATCACCCAAAGGAGACCAAGCAACATCCACCCCGGTGACAACGAAGGACACTGATACATCACAGTCAGTGCCCTTGGTCCCAACTACTACTCCCCAAGATCCAGAGGGAAACAAACAACCCGCTGGTAGGGTAGCGCCTTCCACACAGCCCAAGGAAGACATTCGCCAATCACATATTTTGTCTGAGGGCAAAACGAATGATCCCAAAGACTCGAGGGAAACGAACAACCGACTGATAGGGATATCACTGCCACCGCTTCTAAGGACAGCATTGGGAACTACCCACCAGTGCTTGAAGGAGCACAAGGGGACAAAGAACCAGAGGGACAAATACCACCCGCTGATATGGAACCCATCACCACCACTGGTTTGTTAACTGTTGCTGAGGTCAATGACATCTTATTTTCTGATGAAGAACTTTGTAGAAAACTAGAAGGGGGTTGAATAGTTTTGCCGATTTTAAGTTAGCTTCAAAAACTTTAGATTTGATATTATGTGAAATCGTATGGATGTAGAGAAAGTATAGATCTAATGATAAAGCAAGTAAATAAAGTAAAGCAAGGGATAGAAATGACACAACCGATTTATAGTGGTTCGGCTACAAGGACACCTTCCTTGCCCTACTCCACTCCCCGAGTCACCTACTCGAAAGTTCAAGAACTATGTCAACAAACTCCTTCAACTTGGAGGAGAGGCCTTCACAACGTTGCTTACACCTTTTTTCAGTACAAAGCTAAATACCGAATCCGTAACACTGTGGACCAAACCAACACGACTATTACACAACAAATATGTGAAATATCAAATGCAAGATCTTTGCTACATAAATCTTGTGGAGGTACAAATCAATCAAGGATCCCTTGCTTGGATGACTTGTAGAATGCTCGTAATCTCGCCTTAGAGAAGGACCTATATGAGAATCACTAAAGAAAGAAAGGGAGAAGTACTCTCTAGATCAAGTGATCTTTTGTTAGAAAAGAATGAGAGTATATGAGAGAATTAGTAAGAAGAGGGGTGAGTTAGAATATTGAAATGGCTCTCTATTTATAGGCAAAACTTGCCACTGTTCCCCGGATCCCACGGATCCCTCCCACAAGGGATCCGTCTAGTGTAATTCTAGGGATCCGTGGGACGCTCCTCTTTGCCCATGGGCTTCTTGGTTATGGGTCATGGGTCATGGGTTATGGGTTGGTCCATGGGTATTCTTTTAGATACAATGTATCTAATGAGTACAATGTATCTAGTCAAGTGGGTATGGGTCAATACCATAGGTTATGGATATGATCCATGGGTTGTGATTTTTACCCATCCTAATAAACTATTACAACAAATGATTTGTTACAACAATTTGTATTAAATGGCCATATGTAAGTGCTTTACAAAAATAACATGTATCCTTAAAATTGTACTTAAGATAACATTATATTTGTTATCAACAAAACACAAAGAGATCGCAAAATATTAATAAACGTTTTTACGGTTTATTTGTATTAACAATCTCCCCCTTTTTGTTGATGACAAAACATAATGTTAGGATGTGTAAAACTTAATAATAGATGTATGTTTTGAAAGCCCCTAAGTTTTACTTCTTCTCCCCCTTTTTGTCGAAACAAAAAGTTAACCCATCGAAGAAATAAAAGTATGGAGAAATAGTCCACATATCGCTTACTCCCCCTTGGCGGTAGCTCCCCCTAGTTTGGGGCGTCAAGTGAAGAAAAAATTAAAAAAAAAATCCTACAAAGAAAAGGTTAGTAGTAACATGCATAAGTAATCTTGTGATTGACGAGAATCAAAATTGGGAGCCAAGGTATGTAAACAAAGCCTTGTAATAAAACAAACAAAGTGTAGTGGTATTTATACCACCTACAAGCATGTAAAAGTAAGAACAAGACTTGTTCTTGAAAATGACTCAAGAGAAAAGTACTAAAGATAGAAAATAGCAATAATGATTCCGTCCATGCTTGCATAAGGTTATGGATGGAGGTTTTGATGAGTAATGGTATTGATGCAATCAAGAATGAGGTTGAGTATGAATCGCATTTCTTCCCTAACTTCTATTGCAATTTCCCTAGTGGATTGGCAATGTTCACAATGTAAGTGATGTGGGTAATGAGTGCGGAAGTTTTCCGGGTTGTTTTGATTTGTGAGTTACGGAAGATGTGGTGGAAAAATAGGAAAATATGGATCAAAGTCCGGAATGTTTGGAAGTGGTGGTGGAAAAGAACCTAGATGTTCTTGTAGCTTAATGGGAGCTAAGGGTGGTGATGTTTCAAGGTCATTGAATATTGTGTTTGGAGAAGTAGGAGGTGTCAAAAAGGCTATTTCTTTTTGTTTTGGTTGTTGAGATCTTGTTGGAGTCTTAAGGAGTTCCAAAAGAGTGACTTTAGGTGATGAAGTTGGTGTACTCGTTGGTGATGAAGGAGGTGCTATAATGGAAGCATCTTGTGGTGAGTTATTTGTTGGTGATAAACCATTCGATGATGGTTTTGCTAAGTAACAAGGCCGGATGCTAGTCCGTGCGGATATCCTAGAGTTTGATTGTGGTATTTTGGAAGGTGGAAGTACAAAGGTTTGGATTTCATGAAGAGGATTGTTTGTACTAGGTGATTTATCTAAGTTGTAAGATCTTTTGGATGACATGGTGTTGGTTGTTTATGAAGATGAATATGCAAGCATTTTGGGAGTCCTATATATAGAAAAACAATGCATTGTAATGAATGCTTGACCCAAAATGTGGATTAAAATCTAATGATTAGATATGAATTTAAGGCATGTGATCATGAGAACACAAGCATTAAAGAACATACTCCAAAAAAAAAATGAAAAAGATATTGGAGTTTTCATCCAAAGTGAGAAAAATAGAAGATAAAACTAGCTTCTGTCTCACGGATCCCACGGATCCTTCCCTTGAGGGATCCGTCCAGCATTAAGGCTAGGATCCGTGGTGCTGGTGATACAGGCAGCTCAAAATTTTCCTTTTTGGAAACATTTGTGCCTAGTGTGTGCCTATATGCAAACTATTTGGAGTTGCGGTTATCTCGACTCCTAAGAAGAAAGAAAAATAAACTAGAAGTGAAAAAGCATACTATTATGTGAGATAACCCGAAAACACATAGTTAGTACTTGAGTACATAATTCAGTGCTACCAATGCTCCTAATTCATTGTGGCTTAAATGAATGTACCCGAAAACACATATTAGTTATGCGTCCCCTTTAGCATTCAAAAGACATGAGATGCAATGAAAACGGGTTTTTACTTTGTATTAATAATGAAAAAGCGATTTGTCCTAATCGTGAGAAATTGATACGAGAAGAGGTATCATTTTTAAAAAACATTCCAAAAGGAGGTTTCTATGTGCGAATAAAGATCATTTTATCCTTTGAAAAGAAGGTGTGTGTGTAATTATATATTTGCAACTTGTACTTATTTTGAAAGAAAATAAGAAGAGTTATAAGTGAAAAACTTATCTTGGGTTTTGAAAATTCCTGTATTGCTTGTGAGTTGTGCGTGAAATAGAGATCCTAGACTTAGAAAGAAGAAGGCTAGTGTTTACATACCTTGTAGATTTTAAAAATTAAATTACGACGATTGTTTCATGAGACCAAGAAGTAGGTTGAATTGTTCCCGCTTCAACGGTTTGGTAAGGATGTCGGCTATGTTGTCTTCGGATGCTACCTTCTCAATAGAGATGTTCCCCTTTTGAACATTGTCTCTTAAGAAGTGATGACGAATCTCTAAATGCTTTGTGCGAGAATGTAATACCGGATTCTTACTTAGATCGATGGCACCCTTGTTGTCACATAGAATGGCTATGTCACTTAGATGAATGTCGTAGTTAACTAACGCTTGTTTCATCCATAGTGCTTGTTGGTATGCTTTGCCGGCGGAGACGTATTCAGCTTCGGTTGTTGATGTTGCTAATGCTGTTTGTTTCTTTGAAAACCAAGATGTTAAACAACATCCCATAAAAGTACATACCCCACTTGTACTTTTTTGGTCACCATAATCCTAATTGTGTTGTACCTTTAATGTGTCTAAATATTCTTTTTACGGCTTCTAGGTGTGATGTTTTAGGGTCTTCTTGAAACCTAGCACATAGACAAACACTAAACATGATATCCGGCCTACTAGCCGTGAGGTAGAGAAGACTACCAATCATGCCACAATATTTAGTATTATCGACGGATTCACCATCTTCATCTTTTGTGAGTTTGGTGTCGGATGACATTGGTGTCCTAATTGGTTTCGATTCTTCTAGACCGAATTTCTTTAACATCTCTTTTATGTATTTAGATTGATTAAAGAAGATACCATCTTCTACTTGTTTGATTTGTAGACCAAGAAAGAAACTAAGTTCTCTCATCACACTCATCTCAAACTCGTCATGCATGATTTTAGAGAAATCATCACACATGTCTTGACAAGTGGATCCGAATATAATATCATCTACATATATTTGAACTATGATTATATGTGACTCTCTTTTCTTAGTAAAAAGTGTGTTGTCAACTAACCCCATGGTATAGTTGTGTTTGATTAAAAATGACTTGAGTCTATCATACCAAGCTTTTGGAGCTTGTTTAAGACCGTAAAGGGCTTTCTTTAACTTATACACATGTTTAGGTTTTTCAAACTCGATGAAGCCCGGAGGTTGAGCTACATATACTTCTTCATTAATAAAACCATTTAGAAAATTACTTTTGACATCCATTCGATAAAGCTTTAGATCATTAGCACAAGCATAAGCAAGAAGTATTCTTATAGACTCTAATCTAGCCATGGGGGCATAGGTCTCATCAAAGTCTATTCCTTCTTGTTGGTTATACCCTTGGGCAACGAGTCTAGCCTTGTTTCTAGACACTACTCCGTTTGCATCTAACTTGTTTTTATAAACCCATTTGGTTCCAATTATGGTTTGATTACTAGGTGGAGGGAAAAGTGTCCAAACATCATTAGAAACAAATTGGTTTAATTCTTCTAACATAGCCATTACCCAACTTTCATCTTTTATGGCTTCTTGTGTATTCTTAGGTTTTATGGTTGAAACAAAACAAAATAGGCTACTTTGGTTTTGAGCTTAAGACCTTAAGGTTCTTTCGTTTAACTTTCCTATGACCTTATCTACGGGGTGATCTTTGGACTCTTTAATATTTATGAGTTCATTATTTGAAGATTCTTCTTCTTCTTCATTTATCTTTTTCTTAATTACATTAACTTCACTTTCTACGGTCTCGTCATCGACAAGAGGTGGAGAGGGTTTGGGTGGACTTTCATCAAATTTTACATTTAATGACTCTTCTACCTTCATTGTTTCTTTATTTAGTATGACGTAGGCTTTGTTATTAGGGGAGTAACCTAGAAAGATACCTTCGGTTGATTTAGGATCAAATTTTGTAAGGTAATATTTAGTGTTGAGAAGAAAACATTTGCTACCAAAGACTCTAAAATGATCTAACGTAGGCTTTTTGCCTCGAAGTAACTCGTATGGAGTTTTACCTAAGATTGGTCTAATTAAGACTCGATTAAGTATGTATGTTGAAGTATCAACGGCATTGCACCAAAACTTTTGAGGTATGGATTGCTCATTTAGCATGGTGCGACTCATTTCTTGTAGGGTTCTATTCTTTCTTTCAACTACCCCATTCGATTGTGGAGTGCGCGGAGCTGAGAAGTTGTGAGTAATACCATTAGCGTCACAAAAGGCTCCAAATTGCACTTCATTATCGAATTCCCTACCATGATCCGTTCTAATAGACACTATAGGACTTCCTAGTTGTCTTTGGATTTTCTTGCTTAATATTGCAAAATAATTAAACGTTTCCGTTTTGTTCTTTAAGAATTTTGTCCATGTGTACCTAAAGTAATCATCCACTATGACCAAAGTGTAGTAGTTGCCTCCATAACTTTGGATAGCGGATGGACCAAATAAATCCATGTATAGTAATTCTAGACACTTAGTTGTAGACACGATGTTTTTAGCTTTGTGACTAGAATGAACTTGTTTTCCTACATTACAAGCATCAGAAAAGTGATGTTCGTATTTTAACTTAGGTAGATCTCTTACTAGATCTTTGGATGATAGCGATTGAAGAAGTCGCATATTGGCATGACCCAATCTTCGATGCCATAGGGTCGAAGTATCATCCATAGAGGTAAGACAAAGTTTGTCTTTAGGTTCATTACCGATTTTAATGACATAGACTCCATGTTTCCTAATTCTTCTTCCTATGGTTATGCCATTTTTTAATACCTTACTACCGGTTTCGGTAAAAAAGTACATTGCACTTTTTATCACATATTTGTCCAATACTTAAGAGGTTAAAGTTTAGGTTTTCTACATGACACACATCGTTAATGGTTAGAGATTTGTTAGAAATCGTACCTTTACCGATGATTTTACTTTTGCTATTTCCAAACACCACATTTCCTCCATTAAAGGAATCATATGTGGAGAATAGATCTTTATTGTCGGTCATGTGCCTCGTGCACCCGCTATCCTTGACCCATTCATCCGGATCTAGGTCGACCTTTAAGCACACCTAAGAAAATAATTAACTCAAAAGTTTGGTCCCCATTTGTTCATGGGTCCATTAGTGTTAAACATTCCATTCATGTTAGACATGTTTGGATAAGGTGAATATGCATTCCATGGTGCAAAGTTTTGAAAAGGAAAGCCACTTTACATATTTGGGTTCCATCCCATTTGATGGTTACTTCTCGGGTAAACATTATTAGGTCTCCTAGATGGATTAGGTTTTGAAAAAGATGGAGCTTTGTTTCTTGCAAAAATAGGATTATATTTTGGAGGTGGTTGTCTAGTGGTAACATGAGTTGGTTTCTTCTTATTAACGATAACAAAATCAGTTCTAGATGAAGAAGTTATGTTATTAGCACTATTTGCTACATCAGACCCACGGATCCCTGGCTGTACACTAGCCGGTTCCCTTTTTATGGGATCCGTGGGATCCGCCACAACAGTGGCTTGTTTTTCTAGTGCCTTAACAAATTGTATTTCTTTGTTTTCACTAGTTGATGGATCAAGTTGTTGAATACCTAAACCTTTTTGATTGTTTCCGGTTTTAACACTATCTAATATCATATCTAAAGTATTCGTACTCATTCTAGCAATTTTAGAATCTAGTTGATCAACTAGTGTTTGAAGTTGAACGCAAAGTTCACATTCACCACTTGCTATTTTACCCTTTTCTAGACGTTTCAATTTTGCTTTTAATTCTATGACTTCTTTATCTAAACGTTGGTTTTGACTTTTTAAAAGCTTGTTTTTGTTAATTAATTTTAAGCTAATGTCGCAAAGTTTGTCATATTCATTATGCAATGAGTCATCATCTAGTGATGAGCTACTATAGTATTCGTGACATACCTCGTAATTTTCCATGAGACAAATTTCTTCGTCCTCCTCGTCGCTCATTCCCCACGTGTCACTCACGAATGCCTTTTGATCATCCCGTTTGGAACACATACTAATAAAGTGGTTTGGGTCCCCACATTTAAAGCAAGCACGATCATCCCTTGGCTTCTCGTCCTCTTTGCTTTTCCGGAATCCTTTCTTGTCGTCATACGGTTGTTTGACGTATCTTCCCTTCCTTCAAAAGAACTTTTTAAAGTCCCTTACTGCCATAGCATACTCCTCATCGTCACTATCCGAAGAGGAGTTCTCTTCATCGCTTGAAGCCTTTTTGGCTTTAAGGGCAAGAGATTTGTGTTTCTCTTTCACCTTTGAGGCTTCAGAATCTTTAGCAAGGACAAGCTCGTAGACTTTTAAGTTTCCTATGAGTTCATCAAGGGTGGGGATTGTCAAATCTTTTGACTCTTCGATCGTCGTCACCTTGGATCTCCACTTGGATGGAAGTGCCCTTAGATATCTCCTAACATGGTTACGGCTAGGAAAAGATTCATCAAGTGCTTGTAAAGATGTAAAAATAGTATTAAAGTTAGCAAATGAATGATTTATAGTTTCCTCATCCGATATTGAAAATTGTTCATATTGTTGAACAAATAAATCAATTTTATTATTTTTAACTTGTTGATTACCTTGATGAGTTACAACTAAAGAATTCCAAATTTCTTTAGAGGTTTTAAGCATAGAAACTCTTTCGAATTCCTTTTTGGGTAAAACATTATACAAAACCATTTTAGCTTCACTATTTTTAGAAAGCTTTTTCTTCATTTCATCGTTTAGTTTATCATGAGGTATGTTAACTAAATTTCCTTTATCATCTTTTGAGTTAGCCTCAAAATCGCCTTCAACAATAATGTACCAAAGATCAATATCTTTAGACTTCACATACGTTTCAAATCTATTTTTCCAATATATAAAACCATTAGTTTCAAGTATTGGTGGTCGTTGCATAGATTGCCCTTCCTTGTAATTTTCAGAACCCATAGTGATCGAAAAGTTTTTAAAATACGATTTACTTTAAAACTTTTATAAACTTAGCTCTTGATGCCAATTGTGGAAAACTAGAAGGGGGGGGGGGCTGAATAGTTTTGCCGATTTTATGTTAGTTTCAAAAACTTTAGATTCGATATTATGTGAAATCGTATGGATGAAGAGAAATTATAGATCTAATGATAAAGCAAGTAAATAAAGTAAAGCAAGGGATAGAAATGACACAACTGATTTATAGTGGTTCGGCTACAAGGACACCTTACTTGCCCTACTCCACTCCCCGAGTCACCTACTCGAGAGTTCAAGCACTATGTCAACAAACTCCTTCAACTTGGCGGAGAATCCTTCACAACGTTGCTTACACCTTTTTCCAGTACAAAGCTAAATACCGAGTCCGTAACACGGTGGACCAAACCAACACGACTATTACACAACAAATATGTGAAATATCAAATACAAGATCTTTGCTACAGAAATCTTGTGGAGGAACAAATCAATCAAGGACCCCTTGCTTGGATGACTTGGAGAATGCTCGTGATCTCGCCTTAGAGAAGGACCTATATGAGAATCACTAAAGAAAGAAAGGGAGAAGTACTCTCTAGATCAAGTGATCTTTTGTTAGAAGAGAATGAGAGTATATGCGAGAATTAGTAAGAAGAGGGGTGAGTTAGAATGAGAAATGGCTCTCTATTTATAGGCAAAACTTGCCACTGTTCCCCGGATCCCTCCCACAAGGGATCCGTCTATTGTAATTCTAGGGATCCGTGAGACGCTTCTCTTTGCCCATGGGTTTTTTGGTTATGGGTCATGGGTTATGGGTTGGTCCATGGGTATTCTTTTAGATACAATGTATCTAATGAGTACAATGTATCTAGTCAAGTGGGTATGGGTCAATACCATGGGTTATGGATATGATCCATGGGTTGTGATTTTTACCCATCCTAATAAACTATTACAACAAATGATTTATTACAACAATTTGTATTAAATGGCTATATGTATATGCTTTACAAAAATAACATGTATCCTTATAATTGTACTTAAGATAACATTATATTTGTTATCAACAAAACACAAAGAGATCACAAAATATTAATAAACGTTTTTACGGTTTATTTGTATTAACAAACTTGCTGACAGTGAAGAAGAAATACTCTCAGCTGGAGATGAAATGGACGCTGATGTTCAATCACAAGAACAAGAGCATCAGCATGATCCACAAGAGACTGAAGAGTCACCTGCTCTACCTGATGAAAATGACTTTGACTCCTCTTCTTCATCCTGTCCTGAGGAGTTCAAAAAGTATGATAACATTCTTCCACTGACTGAAAGGCAGCTTGTTCTGTGGATAACCAAGGCTTCAAGGAAGTTATATTCTCGTGTTACTGATACTCTATGGGATCATCATGTTGAAGCTGCTGCAAGTTATGCTGATCTAAAGGCTGAAGTGCTCACTTCCAATGCCAACACTGACGAGCACAGGGAGCTCATGTATCAACATTTGCATAGACTGGATGAAAACCTGGTTAAATTTCTCAAGTACTTTAAGGAGTCTCACACCAAATTGGATGAAATTAGGGATTCCGTTAAAGAAGACCCGACACTTAACTCCAAAGTGTTGGAGGCTACTGAGGCTTACATGAAGAATTCCTCCAGCCTCACTGAACTAGTCAACATGCTTACATCTGCAAATGTTCAGGGTCTTCAGTCTTCAATCCAGTCTCTTCAATCCACACTGGGTTCACTGGATGCTAAAGTTGCTGATCTGACTAAAGCTTCGTCTTCTATGGCCTGGAATCTTGGGCCTAGAATGACCACACTGGAATTATCTCAGGCCAATCTTGCTGAAAAGGTCTCAAATCTTCAACAGGATACATCTGACTTCAAGACCATGGTCTCGGAGATATCAAGCCTTCAAAAGTCAAGCAGCTCCCTCTCCTTCAGTTGCCCAAACAACTCTTGCTCTCCCTAAAGTTGAAGCAACAGTTGAGGGGGAGAGAGCCACTGAAGAGACTCCCTCTCACACTGAGGGGGAGACAATTCAACCTATATCAGCAACACCACTCTCATCAGTCCCACCAAAGCAACAACAACACCAGTTACATCAACACCAGTGACAACAACAACAACAACAGCAACAACACCAATAATCACTACCACACTCCCAGTGGTATCATCTTCATCCTCAGCTCAGGATAAAGGCAAGGCTATCATGACCACAACTGAACCCCCTAAGATTCCCTATGCAATCGGTGATACTAGGTATCTACTTACTCCATAACAGCTAAGTGCCTACCTTGCAAAGGAAGACAGAAGAAAGAAACTGGCTGAGGAAGAAAGAAAAAGCAGAGAAGCCCTGGTCCAAGTAGTGTCTGAAGAAGCTGAAAAGATAGGGATTGATCCTAACACTCTTGAAAAAGGAGCTGGCCAAAAGTTCAAAGCAGCTCAGGATGCTGTGTTGGCTGAATTCAAAAGAAAAAGGGACGAAAAGGCTAAGAAGGCAGCTGCAATCAGGGAAGAGAGGATTGACCACTACAACTGGACCATGACAAGCAGAAGGCTGCCTGAGAAAATCACTGATGTAAAAATCAACCCTAGATCCAAACCACTGGCAATGAATGTCTACAGAGGGATGATAAAAGGCATTTTGAGGTTCATGATCCCTTGAAATTCACCGAATTTGGGATCACTGAACTTGATGAGCTTGGTCCTTGATGAGTGTGTAAATACTCATCATTTTTAGTCAAATCTGAACTGCAAAACGTTTAAAAATGCTCAGAAATGCATCAAAATACTGAAAATATTCCAAAATTGCATTTTATGTGTTTCAGATGCAAAATGTTTAAAATCAGATGAAAAATGAGCAAAGTTTGCATAATTGGCAGTTTCAGTCCCTCAACTTTCAAAATTTTTCAAAAATAGTCCCTGAGTCAATTTCAAAAGAAAAGTCACCAAAGGTCCTTTTTAAATCATAACTTGTCAAAATTAGTCCTTTGGTGAAAAATGTCATAAGTTTGAGAAAATTGCAAGAATGGTCCTTCAAGTTTGAAATTTGGCAGAAATGGCCCCTGGAAAATTGGAAAATGACAGATTTGGTCCCTGTACTTTTGAAGCTTGTCAGTATTAGTCCCTTGGAACAAATTTGCAGAAATGGCAGCATTGGTCCCTTAACTTTCAGATTTTACAAACAAGCCCTTGTATTAATAAATCCTTTAAACCTTTTGGCCTGCCTATCTCTTTTGGACCCCTGTCATTTACAATTTTGAACCCCCCCTATTATTACTCCACCAGTCAAACACTGGTCAAAAGACCCCCTACCCGCCCTTTTACTTTCTTCAACCTCTAGCCCTGCATCATGCCTGCCAACACTCAATCCCAGCTCATAGCCCACTCACCTTATCACTCCAAACACATCTATCCAAGAAATAATGATTCTTCACCTCTCCCACACTCAATCTCACTAAACTGTTAAAACTTCATTTTCCCGCCAAAAACCACTCAATGGCCAAGATCAACTCAAAATGATCCAAGGGACCTAAATAATGGTGGGATTAATTCAGAAGAGAGAGAGGAAGCTGTTGGGGTATAAAAGAGAAAGATTGAAGCAAGCAAAGAAGTAGTTAGTTTTTAGTTTTTCTTTGAATGTCGTTTTTTTTTACTTATCTTAATTAAGAGTTTTAAAATGTAATTTAAGCTTTATTGTATGAAACTCAAGTAATCTTATCTTTGTAATTTACTTTTAAGCATCAATATCAAGTTTTTATTTAAATTCCAAGTTTAGTGTTTACTGTGGTATTATTCAGTTTCAAGTTCTCACTTACAAGCTTGTAAAAGCTCAATTTCCATCTCACATAAACTTATTAAGGCTTGTTATAGTTTTCTATAAGCTCACAATTAATTTTCAAGCAATATTAGAGTATGGTCAAAAAAAGTCAACTGGACCAAAAATGGGCATGGTGATGATATTTGGTTGATGCAGAGGATGCTTTGGGGTTAGATTTAGTTAGGTTAGATCAGAATTTGGTTTGGTTTTGGTTTGCAAACCAACTGGATAGTGGTTAGTAATTTCCTCATTTTCAATTTTTAAGTCATATTGCAGCTTTGGCTTATCTGTATATCTGTGGTCACAATTGTTTTCTATGTGTTTATATAGTTGTAATGTGGTCATGAGAACTTAGTTTGATCCTTACTGCATGCTAAATCAGTTGTTTATCTCATTTTAATTCCATAACAGTTATATATAAGGGTGTTTGGATTTGCTGTTTTATCAGTTGTTTAGGGTGGTTAAGTCCGTAAGTCCTGTTGGTCCAAGCTTGTTTAGTCCAATTGAGCCCTTATCTGTCTTGTTCTTGCACCCACATAAGCTCAAAGTCAAAATTATTCCTTAAGTTTCTTAAGCAGCTTACTGTTGGATTTTTAACAAATCCAATTCTTGTTTTGTGTTTAAATTCCATAAACATAGCTTGCATTAGGTTTTATTCATCCTATAACATCAATCTCAGTCCTCAAAATTGATCCAAACCTCAAATTAGTCAAACTTTCAACTTTTGTCAAAAGTCAAATATTGCAAAAAGTCAGTTTTGGCCAAATTAGGTTGATTTTTCATGAGCTCATTCTTGAGTCAAATTTAATGAAAATTGTGGTTTCAAAAACCTACCCTGGCCTATTTTCTTATGTCCAATTTTTTACATTTTTGTGAATTTTGTTTAAGCTTCAAACTGGCATCAGGGCTTAAGTGCCCTGTGCAGGACACTGTTAACTGCACAGGGGATATGCAGGATTTGCAAGGTTCACCCAGGTCTCACTTGAGCTCCTCTAGGCCTGATTCTTGGTTTAAACACTCTCACCCAGGTCTAGTCTAGGTTCCATTTGTTGCTTTTCAGTTTCCAGCTTATTTTAGTGCTTATAATCTAGCTGCAAGTAGGACCCCTTTCACTGTTTTTAGCTTAATAGCTTTTAACATCAAATCTGTTGAGCTTGTAATCAGAGGTTGTAGCTTGTTGAAACTTGTTCCATTTTAGTTCTTTTAGTATTTCATAGCTTCTGTTTTGGGTTGGTGGCCTTTGGATTCCATTTGCTTATTCTAGTGCTTATTTCAATAAGCATTTGTGCTTCAGTTGCAATTCCTCCCACACAACCCCATGTTTTTCCATTTTTCCTAGCTTCCTAATATTATTTTAGACTTTTCCTGAAATTTTCAGATTTTTCCAAGCTTGTTTGCTATTTTTCTTAATTTAAATTAGTTTTTAAGCATTTTTAAATAGCATTTAATACAAAAAATTAAGAAAAGGTTCAAAAAAATAATTTTTCAATTTTATTAAGTTAAGATAAATATAAAAAGAGAAAAAAATATTTTTCCATATTTTTCTTAGTTAAATTTGTATTTTTAAATAATTTAATTAGTTTTTAATAGTATTTAATTCCTAGAAAATAGAAAAATAATCAGAAAAATACAAAAATAGTTTTTAAAATTCTAGTTTGAGATTTTAGACTTTTCCATTTCATAATTTTATTTTTCTAGCTTTATTTCCTATTTTCTTGTATTTTAGGTAATTATTTAATAGTTAAAAATAGTTTTTAATTAATAATAATTAATTAATTAGTTATAAAAATAATTTTCTTTTTCTAAATATTTTCTTTTATCATTAGGATTGTAAAAATGTATTTTTCATATTTTTAGGACTTTTATTTCTTAGATTTCACTTTTTATTTTTTACGTTTACGTAATTTTTATTTAAACGTAAGTTTTTAGTTTTAAATTTTAAACGTTCATCATTTTAAAAATAGTGATAGCGTTTATTTAATAGATTTTATCTTTTTAATCTCCTTTAATTTGCATTTAAGCCGTTGTAATTTGTTGGCTTCTCCTGTAGTTATAATCCTATACAAATTCTTTTCCCGTTCAAATCTCGCGATCACTATACGTTTGATAATCCATTGCATAGCTCGCTGGGACATAACGACCCGGGGAGACACTATACTCCTCAGATCTTCATTGAGCTCGTTCCTGAGCTGTTTTAAGGTTCTTACGGTCTGCCATTCACAAGTGGCAGGCTTGTGTGAGAAACCTTGACTGTTCTGGAGCGCATCAAATTTTTGGCGCCGCTGCCGGGGAGCTGTGCTGATTATCTTCCGTCTAGAAAATTAGTGATTTGGATATTCACTCTTTGTTCATACCATCCATCTGTATATGTTTATAATTTCTTATCCAAAAATCCAAAAATATTCTTCTCATTCCTCTTATTCGTTGATTCTATTTCTCTTACCCTCTTTTGCCGTTTAATTCTATTCTTCGTATCCTCTCAACCATTTGATTCTCTTCTTAATCCTCTATATGTTTAATTCTTATGTCGACAATCGTCAACTTCATCGTCAGAAATGTGTGTGAGCGGTGTGGAGGGCCTAGTTCAAGCGAATTTTGCAATTCGTGCGAATTATCCATCAAAAATTCTTTTCAAAGTTATTTCGACCACCCGCCACAACCTGAAATACATTCTAATCTTGACAAACCAGTTCAAACGTCGGAACTACCCCAAGCACCCACCGAGGATTACGAGGACACTTTCTTTGAAGATAGAGCCCGTAATCTAATCGAACAAATTCAAGCCGATGAAAAAAGGTCGAGAATTAGAATTGATTACGATGAACCCGTTCAAACACCGGTGACTAGCAAGAATGACTTGCCTAATCTTCACGTTTCTCAAGAACCAAAACCGGAGACCATAACGGAAGTGGTGGAAATTGCTAGCTCTCAGAGCACACCACTTGTCCCACCTCCGGATTTTTCTGAATGTTCTTCGAGACTTGATAGTCATCCGGATCACCATGTTGGTTTTGTTGATTCTTTGAATAAACCGATTCCTCTTCATAACTCTCAAATGCAATCGTTTATTCCTTGTGTCGGTTGTGGTGAGCCTCTCTTTGGTTCACCCTGTCGTTGGTGTACATGTGTACAATGTGGTAATGATATCCATAACGGGAGTTGTTTGTTTTGTGGTTCAAGGAATTCATTTGATTATGATCCTAATCAGAACTCATTTAACGACTCCTCAAACTTTTCCAATTACCCACCCCAGCCCGACCTATATTCATATGATCAACATTACTGTTGTGAATTTTGTGGAGGTCCTCACCAAGGATTTGAGTGTCAATCCAGAAACACGTTTGTCTATGAACAGTTTTCCAATAATACTCAGAACTTTGGTTATGACCAAAATCCATATGATTCACCTATCCAGACTCAACAGTTTTACTGTTGTGAGTACTGTGGAGGTCCCCATTTTAGCTCTGATTGTCAAATAGGGAACCCATTTCCTTGCTACAATCATGACTCTCACATGTTTGATAATTTCCAACCTCCACAGCACCATACGGTTCAAACTCCACCTGAGCCGTTGTCTCAAGAAATCTCCCAGGATTTTGAAACCACTATGAAAACACTTGATGATATGATTAGTAACTTTAAGAATCAAGTGAGTGGTGAAAAAACCATAGGAGAATTGCTGGCCGAAGAACGAGAAGAACGAGAGGCTCGCAAATCTAGGGAAGAATTATTCATCCTAGAGCAAGCAGCTCTAAGGCGTTCCCAATTTCTCAAGGCGGCTCTATATGATGATGATGAGGAGAGTTTTTATCCTTTTAAAGATAATACTTCTCAACTCCCTCAGTCAGTTGATACCTCTGCAGTTGAGATTCCATCTCAAACAACTGCTATCACACCCGAGATTCACACTCACTCTCTTATTATGGGGGACGAGCATCTCGACACTGTTCCTGAAAAGGAATCGGACGAATTCATAAAGTCTAGTGTTGAGGACCTTATCCCAATCCCAAGAGAGTCACAGGGAATTCTTGATCATGTGTGTGATATCCCTCCTCCTCTTGTCTTCCAAAATGATCATGTTGAGATGTTCTCCGATTCTGATGATGATGATTCGTTATCTTGTGGAGACATCATTTATGTGGAAGATTCACCTTCTGAGCTTGTTAGCTTAGAAGAAGAGAATGATGAAGTTACTGACACTGAAATCAAAGATGAAGCTCTTCGAGCAACATTATTGAATGTCAGTCTTCTCATTTCTAAAATCAAGGCTTTCAAAGAGAAACCTATTTCATCTCCTATCCCCATTAAGGATAGTGACACTCCTTCCGATGATTCTATTCCGGAAATGAAAGCCTTCTGTTTTGATAATATGGGAGAGAAGATTAGTGGCAGTACCACTTCTCATTCTCATAATTCTCTCCTCGATCATGAATCATTTACTTTTGAGGAGTTCGCCAGTGAACCCACTCATATCAATTCTGAATATGATTCATTCACCTTCATGGAGTTCTCAGATGAACTCACTCATATCATATCTCCACGGGAGTATGATAAATTCTACTTTGATCTAGACACTCCCGAGATTTGTCTTGATCACATAAGCTTAAATGATGAGATTCATAATCCTGAAATTATGGATCCTCTTATAGATGAAGATGAGTTAATCATGATGTTTATCATGATTTTCTATCTCTTCTTCACCTATCCCGTGGCTTCTCCTGTTCTTCACTCCTTCGGGAATGAAGACATTATCTTTGATCCCGGCATTTCCATATATCATTTTTGAGCCGGTTCTATGTATATCTCATCGGTGTGGAACTTTCACGTGCTTCAAATGTTTGTCCAAACATCTTGAATAAAAGTCCGATGGAGATTGTTTCTTCCACTTTGCTTCCCCATGAACCAATTAATTCGGGGTCGAGTCAAGCTAGCGACTCGGTAATCAAAAACAGTAGCTAAACATGGGTTTTCACCTATGTGTTCCACCCTAGTGTGGGGGAGATGCCCCACATGTTATATATCTAAAAAAAAAAAAAAAAAAAAAAAAAAAAAAAAAAAAAATCTTTCTAAATAATGGCCGTAGTATTTCCCTTTCACGTTCTTTGTTTCGGCATAACCGCCGGTACTTTGAATATTGAGGGCAATATTCATTTCTAAGTGTGGGGGGGAATTCTCACGAATTTTATCATATAAATATACCAATTCCCCCGTTTTTGGCCAAAATTTTTTTTGGAGTAAGTGTTTTGCACTTACTCATTTGGTTATCAGTCCGCCTTGTCTAATAAACAAAAGGATTGGCTAATCCAGGAGCAAACGGCTCTTGGTAAAGATATCTCAAATCCGTTTACGGCTTGCAATTTGCCCAAAATTGTATGGTATTCAGCTCACCATATCCTAAAAAGTGAAGAGTTGGCTAGCCCGCAAGGTTATGGCTTGTGGTAAAGGCAGTGGAAAATCCATAATTGGTAATCAGCTCACCAAAGATAATACTGATAATTTATCTAAGAGTTGGCTAGTCCAGAGCAAACGGCTTCTGGTAAAGACAAAATCAAATCCGTTGAAAGCTGGTGGTTTGCTCAAAATCACATGGTTATCGGTGTACCATGGTTCTTACTTGAACTAAAACATTTGGCTACTCCAGAAGTAATGGCTTTTGGTAAAGAGATTCAAATCCATTAAGTTTTTCTCAAAAGATTGCTAGGGACTAGCAATAGTTTAGTGTGGGGGATTGATGAGTGTGTAAATACTCATCATTTATAGTCAAATCTGAACTGCAAAACGTTTAAAAATGCTCAGAAATGCATCAAAATACTGAAAATATTCCAAAATTGCATTTTATGTGTTTCAGATGCAAAATGTTTAAAATCAGATGAAAAATGAGCAAAGTTTGCATAATCGGCAGTTTCAGTCTCTCAACTTTCAAAATTTATCAAAAATAGTCCCTGAGTCAATTTCAAAAGAAAAGTCACCAAAGGTCCTTTTTAAATCATAACTTGTCAAAATTAGTCCTTTGGTGAAAAATGTCATAAGTTTGAGAAAATTGCAAGAATGGTCCTTCAAGTTTGAAATTTGGCAGAAATGGCCCCTGGAAAATTGGAAAATGACAGATTTGGTCCCTGTACTTTTGAAGCTTGTCAGTATTAGTCCCTTGGAACAAATTTGCAGAAATGGCAGCATTGGTCCCTTAACTTTCAGATTTTACAAACAAGCCCTTGTATTAATAAATCCTTTAAACCTTTTGGCCTGCCTATCTCTTTTGGACCCCTGTCATTTACAATTTTGAACCCCCCCTATTATTACTCCACCAGTCAAACACTGGTCAAAAGACCCCCTACCCGCCCTTTTACTTTCTTCAACCTCTAGCCCTGCATCATGCCTGCCAACACTCAATCCCAGCTCATAGCCCACTCACCTTATCACTCCAAACACATCTATCCAAGAAACAATGATTCTTCACCTCTCCCACACTCAATCTCACTAAACTGTTAAAACTTCATTTTCCCGCCAAAAACCACTCAATGGCCAAGATCAACTCAAAATGATCCAAGGGACCTAAATAATGGTGGGATTAATTCAGAAGAGAGAGAGGAAGCTGTTGGGGTATAAAAGAGAGAGATTGAAGCAAGCAAAGAAGTAGTTAGTTTTTAGTTTTTCTTTGAATGTCGTTTTTTTTTACTTATCTTAATTAAGAGTTTTAAAATGTAATTTAAGCTTTATTGTATGAAACTCAAGTAATCTTATCTTTGTAATTTACTTTTAAGCATCAATATCAAGTTTTTATTTAAATTCCAAGTTTAGTGTTTACTGTGGTATTATTCAGTTTCAAGTTCTCACTTACAAGCTTGTAAAAGCTCAATTTCCATCTCACATAAACTTATTAAGGCTTGTTATAGTTTTCTATAAGCTCACAATTAATTTTCAAGCAATATTAGAGTATGGTCAACAAAAGTCAACTGGACCAAAAATGGGCATGGTGATGATATTTGGTTGATGCAGAGGATGCTTTGGGGTTAGATTTAGTTAGGTTAGATCAGAATTTGGTTTGGTTTTGGTTTGCAAACCAACTGGATAGTGGTTAGTAATTTCCTCATTTTCAATTTTTAAGTCATATTGCAGCTTTGGCTTATCTGTATATCTGTGGTCACAATTGTTTTCTATGTGTTTATATAGTTGTAATGTGGTCATGAGAACTTAGTTTGATCCTTACTGCATGCTAAATCAGTTGTTTATCTCATTTTAATTCCATAACAGTTATATATAAGGGTGTTTGGATTTGCTGTTTTATCAGTTGTTTAGGGTGGTTAAGTCCATAAGTCCTGTTGGTCCAAGCTTGTTTAGTCCAATTGAGCCCTTATCTGTCTTGTTCTTGCACCCACATAAGCTCAAAGTCAAAATTATTCCTTAAGTTTCTTAAGCAGCTTACTGTTGGATTTTTAACAAATCCAATTCTTGTTTTGTGTTTAAATTCCATAAACATAGCTTGCATTAGGTTTTATTCATCCTATAACATCAATCTCAGTCCTCAAAATTGATCCAAACCTCAAATTAGTCAAACTTTCAACTTTTGTCAAAAGTCAAATATTGCAAAAAGTCAGTTTTGGCCAAATTAGGTTGATTTTTCATGAGCTCATTCTTGAGTCAAATTTAATGAAAATTGTGGTTTCAAAAACCTACCCTGGTCTATTTTCTTATGTCCAATTTTTTACATTTTTGTGAATTTTGTTTAAGCTTCAAACTGGCTTGTTAATCAGGGCTTAAGTGCCCTGTGCAGGACACTGTTAACTGCACAGGGGATATGCAGGATTTGCAAGGTTCACCCAGGTCTCACTTGAGCTCCTCTAGGCCTGATTCTTGGTTTAAACACTCTCACCCAGGTCTAGTCTAGGTTCCATTTGTTGCTTTTCATTTTCCAGCTTATTTTAGTGCTTATAATCTAGCTGCAAGTAGGACCCCTTTCACTGTTTTTAGCTTAATAGCTTTTAACATCAAATATGTTGAGCTTGTAATCAGAGGTTGTAGCTTGTTGAAACTTTTCCATTTTAGTTCTTTTAGTATTTCATAGCTTCTGTTTTGGGTTGGTGGCCTTTGGATTCCATTTGCTTATTCTAGTGCTTATTTCAATAAGCATTTGTGCTTCAGTTGCAATTCCTCCCACACAACCCCATGTTTTTCCATTTTTCCTAGCTTCCTAATATTATTTTAGACTTTTCCTGAAATTTTCAGATTTTTCCAAGCTTGTTTGCTATTTTTCTTAATTTAAATTAGTTTTTAAGCATTTTTAAATAGCATTTAATACAAAAAATTAAGAAAAAGTTCAAAAAAATAAATTTTCAATTTTCTTAAGTTAAGATAAATATAAAAAGAGAAAAAAATATTTTTCCATATTTTTCTTAGTTAAATTTGTATTTTTAAATAATTTAATTAGTTTTTAATAGTATTTAATTCCTAGAAAATAGAAAAATAATCAGAAAAATACAAAAATAGTTTTGAAAATTCTAGTTTGAGATTTTAGACTTTTCCATTTCATAATTTTATTTTTCTAGCTTTATTTCCTATTTTCTTGTATTTTAGGTAATTATTTAATAGTTAAAAATAGTTTTTAATTAATAATAATTAATTAATTAGTTATAAAAATAATTTTCTTTTTCTAAATATTTTCTTTTATCATTAGGATTGTAAAAATGTATTTTTCATATTTTTAGGACTTTTATTTCTTAGATTTCACTTTTTATTTTTTACGTTTACGTAATTTTTATTTAAACGTAAGTTTTTAGTTTTAAATTTTAAACGTTCATCATTTTAAAAATAGTGATAGCGTTTATTTAATAGATTTTATCTTTTTAATCTCCTTTAATTTGCATTTAAGCCGTTGTAATTTGTTGGCTTCTCATGTAGTTATAATCCTATTCAAATCCTTTTCCCGTTCAAATCTCGCGATCACTATACGTTTGATAATCCATTGCATAGCTCGCTGGGACATAACGACCCGGGGAAACTCTATACTCCTCAGATCTTCATTGCATTCGTGCTTGAGCAGTTTTAAGCTGATTACGGTCTGCCATTCACAAGTGGCAGACTTGAGTGATTTAGCTTGACTGTTTGGCACGCATCAGTCCTATTATAGCAAAGAAGCAAAATGCAGTGGTTAAGGAACTGATGAAATCCCTCAGCAAGCGCTATGAAAGACTCAGGGAAGCATCAGCACAACTTGGGATACAACCGGCTCTTACTGCAGCTCAAGGATCTCAGTCTCAGCCATCCCAAGGTAAGGGGAAAAGGGTTGAATCTGGACCTAAAATCAAGGTACCTGGCCTTGATTGCAACAGGGAGCTACCTGAAGGGATTAAGTTCGTGAATTGCTTGGTTATTGAAAAGCTTGAAAGAGGACTTTTCTTCATTGATGTCTATGGGAACCCAGCATTCCAAAGGTGGAGTGACATTGATCTTGCATGGGTGTCTACAATGGCAAGCTATCTACCAGTGGCCTCTCAAATCCAAACTCCAAAAAACATCAGGTTCTGCACTGACCTGAATGCCAAGATAAGAGAGCACCCTGACAAAGAAACACTCCTCAAGAAGAAACCAAAGCTAGAAGCACTGGGAATCCATCTTGATTGACATCATATGATGTATCATTTATCTTTTGTACTAGTGATAGGGACCATGTAATCTGATCAATAAACGATGTATGTTTTGTTAAAATATTCAGTGTTCCTTATTATGTTCATTAGTACACTCAGTGTAAGAAGAAGCCATTTGCTCACTTACACTGATCAAACACTTAGGCTATTTGTATATCCAAATAGGGGGAGACTGTTGGGTTCAGTAAATACCCAAACCCCTTAAGTCTAGGATTTGAATAGAAAATACCCTAAGTATTTAGTCCCTTAAACACTAACAAGTCACTGAGCACATAGTCTCTCAATGAGCTGTCTTCAGGATACTCAGTAAGAGACAAAAAATTCTCTTCACTCAGTAAGGAAAAACTTACGGGGTGAAGACTGAGTCAAGAAGAAGATGGTGGATTCAGTGAGTGATGACAATAACTCACTGAATCCTGAAACTTCTCACCAACTACTAACACTGAAGACAAACTAAAGACTAAAGACTGAAGGCTATGAAGACTGAAGAATGAGCGGGACAAGGCGGGATAAGTTTGAACAGATAAGACGAAGTCCTTATCAACCAAAGTCAAACTTTCCCTGAATCATTAACTATCAGGCTCAATGTCATCACTGATAAGAAGAAAGCAGCCTTGTCACTTACCCAAAATAGCAAATGTAAACAAAGACAAAATACATCAGTATTTTGTCTTCTATAACCTGTCAGTTTGTCCTCTAGGAAAGAGTCAAAACCACACTTGTATAAATAGCATAAGAGATGGAGTGAAAGAATTTCAAGCTTGTGGATTAATTGTAAAACACACACACAAGCCATCTTTCACTCCTCCAAATACAACTCTGTCCCTGAGATAGCTCAGTGGTTCCTTTGTAGTTGTGCTCAGACTTAGCCTGAGCTTAGTGAGGAAATACAATACTTTGTCATTTCAATCCCAAGTACTATTCCGCAAGTACTTGGGTAATGTATTCTTTTTGATTTTTTTCTAATAAAGAATATATAAGTTGAAAATGATTCAGTGTGTTCACAATTAGTTGGTTTATTGCTTTAATTGTTTTTTATACGATTGTGAAACGGGAACAACAACATTACTTGTTTATGTTGATGATATTATTGGTACTGGGAATAATGTTGATGAAATTAACAACTTCAAGATCTTTCTTAAAACTAAGTTCATGATTAAAGACTTAGGAAAGTTACAATATTTTCTTGGTATAGAAGTTGCTGATACTGATAAAGGGATTTGTTTAAATCAAAGAAAGTATTGTTTAGATTTGCTAAGTGAGTATGGTATGCTTGGTTGCAAACCTTCTAAAACTCCTTTGCAGTCTAAACTTGTTATTTCTAATGAAGCTACTGATATTGATCCTTTACTTGAAAATATTACTGATTATCAGAAGCTTATGGGCAAGCTTATTTACTTGACTAATACTAGGCCTGATATATCTTATGCCGTTCATTGTTTGAGTCAGTTCATGCACTCTCCACTTAAGTCTCATCTCCGAATATCTTTAAAGATACTTAGGTATCTTAAAGGAGCTTCAGGGTTGGGTATTCATATTACTAAGAATTCTGGTATGTCTCTTCTTGCTTATTCTGATGTTGATTGGGCTAAATGTATTGTGGCTAGAAGATCTGTTACTGGTTATTGTGTATTCTTAAATGGGTCTTTAGTATCTTGGAAAAGTAAAAAGAAACCTACTCTCTCAAAAAGTTCTACTGAAACAAAGTATAGAGCTCTTGCTTCAGTAACCAGTGAAGTAATTTGGATTTTAAAATTTTTAAAAGATCTTAATATATCTAGTCTTTTACCTGTTCCTCTTCACTGTTATAGCAAATCTGCTATTAAAATAGCACCCAACCCAGTTTTCCATTGTTAGGAATTAGAAAATTCCATAGTGAAGAGTCGGTCACCCCAAATATTATCTAGCATAAGTTAGCTCGTAGACTTGTTGTTATTTACGTTATTATGTAGTTAATTAGTTAGTCAGTAGCGTAAAATAGTTTAGTGCAACACCGTGGAGGAAGGACGGGTCTTTACCCACTGTATCCCTGATCCACAGGCCGATAGGAGGTCGTGTATTGTGTAAGTATAAATACCCCTTCCATCCATGGAAGGGGTGGTGCTTCAATCTAATATTCTACAATTTGTGTAAACCTCTAGCAAGAACACCCTCTCTCTCTCTACTAACTCTCTAACTATGGCAAACATATATTTTGATCATCCAAGACCACCCGAATCATCAACACAATAAAATAACGATCCTACAATTGGTACCAGAGCCAAGGTTATTGTGTTGTGTTGATTTGTGTGGTTTCGTACCTTGGTTATTGTGTTGTTGATTTATTGTGGTTTGTGTATCATCTTTTAATTCTGTTTTTACCCAAAGTTTTGATCCGGAAATTTTTTTTGGTATTCAGTTTTTAAAAGTTGGTGTATTCTTAATGGTCAAAACAGTCTTTACAAAATATGTCTTGTCTCAATCTTTTGTCCAAGTCTGTCTTTGTTCTCATTTTTATGACTGGTACAAACCTATATCCGTGAATGTTATGGTCATATGGTATATCTTCGTGGTCAAAACAGGTTTAAAAAGATGTCCTTTAGCAGTTTTTGTTTGGGGTTTTTCTGGTCAGTTTGAAGAGGTCAAAACAGGTGCAGTTTTATGCAGTTTTTCTAGGTCATTCTTCATAGCGAGTTGTTAAGCATTTCTGTAGCGACTTGCCATGAGTCTTTACTCATGGTAGCGACTTGGCACAAGTAGCGACTTGAGACGAGTAGCGACTTGTGATAAGAAGCCTTGTGACAATAAGTGACTTGACTGAAAAAAAAAAAAAAAAAAAAAAAAAAAAAAAAAAAAAAGGAAGAAGTAGATGAAGAAGATGTTGCAATTTGTTTACCCTTGACACAAACCATACATCAACACTTAATCACTAATTACGAATATTGTCGACAACATGCATCATTCAACAACATCAAACATCGATTAGTATATCAACCCAAATCATCATCTTGTCATTCACAATCTCGAATTCATGATAAAATGGAATTGAGGAATGAAATCTAATATTCGGTTCAAAGCATTAAAATGGATCTCAGTTTTATTCTTTCGTTTTATTTCAAGTACTCATCAAAATCTCAATGATCTATACACGAAAAGACTTAACCTTCACAGATCCTAAGCTTCTCTTTCATGACTCGAACCAGTTTAGATCTCAAAGTTTCTTCTTTCGTGTGGAACAACACATGCAATAGACCTTAAAGATCTTATCCACACGAATTAAAACTTCATCATCAATCTAAGTTGTTATCCGAATCTTTGAATTAAGGAACAAAACCATGAAAAAGGTTTCATCCTCAATCCTCTTGCTCGGTTAAAAAGTGAACAAAATAATAAGATCTCACTTTGATTTTTCTCATTTCACTTAAGTGATTTTCTGAAGCCTTTTATGAACTTTTCATAACGAGAATAAATAAAGTCATCATTGATCTAAATTAGTGTTTATATACGAATTAAACAAATGATCTTAACAATATTGTTATATCATTTGTTTGGCTCGTTTATGACTCTAAGAAAACAATTGAAAATGATTAAACCTACCTGAGTTAGGCGTAAGGACCCTTGAAACCGTCTCACATGTTCGTGCCAACCCTGTGGCGTACTATGGACCTTCGAATCATATGTTTCAATGATTTTAGTGCCAACCCTGTGGCAAGATGCTCGGTTCTGAGGGAGTTTGGTATTTGCTTGTTCATATGTTTTTAATGGGGATGTGATCCCTGAACTAAGAAGAGGATTCATTCTGATTTGCGCTTGTGATGAGCAGATTAGATGAGAGTTTTTATTTTTGGTGAGAAAAACCGGTGAAGAGAGAGGCGGAGTTTTTTGAGTAGTAATTAGGGTTAAGATATGAGTATTTTTAGGGCATCACTTATATAACTGGTTACTAAATTATTATGGGTTTGGATCCGAATATTAGTCTTGAATTGGACTTGGGCTCGACCTCTCTTGCATCCGGTTTGGGCCCAAGTATTTCTTGAGTTGAACCATGCTTGTCATTTGTTTGGGCCTTGGATTATACCTCAATTAATACTTCGAGCATATTTACGGTATAAACGGTTGGATTATATCTGCTTGGTATATACTGAGTGATATTGAGTATTTCTTGAGTATTTCTTAAGTTGAACTTTGCTTGGATTATATTTGCTTCGGGTGACAATTGGAATGAATTGGACGTGGACTGATTGCATTGGATTTGGTATATTCGTTTGTTATCTTCATCTGAGTAAAATGAATTTAAAAACGTTTGTTATCCAACTACAAAATTCTTGGATACAATTTTTTTAATTTTGAATTTTCTCACGGAAGGATACAATTTCACGGCTTGAACGAATTGTTGACATTTATGAGTTGTTCCAACGAATCAATGATAATGATGGACTGATGGGATTCTCAAGAGATTTGTTTGACAATAAAAGTTGATGAAGAGGTTTGGTGTGAGTTGATGAAATTCGATGGGTCATGAGGTTGGGTACTTCGGTTTACTCATTTTCACGGATATTATTATATTGCGGCTTGAATTAATGGTTGAACGATGTTGACCACGGGGTTGTTGTACGGTATTTCTTATTTGGATTTGACGGGCATGTTTACTTATTTCGTCTTCTTTCTTTCTACACTTCCGCGAAGATGACTCGTTTGGGCTTTTATAGAGGGTGATAAAGACTTGGCTATCCAGTTACGGTTGTGATTCTTTCTCGTTTAACCCACAACGTAGCTATCACTTCGGTGTCTCATGCAGTTGAGGATTTGTCAAGAGGTTTTGTACATTGGGTACACCGTTTCTTTTTCACGAGAATTAGTACAAGTTTAAGTAACAAATCAGGGAATTTTACTTCATGATCAAGTTTGGCATATCGGGTTTACTTCACCTTATGGTCACCATAATAGCCGACAGATTGCGTGAACGATGTGTTTACCAAAGTGTTGATTGGATGGTTGATGATGTTGATGATGTTGGATAATGGATCGCTGATGAACCGCTGCATGTTCCCCTAAAAACAGACATTCACAGAAACCAAAGTTGTCATTACATATTCAAGCTGACATTGCTTACGGTTTTGTCTTGATTTTTGTAAAATCCCGCGAAAGAATCTATTTCTCGGTTTAAATCATAGACTTTTAAAATCCCGTGACAATGGAAACATCCTGGTAATTGTAAAGTGCATTTCTGGATCTATCTTACGGTTTATTCTTGGGTTTGTAAAATCCCGCGAAATAAACTATTTCTCGGTTTAAACTATAGAATTGTAAAATCCCGTGATGATGGAACCATCTTGGAGAAAGGAAAGCGTATCTCGGGGTCTTCTAATACTGGTGTTACGGGTTCTGTTTCGAAGAAGGGATAAAAGGGTGTACTTCATAAATTGGATGTGTGTTTGGATATTCTTCATAGCAGTTTGGTTATTGCTTGGTTTTACGGGGTTCTGTGCCTTTAACCATGGTCGGGATGAAACCATTATCAGAGTTCACTTAAATCGTCAAAGAAGGCTAGATTGGAGCTTTTAACAAGAAGATGTGACAACGGCGTTAATTCAGTATTATTTATTTGAGGTTGAAGTGAAATATCACGGGCGAGTGTACTTAGTATCTAAAGGTATCAGGGGATGGTTGGATGAAGATTCTTCAAGATCCTTGTTCAAGCTTATTATCAAAAACGAAGACTTGGAAATCTAGTTATTGTTGGGTGATTTTTTCCTTTTCTTTTACCACTTGGGGGAATTGGGCTCTTACTACCACAAAATAACTATCACTTTAAGGAGTTACGTTGTAGTGCTCAGTGTCACATTCAATTGTGGATTTTCAAGAGGTGGTGTACGTCTATTACTTGATGGTTGGTTAGATGAAGAGTATAGAGTACTTAGAGATTCAATGGTGGATGAAGTCTCGGCACCGCTCTTTGTTACATATGTGCAAGTTTAAGTCACGAGTTCGGGTTAGTTTACTTCAAGGTCAAATTCATCATATTGGGGAATAGATAGTTAACATTCGGATGTAGATAGTTAAGTGTGAATAGAAGTCTTTGTGTGCTTATTAACCCGAACTCGTGAATAGAACATTCGGATGTAGATAGTTAAGTGCACATCATATTGGGCACCGCTCTTTTTTGTGTGAGTTGAAGATGTTAACTATCTATTTTGCGGGAGAAAAGTGTGAATAGAACATTCGGATGTAACTATCTATTCTTCAGCAAGTTGATTCTCACAAAGACTTCTAAGGTTCTTCTCAACAGATTTCTTGTATTTGGGCTTTCAAAGTGTTGCTGATTCTGAAGTATCAAAACCAACAAGGGGGAAGGAGACACGTATCTAAACGCGAGTAAACTTGATGAACTTAATACTTCTAAGTAATTGAAGATATCCCAGGAAGACAAATGTTATTACCGTAGAGAAACTCAAGGTTTGACTCATGGCGAGTAAACTTGATGAACTTAATTCTTCTAAGTGATTGAAGATATCCCGGGAAAGCATGTGTCATGACCGCAGAGAAACTCAAGGTTTACTCATCAAGGCGTTTAGTGTTCTTATTCCAACTACGTGGGGGAAGAGATGTAAAAGTTAGTTTCTGATGATATAAGAGGTACACTGGTGTGTGATGATCTCGATGTTATCGCAATCATCAGGGGAGAGAGAATTGTGTACGTTGGGGATGCTCAGCTGTTTTACTTGAAGGCTTAATCTGTGATTCAGAGATATAATCACTTATTCCGGTGTTGACATCCGCAGAGATTGTCACCCGCAAAGATAATCAGTGATTCGGCCTGCTTCTTCAATGTTATCGGTTGTTCTCTCTTTGGGGAATGTGTGTACTTCGGGTCCTTGAGCTTCATACACATTCATCAGGGACGAAAGATGTGAACATAGGGGAGGTGTTCTTCATTACCCTTATGATGTGTATTCGGGAGAGTTCTTGGATATTGGTGTACTTCGGGTTCTTGAGCTTCATACACGTTCATCAGGGAAGAAAAATGTGAACATGGGAAGGTGTTCTTCATTCCCCTCATGAAGTGTATTAGGGAGAGTTCTTGAGCATTATACTAAGAGGCTGACTGCATCAATTCAACTACTTGGGGGAATTGTTCTCATGACACCTTTTGGAATGGATCGCTTCAGACTTCAGTGAAAAAGAAATTTGAGAAGATTATTTATACGTGGGATGATACGTTGCTGTTCTTGTTGATGATATAACCTCGAACGAAGAATCACGGAGATTATTCTTGAAAGGAGCAGCGGGATTTATGATAATGGTGTGCTTCTCTGTGCACCTGGCTAAGGCAAGCTTGAAATAGACCTTCGAATCTGCTCAGCTAAAGGATTTTCGGTTTGGGGGGAAGCTGCCAAAGTCTCACTTTCAGTTGGTTCAATTTCTTTCTTCGATTCAAGAGCCCTGGAAGCTTTGGTGGTGAATGTTTTAGAGTTGATGACTTCTATCTTCTACGACGTGCTGCTCGATATCCTTATCTCGGTACTCGTATCATCATCTTCTTCAACTATATCATCTTCTCTATCTTTGTATATATTTATCTGAAAAACAAAATACAAAAATATAAAACCAACAAAAGAAAATAGAAAAATATAAAACCTTCAAAAATCCATAAAAATCAGAAAATTTAAAAATACCAAAAATATGTTTTTCTCAAGACATGTCTTCTGGTATCGATAACATCTGCGGTCTTAGAAATGTCATTCAATAATGGCACGGGACCATAGATGAAGTTCGAGCACGAGGTGTAAATATTATTTTCTAAACATGTCTCAAAATATGGCTTGCAGTTACTTCAGACTGTGACCCGTGCTTAAACTATGGTTTGCTATTATTTCTGATAGCAACCCGCTCTTCAAAAGAAGGAAAGTGCTGCGCTAAACCAATTTTCAAATATTTCGTGCACTTATCCTAAAACATATTTGAGGAAAGTATGTCGAAGGACTGCTGTTCCTACTCAAATATTTTTCCGTCTAAAATTCTTCAGAAAAATATTTGTTTTAACAAAATGGTGGAAAATGAGTTGCTTGAAAAATCAATCAGAATCAGAGTTGTCGTATTAATTTGCAAACTCAATCAATGACTTATGCGCTTTTAAAATTTTTCAAAATTTTGAGTCATTGATTGAGGGGGATAATGTTTTCAAATCTATATCATCTAACGGGCTTTCTTAATCATCCTACGTGCTTAATTAAAAATATAATTGCCTATGTTGAAGGACTAGGTTTCTAGGATATGATTGTTAGGTTTAGATGATTAAAGTTTGATGAACACATAATTCCCATGCCTTATATGATCTGATTGATATGTTGAATTGACTTTAATTAGTCGATTGCTGTTATGGGTGATGTCGACCACCATGTATCTGTATGTGTGTTCACTAACGTATGCAGGTATATTGGTATATAAGAATGTTCCCGATCCGGATCCCACTATTGAATATGATTGGATGCCGAAAGGAAAGGGTACTATGTCTTGGGTTGACAAATGAAGAAACGGAGCTTAATTGGACTTCTATGGATAGTTGGCATAAATGCAATGTAAAGAGGTCTCACTGCATCAGCAGATGGTTTTCTTCTAATTGATTGAAGAAACGGAGCTTAACTTGACCTCAGTTGGCATTCAAAATGCAACATAAGAAGAAGTCTCACTGCATCTACAGACGGTTTTTCTTCCAAGCCCTACAGCAACAACAGTAGCTTCTCAACCACCTAACGTATCTTTGTGCAGGATACCATTCTCAAACAATTTTGAATAAAATTGATTAAATTGTTTTGAAAATGGAAAATATTGTTTTGAAAATATATTGGACTAAAATTTGAAAATCACCGGTCTTCATTTTATCAAAACTTAAGTCACTCAATTATCGATTTCGGTCATCGATTGAGGGGGAGAGTGATTTAATTTAAAATATTTTCAAACGATATTTCTTCACAAAAGTTCCGATTTGTACGAAACAAAAAGTGGTGATCTAAAGATTTAATGTTATGTCATGGTATGATTTTCTTTAAAACTCAAAGATCTGTCAAAATAAAATTTTTTCTGTTCTTGTTTGATTGTGAAATTGTTTTATTTTACTTAAAGATCTCTTAAAAAACTATCATACCTGACACTAACAATCTTTAATGTCTAAATCTGGTCCTTATCTGTCACTCTTCAAAATTAAATCTTGCCACGTCTTTCCCTAAAACTTTCTAAATGATTTAAATCAATCGGGATCCAAAACCCTAATTGGTTTGAATTTTTTTATCAAGGGAGAGATCGTGATTTAAATATCAAATCTGTTTTAATGGAATAGGTTTTAGTCGTTTATAGGCACTCCTGCCTCCATGTGCCAAACGATTTCAAATTCAATGCACATGTTGAGGAGGAGGATTTATCCAAAAACCAGATGAGTATTTAAACAAGGCCACATTTTCTCCCATGTTTTCTAAACCTAATTAAATCACTTGGGATCCAAAATCTCAAAGGGTTTGATATTTTTGATCGGGGGAGAATTTGTGATTTAATAATGAAATTTGATAACAAGTGATCGTTTTGATTTAATTGTGCACGCTGCTCGCTCATATGTGCTAAATGCTTTCGAATCTTGAAGCACATATTGAGGGGGAGCAAATTAACTATCGAGGTACGAAAGCTTTTTAAAGTGATTTATAAAGTACCTTGATTGAGTTTTCAAATGGTTTCTTAATGGCTTTTGTGATCGTGGATGTACTTCAAAATTAACTCTTGCCTTTATGTGATAAAATGATTTCAAATATCCTATGCACATATTGAGGGGGAGAATTTACCAAAGAAAATCAAATGGCTTTTTCGTATGAAAATTGTGATCAAAGAAAATATTTCAAAGTCCTCTTGCCTCCTTGCGCTAAACAATTTCTAAATCATACGCACATGTTGAGGGGGAGGTTTTCTAAATGATCAAAACTATTAAGGTACAAAATGCTTTGATCTTGTATCACAAGTACCTCGATTGTTTTTCCAAATGATTTTTCAATTGGTTTCAAAGAAGAATGAACTGTACCAATAGGCCGACCATTTTACTTTATGCATGGTGTTATAAGGATGGTTAGGTTAGGTATTTGTTCCCACGATCCGCCAGAACCGGAGGGATCTACCCAGGGACAATCCACTAGATAGTGTAGAGTCCTTAGGTATATTGAAAAAAAAGGAGAAAAGTGAGATATGGGAAGAGTGCCGACTGAGACAGAGCTAGAACTGGAATAAACCCAACAAGGTTCTAGTAATGAAGTCTCGGTAAGCACTGAAGGGGTTGAAGAATGAAAAAGAACTGAATGTGAACAAGGGTGAAAAGAAATAGCCCTCCATCAATTCAACCTTAGGGCAGAAACCGGGTTCAATACATATGCTACTGGTTGTTACTAAGGTAACACTGGTATTGAAGACAAGACGTCATGGACCCAGTGACGCACTGCACTACAACTTCCCAAGCCACTCAAGTTCCTCTCAAAAGGGCTTGTTTCATTCTCACGGGGAACCGACATAATCTATCGACTTTATCTTAGAGATTGTTGATATTGAAGAAGGAGACCCTCTCCCTAGTCTCCGGCACAGGAACCAAAAGTGCACTAATTGAGTCTAGAGCCAAGAGATCATCCACAATATCTCGTTAGGACACTAAATTCTTGAAGACTTGCTTTTTCACACAATGTGGAAAGTAAGTATATATTAAGAGTCCTACGCATTATCCTTGTGGTATTGCCAGAACATCCGAGTGATATGTAAAAATATTCACAATGAAGATGGAAATCCTTCTAGAGCCAACATCTAACAAGCTCTTGGTGGGTGACATGTGAAATCTTGCAAAAGATCAAACTTGTGACAACTGGATAGAAACGATGGGGAGATTCAATCTTGAATCAACCTTGGTCCAGGAATGGATTTGACGAATACTTTTGGAAAAACCGTTCGATGTGCAAACCTTCTTTTCTCTAGCACGTCGAATGTGTACTTATGTTTTCAAATTCAAAAAGTATCTCTGATTGAAAAATACTTTTAGAAAAACCTTCGATGTGCGAATCTCTTCTTTTCGCTAGCACGTCGAATGTGTACTCATTCTCTTATACAAAAAGTATTTTGTTTGAAAATTGATCTTTCTCATAAAACCCTCGTCGTATTGCAAAACTCTTTCTTCAAGCAATACGCGATTGTTTTTCAAATCATTTTTCATCAATCAGTGAATCTCAATTCGCTGGTTCACTCACTCCGTGTTGTCTTCTTTGAGACGTTCCGGTTTGAGAACGGCTAGAGCAGCTGCGAAACCCTGTCAAGGAGATTCTTAGGAATCCTACCTAATCACAGGCAGTACTTGTACTGATCAACGAGGAACCGTGGGCTGTGTACCTCAATTCAACGAAAGTGATCAAAGACACTTTTGTGCGCTTTATTGCTAACTGTCGTATGCAGGTACACCCCGACGATTGCAGCTGATCAGAATTGAGGAGTCAATCCAAAGCCGCATGTTCACATCAACCACACTTAATTGAAGAAATCATGACTGGTGCATATCTACATAACCTGGTTCTGATATTTTTATACTATGCTTCTGCTACGCTGCTGCAAATATCATGAACCAGTAAGGCTTCCGCTACTCTGATGGAAAGATGTCATGATTCAAAAGTGTGAGCATGTCGGTCCAAAAGTCACAACTTCACAGATGGCAACACAATAAAGGGTGATCCAGAGATTTGTTGTGGCTGATGATCTCAAAGAAAGCTCGAAGATCATCAAAGATGTGGATCAGTTAAAGGCCTCCACTAAAAGTACAAATCAGTTCGGACTTTGAAGAATCACTGCTATTGCACAAAGATTGTTGAAATGAAGAATTGAAGTCTACGAGCTCAAGAACAAAGACAAGAATAGAATGCTAGGATTCAAAATGTAAAACATGGGGTGATCTCCCTTAGGGGGAGATTGTTAGGAATTAGAAAATTCCATAGTGAAGAGTCGGTCACCCCAAATATTATCTAGCATAAGTTAGCTCGTAGACTTGTTGTTATTTACGTTATTATGTAGTTAATTAGTTAGTCAGTAGCGTAAAATAGTTTAGTGCAACACCGTGGAGGAAGGACGGATCTTTACCCACTGTATCCCTGATCCACAGGCCGATAGGAGGTCGTGTATTGTGTAAGTATAAATACCCCTTCCATCCATGGAAGGGGTGGTGCTTCAATCTAATATTCTACAATTTGTGTAAACCTCTAGCAAGAACACCCTCTCTCTCTCTCTACTAACTCTCTAACTATGGCAAACATGTATTTTGATCATCCAAGACCACCCGAATCATCAACACAATAAAATAACGATCCTACATCCATGAAAGAACTAAACATCTTGAGATTGATTTGCATTTTGTTAGAGAAAAAATTTTAAATGGTGTTGTTAAAACAGTTAAGGTAGATTCTGCAAATCAAATTGCAGATATCTTTACAAAAGGGTTGGATACATTACAATATAATTTTTTGGTCAAAAATCTTAGCATCATATATCAGATATCAGATATCAGATTAAAGGGGATGTTGAGATTTATAATCTAAGAGCTTATTTGTAATCTGATACTGCTTATTATGATTGCAGATTATTATGTATAAGCTTATTTGTTGATGAGAAGTTAAGGAGTTGAATGTTGAAGTTCTATGAATCTTGAGGGACTTGAAGTGCAAATATTTTAAGCTGTGGTATACTTTGGGTCAGTTATAGCAAGTTGATAAAGAAAAAGGTGCAAGGCTGAAATTCTGTGGCTATATAAAGAGAAAGACAAAGTCTTTCTCTGTTTATCTCTTAATACGACTCTCTCTCTCAAAATACTTCTCTCTAAAATACTGCTCTTGTAAACCCTAATTGTGTTCTTGATTCCCTTGATCAAAACACTTGTTACTGATGTTCTGATATTGTTATATTTGATTGAGATCAAATATCGTGTTCTTGTTTAGATAAACTGTTTGATAATAGTTTTCTGGTGATTGTAAAATTGTTTTGTGAGTAATAAAAGTGCTTTGTTATTAATAGAATATGTTTTTCTTCAAAAATATCAATATATCATACGTGATATATATTTGACAATTCCATTGAGGAAAAATTAAGTCCGCCTAGAATAAGCAATGAAAGAATTATGGTTGAAACCGATAATTGTGCAACACGGCGATGGTCATGAGGGAGAGGACACACATGATGCATAACGATACACGTATGATGGTTTACTGTGGATGACGATGTTCGATGACTTACCCGCGATAGAGAAAATGTGATCCTTTGTTTATAGCCTTGAGTAAGATAGTAAACGTGGGTAGAGAAATACTAACTTCTTATTGATTCAAACTTTTCACTAAATGTTTCATAACATGATCTTTATATATGTGATGGATACACAGTATTAGTTACCAAATTAATTTGCATGCATTTGTTTCTTTATGGGTAATCATATTTTTTAATCTTTTGGCCGATTAATCTAACGAGAATTGAATCTACCGTCACACATATTCAAATTAGTTAAATTCTCGCATTTTCAAGATGTTAAGTGTGATTACTTGAGGGTTTAATTTGATACCTAAATAGTTGTATCAAACCCATAATTTGGTTTATTTGTAACTTTGTATGCTTGTACATAAATAAATGCAAATCATCCACATAAATAAAATCATAAAGGAATAAAAAAAGCAAAAGAAAACTATCAAGTAAAGAGTTGGTTTGGTAATTGATTCGTTGAAAAAGCTATGAATTAATATTGCTATTCTTCTTCTCTACATTTATACCAGTTATCTTTGACGATTCTTGGGCTGTAAATATAGTACTATATACGTGACCTTAGCTTTAGACCAATAGCGTTACAATCGTATAACAATGTACAAGCAGTTACCTCATGCAAGGTACATACTATTGATGATTATGTATTTATATTTATATTTATCAAAATAGAAGTGATTTGTTAATAACAACCTTATGGGTTTCTTTAAACATCTCTTAATTAACAATATTTCTAAAATAAAACTCGTGATTTTCATGAATACATACGTGAGTTTTAATAACGTATGTACTAATATCAAATAAGTTCGTGTTGAAAAATGTTTTAAATAAGATAAACTTAAACAAACCTAAAATATCGTTATTAGCAAAACCCTTAATATATATTAACAGGGTACCCGCGTGGTGCGGCGGCGGGTATCCTGTGACTAATTTTTTTGAAGAACAAATGGTATTTTGTTTTGGACTGCTAGATTTCAGATTTACGATTTGAAAGCTTAATTAAATTGTACATTGTGGTTAAATAGTTGTATATTTTGATGAATGAGTGTTTTTAATACTGTATTAATTGTATGTGTTGAATAGTGTTTTTTTAATTTTATTTGTGTTTTAAATACTTGTAAATTATGCTTATTTACTTGTATTTGCTTAAAAATCTATTTTTAATTTATTTATGTGTGGAAGCTTAATTATATAGTACTTTGTGGTTAAAAAGTTATATTTTTTGATTAATGGTGTTTTTAAAAGTGTATTAATTGTATTATATGAGTAGTATTGTTGATACAAAAGTTAGGCGTTCCTTGTTTGAGCTCCGGTTCTCGTATCAATTAATTATTGCTGCTTGAGACCTGCGCACTAAGTAAACAGAAAACACCGTTAGGCTTATCGTGGGATTGTCTCCCACGATTATCCTCCAGCGTGAGAGTAAGTAATCGGTTTTAGGGTTATGGAGAGTTAGGGTTTAGATCGTACCTTTAATGAGGGCCGGGATGCCCATTATATACACACGAAACCCTCATTAGTTTCGTGTTCCCCAACCTTCGGCGTATCCCGCCTAAGTCGGGTAATCAATACATATCTCGTTTTATAAGAGATATCCGATATCCAAAACCATAAATAACTTTGGGTTTGGGCCTTCGTGAGCCCAAACCGTTACCGGGTTTAGCCCATGCGTACTGGGCTCGATCGTTAGTAATGTTATAGGCCGGGTTCATGACCCAAATGTAGACTATACATCATCATGTCCCCCCAGTCTAGTATGCGCAGTAACGAACTGCGGATGCTAGACTAATAACTGCAGCGAATAAAAAACTGTGAAACGTAGCAAGGAAGCTAAACAGGCTTCCCGCCTTGAAAGATACACGTTGTATCTAGACATAATATTTAAAATAGACGCCTCGTAAATCGGGGGAAAGTAACTGTACCCACGTCACCTCAGTGGATCCTAGCCACTCAAGTAGAGATAGTGGAATCCACCTGTCAGTCATCGCGTGGATGAGGAGATCTATATAACCATCCACCTGCTTATTACTGTGATTATCACAGTAAAAACACATTTCCACCATTAAAAAAGCTTCGACTTTCCCAGCAAGAAACCGTAAGACATCAAAGGTAACCGCGCGTGCGCATATAAAAAAGATACCATGGTTCGAGGTTTATCTGATTTTACATCCGAAATAAAGGAGGACGAACTTTTAGAGTTCGCTTCAGATTATTATATACCCCTCGCGGTGCATCCGGAGGTTCCGAGTGCACAAGCGTCCATTGCGGACTTCCCTGAAGGGAAAATAGGGGTATATATGCGTTTTTTCGAGTTCGCAAATTAGCGTGTGCCCATATCGCTATTTTTGAGCGACGTATTAAACTACTATCGTTTGCATATATCCCAGCTGCACTGCATAGGTGCAGCTAAAATCACGAACTTTGAGGTAAATTGCCGATTACTGGCAATTAACCCGACCATTCATTTATTCCGCGCATTTTACCACACAACGTGGTCAAACGGGTGGGTATCATTTGCGAAGCGCGCTGGGCGGCTTCAGTGTTATACTGAAAAATTAGATGCACTGAGGAATTGGAGAGAAACATTTTTCTGGGTAGACGACGCGTGCTTCACATCGCGCTTCGATTTTTACACCCAGGGAACACTGCCAAAGGATGAACGCCCCCTCCCTGGATCATACAATGCGGAGGATGCGGATACAATAAACACCAATCGTATCCCCATCGGTTCCTACCCTGAGGAATTTTTGGTGCACATGGGCATTAGCCGTAATTATTTTGGTAGTTCTGAGGAGGTTCCAATCTTCTTAGGCGCGGATGGCCAGGGTGGGTGCTCGTCCTTTACATTCCTTTACTTTTGTAAGCCTTTCTTCTTCCATTGTAATTATAATAACTTGTTTGTTGTTGTTGTCTTCTGTGGCGCAGAGATGGATCTATTTGCCATTGTGAGATTGGCGAAGCCTCGCTAGGTCACTGTGGGGGTACGCCCGTTGAAAGAGGGAGAAGAGCCTGTACTAGAGGCTACATCTGGGCGTACCGTGGAAATGGAGCTGGGAGAAGCAGGGGCTAGCTCATCTGTCGCCCTGGAAGCGACCCCACTACAGAGCGTGCCGAATCTGAGAGTGCCTTCCCCAGTGGCACAACCATCACAAGTAGTAGTGGTGGAGCACATGGAGGAAGAGGAAGAAGAGGATCCCCTGTTAAAGCGCAAGAGATCACCTGGAGAGGAGGGCGCAAGCTCATCGAGGAAGAAGCGCCCTGTTATCCTAACGGTGGAGTCATCATCAAGTGACGTTGCGTCACCTCCTCTCTCTGCGGATACAGCTGGCCCGCAGTAAGTAATGTCTTCAAATTTTTTTGCGTATCTTCTGTTTATGCAAGAAATTAATAATTCCCTTTTTTGTGTGCAGGTTTGAACAGTCTGCGGAGTCGCCCCCCGAGATACTCCTGTACGCTCTGCGTTCTCCTAGCCAACCAGTCAAAATGCTGAGCCATCGCCGGCCGGGGATGTGCCTATGGAGCAGCTTGTGGAAGAATTAGTACTGTCAGTTGCGCAGCAGACTTCGATAATAGAGAAGTTAAAGGCCAAGATATCTGGGGAAGACAGCCAAGTTGCGCAAAAGGACCAAAAAATTGCGTCGATGGAAGCGCAGTTGGCTAGCGCTAAGACCGAAGCAGAGAGCCTGAGTTTGTGCGCTCAAAAGCTTGCTGAAGAAAAGATGGCACTGATGGGCCAAATAAGCCAGGAGCGTGCTGAGTCAGCAGGGTATAAGGCTTCGTGTCTCTGGGCGATAAAATATCTGGAGAAGGGCACGGACACGTTGACCTCGCAGTTGGAAGATTTTGGTGCCACTGTGAGCAGTGCTCTGAAAATGCAAGAGATGAAGCTGCGTAAGCTCAGTTTGGAGTATGATGAGGAATTATATCCTCATCTCATGTCTGTCATTGCTGAGCGCAGGTGGCTCATCAGCCATGGCCTGCGCCTTGCTGCTCTTAGCACCCTTGAGTCCAAGGAAGTAGTGGACGCATTTGGTGGGGTGGTCCAATGTGCCTTGGCGAGAGGGAAGTCGGAGGTTGTGGAGGCGTTGCAAGAAGCTGACCTGCTGAAGGTGCCTGCTGAAAAGGTCCCTGGGTATGATGCGCAGTCCTATGATAACCTGGTTGCTGCTATGGAGAGGATGAAGGCCTTAGAGCTTCCCATGATTGCTGAAATGGAGCGCGACCATGATTATCCCATAAGTGTTATTATGGAAGGGTTGACTTTAGCGCGCCATCGTACTGATAATGCAGAAGCGCAGCCGGACTATTTTTTGAAGCCCGATGACTCTCAGCTTCAAGTGCCTGTTTTTGCTCATCCTAGGGCCATTCTGAACCCCTTTGCTTTAGAGAAAGAGATGTCCTTGAAGGAAGTGTTGGAAGCGCATGCTACCAGACTTGCTAAAAAAGAAGGTATTACAGGTAAAGCGATTTTGTGCGGGGTTGGTGCAGCTCATCTCCCAAGGTCTGACGGGGTGTCAGTGAGTGTTGCCACTGTGTCTCGTCAAGACTCGGACTTCTTGAAGAGGCTAAGCGAGATTGGAGATGCTGCAAGCCGTGTGGGGACTTCATCACTTGAGCGATCTAGGAGTATATAGATAGGATCTTGTGTTTATAGACATCCTTTTGTAATAACTTGTAGTCATTAATAAAAATCTCCTTTTGTTAAGTGCGTGTTAATATTATTGCAACTTGTAATGTGCGTACTTATCTGTTTGTCTTTGCATAAAAGACGTGTTCGTTGTCTAAGGGTCAAATTTGTACACAAGCGCGAATAATATGAGAAATTCATAGTCATGTATGAAAATCATAGTCTACTTAAAACATAATTTCTAAGTAATTGTATCATAGTCGTGTATGGTGTGATATGCAGCGTACTGTAGATATCATCTTAAGGAGTCAAGTGTATTGATTCCTAAATTTGTTAAACGCGCACCGTATGCATAGTTGCGCGTCCATCGTGGGATGCGCACCGAACTTATTCCAACGTCTTGTGAACAAGGTGTTTAACAAGGATACGTGATCCGATGTTGATGGGTTTGCAACCCTCTTACTCAACGAGTTATTTAGTAGGTTTACTCATCCTTTTACCATCGTGGGTTTGTCAAATGCATGCACGCCATGTAGGCAAAAGATGAAAAATGTTAAAACATAAAGTATATAGAAATAACAATTTGGAATACGTCACGGAGTTAGCTAGAAACAGCGACATTTTATTGAGACTTGCAAGTTTTTGTGAAAGAACGTAAAATAAAATATTGCCTAAGTAAAATAAAATGTAAATACACGGATAATTATTGAGCACTTCACTAAAGTGCGGGGATGTCCGTGTGCTGGGCCGTAGCCATTTCTAGAGATAACAGCGCTTGAGATTGCAACTGTTCCATGTACGCGGTAGTTCCTGACCATTCATGTCTCTTAGTCTGTATGCGCCTGTTCCTAGTGCTTCTGTAACCTCATAGGGTCCTTCCCACTTTGGTCCAATTTTACATGTGTCTTCTGCGTGACTCGCATCATTGGCGCGGTATACGAAATCACCTGGTCTGAATGAGACACTTCGTACTTTTGCATCATAGTATCCCTTCATCTTTGACTTCGATCTTGCTTCACATATAGCTGCGCGCTCACGTCTTTCTTCCAACAGGTCCAAGTCGATGCGCCGCTCATCATCATTTGTTGCAACGTTGATTTCAGCAGTGCGAATTGTTGGCATCCCAATTTCGGCTGGTATGACAGCCTCCGTCCCATAGACTAGAGAAAAGGGGGTGTCCCCCGTGCTGGTTTTGATGGAGGTGCGGTGCGCCCATAGGACGTGGGATAATTCTTCCACCCACTATCCTTTGTGTTTGTCCAGACGTGCTTTGATTCCTTCACCTAGGCTTCGATTTGCACGCTCTACTAACCTATTGGATTGTGGATGTTTAACCGACGCGAAGTGCTGCGTGATATTCAACTTCTCGCACCAGTCCTTGAAGGGATTGTCACAAAATTGTTTCCCGTTGTCCGAGATGATTTCCCCAGGAAGTCCGAAGCGGCATACAATATTATCCCAAACAAAGCGCTTGACCTGATTGCCAGTAATTGTCACCACTGCTTTTGCTTCGATCCACTTGGTAAAATAGTCTATTGCCACTATGAGAAACTTCAATCCTCCTGCTGCAACGGGGAAGGGGCCTGCAATGTCGATACCCCACTTGTAGAATGGCCATGGCGCCGTGATAGGCGTTAGCTCTTGTTGTGGTTGGCGCGGGATGGGTTTATGAACCTGACAATCACCGCACTTTCTTATCAATTCCCGCGCATCACGATGCATGGTGGGCCAATAGTATCCTGACCGTAAAGCGCGCGCAACCACGGACTGTGGTCCTGAATGCATGCTGCATGAACCTGCGTGGATCTCCCTCATTACATAATTTGCTTGTAGGGGGCCTACACAGCGGAGCCATGGTTGTAGAAAGGAGTGTCGATATAGTATATCGTCTTGGAGCTCAAACCTTTGTGCTGTGCGCCGTATTCTTCTGGCTTCCTTCTGCTCTTGGGGTAATACGCCCTTGCTTATGAATTCCCTTATTGGTGTCATCCACGTAGGGCCTTCCTCCTCGATTGCCGTGGATATTTCCATCTCCGAGATGGATTTGTTCTTCAGTGTTTCCACTAGGACTTGTTTTGATAGGTGTGCGAAGCTTGTGGATGCGATCTTGCTTAGTGCATCCGCCTTTTGATTTTCCCCTCTAGGGACCTGTTTGATGGTAAACCTGTCAAAGACTTGGGTTAGTGACTTGGTCTTGTCGAGGTATTGGATCATATTCTCCTCTTTAGCCACGTACTCGCCCAACACGTGGTTGGCTACTAGCCGGGAATCTACATTTGCTTCCAGGTTGCGTACACCCATTCGAGCTGCAATGCGTAGTCTGGCGATTAGGGCTTCGTACTCTGCTTCATTGTTTGTCGCTGTGAATTCAAAACGCAGTGCATAAGTGAATTCCATTCCTTCCGGACTTGTGAGGATGAGGCCTGCTCCTGACCCATCTATACATGAAGATCCATCTGTAAACAAGATCCATGGATCTTGTAGTTCCTTCTTGTGTAGTACGGGTGCAGCATCAGTGTCTGGTTTTTCGATGATGAAGTCTGCTAGTATCTGCCCTTTTATCGCCGTACGTGGTTTGTAGGAGATGTTGTGTTCACCTAGCAACACGCTCCACTTCTATAGTCGTCCTGATGCGTCAGGTTTGGAGATGATTTGCTTGATTGGTTGGTCTGTGATCACTGCTATTGGATGCGCTTGGAAGTACCCGCGCAGCCTCTTAGCAGCGAATACTAAAGCCAGGACCAACTTTTCCATTGCACTGTAATTAATCTCCATTTTCTTGAGCGCTTTGTTACAAAGTACACCGGTGTTTGCACTGACTCCCTGTCTGTCAGCAGCACTGCGCTGACTGCTCCCTGTGTCGCAGATAAGTACATAATTAACTCTTCCCCTGGTCGAGGTGCGACTAATGTGGGGAGCGCTGCCAGGTGGTGTTTAAGTTGTGTGAAGGCTTCTTCTGCCTCCGTAGTCCAGTGAAAATCTCCCTTTTTTATACACTTCTTGAGTGTCTTGAAGAGAGGTAGTGACTTGTCTGCTGACTTGGATAAGAATCTGTTTAGACCAGCCAGTTTTTCGTTGAGAGATTGAACTTCCTTCAACGTGCGCGGTGAAGGAAGTTCGATGACAGCCTTGGTCTTTTCTGGACATGGTTTGATGCCATCAGGTTCTATCAGGTATCTGAGAAACATGCCTTCTGTAGCGCCAAAAGTGCACTTTTTAGGTTTTAGCTTCATGTTGATCTCTTTGAGTCTCCTAAATGTTTCCTCCATGTCGCGCACCAACTCATCCTCAGTATGGCTTTTTATGACAAGGTCGTCAACGTAAACCTCTAAGTTGCGACCCACCTATTTTTCAAATGCGTTATCTACTAACCGCTGATAGGTGGCGCCTGCGTTCTTCAAGCCAAAGGGCATTTTGGTATAGCAGTAGACGCCTTGGCTTGTATGAAAGGCCGTTTTTTCCTCATCTTCCTTAGCCATCTGGATTTGGTGGTATCCTTTGTATGCATCTAGGAAATACTTGAGCGGGTATCCACACAAAGATTCTACCTTCCAGTCTATCTCCGGTAGCGGGTAGCAGTCTTGTGGACATGCTTTATTGAGATCTGTGAAGTCCACACACATCCGCCAGCTATCATCGCTCTTCTTTACCATTACTAGGTTGGAAAGCCAGTCATGGTAGTAGACTTCTCTCATGATACCTGCCTCCACAAACTTGTGTACCTCTGCCAGAATTGCTTGTGCGCGTTCTGGAGCTTGGCCGCGCTTCTTCTAGTGTATTGGTGTGTATCCTTGTCGGATCCTCAGATTGTGTTATGTGATTGAACGTGGTACCCCAGTCATGTGCTTTGGCTCCCATGCAAAGATGTCCAGGTTCTTTTTCAAGAGTGCGCATACAGATGCCTTGCCGTTGTCCGACAGGGACCCTCCGATCGATACTTCATGTTCTGGGTAATCGGGATGAATTGCAACCTTCAGATTTGGCACTTTAGTTGTGCGCTGTTCTGGGATAGGTACCGTCTCGCATGCAATCGTGTTACATTCTCTATGTGGTACAGTGGCGTTGTAGAGAGTAACAATACTACCTTCCACTGGGAATTTGAGCATCCCATGTGCCGTAGACGGTACTGCGCGTATGGCTGATATCCCTGGTCTTCCGATAATGCCATTGTATGGCCAAGGGGATTTGATCACCATGAAATTCATCCAGGCTATCGCGGAGTATTCTTTATTGCCCACACTGACTAGTAGGCGTATTTGCCCCATAGGCCATATCTTTTCTCCTGTAAAACCAGTCAGCGCTGTCATGACCGGGTTTAACTGACTGCGTATATCAGGTCGCAGTTGTTTAAAACAGTGCTCGTACATTATGTCGGCGGATGCTCCTCCATCAACATACATGCGGTGGATATTGTGACCCCCCGCATTAATTTCGATGGTGAGCGGCTCCACCGCTGCTATGTCCGCAGTTAAGGTGGGGAAAGAGATTCCACTTCCACGGGAAAATTTCTGGCTGACTTTCTGTCTAGTGACTCGCTGCCATGATTGTATCATGTAGATGGTGTCAGCCTTGTCTTTGGGTATCTATTTCTTGTTCCCATTTTTCTGTCTATCCTTTCCTTCCTTGATGTTCTTGACCAAATGGTCCAATCTGCCTTCTTTCACTAGTTTATCGATGAGTTGTCGCAGTTGGACACATTCATTGGTGGTGTGGCCCTTCTGTCCGTGATAGTCACAATATCCACTCCCCACGCCCCGATCCTCTGGAGTGCGCATTTGTGGGGGTCTTGGAAAGTTCGCACCTTCTGTTGCGAGTATTTCCTTTGGCGTCTTGGTAAGCTGGGTATACCTGTCATTATCCCGTCCGCTCCCCTGACCGTGGTAGTTCTTGTTACGGTTGCTACTCCGGTCAGTGGATTGTCTCCCAGGTTGATCCTGTGACCGATAATTTGAGTAGCTTTTCTTGCTATCCGCTGCGGCGGCTTCTCCTTGGACGAAGGACCTTGTCCGTTTCATTAATTCATCGAAGGTTTGGGGAATCTTGTCATTCAGCCTTTTGATGAGTTCTGGGTTATTGATCCCATTCATGAACCCTGAGATTTTCAGCACTTCTGGGCATGCCTTAACCTGTATGCACTCATCTTTGAAGCGCTCCATGTATGCGCTTGTAGATTCCCGTTGGCGCTGTTTTACCCTGGCGAGTTCGACATGGTTTTTAGCGCACTTCTTCCGTTGAGTAAAGTTTAGGCAGAATGCCTTTCTCAACTCTTCAAAGCCATCGATGTTTCTGCGGGGAAGCTTGCTGAACCAATTTCGCGCGTTTCCGACCAGTGTGGAATTGAACATGTGGCACCACACGGGTTGTGGCCAATTTTCGATTGTAGCGGCTGATTCAAAAAAATTTAGGTGATCGTCCGGATCACCTGTTCCATCATAAGTTTTCACGTTGGCGGGCATGCGCCTTCTTTTGTTTTTCTGAGAAATCGCTGATGCGCCGAGTGAACGCATCCACTTTTTGGCGGAGCCATGGGAGGGACATGTCCTCCTCCTCTTGATCGCGATAGTTCTTCCTGGATTTCCAATGTCTGGTTTCGCTGTCCCCGTTATCCGAGGAATTACCAAAGGATGAATTTTCCCTCTTTCGGCGCTTGCGCCGACTATCCTCCGAGTTTTCGCTTGAAGGGCTTTCACTTGGAGAGTACCTTCGCCCTAGTCTATCCTGAACTCTACGGCCACCAAGCCTGGCGTGGACATTGGTACGTCGTTCATCCTCCTCGCTTCCTTCTGAATGCTGCGAGTTAGATGTCTCATCATTCTCAACTCTCCTCCCAATTCTGTTAGATACTGGGGGTCGGCGACTATCCCTCCCGCGCTTCTCCTTCTGACGGCGTGGTGGGGATGTTTCGTATTCTGAGTCAAAGTTTAGTCGGGCATGCAGGCTCCGACTTGACCTCTTTTTTGCTTCCTCTTGCATGAGAGCGGCCAAGGTTTCATAATTTTGCGATACAAAATCTCCCGGTGCTAGTTCCGGTGTGACTCCTTCTAGAGCAAGGGTGCCTGTTTCTACCGCTGGGCCCTTGTTTCTATCAGGTGCATCTGGTGCCTTTGAGAGGTCAGTTTCTAGTACTGAGTGGAGAGGAGTAGCAAAAAGGGTGCGCAGCGGATCTGCTGCGCTGGTGGTGGTTGTAGTGGCTTGGGTTGTCCCCGAGCGTTGCTCCACCGTAGGGAGGACTAGGTCTGGGCCTGATCCCTGATTTTTAGCGACACTGGTTGTCCCAGTAGTCTGCTTAGAAGCTGATCCGCTTTGCAGCTTCTTTCTTGTAAGGTCTGCTTGCGATCGCTGATTTCCGTGCTTCGTCATTCTAGTTCTTAGTTCTTAGTGATGGTCCCACGGATGGCGCCACTTGTTGATACAAAAGTTGGGCGTTCCTTGTTTGAGCTCCGGTTCTCGTATCAATTAAGTATTGCTGCTTGAGACCTGCGCACTAAGTAACAGAAAACACCGTTAGGCTTATCGTGGGATTGTCTCCCACGATTATCCTCCGGCGTGAGAGTAAGTAATCGGTTTTAGGGTTATGGAGAGTTAGGGTTTAGATCGTACCTTTAATGAGGGCCGGGATGCCCCTTATATACACACGAAACCCTCATTAGTTTCGTGTTCCCCAACCTTCGGCGTATCCCGCCTAAGTCGGGTAATCAATACATATCTCGTTTTATAAGAGATATCCGATATCCAAAACCATAAATAACTTTGGGTTTGGGCCTTCGTGAGCCCAAACCGTTACCGGGTTTAGCCCATGCGTACTGGGCTCGATCGTTAGTAATGTTATAGGCCGAGTTCATGACCCAAATGTAGACTATACGTCATCAAGTATGTTTTTAGCTTTATGTGTGCTTTAAATACTTGTAAATAATGCTTATAATATAGTATTTGCTTAAAATTCTATTTATGGTAGTCTTAAATATTAAATATGAAGGAAGTGTCTTCCTCTATAACAAGTAGTATAGATAATGACTTTTTCTTTTTTTTAAGACCGATAAAATACTCAATGATTATTTATAGAGTAAAATGCAGAAAGCGTTCCTGTGGTTTGCCAAGATTGCAGAACTTCTCCCTGGTTTTTCATAAGTGCAGGCGGCCTTCATGTGGCGAAACCTTTGGATCATTTTGGTCCCTAGTTTTATCGGGCGTTAAGTGGATTCCGTTAACAATTACATGTTAGCCCCTTTTGGCTAACGACCGTTGCAGCATCCATCCTTTAAACTAACGACCATTTATAATTTAATATTTTTGATTTATTAAAAGTTTTTTGATTTTTTATATTAATTTTTATAAAAAAATATACATTTTTATATAAGTTTGTATACGTTTTTATATAAGTTTTGTATACATTTTTATACACGTTCTTATATACGTTGCTGTATACATTTTTATACGTATTTATAAAAACATATACGTTATTATCTACCTTTTATATCCATTTTTATATACATTCTTAAATACTTTTTATACGTTTCTATATACGATTTTGTATACGCTTTTATATACGTTTTTATATATATGTTTTTATATACTTTTTTATACACGTTCTTATATATGTTTTTATACATTATTATATATATATATATATTTTACTTTTTATATATGTTCTTATATACTTTCTATACGTTTTTAATACGTTTCTATATACGTTTATGTATATAGTTGTAGATACTTTTTATATACATTTTATACGCTATTATATGCGTTTTTATATACGTATTTATAAAAATATATACGTTTATTATAGACGTTCTTATATAAGAACGTCTATAAAAACATATATAAAATAGAAATTGAAAAAAACGTATATAAGAACGTCTATAAAAAACTTATATAAACACGTATATAAACAGTATAGAAATTTTAAAAAAAAAAAAAACGTATACAAAAATGTATATAAAAAGGTATAAAACGTATATAAGAATATGTATAAAAATGTATATAAAAACATATACATAGAAACGTAGCGTAACAAAAACGTATATAAAAACTTGTATGAAAATGTATGCATTTTTATAAAAATGTATAAAAAATAAAAAACTTTTAATAAACCGAAAATATTAAATTGTAAACTGTCGTTAGTTTATAGGACGGATGCTGCAATGGTCGTTAGCCAATAGGGGCTAACGTGTAACTGTTAACGGAATCCACTTAACGCCCGTTAAAACCAGGGACCAAAACGATCCAAAGGTTTCGCCACAGGGCGGCCGCCTGCACTTATGGAAGACCAGGGAGGATTTCTGCAATCTTGGCAAACCACAAGGACGATTACTGCATCTTACTCTTATTTATAATTTCTTCTTTCTAATTCTAGATTTATATACACTAAATTATATTCTCTCCGTCTTAAAATTATATTCAATATTTTTTTTGGATGTCACAAAATAATTATTCATTTTTTAGTTTAACCAATAAAAAAAGACCTTAGTGAGGGAATATTATATTTGATTGATTGAAATGTGTAGTAATTTCACTTTTATTAAATTATGTAATTTTTGTCCATTAACAATAGTTTTGAGACGATGATAAGTAACATGAAAAGACACACAAATACAAGTAAGTGGTTAGTTCAAGCTAATCAGAATCAAATCCAAAACCTAATAATTGAATACCTTATTCTTATACTTTTAAGTAAATCAAACAAAAAATCATCCAGACATCTTGGATTATAACACTTGAATTATAACACAAAGATTTCGCTGTGTATATACGAAAGGGTCTAAGAATTGTCATTGATTGATTTTTCAACGTATGATATGATTTTCGAATTCATCATGTATCTTCTTTTTAAAAGCAGACCTTTTTTGGTATTCTTACTTTGAAGTTACACAAAATTTTGACAAATCCATGTGCACATATTTTGTATCCTGTATACCTCTGCTTCTAAAAAATCAAATTATGAAAATCCAAGGTTATAAATAGCGTGAGGCGTGGCATGGCGGCATGACCAAGCCTCACGCCTTTGCGGCTAAGGCGAAGCTTTTGCGTTTATAAATCGTGACATAAGGCGTCAAAAAGTATGAAAATATTTATATATCTATATCATAACTCATAAATATCAAGTTTACAAAAACATGTGCCATAAGGCGGCGTGACGGCATGGCGTGGCGGCATGACCAAGCCTCACGCCTTTGCGAGGCTTTTGCGAAGCCTTTGCGAGCCATTTAGAACGGTGTGAAAATCTATTGTATATATTACAAGTTTACAACTTTTTATCATGATCATATATCAATGAAATATTGAGTGATGTTATGGGCAATGTTGTGATGCGTTGTGATGCATTGTGATGAAATTTATAATGGTGTTGTCAGCTGGCATGTTGCAAGATATTGAATTTAATTGCTTCCAAAATCATGTTGTTTTAATGGTCATATAAAAGGTTTTAGTACATACCTTTAATGTTAGGAAATTTATGATCAAACTAACAGAAAATTTATGAGCAAAAATAGAGATGCATAAATTGATGTTTGGTGAATCTAAACATGTGTTACGAACTTGCATTTGATTAATTCGAGTGTCTAAAACAGTGATGGTCTCATAATGATTAAACATGTGTTGGGTCTTAAACTTTACTTATGTGTAATAGTTGCATGTACGATTAATAATTGTATAATAAATAAAATTTAAAACAGATATGGCAATAAAATTAAAGAAAGGTACAATGAAAGTTAACTACAACTTGTATACAATAAGGTAAAACACGAAACTGAAAAATGTTTTTCTGAAAAAGAAATTCAAGTTGAACATTAGAAGGTCCCGATTTGTTACTTATGGTCTCATAATGATTTGTTGGGTCTTAAACTTTACTTATGTGTAATAGTTGCATGTACGATTAATAATTGTATAATAAATAAAATTTAAAACAGAGATGGCAATAAAATTAAAGAAAAGTACAATGAAAGTTAACTACAACTTGTATATAATAAGAGCTTTGGGTGTGGCTTCGTTGTTCGCTCACCATTCCTAGGTGTTATTTTCGCCACCCCTCACCACCACATCATGGTGGTTCGCCATCCCTCACTAAACACAATATCTGACATTGTGAACGTTTGTTGGTAATTGCCAAAAATATGCTCACGAGTAAATGGACAAGGATTAATGGTAATTACCAAAAATTGAACACTGCTACAAACATTTGCAGCGTAGAAGAAGTGAAAATGATTATGATCATCTCGAAAATGCGAAGACCAACTTTTTAACAACGCTTTGGAAATAAAAGCTTCATGTATGTTCACGTTTGGAAGATTTTGAGAAACTACCCAAAATGGGATGCCGAGGACCCGATTGACATTGCATGTCTCGAAGATATATTCGGCCCAGACAAACGTCCTCGTCCCGACGGCGTCAAAACATCTCGAGCTTCAAAGAAACAAAAGTCGACGGATACGTCGAGCGCGGCGAGCTCCGGGGGAGTCAAACGAGTTCTTTTTTGTGGACAATTATCAGAAAAATATTCGCAAAAAGCCGACGTTTAAATGGTTGCGTACGAGGCGAGGAGACAGAAGGAATTGAAGACCTTAGAGATGTAGGAGATGAAGTTTCTCATGATTGATCTTGACTAGACCACACCGGCCAAAGCCGCTATCATTCGCAGGAGACAAGAACAAATCATGAAGAAGACGAGTATTGTATTATTAATATGTGTTGTATTTTTTTTTCCGTATCATTTTTTTTTTCGTATCGTTTTTTTTTCCGTATCATTGTCTAATTTTAATATGTTGTAACGTATTTTTATTTTTATTGAAATGAAATTAGTTCATTTGAAAATTTGAATAAAAAAGATAAAGTTGTAAGTGAGGACCCCAAATGAGTAAGTTGAATTTAGTTATGATAAACGGGGTTGTAAAGAGAGGTTTGTTAAAGTAATGTGGCACCTTATGGGCCACAAAAGAGGAGTTTTGGTGTATCATCACACTAGGGGTGTTCATCGGTTCGGTTATCGGTTTGTTCGGTTTGTTCGGTTAATTTTTTTTTCTAGGTATAACCGAAAACCGAACCGAACCGAACCGAAATTTGACTAAACCGAACCGAAAACTGAACCGAAAACCGAAAACCGAACCCCCAATAACCGAAAACCGAACCGAATAACCGAATTACCCAAATTTAATAATTTATTCATTTATTTATATATATTTTTTGAAAAAAATAATAATTTCAAGCTTCAAAAATATTATATATATATATATATTATAAAAGAGTTTTAACATATTTATTTTATATAAATATATAAAAAAATATATATATTTATTTAAATTCGGTTTTCGGTTCGGTTTTCGGTTTGGAGGGCTAAAACCATAACCGAACCGAAAACCAAACTTTTATTTCGGTTCGGTTCGGTTTTGGCAAGTTCGGTTCGGTTATGAGTTCGGTTCGGTTATTTTCGGTTCGGTTCGGTTTCGGTTTTCGGTTTATTCGGATATTACCCAACCCATGAACACCCCTACATCACACCCAAAGCTCTAAGGTAAAACACGAAATTGAAAAATGTTTTTCTGAAAAAGAAATTCAAGTTGAACAATAGAAGGTCCCAATTCTGTACGTAGCATAATGAAGCATCTTAATTAGCCAATAAAAGTCTAAAATGCCTTCAATTTGATCAAAATTGATAAATTTATACTAAAATCCCTATATACATTTGGGGTTACAAATATGAAAATATAAGCACGAGTTTTAAAAATAACCTTATTACCAAAATTCCCTGCTACCCTGTGATTTTCACGGGTTTATAAGAGCAACTTTTATTATAATTTTTTTTAAGTACACCAAAAATGTTGTGTAAGCATGAGTTTATAATTTAGCAATTTATTGTGATCATTCATCAATTTTCTTTTCAAAATTTAAGTAAGGATATATAAATTTACAACTCACGTTAAAAAAAAACATCATAGACGATCTAAAATAAAAGTACGGGTGTTAAATTAAACATTTGATCAAATACTATTGTCAACGTAAGTTAACAACTATTCCTAACATAATAAAGTCTTTTCACTTCAACGATGGCATTAAACCAAGTTTGCCAATTATTACAGTCTGTCCTTGATACAAGTTAACTTCCAATCAATGTTTTATGCTAACTACTTTCGTTGTTTTAATTAAGATAATGTACACAACAACATATTTTAGCCCAAATATAATTTTTTTTTTTAACTCAAACAAGATTCGACTTCAATCCTACTATATCCGTTCACTCATTTAAATCAATGCATTATTAGGAAAATACACCATATCATAATCTCTTATCAATTGCAAATCTTGCTCTCACACATATATTATATATAAACCCATTTATTTATAAGAAATGGTGATCTTTGTTACTACGATTTTAATTTTCCAAAACGTAGCACAATGGCTAAAACCTCTAGCTTCAACTCCAACCGCAAAGTTACATACAACAAACATATTTTTTCGTATAAATATCAACGCAGTTACTTTAAACTATATAATTATATCAAATTCAAACCACAAGTGATCAGCTGGTTAACCATGACGAATAGGCTAAAGGGCTGATCTTTCCTTAACTAAAGCCATGCATTCGAGGACCGGCCTATTTCTACGTATATGTACGATTTTAATATTTTGATGACAATTTAACGAAAAGAGACAAACTGGAATCTTGAAAATATAAAAGTAAAACAAGCCTCCAAAGATGTTTAATCAAATAGAAACAAAAACTAACTCGTAAAAGATCAAGATCATGCAAAGAATCGAATCAATAGATGAGAACTACGTGGGAGTAAGGACTTAAATAATGAAGGATCCCATGTATTATTTGAATTTAAAAAACTAATTTCGATTTATACATGTGTTTATTCTTAGAATTTAAATTTGATGGATCCCATGTATTATTGGATGAGACAACACGGAGTGAGTGAATCAGCGAATTAAAATTCACTGATTGATGAAAAATTGATTTGAAAAACAATCGCGCATTGCTGAAAAAAGAGATTTTGCAATACGATGAAAGTTTTATGAGAAAAATCAAGTTTCAATCATAAATACTTTTGTTTGAGAAATTAACGCGCAGTCGATGTGCTTAGAGAAAAGAATTGTAGAGCACATCGAAAGGTTTTTCAAAAGTATTCGTCAATCCATTTCCTGAACCAAGGTTGATTCAAGAGTGAATCGCCCCATCGTTTCTATCCAGTTGTCACAAGTTTAATCTTTTGAAAGATCTCACATGTCACCCACCAAGAGCTTGTTTGATGTTGGCTCTAGAAGGATTCTCATCTTCATCGAAAATATTTTACATATCACTCGGATGTTCTGGCAATAGCACAAGGATAATGCGTAGGACTCTCAATATATATATTCTTACTTTCCACATTGTGTGAAGCAGCAAGTCTTCATGAATTGTGTGTCCTAATGAGATTAATTGTGATCTCTTGGCTCTAACTCAATAGTGCATTTTGGTTTCCTAAGCGGAGACTAGGGAGAAGGTCTCCTTCTCCAATATCAACTATCTCTAAGAGAAGGTCGATAGATTATGTAGGTTCTGTTGGGTTTTACTAATCGTAACAATTATTAAAAACAAGTAAACATCATTAAAGAATGCAGCGGAAGTAATAGGAATAATACTTGTAATTGAATTAACCGAATAAAGAATACGCGTACCTTTTAGCAATTCAAGAAACACACGATAACGTGAACGAGGAAAAAAAACCCAAACCCTAACTTAGGGTTTATAACCAATCGACCCAAAGAAGTCGACACCCACAAATCTCCACAAACACAATTGTATTCTTCCTTCGTTCTTGTACACACGTACTAATATCGATTTGATGTGAAAAGCTAGGTTCTTGAATCACAAATAAAACCAAACACTTGTATCTTGAAGTTGGAAAATCGAATCCCTTGGGGAAGGGAGGTGTACGATCGGCCAAGCAACAAGAGGAGAGGAGAGGAGAAGAAATTAGGTTTCTATGTGATCCAAAATTAAGAATTATGAATACAAGGGGTTTGTATTTATAGTTTCTCAAAACTTGGTGACCAAGAAAACTTTCCTCCTTGGGCTAGGAGACCCACGACCGGCCACATAGACCCAAGAGGGGTTCTAGAATTTTCTTGTCCACTAATTTCATCTCTAGTCCTCGTAGTTTACATTTAACGACCGTTAGCCTAACCTAGTTAAATATTAACTATCGTTAAGTTTTATTTCGTGACAAATAATTAATAATAACGTTTATATATATTAATTATTTTAACATCAACTATCATACGTAATGTGTGCAATCCCGAAGTCTCGAGTTCGAATCCGGTCATACGCATATTAAATTATATCCATAAACCTTTCAGCTCCCACTTGGATATTACTTAATATAGTAATGACATTGGTTTAGTCTATCCTAACACGCCAATGCCCCCATATCGAATTGAGTATGGTATCCTGGAAAACCATTTAATGATTCATCATTTTTACTTATCCTTTTGCTACTAATACTACATTAACTATGAATATGGATCAAGTCATTTCATAAGTTAATATTATGTTTCTCGTTATATCTGACTGAACAAGATTACCAAATCATCTGAACGTATTTCAGATTGATCTTGGGTATGGCCATACAAACATCTTGTCAACCCTACGAGGGGCCCAAATATAGTATTATGCTTTAAAACAAATTCAAATGAACGAATTCTTGTTGGGTACAGTCCCTGATAGATCTTATGAGCCTAGAAAGAGTATAGCTGTCCTGAGTAATCACAAAACAACTAAGGAGAACCTTTGCAAGAATTGTACTCACGCGGAAAATAAATACAAGACTTAAGAAGACAATAAACACAATAAACTTGATCCTCTATGGATCTATATTCCTTCACTATAATTGTTATTGGAAAACGTACATTAAACCCTAGCCACTGGTTTCTTTTATAGTACAAGAAACCCTAACTTTGCAGCTTGCTAAACACGTAAAAGATATGCACTATCTATTCCTATTTTAACTCATGCATATCGTAACTAATAAACTAATAGGAAACTACATATCCACAGAAACAAAATAACTATCAGAGGAAACTGCACTATCCGCAGAAACCTAACTATCAGCAGAAACTATACTACTATCAGTAGGAACCTTATCAGCAGGAACCCACTATTACATAATTACCAACAATCCTCCCCTAAACTTGAATTTGACTCTGTTAACTTCAAGTTTCCAGATAGATCCTCACCATGCAAGAGGATTGAGAAAAACATCAACTGAAACCATATTAAGCAGCAGCAGAACATCTAGAACCACCAGAGACAGCAATGAAGTCCAAGATCCCATCAGCAACTCCTAGATTAGCAGCATCAGGAACCAGCAGCATCAGTAACCAGAGTAGATTTGATAAGCCTTTACAAAGTAGCTACTCACTCTTGGGCTAGCTGGTTCTTGAGTGGAATCATGACATCACCCTGGTGAACCAGTTACCAGTCCAACACTTAGAATGTGAATCAATGGTGTGTTGGAATACCCTAATGGTTTTTGGCAAACCATCACAGCCATCAACGGATTTGACTTGTCTTTACCTGAAGCCGTTTAACTCAAGACTAGTCATGGTGTTCCACTGCCTTTACCACAAGCCATGAACTTGTGGGCTAGCCAACTCTTCATCTATGAGGACATGGTGAGTTGAGCACCATACAACTTATTGGCAAGTTGTCAACCATCCAACGGATTTGACATCTCTTTACCAGAGCCGTTTGCTCATGGAGTGGCCAATGTTTGGTGTGTGAGACTAGGGTACATTGATAACCCTCTGATTTTTAGCAAATCAGCAGCTATCAACAAATTTGAGAATACTTACTAGAGTTGTACCCCCATAGCAAGTTAACCCTTTGCCACTAAGGACATGGTGAGTTAAAAACCATATAAAACACACCTGTACAACATGATCCTCAAAGAAGAAAATTAGTAACAGACACTATATACAAGAGTTTTTTTTAACACCAAAAGAAAAGATAATAAATGAAACATCTACAAAAAGAAGAAAAGATACAAATAACACCATACCACCCATCAAGTTGAAGAATCAGCAGAAGCAGCAAGTAGCTTATCCTTTAACCTTTGCTGTTCTACATTAGTTATGTCATTCCCAACTGGAGCAGTAGAAAAAGCCAGCTTCTTCTTCAACATTTGTTCCAACAATGATGCAGACAAAGGATAATCTTGATCGGAAAACATGTAAAGATAGACCCTAGACCAAGTCTGCACCACATGCACACTAGAGAGTGGATAGAAAGTTCAACTAAAAACCTTCCACTGAGGTTGACCTTCCCAAATCTTAAAGCCAGCACCATCTTGATATTTGGAATCAAATAACACTTGAAGATCACCCAACAAAAGCAAACCAGCCCCTTGTGTAGGATGAGATTCAAAGTGTTTTGAGACCATACCATAAAGAGCAATTAGATCCTGTCTATCAAGGAAATTGAGGATCTCAGAAAGAAAAGTAAAGTGCCTAACAGACACATCCTTGCGATAAACTGAATTATAATCCCCCAAACCACCAAGACCTGTAGGAGTGAGTGTCCAGTTCACCAAAGGAGACCAATCAACCAACTCCTCATCTGAATCATCCTCCTCAAAGTCCTTTATAAAAGAGCTCTCAGTGGCATAAAGATCAAAGGAACTTCCCTTCTTTCTTGCTAGACTCTTCTGTCTTCTTCCAGAAGAAGGAGAAGAAGTATCACTAACAGGTGTAGCCTCAGGGGTAACCATAGCTGGTGGATCCTCGGGGAAAAGACACATGCTCTGTCTTATCAGCAGAAAGATCCTTCTCCTCATGATGTGGAACAACCTCAGCAGAAACTGATGCAGGTATGTCAGAAGAAATCTTTGAAGTGCTATCAGAAGGAATGTCTGAAGGCATATCAGCTGATGTCTCCTTAGAAGGAATGGATGCAGTTGCAAAGGTATCAGTTGTCTTCAATCTCTTAGAAGGAGGACCTTCGAGTAGAGATGTAGAGCATTTCACTTGACGATAAGGACTAAGACCGTCCTTCTCCAATCTTGAAAGAATTGTATTGTACTCCTTAATCAACTGATCATCTAATAATGATTTCACATACTTCATAGTCCATCCAGAATTGTAGACAGCTGAACTCGTGTTCTTTACAAATTCTCTCATATGTTTCCTTTGTTCAGCTTGAGATAGAGGCTTGTCCCTTTTTGCTTTAGCCTTTCTCTCTGCATCTGCCTTCTTCCTTTGATTCACCAAAGCGATTATATCATCAACATAATTCGCTTTATCAAAGGAACCTCCTAAGATGGATTGGGCAAGAATAGGATTGTTGGACACATCACCAGCTAATTGATGCCAAGTATCATCTGTAAATCTCATAGCAAGATCATCCAAAACCTTCATCCGCTCAGGAGTAATCTTAGGAGCTGATTGAGCTGAAAATTCTGCATTAAAAGTGGCTTGAACTTGTTCAGCTACTACTCTGTCACTCATGGAAATTTCATGTAGCTTGAATAGTCTTTCTTGTTCAGCCTTATCAACACCAAGATCCACTTCCTCTTCAATCACTTTACCCTTTCCCTTATCAATCTCAGTAGCATCATCCAATGTATCAAAGGGAATAGGCTGAGAAGCTTCAAGAGCAACTGTAAACTGATCAGCAGGATCTGTAGACTCCTTTTCCTCACCTTTCTTCTCAGTAGCAACAACTTCTGGAGGAAAATCAACACTATCAGCAACACCAGAAGTTTCATAGGAATCTACCACTCTTGACTTAAGAGTCATTTGACCTAGATAGTTCCTCTTTTTCCTCTGTCTCCTCTGAAACACTTGAACTTGTGGAACCATAGGAGGTTGAGTCTCTCCAAGTGTCACAGATGCTAGAACATGAAGTTTATCTAAATCAATATTAACCCTCTCATGTCCCTGTTCCTCCTCATCATCAGACACCACAAACCTAGTCCTCCTCTTTTCTAGCCTCACCTCCAAATCTGTCACCCTCTTCAATAACTTCACCATTGCACCACCCAAAGTGTGCTTAGTCTCCTTCAGTTCTTCCCTTGATTCCTTGAGCTGGAGCTCCAAATCATCAACCTTCTTAACATACATGTGGATTAAACTATACATATTCATTAGCATATTAGGATCCTCAGCTCCACCAGCAGGAATACCTGTGGTTGGAGGAGCTTTACTGGACCTAGGAGGAGACACATGAAACTCATCACCAAAAGTGGTGTCTTCCTCAAAAGTATGTCTAGGTGGACTAGGAGGCTGACCACAAGGCTGAGTAGGGTTAACCTCAGTCTCAACAGGAGTTTGTTCCTTTGAAGTAGAAGCAACCACTGGCTCCTCAGGAGCAACAGGCCTTGGTGAAGGTGGATGTTGTGAGTCATCAGCGGCAACTGATGCAGAGGCATCAGCAGCAACATTGACACCAGGCAACATAGTTGGTAGCAAGGGTCTATGTTCTCCATTATAATTTGTTTTCATTGTAGCAAATAACTTAGCAGTTAATTTGGTAATGACCCTTGGAGTTTTGTCAGAGGTTTCAATGCTTAATGTCATTTGTAAAAATCTAGGATACATTAGAAATTTATGCTTGGTATCCTTCAAATTTTTAAGCATTTCCTCAAAAATATATTTTGAAAAATTATATTGTATCCCATGGGCCAAACATATAATAGCATTTGCAATTGAGCTGGAGAACTAATCCCAACCACCTGATTTGGGACTAAGGCATTGAAGCAGGGTATGGGCTAAAAACCTCCACTTAGGGCAAAATTTATTTTTGTACCAAATTATTTTTCCATCAAAAGGATACCCTAAGCTGGTTAGTCAAGAGATGATTTCATCTTTATTATTCTCAAAGAGACCATCTGCATCATCAAATTGTAACTGAGACCTAATAAGAGACTCAGTTATCACATACTCTGTTCCATCAATGGTGGCCACTATCTCCTTGGTAGAGCTAGTGAGAGATTGCTCATGAGCTTTGGCCCAAAATTGTTTGACAAGAGAGTCATAAACAATTAATAGAGAGTGAGTAAGAGCATACCTGATCTTGGAGCGCAAGAGAAAATCAATCATTGAGTCATATATGTCGCTCCCTTTGGTGTGATCCAGAAATCCAGTTTTGTTGTGATCCACTTTGTACTCGAGCGGTGCCATTGATACTGATTGAGAAGATAGAAGATGAGCATGATTCAAATTAAGAGGGAATTGCGGTGTGGGTTACTTCTGATTGACTATTTAAATGAGTTTCCCAAAATAGTCGTTTAAATTGACAACAGATTCGGAACAAATCTTTGACCAATTTTGACTTAAAATAAACCCGAAATTAAATCCCCAGATTATATCAAAACCAACAGCAATGAAAAGTCAACCAGCGGAAACTAAGCAGTCAATCGGCAGAAACCAATTAACTTTTGTCCGTAGTAACAAATCAAAGCTATCCGCAGAATCCACAGCCCAACAGCAGAAACAATCACAATATCAGCAGCAATGAGAAGAGAATAAAATCAAATCTTTGACCCATAACAGTGCCTTAACTGTCTCCATTCAGAACTTTTAGCGATCCAAATTCCAACCATCAATATTTACCATAACTTTTACCGACCTAAGATTCCAAACCGCCTATAAAACCAACCCCTTACAGCAGTAACCATACACACAAAACACATAACCCTAAGCATGAAAGCCAAACAGATAACCATGAGCAATTCTCCCAACCACCAAATTGAACTATCATCATCTGATAGTGAACCAAACTGGTTGAACTACTTCCCTCCTGGAGCTTCTAATAGCATCACCTACATCTCAAGAGAGCCTCCCAGCAGATCACCATTTTACTACACAACTTCAGAAGAAGATCTCCCCAACCCTCCTCCTCAGAATGAGGTTGAGGTTTCCAGTGCAGAGCTTAAAGATATGAATGAGGACTCAGATGATGAGGTGAATGATCCAACTTACAGGCCTCGCAACACCAGGTCCATGAGTGTTGCTCCTCTTGCTGTGCTACCACCAGGTGCTCCAATTCCAAACCCCTAACCCTCCACATCCAATCCCACCAGAAGAACCACAGTGATGGGTCTTGCTGCACGCCTAGTGTGGGAATGGATGGATAGGAGGGGAAGAGAGCATTATAGGATGCCACAGTGGGGAAACATAAGGCCAGAGATGAGGCCTTGAAGGAAGAAGCTATGGTCTGAAGAAGGGTGTGGAGTGTGAAGGGATGTTGAGTCTTGGTCTTGCTTGTTATTTTCTGTGTCTGTAATAGTATCACTGCATCTGAGAATGCAGTTTGTTTAAGGAATAAAAGCTTGTTTCTCTTGTCTTTGTTATCTGATTCCCATGCTTGTGTGTTTGATACTTGATCTGCAAGATGGTTAGTAGAACACAAAGCATACACAAAAATATATACAAATATATACATAAAATAAAAAAATATATACAGATATATACATAACATATACATCATAAAGACCTCCCCTTAAACCAGAATCCTCCCCTTAGGCACAATCCTCCCCTCAAACACAACAATCAGGGGTTGATCATGCCAATATGGACAACCAAATATTAAAATCTGGGACCATCAAAAGCTTTTGTTAACAAATCAACAACATTTTCATCTGTATGAATTTTAACCACTTGAATAAGGTGTTTTTCATTAGCATCTCTGATAAAGTGGTGTCTAATTTTTATGTGCTTAGTTCTTTGATGAAAAACAGGAATTTTGACAATACAAATTGTACTTTGGTTATCAATAAAGATTTTAGTGTTCATAAAATTGAACCCATAATACAATAATTGGTTTTGTATCCAAAGTACCTGACCACAACAACTAGCAGCAGCAACATATTCAGCTTCAGTAGAAGATGTAGCCACTATGGTCTGCTTCTTGCATTGCCAAGAAATCAATCTCCTTCCCAAGAACTGACATCCCCCAGTAGTAGATTTGCGATCAAAATTAGCACCAGCATAGTCACTATCACTATAAGCTTCCAACTCAAATGGAGATTCTCTAGGATACCAAAGACCTAATTTTGGTTGGCCCTTTAGATACTTGAAAATCTTCTTGACTGCAGTCAAATGGGAAGTCAAAGGTGTGACTTGATGCCTAGAACAAGCACTGACTGCAAACATGATGTCCGGCCTAGAGGCAGTCAAATACATGAGAGAACCAATCATGAATCTGTAGAGATGCACATTAACAGCAGGATCAGGTTCATTATTTGACTTTGCCTTAGGAGCCTCATAGGGTATAGTTGCAGTCCTAACAAGTTCCATATCAAACTTCTTGAGGATATCATGCACATACTTCTCTTGATGAATGAAAATGCCATCTGATTTCTGCTGCACTTGAAGGCCCAAAAAAGAAAGTAAGCTCACCCATGACACTCATCTCAAACTCACTCTTCATCAATTCTTCAAATTCTCTGCACCAAGCTTCTTTGGTAGAACCAAAGATAATACCATCCACATACACTTGCACAAGAATAATATCCCTGGAGTTTTTCTTGATAAAAAGAGTCTTATCAATAGCACCTCTTCTATAACCATGTTTCAGTAGAAATGAAGATAACCTAGCATACCAAGCTCTAGGTGCCTGATGTAGTCCATATAGTGCCTTAACCACCTTGTAGACCATATATGGATGGTGAGGGTCTACAAATCCCTTGGGCTGAGTGACATACACTTCTTCCTCAATTTCACCATACAAAAATGCACTCTTCACATCCATCTGATAGACCATAAAGCCCATGTAGGAGGCAAATGCCAAGAAAAGTCTGATGGCCTCTACTCTTGTAACAGGAGAAAAAACCTCATCATAATCAATACCCTCCTCTTGTCTGTGACCCTGAGCAACCAACCTAGCCTTATTTCTAACCACAATTCCTCTTGCATCCCTTTTACATTTTAGAATCCACTTAGTGCCAATAGCATATTTACCAGGAGGCAACTCAACAAGTTCCCACACATTTTGATTCAAAAATTGTTGCATCTCCTCTTGCATTGCAGCTACCTACTCCTCATCACCCAGTGCCTGTGAAATACTGGTAGGTTCAACTTGAGATAAGAAACATGCAAATAGACAATGATGATAGTCTATATGATTGTTCCTATGTTGATCCCTAATGTAGCTGAGAAAAGCAGATTCACCAAATGTTGTCTTCTTGACCCTGATTCTAGTTTGGACATTGGAAGTAGGATCACCAATAATAAGGGATTGTGGATGAACTGTGTTAATCCTCTTAGTGACATTAGGACTAACATCTACAGATGTGGCCAAATTAGTAAGTGTTGCACCAAAGTCATCATCATAAGAAGAAGAGTCAAAAATGCATGTTCTTGACAGATGATGAATGCCATCCAATTCAGAGCTGGAATGTGATGAATTTGCTAAGTCAGATGGACTTGGAAATCTGGTAGGAGTGTCTTCAAAACCCAAACTGCTAGCAGATGGAGTATTTGAGGTAACAGCTGGAACAGTTTCACTATCATAGGAATCCGGAACACAAACAGCAGCATCAACATTAGCAGTAACTGACCCATTATCAGGAGGATCAGCCACATTACCAGCAGGAACATGTACACTTCCAGCAACATCAAAGTTCCTGCGGGCTTCAATAGTAGCCTGCCTTATGAGTTCCTCTGTATCTTTGGAGAATTCATAACCAAACTTTTCAGCATCTTCCTTTGCAGCATGCTCTTGGCGTTGAAGCTTCACTAGCTCTTCTGCATATCCTAGATCACTTGAAGTAACATCAGAAGCAGCTGAGTCCTTGGTACCTGAAAAATGGTTAGAAGGAAAGGATGGAACAAGTATAAGCTGTTCATCACTCTCTGGATCTGACTCATCATCTGAGGAACCTGCAATGTTAGATTGAGCATCTTGTGGTTCTGTAGAAAGGTTAGATTTATAACGAGTATAACCCAAATGGTCAATTAAATAGTCAAGATCAAAATACCACTCTTGACCAGCTCCCTGAACATTTGGCTTGTCCTCCATAAACCTCAGATTCAGTGTCTCTTCAACCTTCTTTGTGGAGAGGTTATAAACCCTGTAAGCTTTACTATGAGCTGAATAACCTACTAAAAATCCCTCATCAGCTTTCCCATCAAACTTGCCCAAATGATCACTAGTGTTAAGGATGGTGACATGACAACCAAAAGGCTTAAGATGGCTTATGGTCGAAATCTTGCCAGACAGAAGTTCATAAGGTGTCCTTTTGTGAGGATTAGTTATGAAGACCTTGTTCAAAACATAACAAGTAGTGCTAACTGCTTCAGTCCAAAATGTGGTAGGTAACTTAGAATCAACAAGCATAGATCTTGCTGCTTCAATCAGGGTTCTGTTTTCCTTTCAGCAACTTCATTTTGTTGTGGAGTCCTGGCAGTACTATAATCCCTTTTTTATCCCCTTTGTAGCACAAAGCTCTATCAATTTGGCATTCTTGAACTCTGTCCCATTATCACACCTAAAATCTTGAAGAATCTGGAATGTTTCATCTTTAGTCCCCAAAAAGAATGCCCAGCTATACCTACTATAACCATCAGTAACCACCAAACAATAGTACTTGTGATCAATGCTTCTAATAGATGTAGGACCAAAAAGATCCATATGAAGAAGCTGCAAGGGCTCAGAGATAGTGCTGACAACAGTAATAGACTTATAGGAAGCCTTGTGTTGCTTTCCCTTGTTACAAGCCACACAGTTGTGCTCATTAGTAAAGACCTTGGAAGGCAGTCCATGAACTAACCCAGGTTTAGCTAGCTTGTTTATTGTTTTGAAATTCACATGAGCCATCCTCCTATGCCATGTATTAGATTCATCCAAGGATGCTTTTGCCACTAAACAAGCTAAGTCACCAGCAAGCTGAACTTCATTGAGATTGAATGTATAAAGATTGTGTTTCCTTGGTACCTTCAGAACAACTTGACTGTCATTAGGTATCCGGAAATCTTTGGAGAGAACAAGACATTCAATATCAGTGAACAACACATAATTTTTCTTGTCACAAATTTGGGACACAGAAAATAGATTGAAATTCCTCAATGCTTCCACATAATACACATTCTCAAAGTTCAGCTGAGCAGTGCTAATAGTGCCCTTCCCTGTAATTTTACCATCTTCTCCTCCAAAAGTAACAGTACCTCCTTGTATAGAGACAAAATCATGCAACCTGTCTCTGTTCCATGTCATACTCCTAGAACAACCACTATCAACTATACCTAAATCTTTATTGGAAAGAGGATCATCCTACAAGATAAAAGATTATACAACAATATTAGTATACATGGAGACCCAAGTCATCACTGACTTGGGCCTGCCTTGTGGATCACATTAGAAAAACCTGCAGATGGATGAGATCCACTATTGTTCTTGGAACCCGTCATAAAAGATGGTCGATTGTGTGTCCAAGAGCAACCTGCTGAGGGCTTAACAGCAGTATCCCACCTTGCCCCCCTTTTATACAAAAGGTCATTATTAACAGGCCTGTAACCATGTTGAAAATAAGCACTAGTAGGTTTGTATAATGGCCTATTAACATTTCTTTCCCAACTAGATGAAGATGACCTGTCAGCAGCAACTGGGTTAACAGCAGCAACTGATCTACCAGCAGAATTGATTCTGCTGGTCCTCACATGTGTTCCAGAGGGAACAAACGGAGGAATGTTGGTCACATCATTCCATACAGTTATATATCTCTATTGATTAGTACAAACATTCATCTGTTTCTCATAATAATCACAATATTTGATAAGATGAAAAACACTTCCACAAACAAAACATGATTTCTTCTTAAATTGCTTGTTCAAAACAGGAATAGTCTTATCACAAACAAAATTATTCAAAGCACAACCAAAATCACAATTGTTTTTAACAAAATCAACAGAACAAGAAATGTTTTTAGAAAAAGCTGTCTTTGACGAAGATTCTTTAACAGCAACTCTTGGGGCATGGTGAACTGGTAAAGGCTTGGGAGAGGCAGACTTAGGAGAGGCAGACTCTTCACTTGAACAACAACTGGCAGAGTCTCTAGACTGGGTCTCTTGGGTCCTATTATTGGAAGAACAAGAGAGAAAATCATTAGTTTCACTGCCAGTGTTAGATAAGTCATCAGACTTTTGGCCATAGGTCATTTGTGATTCATCTGAGTCAGAGTCTGGGTTGGGTGGCTTAACAATACCATTTATAGAAGAAGGAACTGAATGCATTTCACCTTGTTTAATATATTTAACAGGTTTTCTATATTTATCTTCTTCTTCATCAGTGACACAATTAAAAACACTGTAGTCATTGGGGTCATACACCTCATCTGGACCAATATAGTCCTTGAAGCCTAACCCCATCTTAGTTTTAACAGACATAGAGCTATTCCACAGTTTATCTAAGTTTTTAGCCTGTTCTTGCCACTGATTATGTCTAGCCACCTCTGAATCTAAACTAGTTTGAAGACCCTCTTTTTCAGCAACAACCTTTACATATTATTTCTTATTAAATTTCAATTTATTTGAGGTGTTATCTAAGTCCCTCTGCAAAACATTAATTTTCTCCTCAAGAGCCAATTGATTTTGTTCATACCAGGCCTTTTGTCTTTCTAAAGCTTTAACAATTTTCTTATAGGCCTGGACTTGAATAAAGTATTCTTTATATTTATCATTCACATCATCAAGTTCACTTTTAAGAGCATCATATTTAGCATTGCAACCAAATATACAACTTTGTACCTGAGAAGTGATGCCCATCATAGCAAACTCTCCAGCAGTGTCAGCAACCAGTCCAACTTGAGGCTCTTCATCCTCACCATCATTCACATGATCATCCCAGTCAACCCTGTTCTCCAGTGACAACATGGCTGTAGGCTTCACCTCCTCAGCTTCCTTGAGCTTGTATGCATTATACATTCTTTTGTCACCTCCCTTCTTGTTAGGACATTCTCTGGAAAATTTGGTTGCATTCAAAGCATCTGATCTTATTCCTATCAAACCTAGCTGATTCCCTTCCTTTGTAACCAAACTTCCTTCCAGAGCCTGTCTCAAACCTTTTGACTTTCACAGCAAGCATGACAATCTGCCATTTAAGGTCCATCTCCTCCAAATCCCACTGATCCACTTGTTCAAAGTCTTCATAAGCCAACTGTTGTTGGTCTTCAGATTCAGCAACAAGAGAGTAGATCACATCTTCCACTACAGAGTTAGACTTTGAGCTTCTTGTAGAGGAACTGTGTGTTCTGGATGCTGTTGATGAAGAAGTTGTACTCTCAGCATAAGGTACCATTGTATTACTACTGGTAGTACCAACAAAGGCTGAGTGTGATGGAGCTGTAGAATATGTAGAGTGACCTTGATGTCAAGTTCAAGATATTGGAGCTTGTTGTACAGATCATCAAAGCTTATGAAATCAAGGCCTCCTTTTGCCTTGAGAGTAAGGGAAACCTACCTCCAGGAAGAAGGTAGAGCACGAAGGAATTTGAGATTGCACTCCTCATTATCAGGTTTAGACTTCAACTGATTAAGCTGGCTGAGGATCTTCTGGAACCTGTCATAGCCCTTATGGATGCCTTCTTCTTCAGAAATTGAGAAATCCTGAAAGCTTTGTTTGAGCATAGACTTCCTCATTTTCTTGGACTCATCGTTTCCACCAAACCTTGCTTTTATACCTCTCCAAATCTCTCTTGCATCATCCAGATGATAGAAATCGCTCATGTGCTCATCTGGAAGAGCTTGTAGCAAGGTAGTCCTCGCCTTGGTTTCCCTTTGGATGGCAATCTGTTCAGCAGTTGTTGTGGGTGGAAGAATTACACTGTTCCCTTCTGTATATCTTCCAGTAGCCTTCTTGCTGTTGCCTTTAAGGATGATTTGCCAGAGATTGACATCTATGTTGGAGATATAGTTTTCCATCTTCATGGCCCATATCTCATATTCGTCCTTCTTAAGGTAAGGGAATTTAGCATTGGTGTTGGACATGGTGACCACTTGCTGAATAGTAGACTAGGTGTTTGATGACTCAGGTTGTTCATCATCATTCTCAGCATCAGAATGTTTTGGTGATGACATTGTTATGGTTTTGAGAAAAAAAGACTGTCTTCTTAGAAAGATTCTCACGAGGCTCTGATACCACTTGTTGGGTACAGTCCCAGATAGATCTTATGAGCCTAGAAAGAGTATAGTTGTCCTGAGTAATCACAAAACAACTAAGGAGAACCTTTGCAAGAGTTGTACTCACGCGGAAAATAAATACAAGACTTAAGAAGACAATAAACACAATAAAATTTATCCTCTATGGATCTATATTCCTTCACTATAATTGTTATTGGAAAACGTACATTAAACCATAGCCGATGGTTTCTTTTATAGTACAAGAAACCCTAACTTTGCAGCTTGCTAAACATGTAAAAGATATGCACTATCTATTCCTATTTTAACTCATGCATATCGTAACTAATAAACTAATAAAGCGGAAACTACATATCCGCAGAAAAAAAATAACTATCAGAGGAAACTGCACTATCCGCAGAAACCTCACTATCAGCAGAAACTATACTACTATCAGTAGGAACCTTATCAGCAGGAACCCACTATTACATAATTCCAAACAATTCTCTTGACTACAAACATAACTCATGAACTTTGTAACATTTCTGAAAATAGCCCTTATAACTACCAGTTACGGATAGCGTTAGACTATCTTACACAAGTGCACTACATTCATAACAGTTATCTGTTATCTCAAGTCTGAGGACAAACATTTAATGTTTTACTTAATGACAAAGATCCATAAGTATAATCATGTAAAGTTGGGATCTGTCCTATATTTAATTTATTGAATATCATGTGAATTTGGTATGTCCCACGCATCAATATACTTTAAGGGCACGTTTGGTAGAGAGAATTTCAAAGAAATGAAATGAAGGAGAGAATAGAATCTAAGAGAATATAAATCAGTAGAGATTTTTGTTCAATTTTAATGTTTGGTAACAACAGAGACTTGACTCGAGAAATGAAAAAAAAAATATTTAAATAACATTTTGTCATATAAGGCTCACAATGTTTGTTGATTTTTTTTAAATTTTTTCTTTTAATTTTATCTAAATATTAGTTCTTAAAAAATATTTAAAAAAAATTATTTTAAAAAAAATATATCTTTTTTTTAAAATTTATTTTTTAAAAATTTATGTACTTTCTTTAAAAAAATATATTAAAAAAAATATTTTTTTAAAATGTATCTATTCAAAAAAAACTTGTTTTAAAAAAAAAAAATATTTTTTAAAAATGTATTTATTTAGAAAAAAAACTTATTATTTAAAAAAAAATTAATTTTTTTAATTTTTTATAAATGTATTAAAAAAAACATTGTTTTAAAAAAAAATATATTTTTTGAAAATGTATTTATTTAAAAAAAAAAACTTATTTTTTTAAAGAAATATTTTTTTTAAATTATTTTTTAAAAATGTATTTATTTAAAAAAAAAAAAAAAAAAAAAAAAAAAAAAAAAAACCTTATGTTTGGAACTAAAGTACAAATATAAGTTGAAAAAGAAAAAAAAAACATATCATGAAAAAATATTACGAATACTAACAATTCTCATTTATCCAATTTTTCAACCAAAAGGGATGGAAATAAAACTCTAAAATTTACACTACCAACTCTTTACCAATTCTTCTCAATTATCCACATTTTAATTTCTCTAAGCAACCAAACAATGGAATTCGATTCATTTCCATTTCTCTTACACCATTTCTCTCTACCAAACACACCCTAAGTATATTCTACCAAAACTCAGATTTGTCTTAATTCAATGACATTCCCACATCATTGATCGACAACGGACTATTTAGAATAACATAAGTAATTCACGGATTAAACATGCAAATATAGGATATAATATTAAAAAAATAATAAATAAACATAAACAACTATTTTATTTCATTAAAATAATATTTGTTCATAACATCCTTTATCCAAATACTAATCACAGGTCTGCATGAAACTACTAGCAAAACGAAGTCCTATCCCATCAGCATGGTCAGTAAGTTTTTCTTTTGGCAAAGGCTTCGTAAAGGGATCAACTAGATTATCATCTGTATGAACTTTGAGTAGATTGATTTCACCTATTTCGACTTGTTCTCGAACATAGTGATATCGTCGAGGAAAATGTCTGGCGCCCTTCATGACTCCAGGCTCATTGGCAAATGTTGTTGCAGCAGAGTTGTCACAATACACATTTAAAGGTAATTTGATTGAGGGCATTACTCCGAGTCCCGAAATGAATTTCCTAATCCAAACAGCTTCCATCGCAGCTTCCGAAGCAGCTATGTACTCAGCTTCTGTAATAGACATCGCAGTCGTTGTCTGCTTCTTGCTCTTCCAGTCAACTGCTCCTCCATTAATGACAAAGACATATCCCGTTTGAGACTTCTTATCATCTTTACCAGTTTGGAAAGACGCATCGCAAAAACCTGTAACATCAAGTTCTGCATCTGCATTTCCACCATACACTAGAAACATTTCTTTAGTAGCCCTTAGATACTTAAGAATGTTCTTAACAGCATGCCAGTGTTTCACACCTGGATTCTGTTGATATCGACTGGTGAAATTTTGTGCAAACGCCACATCAAGCCTTGTACATCTCACAACATACATGATAGATCCTACAGCCGAAGCATAAGGAACTTTTCTCATGTGTGCCACCTCTTCAGGTGTTGACGCGCATAGTTCACTACTTAAGCCATGGTCAGCTTGCATCGGAAAATATCCCTTCTTGGAATTATGCATATTGAATCTCTTCAATATTTTATCAATGTAAGTACTTTGACTTAGTCCAATCAACCGCCTTGATCTATTTCGGTAGATCTTGATTCCCAGAATAAATGTTGCTTCCCCTAAATCCTTCATAGAAAAGCACTTTCCAAGATAAGACTTTACATCTTGCAATCTTGGAATGTCTTTTCCCATGATCAATATGTCATCGACATATAAGATAAGGAAAATAACATTACTCCCACTAGCTTTGTGATATACACATGGCTCATCAAGATTTTGAGTAAAACCAAATTTCTTGATTTATTCATCAAACTTCTTGTTCCATTGCCTTGATGCTTGCTTCAACCCATAAATGGATCTTTGAAGTTTGCATACACGCTTTGGAAATTTTGGATTCACAAACCCTTCAGGCTGCGCCATATAGATGTCCTCATCTAGGCGACCATTTAAGAAGGCAGTTTTGACATCCATTTGCCATATCTCATAGTCATAGTACGCAGCTATGGCTATAAGAATCCTAATAGCTCTAATGTTTGCTACAGGAGAAAAAATCTCCTCGTAGTCTATCCCAAAAGTTTGAGTAAACCCTTGAGCTACAAGACGAGCTTTATAGGTGTATACATTGCCATCCATGTCAGTCTTTATCTTATAAAGCCACTTACTTCCAACTACCTTAGCATTTGGAGGTAAGTCAACCTCTATCCAGACTTCGTTATCTCTCATGGATTGCATTTCCCCATTCATTGCGACTTACCATTTATCCTTTTCAGGACTCATCATAGCAGCCTTATAGTTAGCAGGTTCACCAAGATCCCCTAACATATTTTCCTCAGCTTCTATGTTAAGACATAGACGCTCAGGTGCACGCGTAGCCCTTGCGGATCTACGAATGGGAACCACTTCAACTTCAGGTGGAACACTCAGACTCTCAGGTTCTACTTGAGGTTGGCTAGTGTTTTCAGAAGGTGATGTATCTTCTTGATCATCTTCCAGATCATAAACTCTCCCACTGAATTCATGAGATATGAGATCCCTTTCAAGGAAGTCTCCATACCTAGCAAGAATTACTTTGTTTAGGTGGAAAGTAAAAGTAGTAACCCATAGTTTCCTTTGGGTATCCTACGAAGATATACTTAACAGATCTTTGTTGTAGCTTATCAGCAGATTCACGTTTAACAAACGCCTCACAACCCCAGACCTTTAAGTAAGACAAGTTGGGAGCTTTCCCATACCATACTTCATAAGGGGTCTTATCAACCTTCTTAGTTGGAACCATATTCAAAATGCGAACAATAGTTTCTAAAGCATAATCCCAAAAGGATAAGGGAAGAGTTGTAAGATTAAACATTGATTGCACCATGTCTAACAATGTACGATTTCTTCTCTCAGATACACCATTTTGTTGTGGAGTATATGGAGAAGTGAGCTGCTGGACAATCCCACACTCAGCAAGATAATCTTTAAACTCTTGGCTTAAATATTCACCACCTCTATCGGATCGAAGAGCTTTAATCTTCTTTGCTAGTTGCAGTTCTACTTCACTCTTGAAAACCTTAAATGTTTCAAAGACTTCATGTTTATGTTTAAGTAAATAAACATAACCATAACGACTAAAATCATCAGCAAAGGTTAAGAAGTAGCTAGCACCCTTCCTTGACACATGTCTTAGTGGTCCACATACGTCAGTATGTATTACACCAAGAAGATCAGAAGCCCTTTCTAAACTATTTGTAAAAGGTTTCTTGGTCATCTTCCCAGATATGCAAGATTCACATTTATCAAATGATTCATCATTGATATCTTGAAAAAGCCCATATTGTTGCAGCTTTTGCATGCGTTTCTTGCCTATGTGAGCAAGTCTACAATGCCAAAGATATGAAGAATCCAAATCACTTTTGATTCTTTTATTATTGATGCTAAAAACAGAATTATTTTTGTCAATCACATTATCATGCAAATGAATTTCAAACACACCATTTACTGGAATAACATTAAAGTAAAAAACATCATTTAAAGAAACCAAAATTCCATAATCAGTAAATGTATGAATAAAACCAATATCTTTTAACAAGGAAATAGAAACGACACCCCTAATTATAGAAGGCGCGTAATGACAATCGTTCAAGACAGTACTAAACCCGAAGGTAAAACTAAATCAAACGTGCCTATAGCTTCAACGATTGCATGTGCTCCATTACCCACGTGTAGGTATTGTTGTCCATACGCGAGCTTCCTTGCACCTCTAAGTCCCTGTAGTGTATTACAAATGTGAATACCACATCCAGTATCATATACCCAGGAATTTATTTTATGAGAAAAAGCAAATAATTCTATCATCAAAAGAGTACCTGAAGTGCTAGCAACAGTGCCAGCATTTTTATATCTCTTAGTACGCAACTCATCAAGGTAGAGTGGACAGTTCCTCTTCCAGTTTCCTACCTCAGTGTAGTGATGACAAGCCTGATCCTTTTTAGGATTCTCACGCTTTTTGGGAGGGTACTTCTTGGGTTCTAGTTGATAAGCCATAACTTGTTTTCCCTTATCAACTTTACCCTTACCTTTCCCTCTCTTGTTCGCTAGCGGCTTATTAGGCTTAGAAATCCTACCCTTTTGAAAAGCAAGTACCGTAGGTGTAGGAGCCTTCTTGGGAAAACCTTTCTCGTAGTCAATGAGCATTGCATGTGCCTTACTAACTTTCTTCCCCGTGCAATGCATATTGTAATTGCGCACGAAACCATCAAACTCCTTGTTAAGGGATCTGTTGATAAGGCCAATTTGTATGTCATTAGGGTAGACGTAATTGAGTCTCCCGAGCTGGTCCATGTAACTCATCATTTCCAGACAGTGGGCGCTCACAGGTTTCCCATCCCCTTGCTTGCAACTGTGTAGAGCATCTATCAAATCATATAGCTCTACAGTCACAGGCTTTTCAAACAACCGAATAAGTTCGGCGAGCATGTTGTGAGGGAAGTAATTCTCAAATTGTTTTTGCAAGTTTGGAGCCATACTTCCAAGCATAATCCAGGCGACCTCATTATGTCTATCATACTCTGTTTTCCATGCAGCTCGTGCTTCAGCAATAGCATCACCTGCAGGTTCAGGAGGACAAGGCATGTTAAAATAATCTAGTCTTTTGGCAACCCTCAAGACAATTCTGAGTTGCCGATACCAATCATTGAAATTTGCTCTGCCAGTCAATTTCTCTCGATCAAACATAGATTTGAACGACGAGGCTAGTGCAGTAGATTCATCTTGAGCCATTTCTACAGAAAATAAAAGTTCAAAAGTTAGTACTTTCGATAAATAAACATTCAAGAAAATAAAATACCCTTTGGTTAATATTCATATTAACCATAGAATTTTCCTTGAATTCAGGACCCTCATTATCATAGTTTCACCACATCAATTGATCTGCTAGTGGTGAAAGTATAGAATAGGTAATTGTTGAAAAACAATAATTGACAAACAAGTTTTCAATTCCTAGAAAATATGGGATTTATAATTTTGCCAAAAAATTATGCAAAACGTAAGCATGTTTTATCCCATCTTATGCCTTAAGTTATAGGTCTCACTAACTAACTTAATTAAGTTGTCTAATTTAGAAACTGCAAATTATTTAAGCTGAGGTCTCACACAACATAAAGATTCACCTTGTTATCGTAATCTAGCTCAAGGTCTCACATAACTAAATTACAACTTCAAGTGTTTCATATCATTAGATGGCATAAACTTAAATTTAAAGGGTACAATTTTTGACGTGTAATCAAAACTTATGTATAAAGAAGCATGCATACATCTCTATAACATAAAATTTTATAAAAAACTTACTTATATTTTAATTGCTAAGATTAAATTCTACAAAGTTTTAATCGATGCGTTGAGAAACTTACAACTTTGCACTAAGATGCTTCGTACATAGAATAGTTATACTAGGTAGCTCCAATCGAACCCACAGTGAGGCAGAGGACCAGGTAAGCGCTGAAGCATAACCTTAGACATCCTTTCAGTGTGATTGTGCGCACTTATTTGAACCCCCTTTTGAGTTTGTTCTAGTGGGTGAGCCGTTCTAACCATTTAGTACATTCGCATAAGTCGATTAAAAGTTCAGGATTTAATACTTAGAAAAACAAATCAATTTCGCCATTATTTAGTCCATTTAATTTTCTATTCATAAAAACCCTTTTTGCTTAAAAACATGTCATACAATATAAACAAAAAAATACTTTAATAAAAATTAAACAAACTCAAATAATATATACATATAACTTAACAATTTAACATTTGTAAAACAATTAGCCACATGCATAATTATTTCGATAAAATCCAATAAACAATTCTAGGCATAAAATAATGCATACATCAACTAGGGCTTTCACCTACAAGGTAAGTGAGCCACATGCATCGACAAGTCGATTGCGTAAGCCAAAGTCAATAATATACCAAATAGCACATAACGAATTTTTATCAGATATATTGAGGTCTTCCCCAATTCAATAATTATCAAACTAATAAACATGTGTATCACTTAACAATTAATAAAATAATAATCCATGGCAAAACATGCATCTTCCACTATGGATTCCTCATAACAATTATAACCCCAAGATACGCATAATACATGACACATAACAATTATTCATTAAAACCACATAAAATATACATGCAATCCTAGGGTTTCTACAAGTTTTACAAAAATAAAACCTATTTAAATCAATTAAGGGTAATCGACCCAAATTAAAAAAATTAGGGTTTCAATTTTAAAACCCTAGAAACCAATAAAAGCATGTAAACATAATAAAGATGCAATTTTTATGTGTTTCGGTAATTAATTACAACATATTAACGGCTCGTGATGCCACTGTTGGGTTTTACTAATCATAACAGTTATTAAAAACAAGTAAACATCATCAAAGCATGCAGCGGAAGTAATAGGAAAAATACTTGTAATTGAATTAACCGAATAAAGAATATGCGTACCTTTTAGCAATTCAAGAAACACACGATAACGTGAACGAGGAACAAAAACCCAAACCCTAACTTAGGGTTTATAACCAATCGACCCAAAGAAGTCGACACCCACAAATCTCCACAAACACAATTGTATTCGTCCTTCGTTCTTGTACACACGTACTAATATCGATTTGATGTGAAAAGCTAGGTTCTTGAATCACAAATAAAACCAAACACTTGTATCTTGAAGTTGGAAAATCAAATCCCTTGGGGAAGGGAGGTGTACGATCGGCCAAGCAACAAGAGGAGAGGAGAGGAGAAGAAATTAGGTTTCTATGTGATCCAAAGTTAAGAATTATAAATACAAGGGGTTTGTATTCATAGTTTCTCAAAACTTGGTGACCAAGAAAACTTTCCTCCTTGGGCTAGGAGACCCACGACCGGCCACATAGACCCAAGAGGGGTTCTATAATTTTCTTGTCCACTAATTTCATCTCTAGTCCTCGTAGTTTACATTTAACGACCTTTAGCCTAACCTCGTTAAATATTAACTATCGTTAAGTTTTATTTCGTGACAAATAATTAATAATAACGTTTATATATATTAATTATTTTAACATCAACTCTCATACGTAATGTGTGCAATCCCGAAGTTTCGAGTTCGAATCCGGTCATACGCATATTAAATTATATCCATAAACCTTTCAGGTTCCCCGTGAGAATGAAACGAGTCCTTTTAGAGTAGCTTGGGAAGTTTAGTGCAGTGCGTCACTTGGTGCATGACGTCTTGTCTTCAATACCGGCGTTACCTTAGTAACCACCAGTAGCATATGTATTGAACCCGGTTTCTTCCCTAAGGTTGAATTATTGGAGGGATATTTCTTTTCACCCTTTTACTTTTTATTTCTTTTTCATTCTTCAGCGCCTTCAGTGCTTACCGAGACTTCATTACTAGAACCTTGTTTTGTTCCAGTTCTAGCTCTATCTCATTCGGCACTCTTCCCTTATTCTCACTTTTCTCCTTTTTTCATCATACCTAAAGACTTCTACACAATCTAGTGGATTGTCCCTGGGTTGATCCCTCCGGCTCTGGCGGGATCATGAGAACTAATAGCTAAACCTACCATCCTTATATCTCCAATGCATAAAGTAAAATGGTTGGTCTTGTGGTACAGTTTTTTCCGCCTTGAAACCAAATGAAAAACCATTTGAAAAATCAATCAAGGTACTTGTGATATAGAATCAAAATATTTTGTACCTTAATTGTTTTTGATCATTTATAAATGCTCCCCTCAACATGTGCGTTGGTTTTAGAAATCAGTTAGCACATGGAAGAAGGAATGCTTGCTTGAGTCTTTAAACGATCACCTTAAAAAATGTTTCAATTTTTGTTAAAACTCAACAAGTAGCTACACCTACACCTAGCTCATCTAGGATTAGTTCGAGGATGAGTTAGATGATTAGTGATTCAACCTGTTACTTTGGTGTTATCGTTTACTTCGGGTTTAAGATAAATGCTCCCCCTCAACATGTGCATCTTATATTTAAAATCGTTTGGCACATGGAGGAAGGAGTGCCTTTTATTCTTTAACACAATCACCATTTTATTTATTTAAATCACAATCTCTCCCCAGATCAAAAAATTCAAACCTTTTGAGATTTGTGATCCCAATTGATTTAAATCATTTAGAAAAAATTTTGGGGAAAGGTGTGGCTTTGTTTAAACACATCAAAGTCTGGATGACTAAAGCACAAATTTCTCCTGATTCACCACTTTATTATGTACAATCTGGACAAAAATATTCTGGTACCAATTGTTTGAAAATATGAAGTTTGAAATGTTTAAAATCACTCTCCCCCTAAATCAATGACTATAGTCATTGATTGAGTGACAAATGTTTTGACAAAATGGAGTCTAGCTGATTTTCAAAAAAAATTAAGTCCGATTTATTTTCAAGCAATGTTATCACCATGTGAAAACAAATATTTTTCAGAAGAATCTTTTAGAATGAAAAATATTTGTAGAGGAACATTCGTCTTTTTGGCGACAAATTTTCATGATTTTTGTTTTTAGGATAAGTGCTCAATATTTAAAGAAATCGATTTAGCGCAACACTTTCCTTTCTTTAAAAGCGGGTTACAGTCTGAAATAACTGCAAGCCATCATTTTAAGCCCGGGTCACAGCCTGAGATGACTGTGAACCATTGTTTAAGCGCGGGTTACTGCCTGAAATGACACTAAACCATTTTTGTGAGACATGTTTTGAAAATATTTACACCTTCTGCTCGAAATTCATCTAAAGTCTCGTGCCATTGTTGAATGACATTTCTAAGACCGTAGATGTTATCGATACCAGAAGACATGCCTTGGGAAAACAATATTTTTGGTATTTTCAAATTTTATGATTTTTATGGATTTTTGTTGATTTTATATTTTTCTATTTTTTTTGCTGGTTTTATACTTTTATATTTTGCTTTTTGAAAACTATTTATAAAGAATTGGTGAAGAAATTCCTTTACTCCTCATCCTCTTCCTGAAGATGTTTAAGCGTTTCCGGTTGCAGACTCTTCATGCCGAGTCGATGGAGGATAAACTCAAACCGATCTCTTGGAAGAGATTTTGTGAAGATGTCTGCCAACTGATACTCAGTTCTTATGAAGTAGAGTTCAGCCACACCTTTCTCTACTTGTTCTCTGATGAAATGATTTCGAATCTCTATGTGCTTCGATTTTGAGTGTTGGACATTGTTGTAGCAGAGAGCAATGGCACTTTTGTTGTCGCAGTAGAGAGGAATTTTATTGAATACAAAGCCATAGTCAGATAGTTAGGATCTCATCCATAAGATTTGAGCACAACATGATGACATGGCAATGTATTCAGCCTCTGTAGAAGATATAGAAGTACTCATTTGATTCTTTGATGACCAGCTCACTAATTTACCACCCAAAAACTGAGCACCTCCTGATGTACTTCGATGAGTATCTTGACACCCTGCATGGTCAGCATCTGCATAGGCTGTTAGTGACATGGCGGTGTCCTTCGGATACCAAAGTCCCATGTTAATGGTTCCTTGGAGATACCGAAAGACCCGTTTAACCGCTTCAAGGTGCTTTTTAGTAGGCTTAGCCTGGTAGCGAGCACACATGCATACAATGAACAGAATGTCAGGTCTACTGGCAGTGAGATACATCAAGGATGCAACCATATTACGATATTTAGTTTGATCAACAGGGATCCCAGAGAGGTCCTCATACAGTTTGTTTTTCTCCACTATGGGAGTGTCAACAGGGTCACAAGAATCAAATCCAAATTTCTTTAATATTTCATTGGTATATTTAGATTGATTAATAAAAATGCCTTCAGGACTTTGAGAAATTTGTAATCCTAAGAAAAATGACATTTGTCCCATCATTGAGATTTGAAATTTAGAGCCCATCTCTTTTGAAAAACGGTCACATTCATTTTGGTCGGTCGAGGAAAAGATAATATCATCAATATATATTTGAACATGAATTAAATGTTTTCCTGACTTCCGAGTGAACAGTGTGGGATCAACAGCGCCTTTGTAGAATCCATTAGCCAGAAGAAACTTTGACAAAGAATCGTACCATGCCCTTGGAGCCTGCTTCAAGCCATAGAGAGCCTTTTTCAGACGGTAGACATAATTAGGATGCTCAGGATCCACAAAGCCTTCCGGTTGACTGACGTAGACCACTTCTTTGAGATCACCATTAAGAAATGTAGTCTTTACATCCATTTGATAGACTACCATATTCTTACTGGCAGCTTTAGCAAGGAATATTCTGATAGCCTCAATTCGTGCAACTGGAGCAAATGATTTCTCAAAGTTAATACCCTCCTCTTATCGATACTCTTTAGCAACGAGTCTTGCTTTGTTCTTCAGAACGTCACCATGCTCATCAAGTTTCACCTTGAAGATCCACTTGAGAGCGATAATCATAGAACAATTTGGATGAGGTATTAATTCCCATACATCAAGACGATCGAACTTATGAATTTCATCTTGCATAGCACTAAACCAGCTGTCCTCAGACATTGCTGTTTTGACATCTTTTGGTTCAATCTTTGATAGTACAGAGTTGAAGAATCACCATAAGGCATCTGTGGCAAGTTGCTTTCTAGTAGATACCGGATGAGAAGGATTTCCAATGATGTTATCCAATGGATGATCATGTGTCCATTTTATGAGATGTTCATGTGGTTGTTAGTAAGGTACTGAAGTAGCAGAGTTAGGATCCCCTGGTGAAAATGCTTCAGGAGTGGGTTCAGGGGCAAATATATTCTCAAATGAGGCATCTTCAGGAGAGGCAAAGGGATTATCTTCAAAAGAATTATCAATTGCAATTCCTTGATGTATTGAAGATGATTGAAGATTCGATGATGATGGTGAATGGTCAGCAGATGAAGCATCTTGTGATATGGAAATAGAGACCGTTGGACCATTTGGATTGGATGGAACAGGATCGGTTACAGCTGGTGGTGTAGGAGTATCATCAGTTGTAGGCTCAAAGTATTCATCATACATCAGATCAAATAGCTTCTTCAAATCTTCTTTTGTGGGAGGTACATAAGGAGTTGCAGGAGTGGGATTCTGTACAAGACCCGAACTAATGGGTCCAGGTGTCAAACGTTGAGGTGCGAGTCCAGAACTGGAGTGTCTAGGAGCCATTTGCTCAGTCAACTCATCGAACGTAACATGAATAGTTTCCATAATATCTCGGGTTCGTTTGTTATAGATTCGGTAACCCTTCTGATCAGGAGCATAACCAACAAAAAATCCAATATCAACTTTTGCTTTCAACTTCCTCAGATCTTGACCGTCATTGGTTGGATAGCATAAAGCCCCAAACACATGAAGAAATGAGAGATCCGGTTTTCGGTTGTGCACTAATTCATATGGAGTTTTTCCATGAAGAGTATGTAATAGGGATCGGTTTTGAGTGTAACAAGCAGTGGCAATGGCTTCTGCCCAGAGAAATATTAGAGCCTTTGAGAATATTAGCATAGTCCTAGCAGCTTCTACAAGAGTACAATTACGCCTTTCAACTACACCATTCTGCTGAGGAGTGCGTGGAACACTTTTCTGATGAGTAATTCCAATGTTTTCATAAAACTGAATGAGCTGTTTGTTCACAATATCAGTTCCATTTTCTGTTCATATGATTCTAACAGTTTTGTTAAGCATAACCTGCAATTGTTTGATAAGCTTAATGATAACCTCGAGAGTTTCATCCTTAGTTCTCAAAAACTTTACCCAAGTGAACTGAGAGAAATCGTCAACAACAACTAGCACATACTTCTTTCCATTGATACTTTGAATTCTCATGGGTCGCATAGATCCATGTGAAGGGTAAGAAGAACTTCCATAATGGTATTGGCAGGTTTGGGTTTATGGGCATACTTTTTGCTTTTGCCCAATTGACAAGCAGAACAAAGATGATCTTTTTCATATCTTAACCGGGGCAAGCCTCTTAAGAGGTCCTTTCTAGAAAGATCATTGATGGTGCCGAATTTCAAGTGATTGAGTCGACGATGCCATAACCATGACTTGTTTTTAGATGCCTTTGACAACAAGCAAATAGGAGAAGACTTCATCATGTCTTCGATAGAGATGGTGTACAAGTTAGTGCCACGAGATCCTTTAGAAGCTCAACACCATCTAATTCTTTAACAAAGCATGTGTGTTTTGTGAAGGCTACTTCGAGATCAGAATCACAAAATTGACCAACAGAGAACAGATTGTGCCCAAGTCCTTCTACATAGTATACACGGGAGATAACACTATCACCGAAAACATAATCTCCATAACCCATAACTGCCCCAAAATTATCATTCCCAAATCTAACTGTCCCGATGAACTTATTCACGAAGTTCTTGAGCCATGAGCGATCCCCAGTCATATGTTTGGAGTAGCCAAAATCCAAATACCAAAGGACGATTTATACGACCTGCATTTGAAAACAGAAAAGAGTGGATAAATGGAAACATTTGGATCCCCATCAGATGATTGGTTAGTACAGCAATCTGTAGACCTACAACATTTCTAGAAGCCATGATATTATTAGTGGGAGCTACACTAGTAGAGGCAGTGGACCTAGTCGCTGTATGCTGAGTTCCTAAAGGTATGATTCTACCAGTGGGCTTCCATTTCTTATTAGGCAATGATCTAGACAATGTGGGACAAATTTCACTAATTTTGAACTTATGACATGTGGGCTTCCATTGAAAACCCATACTAATAAACCTTTTCCCTGTAGGTTTTCAAGATTGCTTAACCTGTTTTGCATTATCCACTGGGGATTTAACAGAATACCTCAAATAAGACACAACACATTCATCATGATTACCAGAAAATAAACATTTATTACATGTTTTGCAAGCAGTAGCAGAATTTGAATTAATTACAGTATGCTTATAGCTAATACTAGAATCAACACGATTCGTTTTATTCAACTCAAACTTATTATTCCTATGGTGGTCTTCTACTCTCTTTTCTTGATCACTTTTAGCTCGCGAGGTCCTATCTTGCTTTGTATTTCCTGAAGGCTTTGACCCGCTAACCTTAGTGTCACTGCTTACTCCTGTAGAAGGAACGACGGGAATATTAGTTTGTTTCACTACTTTTTGCATTTCTGGCCTAGAAGTGCTGGGCTCTGAGACTTTAGGAGGCACATCAAAGGTAACATGCTTAACTTTAGGCATAGAAGTGGGTACAACTATTCTATCTCGCCTAGTACCAGATTTAGGACATGTGGAAATGACATATTCTAAGAGTTTCTGAGATCGTTTGGCATACATGCAAGCATAGGCAACTGCACTATCAAGTGGTTTCTCTATTCTATCATCTTCAACGATCTGACGGACACCCTCTAAACTATACTTAAGGTACGAAAGATATGCTTGATATGCAAGTTCATTATTCCTAAGAGGAGGGGGAATATACAACACATAAATAGCATAATTATTACAAGCAGAAACCTTTGGAACAACATATTTGCAAGTGGGAATCGGCAATTTCCCTTTCACCAGACGCTTCAGATTCTCAATTTCGTTAAGCAAAGAAATTACTTTTTCAATGTGTTTATCGTGATTGACCTTGACTGAATCATATAACTCTTTGTTTTACAATTTAACTTTTGAATTTTCCGCTTGAAAACATTCATTTTCTTGTTGCAATTTATTAATGATGTTTTGAAGTTGGAAATTCTGAGAATCTAAAGGCGGAGGCATCTGAGTGCCAACCACTTCACTCGTATTTCCCTTTCATTTGAGCTTTCAATTTTTGGATCGTGTTGCAGTGAGCTTGATTCCGTTCATCACGTGTGTTATTTTCATAATATGCATCAAACTCAGGAGCATCCGAAGATGTCTTGCATTTGATGTTTTGATTCTTTTTTCAAGATGTTGATATTTTAATTGTAAATCAAGATATTTAACTTCTAATTTAGGAAAATGCCTGACCATGTTATCATGATCATCCTTTTCGATTTTGTCATGCAATTTTGAATTCTAGGTCTCAAGCTCATTGACACGATATTGGGAAACTCTAAATGCAATTGATAAATCATGAAATTGAGAAGCGGTTATGGCATAATTAGTGACAATATAAAACACATCCTGGGCAATGCATCCGGAAATCAAATTCTCATTAAGAATGTGAATATTCTTTCTCTCAATCTCATTGCTTTTAAGCTAATATGCATTAATTCTAACCTCGTTTTCCATTTCATTAAACATCTTTTTCATTTCTTTAACTTCAGTATCTAATGCCTTTTGAATACCCTCGAATTTTTCTTTTAATTGTTTAAAGAATGGAATAACCTCTGTAAGATAACACTCTTTTGTTTGCTCAAAGCCCCTTTCCTCTTCAGTAATATCTGTTGGTGTGATTCTCTTCTTACATGTTTTATCGAAATCAGCAAATAGTTGGTAAACTACGTATATGCTAATTAAAGTTTTGCTTTGAGTGGGAAGAGTTCTAGCCACTAAATGCATCGGTGTATTGGGAGGATACACAGTAGCTGCAAGAAAAATCTGGATAATTTTTATTTTTAAAAAAATTACAATTTTCAAGATTTTAAAAAAAATTTAAAAGTTTATCTGGATTTAAAAAAAAAAAGAAAAACTCTGGAAAAATGTGGAAAAACATTTTTAAAAATCGTCTTTATTTTGAAAAATCTAGATAATTTTTATATTTTAAAAAATTACAATTTTCAAGATTTTTAAAAAAATATAAAAAGTTTATCCAGATTTAAAAAAAAAATTTAAAATAAATGTATGAAAAAATTTATCTATTTTTTTCTAATTTTAAATTAAATATATATATATATATATATTTTATCTAGATTTTAAGAAATTTTTTTTTACAAGTTTTTAAATTTTTTTTAACGAGCGTTACCAAATTAGGACTAACTGCGCGAATTTGGTCAGGTTTGGGGGACCAACCGGTGTAACTTTTAATCAAGGGTGACCTGGTAACCTGCTGCTAACCGGTCATATTAGCTAGATCGAAGATTATTTGAAAATATGTTACGTATCTTTGACAATTTATAAAGTACATTACATAGATCTGTTTATTGAAAAAATATGTTGCGTATCTTTATCTTTCACCCATATTACTACTTGAAAATTACTATTACAACACTGATAAAATCAAGAAATTTTGTAGCAGAAAAAAATAATCATTACCTTTAAAGATAAATATACGTGCGTGTTAGGTAGTACGAGGTTTCAATATTCAGTTCATACGCGGATTTGCGGTAATTATTTATTATACCTCACGTTATCAAGACTCGCGTATGATTAGTGCTTTATTGGGCTGCTTGCACCATGCAAAGTGTCGGAAAAACAGTTGCTTTCGTGCCACGTTTTCGAGAACCAAATAATAATGGTGGCTTCTTCTTTACTACCACTCAAGCGAACTTGGACAGTTACAGCCACTCAAACCTGCTCAAAATTACCTTTCACTTGTTATCTCTTTTTTTAATGCTTTTATGCTACCACTAATGCTTTTTTGTTAGGATAAATGGCTAAAGTCCGTTTGTTAGCTTTGGATCCATTATGGTTTCTAAGTAGGTTGATTTATAAACACTTTATTAATAAACATAATATCTTACGAGAAATTCAATGATTTTACATAGTTATCAGAGCGGGTCTGATCCTTAAATCTAGATGGCTACGTTGAGCCGCCTCCTATAGGCCACCCCGTCAAATCCTAGTTGCCGTCGTTACCACTTCTGAAAGAAATTTGTTTTACTAGAAAAAATAACATTGCCTAAATTTGCTTCGATCGTTGCTGCATCTTGAAGACTACTTCTTGCTCGTTGTTAGATGTCTATCAAAATTACTTATTAGCTTTAATTCTTTTATTTGGTTTTGTTGTTTTTTGAATAATTTCTTTCTCTTGTTACCAGATTTCTTCATCAGCAAACTTTTGTTTTTATTGCCGTAATATTCTCAAGTTTCTATTCCGGTCCGAACTTTCGCTCGGACTACAGGGTAGTGTTAGATGATAGGATAGTGGTCCAAGCCTGTTTGTGTACTTCGGGTACATCATAGGTTTCTAAGTATGTTCTTTTATAAATACCCCGATCAATAAATATAGTACCTCACGAGGTTTATTCATTATTTTACAATTTTGTATCTGCAATAGTATCATTTCTTTTGACGAAGAAGTCTGTGATCTATATCGTGTATTACAAGTAAAATGAGTGTTTGTTGTTATTGCACATGGCCATCCAAATATTGAATATTGTGATTGATTGCCTTTCATTGATAACAAATACAGAATATATAAGTTACAAGGATAGTTCTAGAGAATGGGCTTAGGCCATGATACATAAATAATACAAATGGGCTTCTACAATAATAACGACTAATACTCCCCCGCAGTTGGAGCGGGAGGAGGCCGAACGCTCAAACTGGATCGAAAATCTTCAAACAAAGTAGAAGGTAGACATTTGGTGAAGATATCGGCGTACTGATAGCGGGAGGGTACATGTAGCACACGTACCTGTCCAGTTGTAACCATGTCACGAACAAAATGGATGTCAATCTCAATATGCTTGGTCCGCTGATGTTGAACCGGGTTGGTAGACATGTAAATAGCGCTGACATTATCACAATACACTAGAGTTGCAGAGGATAAGGGAGAGTGTAACTCACGTAGGAGATTACGTATCCAAGCAGTCTCGGCCACAACGTTCGCAACACCCCGGTATTCAGCCTCTGCACTGGAACGAGAGAGGGTGTGTTGACGCTTCGACGACCAAGATAGTAAGTTATCAACCAGAAAAACACAATAACCTGATGTGGATAGTCGTGTAGAGGGGCACCCTGCCCAATCTGCATCTGTATAACCGACAAGGGAGGTGGTAGCAGAAGAGTATAAGTGAAGACCAAAATCCAAAGTTCCCTGAACGTATCTTAGAATGCGCTTGAGAGCGGCTAAATGTGGCTCACGAGGATCATGCATGTATAGAAAAATCTGTTGGACTGCATAAGATAGATCCGGTCGTGTGAACGTGAGATACTGTAAACCACCTGCAAGGCTGTGATATAAAGTGGGATCCTGAACTGGAACCCCTTCGGGACCCAGTTTGGAGTCCGTGTCAACTGGAGTGCGAGAGGGGTTACAGTTAGTCATGTGAGCACCCTCAAGAAGCTGAAGAGCATACTTTTGCTGAGACAAGAACAAGCCTGTAGGATGTCGAGTCGCAGAGATACCAAGGAAATAGTTAAGTGCCCCGAGGTCAGTCATGTCAAACTCATGGTGTAGGGAGGTGATAATCTGCTAAAGTAATGATGTAGAAGATGATGTGAGAATAATGTCATCCACATATATAAGTAAGTAGGCAACCTCATATCCCTGTCGAAGTATGAATAAAGAGGAGTCACACCGGCTATGATAGAAGCCGACCCAGGTGGCATAACCTGCAAAACGTTGAAACCAAGCACGAGGTGCCTGCTTCAGGCCATATAAAGACTTCTGCAAAAGACAAACATGAAGAGGAAAACGAGAATCCACAAATCCCGGAGGCTGGTGCATGTATACAGTCTCAGATAAATCACCGTTAAGAAATGCATTCTTAACATCCAACTGATGAATAGGCCACTTGCGAGACACCGCAAGACTGAGAACAGTGCGGATGGTCGCTGGTTTGACAACCGGGCTGAATGTCTCGTCACAATCAATACCAATCTATTGACTGCTCCCATTAGCAACCAAACGAGCCTTATAACGGCTCAAAGTTCCGTCAGCATGAAACTTATGTTTAAATAACCACATAGAGCGAACCATATTAACTCCAAAAGGCCTTGGTACAAGAATCCAAGTACCATTTTTGACTAACGCATTAAATTCATCGTACATAGCATTACACCATTGAGGGTCTTTGAGAGAAAGGAATGGAGATTTAGGAATAGGGGAAATGGAAGAAGTATGTAAGGATAGACGATCGATGGGTTTGACAATGCCCGATTGAGACCGAGTGACCATGTGGTGAGACCGATTAGGTTCGGTATTGGTCGGTTGTTGTTGAGGTGAGGGGTGAGTAGGGTTGGGTGGTTGCGATGGTTGAGGATGAGGAGATGCCGGGATATCTGCATGGTGGTTTTGTTGGGCCGAGGTTGTTTGGTCAGGAGATATATGGGTTGGCGAGGGGTAATCGGATGTAGGGGTTAGTTGGACTGGGGGGTGTTAGGAGCAGGGTGTGATGGTTCGTGAGGGGGAGAGGGATGTGGGTGTATCAGGAGTGTGTAACATGTGATTGAAAAGTGAAGGAGAGACGGGATCTAAAAAGGTATATGAGGGTGGAGATGTAGGTGTCATGGATCGGTAATGGAATTGTGTTTCGTCGAAGGTGACGTGTCTAGATATAAGGATTTTATTGGTTTCAAGGTCTAAGCAACGGAAACCACGGTGATAGGCGGGAAATCCGAGGAATATGCATGGTGTAGCGCGTGGGGCAATTTTGTGAGGTGAGTGAAGGTGAGAGTAGCATAGGCATCCAAAAATGCGTAAACGGAAGTAGTCGGGTTCTTTGTGGAAAAGTTTTGTAAAGGGTATTTCGTTGTTTATAGCGGTTGAGGGGAGAAGGTTAAGTAGGTAAGCGGCCATGTGAAGGGCCTCGACCCAAAATGAAGGAGGTAAGTGGGCTTGAAAGAGAAGATTACAAATGACGTTGTTAATGCTTCGTATCATGCGTTCGGCTTTGCCATTTTGTTGGGAGGTTTTAGGGAAAGAAAATCGAAGTTGTATACCGTGGTTAGCAAAAAGTGTGTGGAGACAGTTGTTGTCGAACTCACCACTATGATCACATTGGAAGCTCTTAATTTCGCATTTAAATTGATTTTGAACATACTTACGAAAATGCAAAAATTTATCGAACATGTCAGATTTAGAACGTAAAGGATATATCCACAGATAATGAGAGAAATGATCAAGAAATAACACATAATATTTAAAACCACTAGAGCTCACAATTGGAGAAGTCCATTGATCAGAATGAATAATATCAACACATTGTTCAACTTTAGAATCCGAACTGTGGAAAGGAAGCTTCACATGTTTGCCAAGTTGACAAGCGTGACAAACATGTGGAGTCTTTTCTTTGTTACAAGAAATAAAATGACGTGAAGTAAGAGACCGAAGCACTTCGTCACCGGGATGACCGAGACGTTGATGCTACGTGGAGGAACTGGTGGAGAGAAGATCGGTAGGAGTAATCGATGGCTTGGTAACTGGGTAGAGATCGCCCGAGCTATCACATCGAAGTAGGATATGGCGAGTCAATAAATCCTTCACAGAAAAACCAAAAGCGTCAAATTCAATGGTACAATTATTATCTCTAGTAAATTTACGAACATAAATTAGATTTTTAATTATGTTGGGGGTGACAAGAACATTATGAACGTGAAGAGGACGATGAGGTGAAGGAATAATGCTATGTCCAGTATTGGTGACGGGAATAGAATTACCGTCACCAACATGTACGGATGGAAATAAACGTTTGTTAAAAATGGTACTTAAATTACTTGCATTAGAATTTAAATGGGAGGAAGCACCTGTATCCATATTCCAAGTGGGGTCTTACAAAGTCATCGTGCTAAATGCGCTCGGGAGGGAAGTAGCTTGGGACGGATACGCAGTCGGGGGAGGACCAAGGATACTAGTACTCGGCTGTGATTGTGGGTTTTGGTGTTGGGCCGGGTAGACTATGTGGGTTGCTGGATTAATAGTGTATTGTTGGTGATATAAGGGTGTTGTAAAAGCCATTTGGGTGGGCTGCTGAGGGGCTGGTCATGGGCTGTTGTGGGCTAAGTAATGGGTTGTTGGTGTAACAGGGACCTGGCGAGAGGTGTGAAGCCCAGGTGGAGTCCAACTATTGAATTGGTTGGAGCATGACACCACAGGAGGTCGTGGGTACTGTCCCAAAAATTGTCCCAGATTCCCACCCGAGTTATGCTTGGTATTTAGTCCCGACCGGTTGCAATGATCATGTATAAACTTACACCGGTCACCAAATTTGCACATTCCTTTATTAAAATGGTTACATATTTGAGGTAGGTTTTGAGGTTTATTGGAAAAAGAACTGATGTTACCTTTGGCATCCGCTGTGTTTGTGGCCACGAGCACGGTGGGTGATGACGAGCTACTATCAAAGGTGGAGTTGGTACCCGCATGTTTATGTAGTGTAGACTCCTCGAGAAGCAACATGTTGCGCGCCGTTTCAAAGCTTGGAAGCGGCTCACGATGTCGAATGATTTTGACAATGGTGCTAAAACGACTATCAAGACCATTCACTACATATATAACCAAATTCTGCTCACTTACCGTAGCCCCAAGGTTTTTAAGCCTATCGGCCATGGATATGATTTTAGTACAATACTCATTAATGGACATATTACCAAGCTTGATAGAGCGAAGTTCATTATCGAGATTGATGGCCCTAGCATCCTTATTATCATGAAATAATCCTTGTAGGTGATCCCACAAGTCTTTAGCATTGCCCGGTGTGGAGACTACTTGTTCTTGTAGTGAATCACATAAAGAACCAAGGATCCACATCTTGATGAGATCATCAAGTTTGCACCATTTCGAGTCGGGAGTACTAGGTGAGCCATCTTTTTCGATGTGGGGTTTAAGGCCAAGACTTCCAAGGTGTATTTTGAAGAATGAGCTCCATGAAGTGTAGTTATGTTTTTCTAGGTCTAGTTTAACCGGGACTTTATTGGTGATACTGAAAGGGATTAGTTTATCAGCGGTTGTAGTGGTTAGAGAGGGATTTGGAGGAGGGTTGTTTGCATTAGTCATGTCAGTCGACTATAGAGATGTTTTAGGGTTGGAAGAAGACGGCAGAAGGTTGAGGGTAGGGGAGGGGAGAGATCCGAATAATGTGGAGAAAAGAGAGGAGAGGATCGGTTAATTGATATGGCTTGATACCATATTGAATATTGTCATTGATTGCCTTTCATTGATAACAAATACATAATATATAAGTTACAAGGATAGTTCTAGAGAATGGGCTTAGGCCATGATACATAAATAATACAAATGGGCTTCTACAATAATAACGACTAATACAAAAGTCATGGAAGAGCCCCTGGTAATCAAAAACCATAACACACCTATTGATCTGTATCCAATTTTCTTTTATATTAATTGTTCTAATTACTAGTGTATGCGCCCAAATCATCATTTTACATTTCTATTCATGACCAATTTGATATTTAACTTGATGGAAAACTCATCATCTGTCAAACGTGTAGCTAAACCCAACATTTGAATATAAGTGTTCCACATGAATATCGTTTCGTTCGTGTTATATAAATCTCGATAAAGTGCCTCAACAATATGTCAACTTTTTGAACATTTAGATTGGGTATAAAAAAATCAATCTTTGCACTTTTAGATGTGTAAAATTTTGCTACATGAATACATGAACGTGAAATCGTATCAAAGATATAACATTGTTGACGTAGAACGGAAGCGTGTAACACAAAACCTTACAAAAGTTTTAGCAAATTACAAGGATTTAAAAGACAAAGTTTTGAATTTTTATTAAATAACTGAATAATAAACATAAACCCAAGCCCTATATTTATAGGGAAGCCAAACTTGGGGAACAAGCAAGAACAACCCATCCAAGACCGACTCAACAACTAAAATAGGAAACAGACCCGGCTAATAGTTACGGCGTAATTGAATTTATCAATTACGGCGTAATTGATTCACAGAACATAAACCAAAATTTAACAAAGAGCTACGGCGTAATCTTGGCTTGGGGTTACGCCGTAGTTAATTCACAGACTACGTCTTGACTTGTCGAAGCTTCTTGTGACTCTCGATGTGCCCCATGTACTCCTCCGCAAGTTCCTCAATCTTGTCCTCATCAGTCCTCCCCACTTTAGAAGAACTCGTCCTCGAGTACTCTCCTTCATCCATATCACTACGGTAGAACTCATAGATATCCGACACATTGAAAGTCTTTGAAATACTCATAGTATTCGGCAAATCAACTACATAAGCATTATTATTGATTTTCCAAAGTATCTTGTATGGTCCATGCTTTTTCGGCTGCAACTTACCATACGTACCAACCGGACGCTCCTTTCGAAGAAAGACCATCCCTTCATCACCAACTTTGAATAACTTCACACGTCGATGCTTATCCGAAGCGGCTTTATACTTAGCATTTGATTAGGCAACTTTGGCTCTAACAACCTCATGAGTAGCTTGAACCTCTTCCACCATCTTGTTTGCTTGAGCACTAGTCTTTCCCGGTAAATCAATCAAATCCACCACTTGTCTTGGCGACGTTTTGTAAACAACCTGAAATGGTGAAAACCCCATTGAACTATGAACCGCACTATTGTAAGCAAACTCGGCTTGAGCCAACGACACATCCCATAGCTTCGACTTCTCTCCAAACAAACACCTAATCATGTTTACCAAAGTTCTATTGACCACATCGGTTTGACCATCCGTTTGAGGATGAGCGGTACTACTATAGTTCAATGATGTACCCAAACGCTTCCAAAGAGTTAACCAAAAGTGAGCAAGAAACTTACTATCTCAATCCGAAGTAATTGACTTGAGAACTCTATGAAAACGAACTACTTCTTGAAAGAACAACCTAGCAATATGTGCCGCATCCGAAGTCTTCTTGCAAGGAATGAAATGCGCCATCTTAGAAAACCTATCAACAACAACAAACGCAGAATCGAATCCCCGTTGGGCACGAGGAAGGCCTAACACAAAATCCATATAAATATCAACCCCCAAGGGCTCTCGGGTACGGGTAATGGCATATAAAGTCCCGTATTTTGTGCAATACCCTTTCCTTCTTGGCACACAACACACCTCTTCACGAATGAACCAACATCCCTTTTCAATTGAGGCCAATAAAATCGGCTCTCCATGCTAGCAATAGTCTTGTCACGACCTAAATGAGCACTTAAACCTCCCGCATGTACCTCCTTGATCAATTGAATCCTAAGTGAAGTCTTAGGAATACACAATCGATTACCTTTAAACAAATAGCCATCAAGTGCAAGAAACTCACCTCGATGTTGCTTGGTCTCAATTTCTTCCCAAATGCCACGAAAATCTTCATCTTCAACATACAACCCTTTATTGACTCAAAACCCACAACATCATTACTAATAGTAAACAATAAAGTAGTCTTCCTACTCAATGCATCCGCTACCTTATTACTTGTACCCGACTTATGCTTGATCACTTAGTTGAACTTCTCCAAAACAATCGCCCACCGTGCATGTATCTTATTTAAGTGCTTTTGGGTTTGAAAGTACTTGAGAGCTTGATGATCCGTATAAACCACAAACTCCCTTTGATTTAAGTAATGCTCCCACGTCTTCATTGCTTGAACAACCGCATACAATTCTTGTTCATAAGTCGACCACTTTTGTCGAGCTTCATTTAATTTTTCATTATGAAATGCCACGAGCCTACCTTCTTGAGACAAAATGACTCCAATTCCGGTTACACAAGCATCACACTCTAATTCAAAAACTTTATCAAAGTTAGGTAAAGAAATTACCGGTGCGGTTGTCAATTTCTCCTTGATAGCATTGAAGCCTTCTTCCGCTTCACTTGACCACTTAAACGGACCTTTCTTCAAACAATTTGTGATTGGCGCCACAAAGCTACTAAAATTTCTCACAAATCCTATAAAAAGTTGCCAATCCATGAAAACTCCTAACTTCGGTCAAAGTCTTAGGCGAAGGCCAATCTCTAACCGCCTTAATCTTTTCATCATCCACATGAATCCCATCCGAACTCACAATATAACCAAGAAACAAAAGCTTGTTAGTGAGAAAAGTGCACTTCTTTAAATTAACAAATAACTCATTATCCGTCAAGGCTTTCAAAACCTTTCGTAAATGATCCAAGTGTTCTTTCTCCGTTTGACTATAGATCAAAATATCATCAAAATAGACTACCACAAACTTACCCATAAATGGTCTAAGAACTTGAGTCATCAAACGCATAAAAGTACTAGGTGCATTAGATAACCCAAATGGCATAACGAGCCACTCATATAACCCATCCTTCGTTTTGAAGGCGGTCTTCCATTCATCACCCAGCTTAATCCGGATTTGATGGTACCCACTCCTCCAATCAATCTTAGAAAACACTTTAGCACCCGAAAGTTGATCTAATAAATCATCAAGATGTGGAATAGGAAAACGATACCTTACCGTGATTTTGTTGATGGCAAGACTATCAACACACATCCTCCAACTTCAATCCTTCTTTGGTGTAAGAAGGGCCGGAACCCCACAAGGACTAATGCTTTCTTGAATATGCCCCTTTCTCAACGATTCTTCTATTTTCTCACGAAAGATATCCGACTCCTTAGGACTCATCCTATAGTGAGGAAGGTTTGGCAAACTTGCTCCGGGAACCAAATCAATTTGATGTTTAATGTTCCTTAACGGTGGTAAAGAATCTGGTGTATCATCCGAGACTACTTTACTAAACTCTTCAAGCACGGACTTAACCACTTCCGGAATCACATTATCCATACCATCTTCAACCCCCTTCACTACCAAAGCATACGAAACCCCCGTCTCATTCCTTTCGGCTTGAAACTCTTTTGGTGATGAAACCATCGTCACCAAAGTCTTGCTTTCCACTTTCTTTCCAGGAGAATTGACACCTAAAGATAACATAGCAATATTTTTCCCACTCCATTTAAACAAATACCTATTTGACTTACCTTGGTGCGTAGCATCCACGTCATGTTGCCATGGTCGTCCTAGCAAAACATGACATGCTTCCATATCAACCACATAACAAGTAATCAACTCATTATAGTGCTTCCCAATAGCAAGAGGAACCTTACAAATTTCAGTCACCTTAATCGCCGATCCCTTCTTAATCCACCCAATTTGATATGGATTGGGATGAGGCTCGGTTGGTAGCTTAAAAGATTTAACCAAGGCCTTAGACACTAAATTCTCACAACTCCCTCCATCAATAATAATGGGACAAATCTTCTCTTTAACCAAACAGTTAGTTTGAAAAATCTTATTACGTTGTGAAGAATCACTAACCTTTAGTGAACACAAAGTTCGTTGAATAACACACGTAATTTGTTCCACTTCTCCATCCAATGGCGGCGTGTACTCAAGTTCATCTTCCTCTTGAAACAGCTCGTCACCAAACACTCCATCATTACCAATCTCCGATGTATAGAGTGTATTCCTCTTAGGACAAACATTCGACTTATGCCCTGGTTCACCACATATAAAACATTTGTCATTCGTTGGTTTAACATAAGGATTAGATTTAGCCATTTGAAATTCCTTACCTTTGTCAACCCCACTTCCAGTAGCGTCAGAAGTCGTAGTAGTAGAAGTTGTAGTACTAGGGAGGGCAATTTGGCTTTGATTAGGCTGACCCCCATAAGTACTTGAACTCTCCAAAGTTGACCATTTAAACCCAACCCCTATTTTAGAAGCCAACCTCTCGGCCTTCATAGCCAAATTTTGATCTTGATCAACGGACCAAATTGACATCAAACTCAACTTTTCTTGAATCAAGTAATTCAAACCACTAATATACCTAGCCGCGGGTTGTTCCTCCGTTTCCCTCAAATTACAACGAGCTTGCAACCTTAAAAACTCACCCGTGTATTCAGCTACGGTCTTCCGACCTTGAACACAACTATGATATTTTTGGTACAATATTTACTCCACATCCGGGGGCAAAAACCTTCCTTTGATCATTCTCTTCATCCTTGGCCACGTGTTGACTGGGTACTTACCTTGTCTCACGTTGCCACCAAGCTCCCGCGCCTCCTCGTAACTTATAAGCCACGATCTTCACTTGCTCTTCTTTGGGAACATCCATGATGTCAAAGAACTTATCAACTTCATATAACCAATCTAGCACCGCTTCAATGTCAAGATTTATAACAAAGTTAGGAATCTCGACCTTGACCTAATAACCTTGTAGCTCACCATAACTTTGTTGACGGACATTCCTTTGAACCACGTTCCTATGTCTTGGATTCCTATCCTCTAGCCCTACACCGAACTCCTCATAACCTTCCTCATCCGAAGACACAAGGTTATCATGTCCCCAAACTTGTTTAAGAGATTGGTTACGTGCACGATTTCTATTGAAACCCTCGTTGTTAGGACGACTTTTATAGATACCATGTTTGTCACCCTCACGATTTGGATGTTTACCACCCCTGAGCATGGATCAGATTTCTTCAAGAACGGTGGATAAGCTCTTGAATTTAGTCGCGAGATCGGTAATCGCATGATCCATGTCTTCGGTCGCCGCACCCCACCACCGGTACGAGTTTTTTGTACTTCTGCGCCGTTTACCATCTAGGATACTAATAAGCTCTAGATGTTTAATAGACGAAGAACTTCTAAACCAATTACCACTAGGAATCAACCTGTCCCTGATGCCAACTGACGTAGAACGAAAGCGTGTAACACAAAACCTTACAAAGGTTTTAGCAAATCACAAGGATTTAAAAGACAAAGTCTTGAATTTTTATTGATAAATGAATAATAAACATAAAACCAAGACCTATATATATAGGGAATCCAAACTTAGGGAACAAGCAAGAAAAATCCGTCCAAAACCGACTCAAAAACTAAAATAGGAAACAGACCCAACTAATAGTTACGGCGTAATTGAAATTATCAATTAAGGCGTAATTGATTCACAGAACATAAACCAAAATTTAACAAAGAGCTACAGCGTAATCTTGGCTTGGGGTTACGCCGTAGTTAAATCACAGACTACATCTTGACTTATCGAAGCTTCTTGTGACTCTCGATGTCCGCCATGTACTCCTCCGCAAGTTCCTCAATCTTGTCCTCATCAATTGTAAAATGGTATTTACTGTTCATGAACAATAAATAACCCAGTATAACACAAATAAAACCAAAATGAATTCTGGTTTACTAGTAAACGACTTTACATTTAAGGTGAAGGTTTAGGGTGTTGGAATTATATGACATGACATAGCATAAATATAACATGTAAACATCAAAGCACGCAATGGAAAACTTAGACATATATTTGTAATTAACTAACCGAATATTAAATGAATGTGTACATTTTAGTAACTTCAAGCTAGCACGAATCAAAGCGAGATTAAAACCCTAATTAGGCTTTATATGGTTTATGTGAATCAACCACGTTCTTGTACACACGTACTAATATCGATTTGATGTGAATGCTAGTTATTGTAAACACAATAACAACACTAAACACTTATGTGTTGCAATCAAAACAGAACACCCCTTAGGGTTGTGAGTTTCTGTTGAATGGAACACAAGAGGGAGAGAAGAGAAGTTTAGGGTTTTCTAATGTAATACAACGTTATCTAAGAATGAATTCTAGGCCTGGTTTATATAGCATGAAAACGTAGAGAGCAAGTTAGGTTAGGATTGGGTCTTCCCAACCCTTAACCGATTGGCCTAAACCCACAAGGGGTTTTCGGAACCTTCGTGAGCTCTATTTTCATCTCTAGTCCTTCTCTTTAATACTTAACGACCGTTAGTCAATTTGGTTAATTACTTAACGCTCGTTAGTCGTTATTATGCATTTAATAATTAAATGTAACATTTTACATTAATTATTTGATCATCAACTCTCATACGTAAAGTGTGAAATCTCGTGATCTCGACTTCGAATCCGGACATACACATATTAAATTTGTCTACAAACTAACAGCTCCCACCTGGGCAGATCTTAATATGTGTAATGACATTGGTTAGCATCTAGTAACATGCCAATGGCCTCAGTACAACTCGAGTATGGTTTTTTGGAAAAACCTTTTGATGAAGCATCATCATACTTATCCCTTTGTTTCTAATACCACGTTAAATAAGGATATGGATCTTAGTCATTCCTTTATTTAACTATTCTGTTTCTCGTTGTAAATGATTGAATAAGATTACCAAATCTTCTGAGCGTATTCCAGATAGATCTTGGGCGTGGCCCCCATCTTGTCAACCCTACTAGGGGCCCAATAGTATTCAACTTCAAAACGAATTTGAAGGAATAAATTCTTTCTTGACTACAAACAACACCCATGAATTTTGCAACACTTCTGAAAAATAATCCTTATAGCTACCAGTTACGTATAGCGGTAAATTGCTTTACAGAAATGCACTACATCCATGACAATTCTATGGTATCTCAAGTCTAAGGATAACTATTCATGATTTACTTGATAACAAAGATCCATAAAGTAAAATCATGTGGTTGGGATAAATCCTGTATTCATTCCATTGAATATCATGTGAATTTGGCATGTCAACGCATCAATATACTTAAGCATATTTTAACCAAAACTCATATTTTTCTTAATTCAATGATATTCTCATATCATTGATTGACAACGGACTGTTTAGAATAACATAAGCGATTCACGGATTTAAACATGCAAATATAAGATATAACATTATAAATGAAAAACAAACATAACCAATACTTTATTTCATTAAAGTAATATTGTTTGCAATATCCTTGATCCAAATACTAATCACAGATGGGCATGAAACTACTAGCTAAACAAAGTCTGATGCTATCAACATGTTGAGTAAGCTTTTCACCAGGTAAATCCTTCGTTAAGGGATCAGCTGGATTGTCATCTGTGTGAAATTTGAGTAGCTCGGTTTCACCTATCTCGACTTGTTCTTAAACATAGTGATATCGTCTAGGAAAGTGTCTTGTGCCTTTCATAACTCTAGGTTCATTGGCGAATGTGATTGCAGCTGAATTGTCGCAAAACATTTTAATAAGATTTTCAATTAAGAGCATAATAATAAGCCCTGAAATGAATTTCCTAATCTAAACAGCTTCTATTGCAGCTTCTGAAGCAGTTATGTACTCAAATTCTATAGCAGACATCACAATCATACTCTGCTTCTTGCTCTTCCAATCCACAGGTCCTCCATTAATGACAATGACATACCCGTCTGAGACGTTGTATCATCTTTATCACATTGCCAAGACGCATCGCAGTGACATGTAACATCAAGTTCTGCTTCTGGATTTCCACCATACACTAAAAACATATATCTTGTAGCCTTTAAGTACTTGAGAATATGTTTAATAGTAGTCCAATGGAGTTCATCTGGATTCTGTTGATATCGATGGGTAATATTTTGAGTAAACGCCACATCTGGTCTTATGCATCTAACCGCATACATAATAGATCATATAGCCGAAGCATAAGGTACTCTCATCATGCGTTTCACCTCTACAGGTGTTGAAGCACATGCTTTGCTACTTAAGCCATGATCTACTTGCATTGGTAAATATCACTTCTTGAAATTTTGCATATTGAATCTATGCAATATTTTATCAATGTAAACACTTTGGCTTAAACCAATCAACCACCTAGATTTATCTATGTAGATCTTGATTCCAAGGATGTATGTTGCTTCCCCTAATTCCTTCATAGAAAAACATTTACCAAGATAGGACTTAACCTCATTTAAACTTGGAATATTGATGCGGATTATTGTAACCCTCAACGAGTTTTACAATCCTCTTAGGCAGTGTACCTATTTGTTGTAGTGTAGTATAGGTAGGACACGGGGGATTGATCGTTCTCTAGGGTAATAGGGTTGTGAAGGCCAAAGTGTATGTCGAGATAGGTCTAAAGGTGAGGGATAAGTCTTTTTGTACTTTTATATTTTTTTGAAAGCAAATTAAAATCTTGGGATTTTGAATAGTGGCTTTTCAACTACTAATTAACTAAAATAAAACTAAATAACATAAAATAAAAATGCAAGAAAAGTAAATTGGTGGTAACACTTATGATAGGAAAATGTGTTTACTTAGATTTCTTTAATCCCTTGTTATCTCTTATTGATTAATTGGGTTTTCATACCCTTGTTTTAATTGGAGCGTTGCATTTCTTTTATTAGTCGTAGGGAGGTGCCAAATGCCCTAACTCTATGAACGTATAAGTCTACCCTAAGAAGCTTAAAGTCTATTAAGTCTCCTTGGATCTACGAGCCGCAGTTCATACAATAAATACAACGAGAAAAACCACCAAAGCACTCTAGGGTTACGTTTTGTAAGACTGTCAAGCTAGTTACATATAAGAATTAAGCTAGTTTTCTTACCCTAACATGAAGCAACCAATTCAACAAGAGACAAAAATCAATAATTATTAACAAGGTTTCATTAGATCTAAGCAAGCACTAATAAATCTAGCATAGCATGTTAAAGTGAAGAAAAGAAAAACATATAATCAAACAACACATAGACATATTGAATGATTAAAGATGGGTTACTTATCTTCAATTAAACATGAGCCAAAGTGGCTGAAAAACCTTTACAAAAGCTATGAAACTTGTCTAGGGTTTGCCTCTCCAAAGTGTTACACAAATAATGGAAAACATACAAAAAAAATTTATATAGTATTACACTTGTGACGGCGTCACCTTATAGGTTGTGACGCGTCAGCTCGCCGTCATTAGGGTTTCGTCCTGTGCAAGTCACCGTTATGACGTCGTCGCTTTGTATCTCTGATGCCGTCATGTGATGCCTGAACCCGTCCCCTTGTACATGATCTGGGCCGTCTCTTGTTAGCTTTGTACGTGACTCTAAACTTCAAATTACACCTGACGCTATCAGGTTGTAGTATCTTCAGATTCCACTAAGGCGTCGCATGTTAATTTTCCACCAAATATCTATCTTCAACAACAAGTGACGGCGTCACTTTGTAATGTGTGACACCGTCAGACTCCCTTATCTGACGGAATTTTGCGACTTTGTCGTTTTCTTCACTTTTTCGTCCAAATAAGCCATAAATGTGCCGATTTCCAATTTTTTTGTCCCAAGTAACTAAAATGAAAAAAGAAACGACTTAGAGCAATATTTGATCATATTCATATGATTTTAGGCTTAAATGACCCCTTAAAAAGGTAATAATAAATCCTTATCAAATATCCATACACTTGGGATTTGCTTATCCTCAAGTAAATGTGTTTTTTTCCAATCAATTTACAAGTTAGGGTGCATTTAACATTGGTTTAAAATAGTTTACAACATATACAAACTCTACAATAGTCAAAACATGCACGAAACTTATATACTAGCACCTCACAAAAAATGTTTGGATTCTGTCATCTCTCATGTGTATAAGTTGTATAACATGTATGGGAAATGGAGAAATAAACACTCTCTGCCTGACATAGCACGTAGATTACCATAGGTTTGAGAATAGATCAAACCTCCACCGCTTTGAATCTTCTTGTCCAATATAACCTATAAATCAGTAAGAAAATGAACACGAAACCTCGCATAAAATCAGCGGTAAACAATATATATACTAAAATTAAATCCTAGAAAGCAAATAAGATATAATGCTTGCAAAATAAATGTTTACAGGATCCTAGAATTTCAAAACTTCTGGAAATTTATAAAAATTAAGTTTCGATAGAAAAACAAAAATATGGAAAACAGTTGCTACAGTGCCTGACATCCTCAGGTGTTAATTCTGACGCCGTGAGGATTGACTTGACGGAACTATAAGTTTCGTTTTTTGGAAAAATCTATAATTTTAAAACATGTAATTTCCTGCAAAACATTCATTGTGACTCGATACAAGCATTTAACTCAAACAAACACACAAACATGATAGAATATACGTTCATCATTTATTGTAAATTTTCATGTTCGATTTCTATTCTACTAAACAAATATAAACTTCCCTACACTTATCGTTTTTGTAAAATACCTTTATATGTGATTAAGAAGAGGTTAAAAAACAAAATAAAGCATTTTGATAAATTTATTCGAAACATGGAAATAAAAAATAAAGATGAAACATATACATGACACAAACCAAATAAATAAAAACAAAAACAAGCCAAAAAACAATTAAAAACATGAGTTGCCTCCCAAGAAGCGCTTTTCTTTATTTACGAGTCTTGTAGCTAGATTCAAAGTCATTGCCTATGTTTTCTTATTCTTACGCTCAATGGTGTATGTGATCATTCTTACAAACTCACTATCAACCTTATACTTTGGTCCTAAGGCTAAACAATCTCTATAGTAGAGACTTCTTTTTTCCCATACGTAATTCATGCCCTTTTCCATATCCTTTTCGCTAGTAATCTCAAATGCGCTTATGTTATCTTTTTATAAGTTAGATACATAGCAAAGTTCCTTCATCACATAAGGCATCCTATATGTAATTTCCTCCTCTCCATAACTGTTACTTCTAACCGATTGAACCTTTGCTTGGATTCTTCTACAAACGGTTTCCCTAACATCACATGAGATAAGAAATTATCTATAACACCTGCTACATCTTCTAAGATCATGAAATCGGCAACATAGGTGAAGTTACCAATAAATATGTGCAAACCCTTGACCCTCCCAACAAAATTGCAAATTCCTCCAGGGTACTTAGGGTTTTTTCTAGCGTTAAGTTGCTTATTCATGATATCATTGTAACAAATTCAAGACATTATGTTTATTGGTGATTCTAGGTCAATATAAGCTCAATCTACATATTTGTATCCAATCATACAAGGAATCTTTATACTCTAAGGGTTGGCTCTCTTAACCTTGTGATCGATTTTGACAAAAGGTGGTCGAGGGTTGTCAATGATGTTGCTATGGTATCCTATTTCCTCTTTGGTGGGGTATAGATTGAAATATTTGTCATCTAGTTCCCCATTTTCACTTTCATCCATAATTTCAATAACTGTAAAAATCTTTGGGCTCTAATTCATCATCCGAATAGTCACTTATATTAGAAGCGTTATCTGAAGCATTAAGTGCATTTTCAAGCTCATCATGGTCAACCTATTCAATTCTCTTAGTTTAATAATTTCCTCACAAATTAGTTTACACAATAAGTTGAAGGAGTTTTGGTCTAATGGTTGATGTTGGATCGGTGAGTCATGTGGTGGTAGGTTTAGGTGTGATGGTGGGTCTTGGTTTGGTGGGCCTTGGTTAAAAGGCTTCTCATTCTCCCTGGTGGCGAATGAGAAGTTTTACGAACAAAGGGAACAAAGAAAATATAGACTACGATAAATCTAATAAAAAGAAAATAAAAATCTCACTTGATAGGAATCTAGTGAGTAGACCTAAACGAGATAGAAATTGAAACCTAGACTATTCCCCGGCAGTGACGCCAAAAACTTGATGCGGATTATTGTAACCCTCAACGAGTTTTACAATCCTCCTAGGAAGTGTACCTAATCGTTGTAATATAGTATAGGTAGGACACGGGGGATTGATCATTCTCCAGAGGAATAGTGTTGTGAAGGACGAAGTGTATGTTAAGATAGGTCTAAAGGTGAGGGATGAGTCTTTTTGTATTTTTATATTTTTTTGAAATCAAATTAAAATCTTGGGGTTTTGAACAGTGGGCGTTATAACTACTAATTAACTAAAACAAAACTAATTAACATAAAATAAAAATGCAAGAAAATTAAATTGGTGGTAACTCTTATGATAGGAAACTGTGTTTACTTAGATTTCTCTACTCCATTGTTATCTCTTATTGATTAATTGAGTTGTCATACCCTTGTTTTAATTGGAGCGTTGTATTTCTTTTATTAGTCGTAGAGAGGTGCCAAATGCCCTAACTATATGAGCGTATAAGTCTACCCTAAGAAGCTTAAAGTCTATTAAGTCTCCTAGGATCTACAAGCTGCAGTTCATGCAATAAATACAACGAGAAAACCACCAGCGCACTCTAGGGTTGCGTTTTGTAAGACTGTCAAGCTAGTTACATATAAGAATTAAGTGAGTTTTCTTATCTAACGTGAAGCAACCAATTCAACAGGAGACGAAAATCAATAATTAATAACAAGGTTTCATTAGATCTAAGAAAGCACTAATAAATCTAGTCTAACATGTTAAAGTTAAGGAAAGAAAAGCATATAATCAAACAACACATAGACATATTGAATGATTAAAGAGGGATTATTTATCTTCAATTAAACATGAGCCAAAGTGGCCAAAAAACCTTCACAAAAGCTGTGAAACTTGTCTAGGGTTTGCCTCTCCAAAGTGTCACACAAATAATGGAAAACATACAAATTTTTTTTATATAGTATTACACTTATGACGGCGTCACCTTATAGGTTGTGACGTTGTCAGCTCGCCGTCATTAGGGTTTCGTCCTGTGCAAGTCACCGTTATGACGTCGTCACTTTCGATCTCTGACTCCATCATGTGATGCCTGACGCCATCCCCTTGTAAATGATATGGGTCGTCTCTTGTTAGCTTTGTACGTGACTCTCAACTTTAAATTACACCTGCCGCCATCAGGTTGTAGTGTCTTCAGATTCCACTAAGGCGTCGCATGTTAATTTTACACCAAATATCCATCTTTAACAACAAGTGACGGCGTCACTTTGTATGTGTAACACCGTAAGACTCCCTTATCTGTCAGAATTTTGCGACTTCGTTGAAATAAGCCATAAATGTGCCGATTTCCAATTTTTTAGTCCCAAGTAACTAAAATGCAAAAAGAAAAAATTTAGGGCAATATATGTCATATTCATACGATTTTGGGCTTAAATGACCCCTTAAAAAGGTACGAAATAAATCCTTATCAAATATCCCTACAGTTGGGATTTGCTTGTCCTCAAGCAAATGTGCTTTTTTTCAATTCATTTACAAGTTAGGGGGCATTTAACATCGGTTTAAAATAGTTTTACAACATCTACAAACTCTACAATAGTCAAAACAAGCACGAACATTATATATTAGCACCTCACAAAAAGTGTTTGGATTCTCTCATTTCTCGGGTGTATAAGTTGTATAACATGTATGGAAACAGAGAAATAAACACTCTCTACCTGACATAGCACATAAATTACCATAGGCTTGAGAATAGATCAAACCTCCACCGCTTTGGCGTAAGCACCTAGGATAAGCAATCAAAGAGGGCTTTTAAATGGTTGTAATGTTATGTGTAAGGGTATGAAAAAACACAGTTTGGTTGGATATAGGAAATGTTTACTAGTGACAAGTCAATTATCTAAGTCAATCACATGTAAAGGGGTTTGAATAGTGGGCGTTTTAACTACTAACTAGCTAAAACAAAACTAAATAACATAAAATAAAGTTAAAGAAAAGTAAATTGGTGGTAACTCTTATGATAGGAAAATGTGTTTACTTAGATTTTTTTACTCCGTTGTTATCTCTTATTGATTAATCGAATTGTTATACCCTTGTTTTAATTGGAGCATTATATTCCTTTTATTAGTCATAGGGAGGTGCCAAATATCCTAACTCTATGAACGTATAAGTCTCACCTAAGAAGCTTAAAGTCTAATAAGTCACCTAAGATCTACAAGCCGCAGTTCATGCAATAACAAATGAGAAAAACCACTAGTGCACTCTAGGTTTGCATTTTGTTAGACTGTCAAGCTAGTTACATATAAGTACTAAGCCAGTTTTTACCCTAACACGAATCAACCAATTCAACAAGAGACAAAAATCAATAATTAATAACAATGTTTCATTAGATCTAAGTAAACACTAATAAATCTAGCCTAGCATGTTAAAGTGAAGAAAAGAAAAGCATATAATCAAACAACACATAGAAATATTGAATGATTAGAGAGGGATTACTTATAGTCAATTAAACATGAGCCAAAATGGCTGAAAAACCTTCACAAAATCTTTGGAATTCGTCTAGGGTTTGCCTCTCTAAAGTGTTACACAAATAATGGAAAACATGCGAATATATATATAGTATTACACTTGTGACGGCATCACCTTACAGGTTGTGACGCCATCAACTCGCCGTCATTAGGGTTTCGTCCTGTGCAACTCGTTGTTGTGATGCCGTCGCTTTGGATCTCTGATGCCGTCATGTGATGCCTGACGCCGTTCCCTTGTAAATGATCTAGGCCATCTCTTGTTATCTTTGTACATGACTCTAAACTTCAAATTACACCTGACACCGTCAGGTTGTAGTGTCTTCAGATTCCACTGAGGCGTCGCTTGTTAATTTTACACCAAAAATCCATCTTCAGTAACAAGTGACGGCGTCACTTTGTAATGTGTGACGCCGTCAGACTCCCTTATCTGACAGAATTTTGCGACTTTGTCGTTTTCTTCACTTTTTTGTTCAAATAAGCTATAAATGTGCCGATTTTCAGATTTTTCGTCCCACGTACCTAAAATGCAAAAAGAAATAATTTAGGGCAATATTTGATCATATTCATACGATTACATGACCCCTTGAAAAGGTACCGAATAAATCCTTATCAAATATTATTTCCCATGATCAATATGTCATCGACTTATAGGACAAGGAAAGTAACATTACTCCCTCTAGACTTATGGTATACACATGGCTCATCAAGATTCTGAGTAAATCCAAACTTTTTATTTCTTTATCACATATTTTATTGCATTACCTTGACGCTTTCTTCAATCTATAAATGGATCTTTGAAGCTTGCATACTCGCTCAGGAAATTGTGGATTCAAAAACTCCTCAGTTGCGACATATAGATGTCTTTACCTAGGTGACCATTAACATCCATTTTCCAAATCTCATAGTAATAGTATGCAGCTATGGCTATGATAATCCTAATAGCTCTTATGTCCGCCACAAGAGAAAAAGTCTCCTCGTAGTCAACCCCATAGGTTTGAGTAAAACCTTTAGCTATTAGACGAGCCTTATAGGTGTGTGCATTGCCATCCATGTTAGTTTTTTTCTTGAACATCCACTTACTTCCAATGAATTTAGCATTAGGAGGAAGGTCTACTTCAATCCAGACTTCATTATCATTCATGGATTGCATTTCCCCATTAATTGCAGCTTGCCATTTTTCCTTTTCACGATCAGCCATAGCAGCCTTATAGTTTGCAGGTTCACCAAGATCCCCTAACATATTTTCCTCAACTTCTACATTAAAACATAAACGTTCAGGTGCACGTATAGTCCTTTCAGACCTACAAATGGGAATAACTTCAGGTGGAGGACCCAGAATTTCAGGCTCTGCTTGAAGTTGGCTAGTATTTTCAGAAGGTGGTATATCTTCATGATCATCTTCAAAATCATAAACTCTCCCAATGAATTCTTGAGATATGAGATTCCTTTCAAGGAAATCTCCATACCTAGCCACAATGACTTGGTTTTCAGGTGGGAAGTAAAATTAGTAACCCATCATTTCCTTTGGGTATCCTATGAAGATACACTTAATAGATCTTTGTTGGAGTTTATCAGGTGAGTTACATTTAACAAACGCCTCACAACCCTAGACCTTTAAGAAAGAAAAGTTGGGAGCTTTTCATTCCATAATTCATATGGAGTCTTATCAACCTTCTTTGTTGGAACCATATTTAAAAAGCGAACAACAGTTTCAAGAGCATAATCCCAAAAGGATAAGGGAAGAGTTGTAAGATTAAACATTGATCGCACCATGTCTAGAAATGTACAATTTCTCCTTTTAGATACACCATTTTATTGTGGAGTATATGGAGATGTGAGTTGCTGGACAATACCACACTCAACAATATAATCTTTAAACTCTTGGCTAATATATTTACCACCTCTATCGGATCGAAGAGCCTAAATCTTCTTTCCGAGTTGTAATTCTACTTCATTCTTGAAAACCCTAAATGTTTCAAACATTTCATGTTTATGTTTAGTTAAATAAACATAACAATAACGACTGAAATCATTTGTAAAGGTTAAGAAGTAGCTATGACCTTTCCTTGACACATGTCTAAGTGGTCCACACATATCGGTATGTATCAAACCAAGTAGATTTGAAGCCCTTTCCACTTGATGTTAAAAATGTTTCCTTGTCATGTTCCCAGATATGCAAGATTCACACTTATCAAATGATTCCTCATTGATATTTTTTAAAAGGCCATCATGTTGCAGCTTTTTCATACGTTTCTTGCCAATGTGGGCAAGGCGACAGTGCCAAAGATAAGTAGAATTCAAGTCAGACTTTATTCTCTTATTGATAATGTTGTATACGAAATTATGTCTATTAGACAGATAATTATCCATGTCAATTTCAAACACACCATTCACAGGAATTGCATTAACGTAAAAAATATTATTTAAAGAAACAGAAATTCCATTACTAGTAAATGTGTGAACAAAACCAATATCCAATAACAAAGAAACTGAAATGACACATCTAATTATAGAAGGTGCATAATGATAATTATTCAATACTAGTGCTAAACCCGAAGCTAAAACTAAATCGAATGTCCCTATGGCTTCAACAGCTGCACATATGCCATTCCCTACGTATATGTATCTTTCTCCATAGACCAACTTCCTTGCTCCTCTAAGTCCCTCCGATGTGTTACAAACATGAGTACCACCTCTCGTGTCATACACTCAGGAATTATGCTTACGAGGAAAAGAAAATAATTCAATCATAAAAATACCTGAAGTGCTCATGACATTTCCATCCTTCTTATTTTTATTCAGACGTAACTCATCAAGGTACAGTGGACAGTTCCGCTTCCAGTTTCCTGATGTATTGTAGTGGTGACAAGCAACCAAATCCTTCTAAGGATTCTCCTTCTTCTTATGCATTGGTTGGCGGGTCGCAACTTGTTTACCCTTTCCTTTGCCTTTACCCTTCTTGTTCGCTTGCAGCGGTTTATTGGGCTTAGTAATCCTACCATCTTTTATTGCAAGGACCTAGGGTGTAGGTTCCTTTCTCGGTAATCCTTTCTCAAAATCAATGAGCATTGCATGTAACTCAATGACTGTCTTCCCCGTGCAATGCATGTTATAGTTGCGCACAAAGCCACCAAACAAATCTTGGTTAAGGGATCGGTTGATGAGGCCAACAAAAACATCCTGGGAATAACCATAGCCGAGTCGCCCCAATTGGTCCAAGTAACTTTTAATTTCAACGACATGAGCACTAACAAATTTACCGGCCTCCTGGTTACAACTGTGTAGAGAATCAAGCAGTTGATATAACTCTACAGTAGCTGGTTTCTCAAATATGCGTCTGAGTTCATTGAGCATGGGACCAAAATTATCAAATTGCTTTTGAAATTCAGCGTTCATCCTAGCAAGCATAAGACACGAAATTTCATTGTGCTTATCATACTCAATGGCATAAGCTTCATGCTCTGCAGTAGGTGCAGTACCAGCAAGAGCAACAGGAAGAACTTACTAATATATTCAAGTCTTTTGGCCATTCACAAGACAATCCTCAGTGAACGATACCAATCATTGAAATATTTTCCAGACAACTTTTCTCTATCAAGCATTTTCTTGAAAGTAGAACACATGTTATTCATATTAGTGTTTTTGGGTTGAGCCATTCTACAGAAAAAATTCAAAAGTTAGTACTTTCGATAATTCAACCTCTCAAAAAAATTAAATACCCACGATTCTCACGACACGTGTAGATTTACCCTTTGATTACAATCTAGCTACATCTCACATAACATAAATGGCAACCTTAGGTGTTCCCGTATCATTCGATGGCATATAACTTAAATTTTAAAGGGTAGTAATTTTGATTTTTGTGTCAAATCAAATATGTACGAAGATGTCATGCATTCATTTGTATCATAGGTTTCAATAAACAAAAAACTTTTACTCATTAGTTTCTTTACTAAGATTAAATCAACAAAGTTTCAATTAAGGTATTGGGTAAACCAATCAAAGATTTACCTTTAATTATCGTCTACTATATCGTACTATTACATGAGTCATAAGACCAAAGTTATTATGATAATTACCACAAAATTGGCTCGCGAGATTAAGGTCAATTCACCCTTAAGATGATTTTGTACATAAAATAATCATAGGTAGCTCCATTTTGACGCACAAAGAAGCAGAGAAGCGGGTCAGTGCGAAGCATATTAAAAACCTTCTTCTTTTAGGTCACAATTTAATGCGTACCCTACTTTATACCTCTCTTATAATTTGTCAAAATGGACGAGCCTTTCTAACTATTTGGTACAATAACATATCAATCGACTAAAAGTCTAAGATTTATATCTTAAAAGCAAATCAAATTTCACCGTTGTTTAGTCCGGTTTATTTTTTCTATTAAAAAATTACTCTTTGCTTACAACTTGTCAAACAAAAATAAACAAATAAGTAAAATAAAAAATAAACATCTAAACAATGCACACACAAATTAACAATTAATATTTGTAAACATATAGCCACATACAAACTTATTTGATAAAAACCTATTAATAATCAATTCTAGTTTTTAATAATCCATATATTTAACTAAGACTTTCACTTGTTTTCATCTATGTACAAAGTGAGCCACATACATCGACAAACCGATTGCGTAAGTCATAGCTAAATATATATCATATTGCACATAGTTGATCCATTAATTTATAATTGAGCTCTTCCGTAATTTAAGATTTATCAATAATTACATGTGTACACACTTAACAATTAATGCATAATATACACTAATCCATGAAAGAACATGCATGTTTTCATCATGGATATCACATAACAAATATTGTGTAGTCCCAAGATCGCATACAATTAATGACATCGGACATATTCATTAATAAATACATAAACGTTGGATGCAATCCTAGGGTTTCTAATCCAATTACAAAAAAAAAAAAAAAAAAAAAAAAAACCTAAATTATTTTTAATTAATCATTAGGGAAATCGCCCCCTAAAAAAGTTAGGGTTTTCAATTTTATAAACCCTAGAAATCTATTACATGCATAACACAATACAATATTCGTTTTGAAGTATTTCGGTAATCAATTACATAATATAACAGCTCGTGATGCCACTGTTGGAGTTATATAACATGACATAGAATAAATATAACATGTAAACATCAAAGCACGCAACGAAAGCTTAGTCATGTATTTGTAATTAACTAACCGAATATTAAATGTATGCATACCTTTTAGCAACTACAAGCTAGCACGAATCAAAGCAAGATTAAAACACTAATTAGGGTTTATATGGTTTATGTGAATCGATCCTTACCTTTTTTTTATTCAAATGAAGAAGCAAACAATAGTGTGTTTTAATCACGTTCTTGTACACACTTACTAATATCGATTTGATGTGAATGCTAGTTGTTGTAAACACAATAACAACACCAAACACTTATGTGTTGCAATCAAAACTAAACACCCCTTAAGGTTGTGAGTTTCAGTCGAATGGAACACAAGAGGGAGATAAGAGAAATTTAAGGTTTTCTAATGTGATAGAAGGTTACCCAAGAATGAATTCCCAGCCTTGTTTATATAGCATGAAAACTTAGAGAGAAAGTTAGGTTAGGATTGGGTCTTCCTAACCCTTAACCGATCGGCCTAAACCCACAAGGGGTTTCTGGAACATTCTTGACCTCTATTTTCAACTCTAGTCCTTCTCTTTAATACTTAACGATCGTTGGTTAATTTTCGTTAATTACTTAACGCTCGTTAGTCGTTATTGTGCATTTAATAATTAAACGTAACATTTTACATTAATTATTTGAACATTAACTCTCATACGTAAAGTGTGTAATCCTGTGGTCTCGAGTTCGAATCCGGACATGCACGTATTAAATATGTCTACAAAACTAACATAGGGTTCGATCACATCATCTTAAAAATGTTATTTACTATTCATGAACATTTAACTCGCGAAAATCATAAAGTAATAAACCTTTCATCTTTGTGATATCATATCAATCTCGTCATCTTAAAATGTTTTAACACACACTAGGATTCAGGGACTCATACAAAGGTACATTTTTTTGTACTTTTATTTGAGTTCCTGAGTCCTTTTGATGTGCTTAACTTGTGCCCATAGGACACAAGTTAGAAAAAACCCTTTTAAAAATCATAATACTATTCATAAATATGGTTGTCAATTTGTAAAGATAAATTGTTTTACAAAAAAGCCTAGTAATCAATTTGTTGCACAATGTTTTCCGAGAGAAAACGTAAAGAAAATAGATGTGACAAATTAATCTTTACACTATAAGAGCGTCGTGCGTGTTGGCATGTTGTTTCGTCAAATCAACACCATCTTAGCATTTTACATTTCACATTCACACTTCAAAAATACCCCCTTTACAGTGGCTCAAGCCGTTTGCATGCAATTTCACAATTTTTGAGCCACACCTTTTGTTTTCATTTTTCACATAAACTAAATTTTCATTCATTTAAATAAAATACATATTATAATACGAAAATTAAATATACAATACGAAAATTAAGAAACATACATTAAAAGAAAAACGCAAACTTCATATTTATTTTTGAACGCATCCATTTAACTATAGCACTGATATTATCTTAACTAAACAAAGCATCATGCATCTCCAAATCTTTCCAAGTTTCATGAAAGCTAGTTTTTCCTATGGAATGTCTTTGCATTCCGCGCATGCTTTCCTTAGATCATCTTTAGCTGTTTGTACATTGCTAAACTGCACAGCTAAGTCGATAATATCTTCCTTACGAATGGTATCTCCATCAATTAGTTTATTAACACTACCTTTGATTTCATCGACGATATGTGAAAGTTGCAAGACATAATTTTAAGTATAGAGATTTTTTTTTGACATATAGTATGTGTTTTTTGGTAGAGAGATTAAGATTGTTGTGTGAAAAATGGTTTTAAATAGGAGCAGTATTTATAAATGTGGGATTAAAAAAATTTATTTTTTTACCGTTATACTATGCTGTAACGGCTAGAAAAAAATAATACCAACAAACCACAAAATGGCGAATGTGAGCTGACTCACATTTTAAATGGCGATCGGGGAGGGGGGGGGGGGCAATGACGTACAAATAACAACGTCATTTTGCATGCCACTTCAGAAACAACGACAAAAAATGTTACCACACCCTCTCTCTTAAGTGTGTACTAGTTTAAAATTCTACATGCTTATAAAAGTGAACTTTCTTTCTTCAATTTATAAATTTGAATACTACAATAATTGTTTGGCATCTAATCTAAACGATTTGGGCTACCCGCGCGTTGCGGCAATTTTCTTGCTTGTATTTTTTTCCTTATGTTATCTACTTTTTATGTATATGAAAATAAATAGTTTTGTATATCTTTTAAATGTTTTGTTAATGGTTATGTGGTTACAAACTAGCATAAGAAGTTTTATTTGAGTCGGTTGTTCTATATCATATGTAAAGTTGTGTAAAGTTATGTTTTTTATTTTAGTTGTGTAAATTCATGTTAAGTATTTTTTTCTTGTATTTTTTTTATGTAGGTACTTTGTGTTTATATTTCTTGTGCATCAATTTTTTTTCTTAACAATCACGCGTGTATTGTGACAGGGTTTTTTGCTTTTGGTTTTTGTCAAGTTGGCGTGTTTGACTTTTAAAAGGTATCTCAGTTTTTAAATCTGCATGCAACTTATTTATTTATTATTATTATGTTTTAGGATGGTAATGATATGCATTGTGTAGGTGATAGGATTTTTATGAAAAATATCAAGTGTAAGGGTTTTTCTGTTATATTTGCAAATATAAGTTTAAATACTGGTAGAATAGTTTTGCATGAGAAACGAAGTCTCTACTTCTGTTACAACTTCAGTTATGTTTTTCAATTATTATTTCTTGCTACCTCTTTGTTTTCTTATTACATATTTGTTTTACTTATTTATACTCTTTAATAGTTACGTTTTAGGTCATCTTCTTTAATAATCCTAATCTCACTCACCTAACATCTTAATCAATGGATGCTACCCCAAAATATGGACGAACTAAAAGAGGCTTCCGGTTCAGATCAACTTAACAATTGTTTCAAGTTTTTGGTTGTGCAAGAAATTACCGAAGATGAGGCCTTTATCATGATTGTTGGAGAGCAGTGTAATGCGAGGAAAGATTGTGAAACGTGAGGAGACTATTTGAGAGGATCAATCTTTTGGGTCGTTTCATGAGGTGGCTGGTGATGGGATGGAATGCATGATAGAAACGCAGGAAAAGGAGCGCAAGAGGCTTGAGGCATTGACTGTCGTCTTGGCTGAAGCTCATGAAGGAGTTTTTGAGAAGTAGTGCCATGTAACCCTCATTGATTTTGATGATGATGTTTAGCTTATTTTAGTTTTTTTTATTGTTATGGTAGTTGGTGATGATGTTTAGCTCATTAAGGAGCTTATCATTTCTTGGTTTGGTTTGTGTTTCACGCCGATTGAAATTGCAATCTACGTTGTTTGATCTTTCAATCATGGCTCATCGATTTCCTCTATGTAGCCGACTTTCTGATGATGTTGGTTCCAAGTGCATTGATGATATCTTATGGTACCTTTTCCGGCAAGAGAGGGATGCCAATAGTCATGTTGTCAGTTATTATAAAAGGATGATTGAAGTGGTTGAAAATCATTTGGCTCATAGGCGTCGGGTTATGGAGAAGTTCCAACATTTTGGGAAAAGGGATGTGTTTATTTCTACTCTTGATAGATTAAGGCTAGCGGAAGAGGAAGATATCGAAGAAATTGGTTATCTAAATTTAATGATATGGGTCAGTCAGCGTCGCCTGGCTACAAAAACTAAGGTGATGATGTCCCTCGTCATGTGAATGACTTGTAGATGGGAAGCGGGTTTTGGGTTACTGTTTGTGTAAGTAGTTTCAAAATATAGTCGTTTGTTAGTGTCGGTATTTTGGTGTAGTATTTATATACGCTGTTGGACTTTTGAGAACGGTTCTTAGTTATGTATGGTTTCAGTTGATATGTAACCCTATAGGTAAACTGTGTGTTACCACCCCGCTGCGTTTGTTAGATATTTATGTTGCTGGTCTGGTGACAATGTTTTTTAGGTATGCGTAATTTGTTTTAGGGTCTAAACTTGGGGGCAAGTTTTGTGTTGCTAGTCCATATGTCCTTGGTTAATGTATAAAGCAACCTTTAACGGTTTTATGAATATAAATCGTTATTACTATGTATTTGGACTTGCTCTTTTGGTTGTGTTTTTTCGCTGTTTTATGTTTTTAATCATGTATTAGTTTTAGCTAGCATTTGGCTATTTATATTTTGGTATGTTGGTTTGTTGAAATTGGCTATTTAATGGATATTTGTAATTATAACTGTTGTAAAAGAAATGTGGAATACTTTAGCTACATTGAAAGATACGAATGGCGAGAATAAAAAACACAATGATATGCTACGATTGAAATGGTTTCTGCAAATGTTTGTTTGTGCCGTTGCCAAAATTTAGAGTTTGCACTCATCGTGTGAAATACAAAAGATACTTCATTTGCAATTAAGTTCGTGGTGCATATACAGGTGCCTATGCAGGCATGCAGCATACTTGATACAAAAGATACTACATGTATAAAAGATACTGCATATGTATATGCAGTTAAGGTAGTGGTCCATACATAGATGTTTAGTTTGTTGTCAACATACTTGACACAAAAGACACTGCAAATGCAATTAAGTTAGTGTTCCATATAGTTGTCTACGCAGGTAACCTGCAACTTGTTACCATAGTTTATACTAAAGATGGTAGATACACATGTAGATAATGTACAACAGTAGTGCGGTGATATCTTTCAGAGTTTGTTAGCTGTGAGCTATCTTTAATATTCCTTTTTTTTCTTTTGCAAGTCGATGCTGGCCCTGCTTCTTTTCCTTCTGGGAAAAGGGGTCTACGGGTTGAGATTTTCTAGGGATCATTCTTGAATTACCAGCATGTGAGGTGGTATGCATACCCCTATCCATATGCATACCATTGTCCCTATATCTATCCACAGTCTTGCCCTGCAAACAAATATTATAAAAAAGTTAAGACGTGTGACCATTGTGAAAGTGTAGTGCAAACCATAGGGAATGTTTTGATTGTACTTGTAAGCATGTAGACCTAGATGGTAGTTCTTTGCCTCTATTATTAAGTACTTTTCTGTTATTCTTGAGACAAACAGTACAATTGATTAGTGCATCAAGGTAGAAATAATTAATGAAGATCAACAAATTGGATATGTATTTTGTGGTTCTTTCAATGTTAAAAGTTAGCATGTTGTAGTATTATCTTTCATAATAATATTATTTAGTTTTTAGTAAAAATTGTGGTTCTCAGCTAGTCAGTTACATGTAGTTTAAGTAAGGAATCATGTCACAATGTTGCAAATCAATTTGCATAAAATCCGGATGCACATCATTATGTGACGTTTTGCTATTAACACTATGATGTTTTAATCTGCTAACAGCATTTCTCATGTAGTCTCATAAAAGGCACGTATTTCATTAAGTCACTGTAACACACAAACGTCGACATAGTTGAGCCCTTCTAATCTCTCTCTCAAATTCATTTTGACATTTCAAGACCGTATACGCAAATGTCTGCACCAGATGTCTTGCTAGACCGTTGAAATAACAAAAGGGATTCAAGTGGAAGATTAGAGCGAGTGACTATGTTAAACATCGGGTGTCAATATTAGCAGATCAAGAATATAGTGACTTAACTAATTATGGAAACTGGTGGTAGCACACTGATTAAAAAAACTGTGAAAACGGTATAAAGGTTCACTGGAATTCCTGATAGAGCTGGGAATGCAATCAACGTTTCATCTTTTTTCTCAGTTTTTTTTCTTCAATGTCGAGTTTCCTAGTTGAACAAGATGCACTCATAAGGTAGGCTTATATAGCAAGAGATGAGAAGGAAAAATAGGATATGGCAAAATGATTTGCACCAAATATACTTGTACGACATTCTTTATTTCTTTCCCATCGCTCGCTATTAAGTATAGTTTATGAACGATGCTATTTTTTTCCGTAGTACTCATTGATTTCATCAAACAACTGTAATAGACAGACTACAACATAGGCGTACTCTCTGAGCTCCCCCTCAAATTACTTTTGCCGTGAATCCTCTTGAAAGAGATGGGTCCCTCGGTTTTTTGTTCGGTTCTCTATTTCAACATTCTTTGCTCAAAGGTCTGCACCAGACTTATTGCTAGGCTATTGAGATAACAAAAGGAATTCGAGCGGAAGATTAGAGCAAGAAGCGGAGCTAAAATTTCATGTCAATATTAACAAATGAAGAATGCAGTGGACTTTAGAATGGAAAGAACCCAATTGATTACAACAAAATTTAATTATTTAACATCTCGATCCTGATTAAGTGGAAGATGTTTTCGACTGGAATATTTGCGTTATAAAGCCCAAGGCGTTCTTTAGTTGTCAATATTGTCATTCGATGTTCGATGTCTATTACAGTCTACATTCTATGTCAAGTGTGCAGTAAAATATATGTAAATAGGGAATAGAATAATGCATCGTTTCTCTTACGGCTCTTCTCATATTTAAGATAGTTGAACCCTGAAAACATGGTTAACTCTTTTGTGAAACATAAAGAAGAAGGAAGCAGACAAACATCTCAACTGCTTCGCACCAGTGCTACGTGCTGGTCTATAACCTTGAGTGACGATATGCATAACGGGATGATATAAGAAACACCAGAGTTGTTCGTATCTTTTGCCACAATTTGGAATCACCTCAAAGGTTTCTGTAGGATCAGTTGTCCTACTAAGCTCAACCTTCTATTAGAGAAAAGGTGCTTAATAGGAACAACAAATACTACAGTAACCGTGAGACAAAAATAATGTGGGATATATTTGGTATTCCATCTTTGATATTCTATCTATTTTTGATATTTAATTTCTGTCCATAGCAATCAATGAACATCTGAGTATACACACCAAGGCGGTGGTTTAAGCCTGCAAATCAAAGATTTCATAAATATACGTATACAAATACAGGAACTGGACATACACGTATGGCATTGCAAACATAAATAATAGTTATCTGTTCTACGTCATACTTGTTTATTATAACAGTAATTGAATTCAAAGATAGCGACAAATAAGGTTTAGTGTTGACAATAGAGTAGCTGAAGATCCGAATTGTTCTTCATAGAGACAATAACAAAGCATTAACAATGGATGAACAGACACCAAGGAAACTTAGTATTACTCAGCTCTGATCTTTTTTCATCCATCATTGATGCATTATCATTTTTTTAATGCATGAATGTTTGTCACAAAGTCGTCGTTCTTGTTATTACCTGCAAGAAAATTTGTTCAATTTGCTACATTTCATTACTCGGTAAATACTTTTAAGATAGGGAGGAGATTTTATATACATACATGTACTTTGTAATCTCGCTGATGCATAATCCGTTCAAGTTCCGTTCAAACTGTCATTAGACTCTGGTACATTATGAACAGCTGTTGCAACAGATAAAGAAGTAAGAACATGTATACAGTTTAATATAGCATATAATGCCAATCTGTGTTGGGAATAGGATACAAAGGTGCCAACTAATAATTGACTTAGACATAAAGAGAAATATCTGGTCTGCATAACTACAAGTCTTAATTAACACGTTATGAGCTCTTACTATGGCTGCCTAGCGAAGATAAGGAGCTGCAAGTATAGATTGAAAAAAAGAACAGCAACCAAGTGCTGTAGCCATTACTTAGATCGAAAAGGTTTTTTTTGTTATATAACATAAGGCAGAAGGACTTTTTTAACCAAGTATTAGGCATAGATGAAGTGTCAATAGTACATATATCACAACAATATGACAACTGCATCATTACTGCAATCAATACGGTTGTTGATACACACAGTTTTCTACGCCGAGTTGGTATCATTATACGACTTTAACAGACAAATATTAACATAGTCGACCATTCTGAGGTTCCCCTGAAATCCCTTTTGCCATTTCAACACTCTTTTTGCAAAAGCATGTACTAGACTTATTGCTAGACTTCTGGGATAACAAAAGGAATTCGAGGGGAAGCACAGATTGGGCCACTATGTCAAACATTGTATGTTAATATTTTCAAATGAAGAGCGTCGTGTACTTTAGAGTGAGAAAAATCTAATTGATGACTAATCGACTGGAGACTTTGCACTGTAAAGCACACAACGTTCTTTATTTGACAATGTTGACATCCAATGTTTCATGTCAATTATAGCCTAACTTTTATACCAGGTGTGTAATCTGTGCATATAAGAGTTTTTTTTATCGAACAAAATGATTTTTATTCCAAAAGTAACATAAAAAATTCAGGAAACAAACATTGCAGCTTGTTGGTTTTTTATCGCACAAAATCCATTCTTTTGCATGTTTTTAGTTCCAGTTCCACAAAAGGTCTTGATCAATAATAAAATTTAGTGTACAAAGAAGTATGGGAAACAAAAATGGATGTTGAGAAAAAGTAGCCTACACCAATTCACTTGTCACAACATCCTCTTCAGTTTCACATCTTTCTTTGGTAGAACGCACTCTACCTATGATCAGGGCTTTTTGCGGGACTGAATATGGTAAACACGCATGAGACAACCATATAGCAGTCCTATTTACGCCTCAAAGATATGAAAATGCAAGTATTGCCGTCGTGGCGGCAAGTTAGCAAAGCCGAGTTAAAAGACATTGAATAAAAAAATGTCTAAACAAATAACGGGGCTCAGATCTATATATATTGTTCAACTCACAAAGTTGTTCGTATTCGTATTAGCTACAAGTGAACACGGTTGCAAATCAAGTATTTGAACTTTGCCATCCATTTGTTTCGATGCTAACTTACGGTCAGATCTTCCAAGACACTCTTCATTGGTCTCAGATTACAAAAATCATCACAGCCCTATGGAATGGGTGCGTAACCGGGTAAAACGATATGTCAGCCTGCCATGGCTGCAAACACAAATCTATTCATGATGCTCCACCAAGATACAGCCTGCTTTCAGCCATCATATTTCAGCTACACAAAACCAACCCGCATAACGAAACCATTTAGCAGTCCTACTTAGCCCCTAAGGTACGCGAATGCGTGAGCCACACCCATAGATTCCAAACGCTCTAAGAATGTGCATCAATGGTTTCGCATAAGCAAAGCATCATCAAAGTAAGTATGACAACAGCGACATGGCTGCAAAAGTCATACATGATAAACTATAAATTTATTTAAAGCCCATAAAAAGCAACATCGTATTGCGGTTTCAAATTAAGCGATACGACAATGTTCTATCCCTACTATAACAGGCATCCAATCACAAAAATGTTGAAACAAATAAGTGGGCTCAGATCTGTATACATTGTTCAACTCATTGTTCCTATTCCATAGTGGATGCAAACGAACATGGTTACAAAGCAAGTATTTGAACTGTACCATCTTCTAAGACTCTTTTCGTTGCTTTCAAATAACAGAAATTATAACAACCTTATAAAATGGATGTGTAACCAGATAAAAGGACATGTGAACCTGCCATGGCTGCAAACACAAATCTTTTCATGATTCCCCGCCAAGATACAGGCTACTTTCATCAATCATATTCCAGCTACAGAAAATTCATACAATACTCGGCTTAGTATTAAAAAAAATAATAATAAAAAAGAAAAAAAAAAAAAATCTAAACTTTGTAAATATCTAGACAAAACACCGTATTGTCTCAAATATTTAAAACAACATTTGTTACCATGGTTCAACTAACAGAACGACACAATTACAAAAAGGCCTGCCCCACAACTGTCATAAACATCAAGCACATGTACCATAGACATAAATAATATTTTTGTTGAAACTTACTTATGCTTAGAGCATTAGCTGCATATCAACGATCCCGTAGCATATAGTTAGAAACTAATGCACTAAGCACAAATAAGTTGTTCAAAAGCAGCAAATGTGTCTATTTTTCTCAACATCCACATTAAACAGTTGCAACATAAGATCCTTACAACTGAGAAACTGTCTAACTTCGTAACGGCAAACAATAAGGCAATTGTGAATGAAACAACCAACGGATTGTTTAAAAAAAAGGCCACAGGAACCAGGACTCAGCCAAAAACACCTTGATCCATGTAAATTGCATGTAATCTAGCTTGAAAGTAATCAGATATGCGCATGCCGCATGTGTACTGTAGCAAGGGTTTCACTATACGTAGGTTTTCTAGATTGTTCGAATAAAATCTATCCAGAAAAAGACATATAAAGAGCTACACACACATACCCAAATCTAAGAAGAACCATCCAATCCCCAATATGTGACTGGTTTTTAGAGAGAAAAGAGTATGCGTGTTTTTCAGAAAGAGAGCAGAACCTTATCGAATGTTCTAGGGGATGGGAGTATTTTTTTGTATGTGTGGATAACTTTTTGTGGATCACATGCTGTAGCAGTATGGCCTTTTTGACAGCAAACAACTAATACGATGTCGTTTTGAAACCCAACACAGATACACGACATCGTTTTGTGTATCAATGTAACTTCAACGTATTCCAACTGTAATTAGTGGGGAAGGAGAAGTGTAGCGGCAGTTTTTTGTTTTGCCCAATACTAGGTCATTTTTATGGGCTTTAAATAAATTTTAATGGCAACTCACCTTCCTTGAATACTACAATAATTGTTTGCCATTTCTTTTGTACTTTGTTTTTGGGTTTGATCCTTTTAATATATGTTCTTTTTATATATGTTTCCTTTTAAAAAAATTACACGGGTTCACATATATAATCATAATTCACTCATATTAAGTACATAAGAAAATACATTTAATCCACATCCAACATGAAAAACCAGGTTATATATTTTATTTTTAGAGTCTTATACACTTAAATGAGTTCACAGGTTAATCTGTTTAATACTTATTCAACCCAAATATGACCCGTTTATTAAACGGGTTAGAAGTGTTGACATGTTATTGACGCAAACATGTTTATCCTCAATCAAAACATGTTTAACTTCGTTTCGGGTTCATGTCTTTTATCGTATCGATTATCATGGCGTGTCAAGAATTGCCACACTTAATATATACCCTTGCAACTCACTACTTTTTTTCCCCATTTATTTTTCCCCTTATCTCACACACACACACACACACACACACACACACACACACACACACACACATATATATATATATATATATATATATATATATATATATATATATATATATATATATATATATATATATATGGAGGTGGCGATGTCATTTAGAAAAGGCCTAAAAAGGTCTAAAACGATGTCGTTTAATACTTCTAAACACAAATGATGACAAGTACTATAGAAAACGATGACGTATAATATTCTTAAATCCAATGACGTAGTTATGCGTACAAAGTGTTGTTTTACTCTGTTGAAGACGTCGTTTTAAAAAATGTACATATTTACAAAACAGTCCCTGATGACGTACCCTCCGCTCTGCTAACGAGCGTTACCGTCACTATGGTACTTAGCTTACCATTTGTACAAAGGGTATGATGAACCCTCCTAAAGGAAGAAGCCTATGCCTTCGACCTGCACCCAAAGCACTCATAGTGTCTAACCTCTGTCGAGGTTCGGAGCCTGGCCTCCATCACTGATCGGAGCCCCCTCCATCAAGGCCTCCATCACTGTACGGAGCCCCCTCTGTCAAGGCCGCTGTCACTGTATGGAGCCCCCTCCATCAAGGCCTCCATCACTGTACGGAGCCCCCTCTGTCAAGGCCTCCGTCACTGTACGGAGCCCCCTCCATCAAGACCTCCATCATTGTTCGGAGCCCCCTCCGAACAGCTCGATGGAACCCCCTTCGAGATGTGTCCTGACTTGGTCAAACCCACGATCTTCCTCTCTTTCCTGGCTTCCCCGACAAGTTAGGGAACGTGGGTCACTAAGCCCTAGCGGTTACCCACAAACATGGGACGCTCCCATGTTCTCCTACATTTGCGTAGAGGTGCCCCTAACCCTATTTCTTCCACTATAAATAGGTTGGACGGGCAGAGAATTAGGGTAAGTTGATTCAACACTCATCTCTTGACTTACACACACTTATACAACCATAACTCATACTTACTCTCACGTCGGAGGTGGTTCGCAGGGTCCTACTCCTGCGTAATCACTTAACGTAGTGTCTTCGTATTTCTTATTTTCAGGTTATCTTGCACTCGGCATTACCACCATCACCCCTAACTCCGTCAATCACCATTGACGGCCTGGTATGTGCATCTTTTTGTACAATCAGTGGCGCCATCCGTGGGACACGCAACAATAAGTCCCGTTTTCCGAGACAAATAACCATTTTCCATAAATAACGGTCGAATTCAACCGTAATTCCCTACATCCTTGTTACCTCATGGTAGCACCACTGAAATCTCCACTTTTATCTCTAATCACGAGATTTTCCACCAACCACAAACTTTACGTTTACCATTTCAACATCCTTTGTCGGGTTTAAACGGAGCAGTCTTTGTTATGGCCTCTGTTATGTTCGTAGGGCCCTCCATTTCAGACTACGTAACAGCCACTGTTTGGGTTCGTTTTATGAAGAAGGTTCAAACTCAACAACCTTCGTAGGAGCCTCCGTTGCAGACTCCGTAGCAGCCTCTGTTTGGGTTCGTTTTATGAAGAAGGTTCAAACACAACAACCTTCGTAGGAGCCTCCATTGCAGACTCCGTAGCAGCCTCTGTTTGGGTTCATTTTGAGAAGTGTTGGGAATTACGGTACACTACTGGATCTGCTGAAGTATCTGCCGAAGAGTTTCTGCCGAAGAAGACTGGATTATGCTGAAGTTATACTTCAGCTGAAGTGATAATGCAGAAATCGTAATTCTGCTGATAGTGCGAATCCACGTAGGAGAGATAAGCGCCGTATGTAGGCCGTATGCAGGAAAAGTCAGCGCCGTATGAAGAATAGGTTGGCGCCGTATTGTTTAGAGCTTACTCAGAATGTGTTTGGAGCAAAACAATATGATTAGTTGCATACTTGTCTAGATGCATGCGTTGTCTATGTTTGTATTAGGAGCATACGTTGCAAATGCTCGTGAGTCATTAGGGTTTCTTGTCTATAAAAGGAACCATAATAGTTTGTATTAGATAAGTTTTTCTAAGTCTTTCAAGTCTTGTAAAATATCCGAAACATAGAGTTTCAATAATCAAAAGATCCATAGAGGATCTACGAGTTCTTAGTTATTATAACTTGTATTTACATTCCGCTAAAGAATACGAGTTGTAGAGATCTTCTATTAGTTTGCTTGTGATTACATAGGCAACACTAACGATCTCCGAGTGCTTAAGATCTATCAAGGTCTTTGTGTTTTCAACAAGTGGTATCAGAGCCTCGGGAAAGTCTCTACGATACTAAGAACCACTCTCACCCCCATACAACCAAACATTCACTCACCATGCCTGGATATGATAATGAAACTGAAGTCACCAACACAAACAACACCAACACCACTTCCATGCAACAGCTTAGTCTTTCAAACAGTAATGGTAAATTTCCTTATTTAAAAAGGGAAGAGTATGATCTTTGGACTATGAAGATGGAAAACTGGATTTCCAATATTGATTGGAATCTGTGGGAGGTAGTGAAGAAAGGAAACAGTCTAAAGAAAATGATTCCAGACAGGGATGGGAAGTTTATCATGGCTCCTCCCAAAACTGCTGAAGAGGTGCTGGCTATGCAGAGAGAGCACAAAGTAAAAACTATTCTACTTCAAGCCATTCCTGAAGATCACCTGTGTGATTTTCACCATATGGATGATGCAAAGGACATATTGATGGCTCTCAAAGCAAGGTTCGGTGGCAATGAAGAATCGAAGAGAATGAGGAAGTCCATGCTGAGACAACAATTTCAAGACTTTAATATCTCCGAAGAAGAAGGTATCCACAAGGGATACGACAGGTTCCATAGGATTTTGAGTCAGCTAAACCAGCTGAATGCAAAACCTGACAATGATGATTGCAATTCAAAGTTCCTACGATCCTTGCCTCCATCATGGTTACATGTAAGTATAGCCCTCAAGGCTAAAGGTGGGTTGGACATGCTCACCTTTGATGAGCTGTACAACAGACTCAGAACTCTTGAACCTGATGTCAGAACTCCCTACCGTACATCTTCTTCGGGCCATGCAGCTTTTGTTGGGACATCTCAATCAAACATGATGGTACATGCTCCTAGTTCCACCTACTTTCCATCATCATCTTGCACTCCCACTCCACCACATAACACTCGTCCCACTCCACCATGTTCTCAAACTAAGACTAGTAGTGTGATGGAGGATGTTCTTCATTCATTTGTTGCTGATTATGATACTCAGTAGTATCTTGCATATGAAGACTTTGATCAGTTGGACCCACTTGAAATGGAGGAGATGAAACTGAAAATGCAGGTGGCATTGCTATCAGTGGATATCAAAAGGTTTGAAGAGAAGTCTGGAAGGAAGTTTGCTTTCAAGGGAAAGGAACCAGCTCGCTTTGACAGGAGAAAAGTCAAGTGTTTCACTTGCCACCAGATGGGGCATTTCTCAAGGGAATGCAAAGACAGGAAGAGTGGAGATGGAGCTAACTACATTTCCTATCAGCAGAAACAGCAGGAAGCTGGAGCTTCAGCAGCTCTTCTCACCATGGATGAACAGGTCAACTGGACTGCACATGAACCTGTGAATGAGGAAGCTCATGATACTGATAAGCTTAGATTACTGGCAAGGTGTACTTCGGATGAAAGGCATGATCAGTTTGCCTTGATGGGACTATCTCAGGTACACAACTGTATATTTGGTTGTAGTCTAAGATATAATGAACTTAAAGAAGAGTATGATGCTATGAAACCTAAGTTCAATGAATGCTATGTTGAAAATGAAGCTCATAAACTAGCATTAAAAACAGTAGAAAGACAAAAGGTATGGTTTCAAAAGAATCAAAAAGCTTATGAAGAAAAGATAAAGGTGTTACAGTTTGATCTAGAAGTTGCAAATAATTACTTAAAACTGTCTGAGAAAGCTAAGGCTGAAGCTGTGTCTGAGAACCTAGAGCTTAAAGAAAAAGTAGCTGAGGAAATAGCTAGGAATAATCAATGGTTAATTTCAGGTGATAATCTGGCTAGAGAAATCTATAACAGTCAATCAGTGACGTCTGGCTTAGGTTTAGGCTTTCAAAAGTATGTAGGATTAGAAGCTAGGTATGATGGTCGTAAATCAACACCAGCAGGGTTAGCTAACTTTGTAAAAGAAGGTAAAATGCATGCTGTCCCTGGACCTATTAGAGGTGAATTTATGCCCATAGACCTTTCCATCACTGTTGACTTTGATGGATCACATCATCTATATGGCAAAAAGTCAAAAGACTTACCAGACCCTGATACCTCATCTAATGACTTTGTCTCTTGCTCTGACAGTGACAATTCATCGGATCAAGGGTCTACTTCCTATGAAAGCTATGATTCAAATGAGAAGTCTGACCTTCCCAATCCCTCACCTGAGCCTACACCCAAGCCTGCACCCCAATCTACTTACAAGCCTTCTAGGGAAGCTGCTGAGGAATCAACTTCCAAGACAGTTTCTTCAGAAGATTTATCTTTTAAATCTTTGCATAATCAGTCTGTTAAAAACAACTCCTTGAATGTTTCTGATTTAAGTACTTCTGCATGTAATCAAACATCTCCCTATTTGAATAAATCTTCCAAGAAGAAGACATGTTTTGTATGTGGAAGTAAATTTCATTTAATTAAGGATTGTGATTTTTATGAGCAAAGATTGGGTGCATGTGCTACTCACCAGAAACTTAAATCTAAGTGGACCAATGTTGATAATATTCCACCTTATGTCCCACAAGCAGCTAATACTGACTCTCATTGGAGAGGTTCAGTTGCCAGACCTTATGTGCAACCAACTAGCCCATACTTTAATCATGGTTATTGGCCTACATATGTTGACTCTATGTATGCTGGGATGGGATATGGGACTACTGTTGTGAAGCCCTCAGCAGGTTGTTCTTGGACTATCAAGGGACCCAATCATCAATGGAGGACCAAGAACATTGGTGGATCCTCTAGATCTTCATGGCCTACTCCTGTGATCCACAAGGCAGGTTCAAGTCAGTAATGACTTGAACCTCCTTTGAATACTAACTATATGTATATATTTTGTTGTTGTTTGTAGGATCATCCCCTTAAGCATAAAAATATTGGTATTGTTGATAGTGGCTGTTCCAGAAGCATGTCTGGGAACAGAGATATGATGCACAATTTTGTTCCTATAGAAGGAGGAGGCAATGTGACTTTTGGAGGAAGTGATGGGAGTATCACGGGGAAAGGCACCATAAAGACACCTCATCTGGATTTTGAAAATGTGTACTATGTTAAGGAACTTCAGCATTTCAACTTGTTCTCCGTTTCACAAATCTGTGACACCAAGAACAAAGTACTCTTCTCTGAGAATGAATGTCTTGTGCTGTCTAAAGACTTCAAACTCCCAGAAGAAACTTCAATTCTGCTGAAAGTTCCTCGAACTCACAATTTGTACACATTCAACCTTAATGAAGTTCAACCTGCTGGTGACCTCACTTGTTTGGTGGCTAAAGCATCTCTTGATGAGTCTACTAAATGGCATAGGAGGATGGCTCATGTAAATTTCAAGACCATAAACAAACTCTCTAAAATGGGTCTTGTTGAAGGTCTTCCCTCCAAAGTTTTCACCAATGATCATAATTGTGTTGCATGCAACAAAGGAAAACAACACAGAGCCTCCTACAAAGCTATCAATGCTATGAGCATCATTTCTGAACCTCTTCAGTTGCTCCACATGGATCTGTTTGGTCCAACTCAAGTCAGAAGCATTGATCATAAGTACTTCTGTTTGGTTATCACTGATGGCTATAGCAGATTTTGTTGGGTTTTCTTTCTAAGAACCAAAGACGAAACATCTCCAGTGCTGACTGAATTCATCACCCTCGTTGAAAATCAGTTGAACAAAAAGGTTAAGGGAATTCGGTGTGATAATGGGACAGAGTTTAAGAATGTTATTCTTATAGAACTCTGTAGGTCAAAAGGTATAAAAAGGGACTATAGTAATCCAAGAACCCCACAACAAAATGGGGTGGCTGAAAGAAAGAATAGGACCTTAATAGAGGCTGCAAGATCAATGCTTGCAGACTCTAAACTGCCCACTATGTTCTGGACTGAAGCTGTTGGCACAGCATGCTATGTGCTAAACAGGGTCTCCATTACTAGACCACAACTCAAAACACCATATGAACTTCTCTTTGGGAAGGTTCCTGTCATTCACTACCTAAAACCTTTTGGTTGTCAAGTGACCATTCTAAACACCAGTGATCCGTTGGGAAAGTTTGATGAGAAGGCTGATGGTTATATTGTGGGTTATTCAACTCATAGTAAGGCATACAGGGTGTACAACTTGCAAGCCAAGAAGATAGAGGAGACTTTGAACCTGAGATTTTTGGAAGATAAGCCTAATGTTCAAGGACAGGGTCATACGTGGTCTTTTGACCTTGACTACTTAACTGATTATTTGGGTTACACTAGACATTTGGCTAACCAAAATGCAGGTCCTCAAGAGTCTCCCACTAACAATGCAGGTACCTTGGATGATGACTCTGAAAATGAGTTTGAAGATGATGAGCAACCTATACTTGTGCCTTCTTTCTCCCCTAACAATATTGCAGGTACCACCTCCAAGGATATTGTTGATAAGAGTGATGAAGATGAATCACATTATGCTGAGGACCTTGATAGGCTTCAGACTCAAGAATTTGCAGCTAAGCTTGTAGCAGAAAAACTGAATGGAGAGGTTGCTAATGAAGGAGTCAGTAGAAACCATGTTTCTACTGAAGTTGATTCTGCCACACCTACCATCCACAAATCCGCTGAAGGCTATGCTGTTTCTTCTCATGTTCCTTCTCAAGTGTCTTCAGACTTTGGAGAACCTTATACACGCTTTCCAAGACCCTCAGATCTTGGAAATCATCAACCCAAAGCTGGCATCTTCACCTCACCCTCTTATGATGTTGAGTTTGAACCAACTATCACTAATCTTGATTCATCCATTGAAGTCAGCCCCACTGCTACTCAGAGGATTAATATCGCTCATCCTCAATCCAACATTATAGGTGATCTTCTGGCACCTGTTAGAACTCGAAGGGCTATAACAAGTCCTCAGTTTGGACATATTGCTTTTCTCTCTTATGTCTCCAACCAGCAAAGAGACAATCACACAGACTTCAAGCATTGTCTGTTTGCTTGTTTTCTTTCTCAAGTGGAACCAACAAGTGTTTCTCAAGCTCTTAACGATTCAAGCTGGCTAGAAGCAATGCAAGAAGAGATGCAACAATTTCACAATCAGCAGGTTTGGATCTTGGTTCCACTCCCTGATGGCAAATATGCCATTGGGACAAAGTGGATTTTGAAGAATAAGACAGATGCTCGGGGTGTTGTGATCAAAAACAAAGCAAGATTAGTGGCTCAAGGCTTCAGACAAGAGGAGGGAATTGATTATGATGAAGTGTTTGCACCTGTTGCTAGAGTTGAAGCCATTCGAATTTTCTTGGCTTATGCTTCTTACATGGGTTTCATGGTGTATCAGATGGATGTTAAAGGTGCTTTTCTGTATGGTGAGATTGAAGAGGAGGTTTATGTCACTCAACCCAAGGGATTTGAAGACCCAGATCACCCAAATCATGTTTACAAGGTTGTTAAAGCTCTCAATGGCTTACATCAGGCACCTAGAGCTTGGTATGCTAGGCTTTCATCCTTTCTGCTGAAGCATGGCTATAGGAGAGGTGCTATTGATAAAACTCTGTTCCTAAAGAAGAATTACTCAGACATCATTCTTGTGCAAGTTTATGCGGATGACATTATTTTTGGCTCTACAAACGAAGCTTGGTGTAGGGAATTTGAGGAACTAATGAAGGGAGAATTTCAGATGAGTGCTATGGGAGAGCTTACTTTCTTTTTGGGTCTCCAAGTTCAGCAGAAACAAGATGGCATCTTTATCTGTCAAGATAAATATGTGAGGGACATTTTGAAGAAATTTGGTATGGAAGGTGTTAGGACTGCCTCAACACCTTATGAAGCTCCAAAGACAAAAGCAAATAATGAAACAGATCTACCTGTGAATGTTCATCTGTACAGGTCCATGATTGGTTCATTGATGTATCTAACAGCTTCAAGACCTGATATTACTTTTGCTGTGAGTGTTTGTTCTCGACATCAAGTCACTCCACTTACTTCCCATCTCAATGCTGTCAAGAAGATCTTTAAGTACCTCAAAGGCCAACCTCTTTTAGGCCTTTGGTACCCAAAAGAGACTCCTTTCAAGTTGGAAGCATATAGTGACAGTGATTATGCTGGTGCAAATCTGGATAGAAGATCCACAACTGGAGGCTGCCAATTTCTTGGAAAGAGGTTGATTTCTTGGCAATGCAAGAAACAAACCATTGTGGCTGCCTCAACTACTGAAGCAGAGTATGTTGCTGCTGCAAATTGCTGTGGACAGGTCCTTTGGATTCAAAACCAATTGCTGGACTATGGGTACAACTTCATCAACACAACTATTTTTATTGATAATCAAAGTACCATCTGCATAGTCAAAAATCCAGTTTTTCACAGTCGAACAAAACACATTGAAATCAGGCACCACTTTATAAGAGATGCATATGAAAAACATTTGATAAAAGTGGCTAAAATTCATACTGATGATAATGTGGCAGACTTGTTAACAAAAGCTTTTGATGGACCAAGGTTTCAACACCTTGTGGTCAATATTGAAATGCTAAACCCTTGACTGCAAAGTTTAAGGGGAGGCATAGGCCTCAGGGGAGGCATATGCCTCAGGGGAGGATTTGTGCAAACTCTGCATATTTTTGTGTGTTATTTTGTTTACTAACACTAACTTTCTAATAATTCTTTAGTTTGTTTGTCTTTGTGTTGTTCTTGTGTGTTTTTGTGTCTGCTTTGCAGTTGTCTGGATTGCATTTTGTCTAGTCCTTGTCTGAATTGCAGTTTGTCTATTCCATGATCAAGATCAAATTCATCAAGTGTGGTTCATTGGTATATGGTCAAGATAGATAAAAGATTGTTGCTTGTTTCTTCTGAAAATAAAAGTACTGAAGCAAACAATTTGATTCACTGAAGTTATAATGCTGAAGAAAAGAAATTGAAGTCAAATTGTTCTTTCATTCATTCAAGAAACAGTTTACAGCTTACAGCTTACACAAGTCAACCTACTACAAATGCATCTTCAAGATACGAGCTATACACTTACGCTAATCCTAATCTAGTACATATCATCTATTCCAACATCTAAGTGAATGTTGGATATGCATGATCGCTCACATCTTTCACACTAGATGCTGGATATGCGTTCGTGGGTCTTGCATAACCACCCATTCCGTCTATCTCGATGGCTGGATATGCATGACCAATACGACGAAGATGCTAAGGACCAAAATGGAGAGGATGGATTGATGCAAACGTTGATGATGACGATGACCACACATGATGATGGAGAAAAATAATGTCTCCTATGTGCATCATCTATGTATTTCAACCAAAATGCAATCCATCCACCCTCCTTAAGCCCTTCTCTTATACGATGTGTGTTGATGCACCAAAAGCTGGCGCAGTGAGACCAAGAACCACCTCTCTATCTTTGGGGAGTGGCGGATTCCTGGCACGAGGCCTTTGTTGAGGCCGAGGTGCTGGAGGTTGGGAGTATGATGTTCCCTCCTTATAGGAGTCATCAGAATCATCAGCAGATTCACTTGGATTCACTACACTATCATCTTCTGAAGAAGGGAGAAAGGGTGATTTATTTGGTCGTGGATAGGGTTGAGGAAAGTAATGTAGCCATGGGTTTGAATCACCACTTGATGATGATGAAGAGGATGATGAAGATGATGTTGTGAGATCTATGATCTCAGGTTTGGTATTCATGGTACAATTTGGTTAATTGGAGTTTGTTTTTGGATCTAGGGTTTGTGGTAAATATTTGGGGATCTTTGATGAAGAGATAAGTATGCATTGGGATCATTTTATAGACGGGTTCGAGGTTCAATGAGAATTAATGCGAGTGGGTGGCACAGTAATTCTAGAAACTTACCGAAGATATTCTTATCTTTGATGGTTTCTGCTGAAGTGTATAACTTCAGCAGATTGACCATATGTTTCTGCTGAAGTGTTATTTTGGGTTTGGTCAAAGATGAAATACACGTAAGCAACGGTCAACCAAACGGTCAATTTTCTTTGACTATATTTTGGGCAAAAACTATCACTCCACCATCACTCTCTTCAGAACAAACCAATTCCCTCTCATCCTACATCCACAAACACTCACCATTACGAGAAACATAACCCTAAAAACTCATATCCCTCATGGCTCTTGAATTTAAAATTGATCACAACAAAGTTGCATTTCTGGGAAAAGGTAAGGGATATGAATTGTACGAACCAATGGTGGAATTCTTGAAAAGGTCCAAGATTTGTTATGCTCTAACACATTCTCCGAATGAGATATATGAATCACTGGTTACTCAGTTTTGGGAATCTGCTGAGAAGAGGAATGAGACAGAGATTAGGGCTGTGATTGATGGAACAGAGCACATAGTGACAGAGGACCTAATAAGAAGGAAGCTTCGCTTGCAAGATGCTGATGGAGAATTTCACTCTAATCAGGAAGAAGTGCTTACTGGGCTAAGAGCAATTGGCTATCGAGGTACAAGGACTGATATGTGGCGGAAGAAGGAACTCTGCCCGAAGTGGAGGTTCCTGGTTCACACGCTGCTTCAATGCATAAGCAACAAGTCAGGAGGATGGGACCAGTTCTCTACCCAACTAGGATGTGGTATTGTGTGTCTTTCTCAAGGGGTAACTTACAATTTTTCTAAGTATATTTTTGAAAACATGGTTGAAAATCTTCAAAGGAAAAAGACTAAATTTTTAATGTACCCAAGGTTTCTGCAAATGATTTTAGACTCCACTACCCAAGCCCAATCCTTTTATCCCATATGTAAAACCCTAAAATCGTAAATGTGTTAAATGACTAACTTACCCCTTAAGCTTATTAATTGTGAAATACGTAAAATATGTCAAGCTCGTTAATTATATTGACATTTAACTTATAGATGATTTATACAAGATAATAAAATTTCTTACACTTATGTTTACAAGAAAAGAATAATATCACACATTAAGAAGTTACATGGACCATTTTATTGCAACTTGACTAACACATTTAAGTTAAATTAACATAATGGTAATCATAGTAACTTGATTTGCATTGATGGAGTAAATAATATCCCCTACATGTTGGTCCAAAAATAACGCCCCTTTTTGTTCGGCCCTAAATCACGCTCCAAGTAAATCCCCCTTTAATTCCCATTTACTCTCATAATAGTTACCATTTTACCAATTTAAAATAACCCTAATCTCATCTACCAAAGTGACGGCAAAGTATGTGTCACCACCATTCCATCCGATTTCAAACACAAAAAAAGAGTACTCCATTGAAGCTGTGCTCGTGTATATTGATTAAAGGGTGATGTGGTCATGTTCGTCTCGTAAAAAGATATCTTGGTCGTGGGTTTGATGGCCTGGTCGTGAGGTTCTAAGCCAACAAGGGAGGATGTTGTGGGTTTTGCTAGGACAAAGGAGAAGTGATTTCGTGCTCGTCTTGATCCTTGTTTCTTCCAAACGTGCACAAAATAAGGGTAACATATTACATCAGAATCTCGTTTTACTTTTCTTCTTATGACCTTCTTTTGTGTCGTGGTTTGTTCTCCATCCAAGGGCTCGATATACGGATCCTTACAATCACATAAATTAGTTACATGAAATCATGAATATTGGATGCATGAAATAATAACCTTGCCTGCAAATTGAAATAAAAGACCATGTAATATTGACACTTATGAAACTTATTCTGTTTGAATTCTTCCTCACGACCAAAAATGTTGTCCCATGAAATAATAGCTTGTCACCTAAATGATAACATAGGCTGAATGAATACTGATCCATGTACATTCGACTAAAGGAAATTCCTTGTACCTTATATCACTCACGCTACATGCACATATAATAGATTTCATATTAGTTTAAAACACGGAACCATGCCTACGATAAGTACGATGCGTATATATAGGATAAACACTAATCGAACCATTGTTTGAGGGACAAATAGTTGCGGTTTAAAAGCATGGTCTCGTGGGGGTATGTTTGAGGGCGATCGCGGGAAAATCGGTTGATTCATTTTGTATTTTAAAAGCGTGTCGGGATATATGAGCCGGGGGTTAATCATAATATATTTTTACTGGGTCGTGAATGTTAATTGTTTGAACCGCGAACGAACTTGAATATGGATCGAACATGCATATAGAAAATGAATTTTGAAGCGTATACAGTATCTATATAACTACATTTGATGAAATATTGAAACTTTAAGTTTATTTTCACTTCGAACCCTAAACCTTGAGAAATTGTCGCATGCAAAACCCGAACTTTATAAATTGTCATATAAAGCCTACAAATAGATTATTTATCATATTAAACCTTTAAGTTTACCATTTATTATTTGTAACCTTTTTATTTGGCTAATTAATGATTGTTACCTAAAAGTATTTTATTTCGTTCCATTACTAAAAATGAGAAATCGCTTAATAACTCTAAAAATATTGATACGATTCATATAAGCAATAAATCCGTTATGACTTAAATGAGCTAATAAATATTGTACGAACCGTAATCCGTGTAGATTCATTGAAGAAGACGCGACGTTGTATCTTTGTGTTCATTCATTCGTTTGCTTTCCTTTCATCGGCGTTAAGGTACAGATATTCTATCCCTTTTCAGTAGGGGTTTCTCATGACTTTCTGATCCTTTTACTTTGTTCGCTTATGATAGTTCATTGCTATGATTTCCTTTGCTATTGACCCTCTGATATTGAACCATTGCTATTGACCCCTCTGTTATTGAATCTTTGTTACTGAACCTCTGTTATTGAACCTCTGTTACTGAAACTTTGATATTGGACCTTGATATTGACTCTTGCTATGAACCTTTGAATTGTGAGCTACTGATATTGAACCTCTGATTATGATGACTGACATATTGCTACACTGTGAACCTTTATTTGACCCTTCAGATTGATACCCGAGCCAAATATTGTTTCACTAGGCATGGGGGTTCCATGTCCGTGTCATTGATGCACCAATGGCATGACTCTAGTGTGTACGAGTGATGTTACACACCGTCCCTTTCTGTTATCTGATTATGAGCTCGATATATATTGTATGGCCACTATCTGTCTGCAGGGGCGTATGGATGCATCCTAGATTTTTTCTGTTATCTGATATGTTATGATCTGTCTGGTGAATGATGTCGTGTGCAATACGCGTCTTCACAGTCTGGGAGCTAGCTACTCCATTGGTTACAGAGGTCTCCCCTCCTATTATATATGGTATTCCGAGGTCACCCCTCCGAATACAATGGTTACTTATGATATGATATGATATGATATGTTTCTGGGCTCGTGGTAGATTTCTGACAAACCTTACACTTTTGATATACCTATATTGTGCCATTTGTATTTCCCAATGCACCATATTCTGTATTAACTGTTCATTACTCAACACCCTTATATGACTCACCCTACTGCCAAGATATATATAACCCATTGCTTTGATCTATCACACTCTCATTCCGTTACTTCAGACTATCATTCCATTCACGTACCGGGTTATTATATGGTTATTGAATCTGTTTATGTTGTTACATGTTCTATGTTATTATTGTTTATCCTGCTACGATATGATTAATATGTGACTATATGATTCAACTGTTGTCATCTGAATATATGTTATCTTACTGTTATGTGAACCTTGAATGGTCTGGTGATCTTGTTTGGGTGTAATCAGTGGATTATCTGTTTATTAGGGATACCTCCATTTAATTATGTTTATGGGCTATGATTATCCATTGGTGTCTTATTGCTAATTGTCGACTTGCCATGTTAAATCTGTTATGATACTGTTATGTTATTAACTGTGGGTTATTTGTCTTGTGGGATTGCCATGTTCACTTCCTAATTAATTGCTTCCGCTTGCTTTTAGTCTTCCTGTTGGCTTATTTATATTCTGATTTCCTGATCTGACTGCGTGCTATTCTTATGTTGAGTGGATGCGACGTCTGGTATGCTTGATTTGGTTTCGGTGCTTGTATGTCTGTTTGCTTATATGTGATTATATATATGTCCTGGATGCGTTGCTTGCTGTGTTCTCCTTGATTGTTGTTCTTGTTGGATATCTGTATAATTGTGTTCTGCGGGATCCTCATTGACTCATTGTTTCCTTTCCATTGCAACCTTTCTATTGTCCCTTTGTTTCATTTCGTATTTCTGTTTTTGTATAGCTTTCGTTTTGTTATATCTGTTCACTGGGCTTTTTAAGCTCAGCCGATCTGAGTGGACCAACCCTAGTTACCTTATTATTTGGACTTATTTTGGCGGGCTATTGTTTTCAAAATTCAGTTTATTTTTAGACATCTTGAATTTTGTAATTTTCATTGTAATCTTTCGTTTATATGACTTGGTACGTTATTCCTTAAGACTTCCTCCTGTAAAAATTTAAATTGTATGTTATGATATGACACCAGAATGTGACACTTCTACCCTTGTCGGGTTGGGGTGTTACAATTATGGTATCAGAGCTAAGGTTTCGTCTTGTTGACCTTAGGATTGACCTGTGAGGACTTGGGTAGACACTAGGCTTCCGTCTGTTATGATCTATTCCGATTCCTTTTGATTGTCGTTCAGTTTAGACTTCGATAATCTTTTGTCTTCACTGTTTTGCTCTTCTTCTCTTCACATTTGATTTTATTATTTTTCTTCGCACTTCCGTTTGTCGATCGTTAGATGGAGACTACCCGTGGAGCCGAAGATGTTGGTGCCGAACCTGCGTTGCTGCAACAGTCTCTGAGCTGGAGAGGTTCGTGAAGCAGAAGCCACACCCGACTGCCGTGCTACTGGAGGAAGCTGGACGGACCAAACAAAGACGCAAAAGACGGAGACAAGATTCAACCGGTGGCTGAGAAGGTTCATCTACTTCATATGATTTGGGCGCGACTTATGTTACTCTGATTCGTTTGTCATGCATTTTGAGGCGGTTTGATATTCTGTTAAGTGATTCTGATCTGTATTTCTTTTCTTTGATTTGTTCAGAACTCGGTTTGAATCGTGAAGTTTTATCATTTAGTATTTTGGTAATATCTCAGATTTTCTTTTGGATCGTCAGTAATGAGTCATGAGGAACCGTTTTGTGCAAGTTGGTGGCCTTCTTTCATTGTGATATGGTAAGTTGTTTGATACTTTGATGTAGTTTATGTTGTAGGTATGTGAATCTGGTCTGCTTTGGTATGTTACTTGATATTTGTATGTGATATGTTTTGTTGTGATATTGGTTATGTGGTTTGTCATGACCCGGGACATAATATGATGACAGTAAGGACTTGTTATGTGATGCAAGTATTATGACGCCTGATCAACGTGATAATACCGAGATCATATAATTTGAACTTATTGAAGTCATACGACGTCTGGGGAAATGCGTGGGGTTGGTACGTGAATGGAATAAGACTTATATCCATTATTTGACACTCCTCATGTTCGTTAGGAATTCTGTACCTCCTGCGAGATTCTCACCGACATCTGTTATGTATAAGATTTGTACGCTTTGGAACCAATATCGTTATGATCTGTGTGAGACTATGGATCGCTACGTCTGTCGTAAACTCGTTCGTCTCTGTGTTACCTTGCGACTTCAATTTTCGAGGACGAAAATTTTCTTTTAGAGGGGAAGAGTTGTAAAACCCTAAAATCGTAAATGTGTTAAATGACTAACTTACCCCTTAAGCTTATTAATTGTGAAATACGTAAAATATGTCAAGCTCGTTAATTATATTGACATTTAACTTATAGATGATTTATACAAGATAATAAAATTTCTTACACTTATGTTTACAAGAAAAGAATAATATCACACATTAAGAAGTTACATGGACCATTTTATTGCAACTTGACTAACACATTTAAATTAAATTAACATAATGGTAATCATAGTAACTTGATTTGCATTGATGGAGTAAATAATATCCCCTACATGTTGATCCAAAAATAACGCCCCTTTTTGTTCGGCCCTAAATCACGCTCCAAGTAAATCCCCCTTTAATTCCCATTTACTCTCATAATAGTTACCATTTTACCAATTTAAAATAACCCTAATCTCCTCTACCAAAGTGACGGCAAAGTATGTGTCACCACCATTCCATCCGATTTCAAACAAAAAAAAAGAGTACTCCATTGAAGCTGTGCTCGTGTATATTGATTAAAGGGTGATGTGGTCGTGTTCGTCTCGTAAAAAGATATCTTGGTCGTGGGTTTGATGGCCTGGTCGTGAGGTTCTAAGCCAACAAGGGAGGATGTTGTGGGTTTTGCTAGGACAAAGGAGAAGTGATTTCGTGCTCGTCTTGATCCTTGTTTCTTCCAAACGTGCACAAAATAAGGGTAACATATTACATCAGAATCTCGTTTTACTTTTCTTCTTATGACCTTCTTTTGTGTCGTGGTTTGTTCTCCATCCAAGGGCTCGATATACGGATCCTTACAATCACATAAATTAGTTACATGAAATCATGAATATTGGATGCATGAAATAATAACCTTGCCTGCAAATTGAAATAAAAGACCATGTAATATTGACACTTATGAAACTTATTCTGTTTGAATTCTTCCTCACGACCAAAAATGTTGTCCCATGAAATAATAGCTTGTCACCTAAATGATAACATAGGCTGAATGAATACTGATCCATGTACATTCGACTAAAGGAAATTCCTTGTACCTTATATCACTCACGCTACATGCACATATAATAGATTTCATATTAGTTTAAAACACGGAACCATGCCTACGATAAGTACGATGCGTATATATAGGATAAACACTAATCGAACCATTGTTTGAGGGACAAATAGTTGCGGTTTAAAAGCATGGTCTCGTGGGGGTATGTTTGAGGGCGATCGCGGGAAAATCGGTTGATTCATTTTGTATTTTAAAAGCGTGTCGGGATATATGAGCCGGGGGTTAATCATAATATATTTTTACTGGGTCGTGAATGTTAATTGTTTGAACCGCGAACGAACTTGAATATGGATCGAACATGCATATAGAAAATGAATTTTGAAGCGTATACAGTATCTATATAACTACATTTGATGAAATATTGAAACTTTAAGTTTATTTTCACTTCGAACCCTAAACCTTGAGAAATTGTCGCATGCAAAACCCGAACTTTATAAATTGTCATATAAAGCCTACAAATAGATTATTTATCATATTAAACCTTTAAGTTTACCATTTATTATTTGTAACCTTTTTATTTGGCTAATTAATGATTGTTACCTAAAAGTATTTTATTTCGTTCCATTACTAAAAATGAGAAATCGCTTAATAACTCTAAAAATATTGATACGATTCATATAAGCAATAAATCCGTTATGACTTAAATGAGCTAATAAATATTGTACGAACCGTAATCCGTGTAGATTCATTGAATAAGACGCGACGTTGTATCTTTGTGTTCATTCATTCGTTTGCTTTCCTTTCATCGGCGTTAAGGTACAGATATTCTATCCCTTTTCAGTAGGGGTTTCTCATGACTTTCTGATCCTTTTACTTTGTTCGCTTATGATAGTTCATTGCTATGATTTCCTTTGCTATTGACCCTCTGATATTGAACCATTGCTATTGACCCCTCTGTTATTGAATCTTTGTTACTGAACCTCTGTTATTGAACCTCTGTTACTGAAACTTTGATATTGGACCTTGATATTGACTGTTGCTATGAACCTTTGAATTGTGAGCTACTGATATTGAACCTCTGATTATGATGACTAACATATTGCTACACTGTGAACCTTTATTTGACCCTTCAGATTGATACCCGAGCCAAATATTGTTTCACTAGGCATGGGGGTTCCATGTCCGTGTCATTGATGCACCAATGGCATGACTCTAGTGTGTACGAGTGATGTTACACACCGTCCCTTTCTGTTATCTGATTATGAGCTCGATATATATTGTATGGCCACTATCTGTCTGCAGGGGCGTATGGATGCATCCTAGATTTGTTCTGTTATCTTATATGTTATGATCTGTCTGGTGAATGATGTCGTGTGCAATACGCGTCTTCACAGTCTGGGAGCTAGCTACTCCATTGGTTACAGAGGTCTCCCCTCCTATTATATATGGTATTCCGAGGTCACCCCTCCGAATACAATGGTTACTTATGATATGATATGATATGATATGTTTCTGGGCTCGTGGTAGATTTCTGACAAACCTTACACTTTTGATATACCTATATTGTGCCATCTGTATTTCCCAATGCACCATATTCTGTATTAACTGTTCATTACTCAACACCCTTATATGACTCACCCTACTGCCAAGATATATATAACCCATTGCTTTGATCTATCACACTCTCATTCCGTTACTTCAGACTATCATTCCATTCACGTACCGGGTTATTATATGGTTATTGAATCTGTTTATGTTGTTACATGTTCTATGTTATTATTGTTTATCCTGCTACGATATGATTAATATGTGACTTTATGATTCAACTGTTGTCATCTGAATATATGTTATCTTACTGTTATGTGAACCTTGAATGGTCTGGTGATCTTGTTTGGGTGTAATCAGTGGATTATCTGTTTATTAGGGATACCTCCATTTAATTATGTTTATGGGCTATGATTATCCATTGGTGTCTTATTGCTAATTGTCGACTTGCCATGTTAAATCTGTTATGATACTGTTATGTTATTAACTGTGGGTTATTTGTCTTGTAGGATTGCCATGTTCACTTCCTAATTAATTGCTTCCGCTTGCTTTTAGTCTTCCTGTTGGCTTATTTATATTCTGATTTCCTGATCTGACTGCGTGCTATTCTTATGTTGAGTGGATGCGACGTCTGGTATGCTTGATTTGGTTTCGGTGCTTGTATGTCTGTTTGCTTATATGTGATTATATATATGTCCTGGATGCGTTGCTTGCTGTGTTCTCCTTGATTGTTGTTCTTGTTGGATATCTGTATAATTGTGTTCTGCAGGATCCTCATTGACTCATTGTTTCCTTTCCGTTGCAACCTTTCTATTGTCCCTTTGTTTCATTTCGTATTTCTGTTTTTGTATAGCTTTCGTTTTGTTATATCTGTTCACTGGGCTTTTTAAGCTCAGCCGCATTTCTTTTCCTGCGGCAGGTTTTAGGTTGGAAGATGGGCTTTGATGGGCTGAGAGTTGGATTATCTGAGTGGACCAACCCTAGTTACCTTATTATTTGGACTTATTTTGGCGGGCTATTGTTTTCAAAATTCAGTTTATTTTTAGACATCTTGAATTTTGTAATTTTCATTGTAATCTTTCGTTTATATGACTTGGTACGTTATTCCTTAAGACTTCCTCTTGTAAAAATTTAAATTGTATGTTATGATATGACACCAGAATGTGACACTTCTACCCTTGTCGGGTTGGGGTGTTACACCATAGGCGTTTTAACTGCTAAATTGTTTGCAACCATGAGAACTCACTTTCAGGGGGAACATCATCCCTTGCTTGCAGCCATGTTGCCCCAAGGCAATGAGGCTGCTAATGAGGAGAATGTGACTAATAATCCTCCTTTTCCACCTGTTGCTACTGATGGTAATCCATTATTTAACATTGATGAGGGCCCCTCATCAACTGTTGAAGCAACTCATGTTGCTCCAGACCAGCCACCTTGTCCCAGTCCACCACCCACACAGGTTACTCATGATGAGTCTGATCTTAATAGACTGCCCACACCAAGTCCTGTTAGGGATCCTCTCAATGAAGATCTTCCTCACTTTGAGCATGACCATGATTCTACTGAAAGGTCCAATGAAGCTCCCTTTACCACAGAGCAATCTGCTGGTGGAGCTGAGGACCCTATTACACTCTCATCTGTCTATGCTCTTGTCAACAGGTATGCTGCTGAGGTGTCTAGTCTGAAAAAGGAGCTTGCAGAGACCAAGTCTTCTCTTGGTAGTAAGATTGAAGAACTGCAGAATCAAGTCAAGGAATTAGAGGACAAACTTAAAAGGGGCTCCAAAAGGAACCTTGTGGTTTCTTCTGATGAAGAACCAGAAGTACCTCAGTTTAGGTCTCTTGATATGTTGGATGATGTGTCTCTTAATGATCCTTCATCAGTAGTTGCTGCTTCCTCAAAGAAGAAGGAACCTGTTCTTTACAAAAGAAGAAAGAGATCTTATTTAAGTAAGGTTTCTTCTAAAGCTTCAAAGGAACCTGGTGTTGACAAGGCTGCATCTGCTGATGTGCAAACGGAGGATGTGTCTTCGGATCATGGTCAATCTTCATCTGTTCAAGAACCAACAGGCCCTTCACCTTCAGCAGATAATTCTGATGATGTTGTCATGACCACTCCAGTTGATAATCTGCATCAACATGTTTCTCCTTCAGCTGACTTGGGTATTTCTACGGAGGTTCCTTTCATTGATATAACTGAAGATGAGTGTGCTAAGAAGCCTGATGATAAAGGGAAAGATGTAATAACTGAAGATGAGCTTGGTCCAGACCTGGTAAGTGAGGAGGAAAGACTAGGACAAGCAAGTAGATTGGCTGAGTTTGAAAAGTCAAAGAAAAGTGAATTATTGGCTCGACAACATGAAACAGAGGACTTTTCATCTTTACCTCCTGAGAGAAGAAGAGAACTGGATGCATTGCGTGTTCAGATGCCTGCTGAATACTGGGATGATCTAACTGAGCAAGTTATTTCAAGACCTTCTCTTGCTCAAAGTATACTAGGTGGAGATTTCAACAGTGAGAGTTATGTGGATCAAATGATGGCTCAGGGAAGACAAAGAAAGCAAGAAGCTATTGCACAAAGGAGAGCCATCAAAGCTCAGAAGAACAAAGCGAAACCTCCTACTAAATCTGAAATGAGACTGGTGGTGAAAAATCAATGCTCGATGTACAACTCTGGCTTAACAATGAAACAAGTCAAGGCTTTTCCTGATCATGTCCTAGTTCGCAAATATAAACAGATCATGGGGGACAACTCATCATCTTCAGCACATTCTACCAACTTGAAAAGGATTGCTGGGAATGAAGTTGCTCAAGAAGCCAAAAGACTCAAGTCTGATGATGCTCCACCCAAGGCGACTTCTCCAGTCATTTCTACTGAAGTTGCTTCTTCTACTGACAAGGGTCCATCTGCTGAACCATCTACCAATTCTCCTGAAGCACCTGATGTATCAGCTCCCACCTCATCTGTGGCAACCGTTGACACACAAGAAGATTCTACAGTTAAGGAAGCTGATCTCGCTGAAATAAAAACAAAAAGGGCAATAAAGATGCTTCACAGGATGAATGCACTACGTGAAGTTGTTCCAACAAAGTCTCCCTCTACCTCTTCAAGTCTTACCACAAATGTTCAAACTGAAAATGCTCCCTCTGGGGAAATCTATAAGCCTGGTAGGAGGAAGAAGAGAATGGCCAAAAGATCTCCCTTGGATCTTGAAGCTGATGACTCAACTTTCATTATAGAGGGTTCTGCTGCTGATTTTCTTGAGGGAGATCAAAATGTGTTGGTCAAATGGAATCTGAAGGATGATGAGATGAATGTCATTCATCGAAAGGATTCCACTTCTATGGAATTCACCTTTCTGAAGGAAATTCTACACTTGATAGACAGGGCAGATTTGTTTACTCTGTACACTCTTGTTACCACCCATTACTGCAACAAGGAACCACAAGGTTCTGGGATGTTCTTACCAGGAGATCTTCAAGTCCTGTTAAACTCTCAATCTCCCAATAGTAAAGCACATTCAATTTGGGAGAACTCAAATCGGTGGAAGGTTGCGTCCTGGAGATTCTATCCTCTCCCTCGTGTGCATGTGCTTGAGACTAAGGGTGGAATCATTGTCTGCATGCTTGCTGAAAGAAAGTATCCATTGCCCAAGAGACTTATGGAAAGGATGCTTAGTCAGAAATTGGAGATTCCTCCAAAACCAGTGGGCAATGAAAGATTGCCTGCTTCAACATTGGTGGGTTTGATCAAGACTCAACTTCTACAACAGCAACAGGCCTCATCCTCATCCTAATCATGGTACTGGGTACTCTCTGCACTACCTTGTTTTGTTACATTTAGTTTGTGTTATTTGTATTATTGTCAATTTCTGTGTTATTTTTCAATTTCTTAGTTTTAAACTCTCAATCTCCAAATAGTAAAGCACATTCAATTTGGGAGAACTCAAATCGGTGGAAGGTTGCGTCCTGGAGATTCTATCCTCAATCCCTCGTGTGCATGTGCTTGAGACTAGGTGGAATCATTGTCTGCATGCTTGCTGAAAGAAGTATCCATTGCCCAAGAGACTTATGGAAAGGATGCTTAGTCAGAAATTGAGATTCCTTCCAAAAGACCAGTGGGCAATGAAAGATTGCTGCTTCAACATTGGTGGGTTTGATCAAGACTCAACTTCTACAACAGCAACAGGCCTCATCCTCATCCTAATCATGGTACTGGGTACTCTCTGCACTACCTTGTTTTGTTACATTTAGTTTGTGTTATTTGTATTATTTGTCAATTTCTGTGTTATTTTTCAATTTCTTAGTTAAAAAAAAAAAAAAAAAAAAAAAAAAAAAAACTAACTTTTATGCAGGTTTGTTTGTTGTACCATTCTGATGGTTTTTAACTCACCAGATATACCTTGTATATGTCAAAGAGTTGGCTAGTCCAAAGGGTACAACTTTGGTGAAGACACAACAAATCTGTTGATAGCTGTAATGGTTTGCTCAAAATCATAGGGTCTACAACCACCCATGCTTAACTGCTGAGGGTTGTATGGTCATCAATTCACCATGGTCTATTCCTTTTTGGAATCCAAGAATTGGCTAGCCCACTTGTATATGGCATGTGGTAAAGGCAACTGAATCCATATTTGGTTCTCAATTCACCAATTCTAAGAATTGACTAGTCCTGAGCAAACGGCTACAGGTAAAGGCAAGTCAAATCCGTTTAAATGGTTGCTAGTTTGCCAATAAATCAGATGGTTATCAATGTACCATAGTTTTCGAACTCAAACATATGACTACTCCAGTAGTGATGGCTATTGGTAAAGAGACATCAAACCCATTATTTTCAATGATTCACCTCTCACAGGAGTTAACACACCTGGAAGTGATGAGAATAGTATGAAACTTATATGTTTTGATGTACATGATGTCATATGTTGCTGCAAAGATCTGGTGTATAACAGTTCAGTCATCATAGAGATGTTCTTCTTTTGAATCTTGATGCTGATGTTCGAATGGACCTTCCTAGCTCTAAAGTGTTTACAGAATGGGGAGGATATTGTTTGGAAATTTTCTCATAAGATGGTACAATCCTCAACAGTATTAACGATCTATCAAGGAAACTGGAACTTAACCTAGTCAAATTCCAGTTTAGGGGAGGATTGTTGGGAATTACGGTACACTACTGGATCTGCCGAAGTATCTGCCAAAGAGTTTCTGCCGAAGAAGACTGGATTCTGCTGAAGTTATACTTCAGCTGAAGTGATAATGCAGAAATCGTAATTCTGCTAACTTCAGCTGAAGTGATAATGCAGAAATCGTAATTCTGCTGATAGTGCGAATCCACGTAGGAGAGATAAGCGCCGTATGTAGGCCGTATGCAGGAAAAGTCAGTGTCGTATGAAGAATAGGTTGGCGCCGTATTGTTTAGAGCTTACTCAGAATGTGTTTGGAGCAAAACAATATGATTAGTAAAACAATATGATTAGTTGCATGCTTGTCTAGATGCATGCGTTGTCTATGTTTGTATTAGGAGCATACGTTGCAAATGCTCGTGAGTCATTAGGGTTTCTTGTCTATAAAAGGAACCATAATAGTTTGTATTAGATAAGTTTTTCTAAGTCTTTCAAGTCTTGTAAAATATCCGAAACATAGAGTTTCAATAATCAAAAGATCCATAGAGGATCTACGAGTTCTTAGTTATTATAACTTGTATTTACATTCCGCTAAAGAATACGAGTTGTAGAGATCTTCTATTAGTTTGCTTGTGATTACATAGGCAACACTAACGATCTCCGAGTGCTTAAGATCTATCAAGGTCTTTGTGTTTTCAACAAGAAGAAGTCTCTGTTGCAGTCTTCGTCATGGGGTTTCCTAAGAAGAAGGGCCAGAACCTTCCTTCGCAAAATATTTACCACAAGGTGAACAGAGACCGTACACTAATGACGGAGGATACACTTTGTCAATCTGGTATGTTTTCTACGAAACTAATACGCTATATTCCCTTTGTTTCACTACATATCATATTATCTACATATGAAAATTTTAATGTTTATTAAGAGCACTATAAACCATCTTTTATTGAGCCTTTGCTTATGACACAATGATCATTAGAGATCCTACAACATTGACAGAGGATACCCTACGTTCCTAGAACCTCTGTTAGAGCATCACATATGCTGACATAAGCCTCTATCGATATGACTACGGAGCATCACATATGCTGACATAAGCCTCTGTCGACACAACTACAGAGCATAGCCTCTGATTCATAGGTGTCTCTTTCGACAAGATTACGGAGTTTCGACTCTGTTCACATAATACATAGGTCTCTATCGAGACGATTACAGAGCATTGCCTCTGTTCACATGATTTATGTGTGTCTATGTAGACACAATTACAGAGCCTCGACTCTGCCAATATAATTACATAACCTCATAGATGTAAAACTTATCTTATTTTGCTTTCGATCAATGTATTTGCATTCTTCTCACTCGGGGAAAGAAGCATTAATGGTAGGCGTCTAGTATTCATTTCTTAAAATGATGTAATCCTCCCTACCCACTTAATGATATAACACATTTCCCTCAAATCTCTTGTTTCGTTCAATACAACAAAGATTTGTCCACCAAGTCGTTTTATAAGTTTCAATGTCGACGGGATGTAAAAGACTAACAATAAGTCTTGCTCATATGCTTAACATCCATCTCAACTTCACATTAACTTTCCTACGTGGTCTTAAGGTATTCCAAGCATTTCGCTACCCGAAGGATTAAGACGGAGTAGGTCGCGACCCTCTGTCAGCAATTAAATTATACGATTGCTATATTCTTTGTGAAGAAATTACACACAATGAGGCTATGTATCTACCATACGCCTTAGGTTGTAAAAAAAATATACGTGCATATGTAATGTATAAGAAGAAGAAACATCAAATCATAATTGAGACGTAGTCTCTAACTGTAGATATTAAAAATATGCTATCACACCTAGCATAAGGCCATAGCCTTGCAAAAGAAAGTAAGTAAATTGTCTAAGGACTACTACTTTGCTTACATGAAGTCCATAAGCTTCATACACATACAAAATATATGACCTTCAAGGTTTATATACCCTCCGTTCAGTTTGAAGGTCTCCCCTTCATACTCACTTCAGAACTACATTCCGACATACTTGGCAAACCTCAAAAAATCTTCTTTGGCGTAAAATCATTCATCTTTGATATGGTTACCAGTTGGGAATTCGCCAATCGAAGGCCTAAGCCCTTAGGGGTATGCTCTTCGAAGATATTAATGCAAAGGTTTCATAAGACCAAGTAAAACCCACGTTCACAACCCTAACAAGGCTTTCCCAGCAAGATAGGGATCATGGGACACTAACCAAGCGGTTACCTAAAATCATGGGATACCCCCATCATCCTCGCATCAGGTGCAGGAGCCTGCTAGAGCCTAACAGGTGCGACAATATGCCATTATGCCATGCATTACAAAACAAAGCCAAGTTTATACGCAAACCTTGGTACCTTTTGACAACGCAGCGTATGTACAAATCGGTTCCGATAAAACTCGCTTATAACTAAAAGCGATAGTTATATGGCAAAACCTATTACACACGCTCCTTATATAACAAAGGGTTTATGGACTACTTAAGTCTAATCTCATGCCTCCTACGAAGTCATAACATTAGACTAGGGGGCTTAATGAGGTATCCACCATGATAGAGTCAAATGTGGACTATTAAAAACAAGTATAGCTACTTTATATTTGACATGACAAAACAAAAGTAGTAGAAATTGTTACCAAGTCTTTTTTAACAAAGCAATGATAAGTCTAAAGCCATGCACTCTTCGCATGCATAACATTAGACTGGGGGGCTTGATGACGTACCCTCCGCTCTGCTAACGAGCGTTACCGTCACTATGGTACTTAGCTTACCATTTGTACAAAGGGTATGATGAACCCTCCTAAAGGAAGAAGCCTATGCCTTCGACCTGCACCCAAAGCACTCATAGTGTCTAACCTCTGTCGAGGTTCGGAGCCTGTCCTCCATCACTGATCGGAGCCCCCTCCATCAAGGCCTCCATCACTGTACGGAGCCCCCTCTGTCAAGGCCTCCGTCACTGTACGGAGCCCCCTCCATCAAGGCCTCCATCACTGTACGGAGCCCCCTTTGTCAAGGCCTCCGTCACTGTACGGAGCCCCCTCCATCAAGACCTCCGTCACTATTTGGAGCCCCCTCCGAACAGCTCGATGGAACCCCCTTCGAGATGTGTCTTGACTTGGTCAAACCCACGATCTTCCTCTATTTCCTGGCTTCCCCGACAAGTTAGGGAACGTGGGTCACTAAGCCCTAGCGGTTACCCACAAACATGGGACGCCCCCATGTTCTCCTACATTTGCGTAAAGGTTCCCCTAACCCTATTTCTTCTACTATAAATAGGTTGGACGGGCAGAGAATTAGGGTAAGTTGATTCAACACTCATCTCTTGACTTACACATACTTATACAACCATAACTCATACTTACTCTCACGTCGGAGGTGGTTCGCAGGGTCCTACCCTTGCGTAATCACTTAACGTAGTGTCTACGTATTTCTTATTTTCAGGTTATCTTGCACTCGGCATTACCACCATCACCCCTAACTCCGTCAATCACCATTGACGGCCTGGTATGTGCATCTTTTTGTACAATCAGTCCCCAAACTACACAATGAGTTACAAACTCTGAATTTCTTTCTATTTACGACCTTTTTATATAACAAATTTTAGTTATAAAATATCTAACAAATATGTAACGATTTCTTAAAAAAAAATACGGATGAAAATGCCTCCGGATTACGAACAAAACAAGTTCAATATTGATATTTCTTTGACATACGTACGGTTTTATAGAAAATATTGAAATTTAATATATATTTTAAAAAAATAAGAAACTTTCAAAACACACTTAACCTACATAACAACTTTAAAAACTACCCTAAAGTTTGTTTAGAAATAGATTTAATTAAAAAAAATTACGATAACTATCCTATACCTTTAGCTTTTATTTTATTTTTTTAACAAACTTAATTTATCATATATCTAACGAATTCTAGCGATTTCTTCATAAAAAAAATGTGCCGCTGAAAAGATCTTCAAATTGCAAACAAAATGAGACCAATATTGCAAGGCTGTTGACTTATATACGATTTTATAAAAAAATGTTGAAGTTTAATATATTTTTTTTTGAAAAAAAAAAGAACTTTCAGAACACACCTTTACATATCTAATAACTTTAAAACTACCTAAAGTTTGTTTAAAAATAATTTTAATACAAAAATTGCGATAATTACTCTGTATTTTTTTCTTTTTACGTTTCTTATAACAAACTTTATTTATCAAATATCTATTAAATATTTAGCGATTTCTTTAAAAAATATACTGATGAAAAGGTGTTGAAATTGCGAACAAAACGAGCCAAATATTGCAAGGCTTTTTTTGACCCGTTGGAGTTCTCTTCAGACCCTTCCACTGAACCAAGAGGTGAAGACTTACATACGATTAAAAATTGTAGAAAACTAGAAGGGGGACTTGAATAATTTTACCGATTAAAACTTCGTTTTAAACTATTTAGATCGACTTATGTCAATCTATTTAATGTGTGTGTTGGATGATGACAGATAAGCATATAAATAAGTAATGTAAAGATAAATAGTAAAGGAACACAAAACCACGACACGAGTATTTATAGCGGTTCGGCTACAAGGACACCTTCCTTTCCCTACTCTACTCCCCGAGTTCCCCACTCGAGAGTTCATCAGCACTACACAACAAAAGTTCCTTAATGTGGCGGAGAAGCCTTCACAACGTCGCCTACTCTTTATCCGGTACAAGGATAGACACCGGGTTCTTCCACGAGGTAGAATCAAACCTATCACAACGTTACCTACACTTTATCCGGTATAAGACTAGATACTGAGTTCCATTACAAAGGAGGAAATACTACCCAACACTACACCACTTACACGACTACTCCAAAGGAGACACACTCCTTATTACAACATTATAAGGATATCACTATCCTTTAACCCAAACTATCTATCTTGTACATCGATGCACCATATCGAATGTACACCGTTGGCACCTTTCACTAATGCCTTTGACAAGACCCTTCGACACCTTTCACTAATGCCTTAGATATGAACCTTCGTCACCTTTCACTAATGCCTTTGACATGACCCTTCAGCACCTTTCAATAATGCCTTCGACATGACCCTTCGGCACCTTTCACTAATGCTTTCAACACTACACTTCTATGGAGGGAGAAAAGAACTATCAACAAGAGACACTTCAGTGGTCTTGATGATGACGAAGCTTAGCAACTCATAACCTTGAGCTTGCACATCTTCAAGAGGTGGTGATCTCGCCTTTAAGAGAAACCTAGAGAATCACACAAACACCAAACTACATAGAAAGATCCTTTGGATCTGAGGTTAGAGATATTACAATACTAAGAGAGATTATGTGTAAAAAGGGGTGAGTAGCAAGTGAGAAATGGCTCACTATTTATAGATAAAATTGTCTACTGTTCCATGGTTCCCACGGATCCCTCCCCATAGGGATCCGGCTAGTGCAAACCTAGGGATCCGGCTGCTGGGTCAGCTTAAATCCGGATTTTGGGTTGCTAAACGGGTTATAGGTTATATGTTATGAACCATGGTTTATGGGTTATGTTTTATGGATACCCAACAATATACAATGTATCTAGACATTGGGTCATAGGTCTTGGGTCATGGATCATGGATAATACCCAACATGACTTCATGCATGAAGTCATGCAATGGGTCATGGGTTATGGATCAAGCTCCATGGAGTTTGGGTTTTACCCAACCACATTCATTGTACCTAGTCAAGGGATCATAGGTCATGGACTTAGGTTTTTACCCATTACAAGATATATGTACATTTGCATATTATGTAAACACTAGTTGTTATACATATGCATTTCTATAAGATGTAAATAATATTACTTGTTTAGTGTTTTATATGAAAATGTAAGTGTGTTAGTAAACTATTGGCTCAAAGCTTTTATGTAATTTATTTGTTTCGTTAAAATAATTTTACGTTTGTTATTGACAAAATATTAGAAGATCGTAAAATATAAATAAACATTTTTATGGCTTATTTGTATTAACAGTCTCCCTCTTTTTGTTGATGACAAAACATAAGATTATTTGAAGAGAAAACTTAAAATTCATAAAAGTTTGAATTGGAGTGTTTACTCTCTGCTCCCCTTTTTGTCGAAACAAAAAGTGCGTCGAAAAGAAACTAACACATTGTTTTGAGAAAAAACGTGTGAAAAGTAATAATATGAAAAATAGAGAGTAAGAGAAGAGAATGATTCTCGTGTTAGCTCCCCCTTGACGGATGCTTCCCTTTGTTGAGGGTGTCAAGTAATTAGGAAGACTAAGCGAGTGTGTTGCAATTATGTTTGCAAATGGTTTCGTCTTTTTACGAAATGCTCCCCCTTGACGAGTGCTCCTTTTTGAGGAGGCGTCAAGTATTCTAAATAAAAATATTGTAAGCGTTTTTGCAATTGCTTTGCTTTGAATAAAAGCTCCCCCTTGTTGAGGGTGTCAAAGTCTTCACGTGTATTTTGAAAATCTACAAAACCAAGGTTAGAAAGAAAGTATATAATGCATAATTTCCAGCAAATGAGATTCAAATAAGTGATAGGAAGTGCTTCTGTTGCACGGATCCCACGTTTCCACCCTGTGAGGGATCTGTCTAGGAAAAACAGAAGGATCCGTGTACCTGCAATCTTATGACAGCAATGTGGATGAAAAATGTGATGTTAATATCAACAAGAGTTATGTATTGTAGCATCAAACATATTTTCATAACCAAATAGCATACAACATGTAATATCATTTAATAAAACGAGAGAGATGATGTACATAACTCTAAAACTAAGAAAATGATCCAAATACGAAGTATGATTCCTAGAAAATCTAAGTTATGCCTAAGGTGAGAACACCACTTGAATTCCTATGCTTAAGGATGTTTAGATTTGTTGACCTCATCGAAACGTTCGAGGAGGTGATAAAACATGAAACGTAGCTCGTCACGTACTTTATGTACTAAACCTTCAACATGTTGACAATGATAACAATCTTTGTCATGGCTAGGGAATAGTGGTGGTAGGAATGGAGTGATTTGAGGTGGAAGGTTGGATGAAGAAGGTGGAGGTTCTACAAAAGGTGGATGCATTTGTGGAGGCACATTTGGAGGTGGTTCAACCAAGGATGAAGGTGGTGGAATATGTGTTGAGGATGGTGGTAGAGAGGTATCTACTCCCATGTGATCTGGTTGTTGATTTTGTTTATTCCTCATAATCCAAAATGGACTATTTCAGGGTGATGGAGAAAAGGATATGGGTGCTAGTTTTGTTTCAACACCAAAGTTTTGTTGTTGCGCTATTTTCTCAATTGAGGAGAATGTTGGCAATGGTGGTGGATGAGATGGCCTAGAAGGTAAGTCCTCTAAGTTGTAGAGATGTGGAGATGAGAGTGGAGTGGTGAAAGAGATAGCTCTAGGTACTAGAGGTGAGGGTTTAGTGGAAGTAGGGGTGTTTGGTTTAGCAGGTATAGTAGTTTTTGGCAAGGGTTGTTTTGTGGGAACAATCCTTTTGGGAATTGGTTTGATTGGTAGAGTTGGTTGTGAGGGAATTCTAGTGTTTGAATTTTTAACGGGTGATGATTCGGTTGAAGAGATTTCGTGAACAACCTGAGCAAGTTTCTTGGGAGGTCCTTTAGTGGATGAGTTAACACTAGGGGTTTTCCTCATGGTGAAGTGGTAGAAAGGGAAGGTGTAAAAAGAGAGTTTATCTATTGAGAATAAGTGTGTGAATGGTAATTTGGAGGTTCTAACAAGGAGGTTTAAAAGAGGAAAGGATTGGTAAGTGAATTAAAGATTAAACCACTAAAATCTTTCAAATTGCAATGATTTGCATGCATAAGAGTCAACTACAGAGTTGCAATGATCTAGGAAGTCAATTAACACAAGGTGGAGTGTTCAAGTTAATAAAGAGAGCTTGAAATTATTGTTTTAAGTAGGATTAGCTTAGTCTGTGCAGCCGGTTCCCACAGTTCCCTCAAATGAGGGATCCGTCTAGGCTAAACTTAGGGATCCGGCTCTCAACAGCCAAAAAAAAGGAAGATGATGTTTTCTAAGGTCTAGTACCTACACATCTTGAGTGTTTCAGTCTTCTCAGGTGTTTTAAATGATATGAGACTTAAATGATCAAGTGAAAGAGTGAGGGTAGCTAATGATTGTCTTTTATGGAAAGAAATGGGGTTTTTATGAGCACCAACGGGTGATCAAAGATGACACTAAGAAATTTGAGAGTGTCAAGTGGAGTCAAATGATCTTAGAGATCAGATGGTAACTTAAAAGAAATTTGGAAAATTCTTTAAAAATCATAAGAAATGAAAAACTAGTTTTTAGCCTATTTTGAGGTAAGGATGACTAAAATTAATTTGCTAAAATTGAGAGAAATGTCAAACTAGGTGTTTTGAGATGAGATAAAAATGTGTGAGCATTGGAGCGGAAATGCGGTGAGTTTTGATGAAATGATAAATCAAAAGCATCTTGAATGTGATCCTAAGTTATCTATGAGTGGATGTGAGACCAACTGAGCTTGAGGAAGACTTAACTGATCCTAAAGTATCATGTTTAACTAGTAAAATATGGTCTGGAAGATTGGATTGAAGTGAAGATGTTTAAGAATCTACTTCTGTCTACCCGGATCCCACGAATCCCTTACTTGAGGGATCCGGCTAGTTATAAATTAGGGACCCGTCTTTCTGAGACAAAATACTCCATAGAGAACATGCAACATTTTGCTCTAGGTGTCGCATAATAAACTAATGATTTCTACTGGAAACATACATCAATACAAGGAAAAGTAAAAAAAAAAATATAGCACATAACGACAACCTATAGGTGAGTAAATATGATAACAACTAAATATTAGGATAAAAGGAACAAAGTAAGTCTTGCACAATTATGAGCATACATTGTTTGATAATCATAAAATTTCTAAAATAACCATAAAGACAAGCATAATGTCTCTTTCGTTAATCTCTTCACTTCTTCTTCTTTCCCAAATTCATGATGAACTGAGTTAGACATTTGAACATCCCTTTTGTTTGCTTAAATTCTTCAGACTCATTTGGAAGAGTAGGAAGTTGTTCATAATAGGTCATGGGGTTGATTTGAAAGTTACAAACGGGATCGGCTTAAACTTCTTCATCTTCGTCCGAAGAGTCCAAGAGAGCACGAGGCCTTTTCCCATTGATCATGAGACGTTTAGGAGGTTCTTTGGTAAGTGGTACCATAACATGGTTAGCAAGAAAATGACCATCGGTAACAGGAGAAGGTTGCATTGCACTAACATACTCATGGAGTCGTGTCAGGAGTATACCATAGGGAAGTACCATGTTATTGACTTTGAACACACCTACCATTCTTTTAACCATGTAATAGGAAAGATTGAAAGGTCTTTGGTGGATGAGACAATAGATAATTTGGACAAGACTTGCATTGGGATGGTCTTTGTTTCTAACCAAGCAAATGACATTTTCTCTAAGGATTTCTTCCCACTTTTTGTAAATGGGAAATATCTCGGAGAGTTCCATTTGATAGGGATCACGATGGATGAGTTCTTTGTTGCGGTTGAGACTAGATTGGTCGACTCTTTTCTTGAAGATGGTGTCTCGAATAACTATGGGGTCATCGAGAGGAGTGTGATATATAGGTTTGGAGTCTAGTGTGAAGGATAGAGTAGCTATTGACCAATCTTGGGAATACATACAAATTCCTTCACATGGTATGCGAAGGATTTTTGCGAATGTGTTGAGGGGTAAGGTAATGCTTTGGTTGTTTATAATGAAAGCGATTGAAATACTTTCATCATTGTTTCGAACAATCCTAACACTCTTGTAAAATTCAAAGATAAAGACTGGACAAATTTATTCATAAATTTCTAAGAGACAATCAAAGTTGATTGTCGAAAAGACTTGATGAATGTCGGTGTTTTCAAGGAAACATTCCTTAACTACACGACCTTCATGGATAAGCCATTTTTCGAGCTTTTTGAAGATTTTGCGATTGGTTTTTGATAGCCCTTCCTTCCGATAGTATCTAGAAAGGTAGTGAACGGTGTCATGGTGATCTTGTTGGGTAGCCTTATGCATGATTGATCCTAGAAAACAAATATTCCAATTAGGTAAAATTTGTCAAGATGGGTTTATAGTTTTGACTTGTATTAACAATGTTGTTTTGAAAACCTTTAATTGTATAGAACCTTTTTGTAATGAAACCAATTTTATAATACCTAAGTTCTTCAATTGGTGATAAAAAATTGAATCTTAATTGAAAAGTTTAGAACCATAAACCCTAGGATGGAGAAGATGATGAATAGAATATATGAGTGTAATTACTTACAATGATGTTCAAGAATGAGATGCTTGAGAGTATGAAGCCCTATGAAGATTGAAGCAGAGATTAGGTCAATTTTTTTGTTTTTAGGAAGAGGGAAAAAAGGATAATTTTGGGTTTTGAAAAGCGTATAACTGATGTCTGTGTACACGGTTCCCCCGAATCCCTTGTTTTAGGGATTCGGCTAGTACAACATGTGGGATCCAGGTATGTAGACATAAAATGAAGTATTTGAAATTATTCTTTTTACTTGTAATAAGTTATACAATAACTTATTTTGAAAAAGAACTTGTAGAATGAGGTTCCTATTTGAATAGACGTTTGGCCAAGGTGTTTTGACGGGAAGGAGGATTGTTTATCGATTATTGGTAAGTTAACTATCAAATGTCTATTTTGCGATGACGGCGTAGGTTTGATAATCTTTAGTACTTTTAATAGAATATAAAAGGAATACTATTCGTGATGATGAGTAAAGATAGAAAGTAGTGAAGAGAGACTTTTTAGAGACTTGCGACCTTGAAGTTAAAGTCCTAATTCATGTGTTCATATACTTTTATAAGACTACATTTATATGCACGGTTTTTATAAGGAAAGAAAGACACATATCATCATTATATTCACATAATAATACTATAAGTAAAGATCAACTAGTTGTGGATAAGGGAACATACCTCTAAACTCTTTTTATGGTTTTTAGAAACCATAGACCCGAAATACTTTATGAGCTTTTAAAGTAATCCATTGTACTTAGTAGAAGTAGGTTGTGATTACTTTTGGGTTCTTCCTTGGGTGTTGGCTTCATTTTTCTTTGGATAGAAATGAAGTCTTTGGAAGAGTCCTAGCAAGAAGATTTCTTAAATAAAATTTGTTAGAGTAATCTATCACTATCCAACAATAAAAAAAATGTTTTAAGAGCTTTTCTTCTTTGTAGTTTTCAACCATACACGGATCATATCAAATTTTTAAAGTACAATATACTCTAAGAAACTTGGCAACGAAGCTCTGGTACCAATTGTAGAAAACTAGAAGGGGGTCGAATAGTTTTACCGATTAAAACTTCGTTTTAAACTATTTAGATCGACTTATGTCAATCTATTTAATATGTGTGTTGGATGATGATAGATAACATATAAATAAGTAATGCAAAGATAAAGAGTAAAGGAACACAAAACCACAACACGAGTATTTATAGTGGTTCGGCTACAAGGACAGCTTCTTTGCCCTACTCCACTCCCCGAGTTCCCCACTCGAGAGTTCGTAAGCACTACACAACACAAGCTCCTTAATGTGGCGGAGAAGCCTTCACAACGTCGCCTACTCTTTATCCGGTACAAGGCTAGACACCGGGTTCTTTCACGAGTTAGAACCAAACCTATCATAACGTCGCCTACACTTTATCCGGTACAAGGCTAGATACCGAGTTCCATTATAAAGGAGGAACTACTACCCAACACTACACCACTTACACGACTACCCCAAAGGAGACACACTCCTTATTACAACATCATAAGGATATTAATATCCTTTAACCCAAACTATCTATCTTGTACATCGATGCACCATATCGAATGTACACCCTTGGCACCTTTCACTAATGCCTTCGACAAGACCCTTCGGCACCTTTCACTAATGCCTTCGACACGACCCTTCGGCACCTTTTACTAGTGCCTTCGACACGACCCTTCGACACCTTTCACTAATGCCTTCGACACGACCCTTCGGCACCTTTCACTAATGCCTTCAACACTACACTTCTTTGGAGGGAGAAAAGAACTATCAACAAGAGACACTTCAGTGGTCTTGATGATAATGAATCTTAGCAACTCATAACCTTGAGCTTGCACGTCTTCAAGAGGTGGTGATCTCGCCTTTAAGAGGAACCTATAGAATTACACAAACATAAAACTACATAGAAAGATCCTTTGGATCTGAGGTTAGAGATATTACAATACTAAGAGAGAGTATGTGTAAAAAGGGGTGAGTAGCAAGTGAGAAATGGCTCAGTATTTATACACAAAATTGTCTACTGTTCCACGGTTCCTACGGATCCCTCCTCAGAGGCATCCGGCTAGTGCAAACCTAGGGATCCGGCTGCTTGGTCAGCTTAAGTCCGATTTTTGGGTTGCAAACCGGGTTAAAGGTTATGAACCATGGGTTATGGGTAATGTTTTATGGATACCCAACAAGATACAATGTATCCCGACATTGGGTCATGGGTCTTGGGTCAGGGATCATGGATAATACCCAACATGACTTCATGCTTGATGTCATGCAATGGGTCATGGGTCATGGATCAAGCTCCATGGGTATGGGTCATGGACTTTGGGTTTTACCCAACAACATTCATTGTACTTAGTCAATGGATCATGGGTCATGGACTTAGGTTTTTATCTATTACATTACCCATTACAATATATATGTACATTTCCATATTATGTAAACACTAGTTGTTATACACATGCATTTCTATAAGATGTAAACAATATTATTTGTGTAGTGTTTTATATGAAAATGTAAGTGTGTTAGTAAACTATTAGCTCAAAGCTTTTACGTATTTTATTTGTTTCGTTTAAATGATTTTACGTTTGTTATCGACAAAATATTAAAAGATCATAAAATATAAATAAACTTTTATGGCTTATTTGTACTAAAAAATGTTTAACTTTAGTATATAATTATTGCAAAAGAAAAAAAAAAAAAAAAAAAAAAAGCTTCTAAAACACACTCTTGAGCTAACTAATAAATTTAAAATCTACCCTAAAGTTTATTTAAAAATAAATTTAACAAAAATTCAAAACATATCTCTAAATTATGTAACAAGTTACAAAAGATACCTTAAACTTTTACTCCTTAGTAAAAAGAGATAATGAGAATTTGAAATTTGTTGCATTTTTTTCTCTAATTACTTTCAATCTTTGCAAGATCTTTTGTATGTTTACCCGTAAATTTATTAATTTAGAGAACTAAAATTAAATAATTGTCACATAAATGTGCAATGTACTAAACAACTGTCACCTCTGCCCGCAATGAAATGTAAATATGGACTAATAACCCATAATCTAAAAAAATTTCATGTTCCAAAAAAACTTTTTTTAACAACGACATTTTATTAGTTAGCAAAAGCTAGAAAAAGGAACAATTACAAAGAAGAAATGTTTACAATAGGATTTTCTAACCAACCTATCCAACTAAATCACATACTGAAATCCATAAAAACGATTGATAAACAATAAAATCCAGAGAGTCACCTTCTTAGGTTTAGAAGTAGAAAAAATCAAAGCATTGCGGAAATTCCATATAGACCACATCAATTGAAAGGGATAAACGATGCACGGTAGCTCAAAGAACCAATATCATCGAATGGAATAATGCTCTTAGGAGGACTTCGAGAGGTGGTGTGGATTCCAACTAACATGATGATTTGATTACTTTGATTAGTAATGTTGAGCTTTCGGATAAGAGGGATGGCTGAAAATGGGCCCTTAGTTCTACAGGTTTTCTGTTGTTTCTGTTCGGAAGCATGTTGATGAGCATAATTTACAAGATGACTTGACGTTTACTATATGGAATAAAAGTGTTCCTATAAAAGTTAATGTATTTTTGTGGATATTGTCTTTGAATAGACTTCCAACTATGGTGAATATGGACCGCAAAGGAATTGATGTTGAATTTCTTTATGTCCTGTGTGTAGTGAGTATGTAGAGAATTTTGATCATCTTTTTCTCTTGTGGGATGGCGCATGATCTTTGGGTTTTATTGCTAGATGGTGTGATTTGGGTATTCCATTTGTGTCTAATATTGCAGAGTGGCTATCTTGGTTAGATGCTTGTCAAATGATGAAGACATTTAAAACGCAAACACAAAAGAAATAATTACACAAAATTTCGACACTCGAAAAATACAAATATCATATCCAAAATAGCTCCACTGCAATGCGAGAGGACCAGATCACTCGTTCTATACGGGGTATTATTTTCTCCAATCATTATGACACGAGGAATGCTACATCCACAAACAAATTTTCACCAAAACATCCACAAAATGACGTGTCAGCAGGTGATTGGTGTATTTTGTGATAGTTTCTCTCTCCTTTCTCTTTTTTTCTCATCAAACCAATCACCAGCTGATACGTTATTTTGTAGATGGTTTTGCGAAAGTTTTTATATGGCTGTATCATTTCTCTTATGACACCCTTCTTATGTGGTTGTATCACTTGCCTTACCTACAAAGCAAGTGAAATTATATTTATAAAAATAGAGTCAAATACTATCAATCGATTAAGGCAACACAATCCGAAAAGTATGGTCCAACAACTTTGAAACCGCATTTGATTTGGTTCGATCAACTAATCGATCCTCTATTCATATTCTTAAGTCTCTTATCAAATAAAGAATCATCATTCGGTTCGACCCAACCCGTCATACAATCCGTTCTAGTAGATATTCTTCACATGTTTTTACATCGTTCCCCAAAAACTATGGCATATACTCCGCAATGCCGAAACAAAATTACAAAAAGTTGAAATGCGAGAAATGTTTTGTGATTAATTGAAACGTTACCTGTAAAGACACGGTGAACTTACGACAAACGATATGTGTAATGTAGGTGGTCATCGGAAGAGAAATGTGGCCCGAATATGGTCGCCAGCTGGTAGAAAATAAGAAAGGGATACAAGGGTTGTACAGTAACTAGTAAGGGCATATATATCTGTACATTTGATACTTCCATGTGCAAATAAAATTAGTCCGTGTAAATATCAACTTCCTAATTGTTTACATATCTTTACATATATTGATGTAATAATTGTATACATGTTTTAGTACAAAAGTGTGAACTAGCGACATATATATTTGTAAGAGGTAAGATACACTTGCATGATAGAAGTATTTTGTAACACAAACAAGCAAATACGTGTGATAGAGCATGATTTTGAGTGGGAATGCATAGAATATTGTATATCTAAAGCTAAGAATTACATTGTATTAATTGGACCTTTTTGTATGGTTACTTTTGTTGCTGAATCTTTACATTTTCTATGCCACTATAATGCAATCGGATAAAACTTTTTAAATCCAATAGTATATTTGATGATATTGACAACCCAACAAAATTAAAGCACATCATGTTCATTTTTGATGGTTGTCTTAATGTGGTTGGTGGTGCATCAAACATATGTATATGACAAAACATGAATGATCAAAAGACCTAACCAACCATCGTGTTTTAAGGTTATTATAATTATATGATATTATTGACGTGATTTATTTTGTTACTATAGAAATAAATCTACTTATATGACACGTGCATGCACGAAATTTGAGATAAATCTTATATAAGGCTAGTCCCAGTCGCAACCTGGGACAACCTGAGACAACCTGCGCCACGTCAGCTTTCTCTCTCCAGCAACCTGAGACAACCCGGATGCCCCAGTCGACGACCCGAGGATTTTTTTTTTTTTTTTTTTTTTTTTTTTTTTTTTTTTTTAATTCAAACATTTTTAACATTAAATTTAAATTTCATTCAAATTAAAAAAAACATTACATTACGAAATTAAAAAAAAAAAAACATTACACTGCGAAATTAAAAAAAAAAAAAAAAAAAACATTACAATACGAAATTCAAATAAGCACTAGAATACTTAAACTAATAATCTAAATTGTAACGTTCTTTGATTGCTGCCTTAACTTTCTCCAACTCTTCTAGTTGGCGGCCGGTCAAATTTGGATCGATTGGGGTGTTGTAGAAGATGATGTCTGACTCCCGTTTTGATGTCCTCATGAGCTCAAGTTTTGCCTGTTTTATCTCGAGCTCTTTTTCCCTTAACCGTAACCAAGTATCCTCTAAACCCTGCTTATTCTTATCTTTATCCTCTTTTGACGGTTTCTTGGTCCTTAAGAAATTTTTGGCCAACGATTGCATAAATGAGTCTGATGGAACATCACCATCACGAGAGGAGGAGGATGCTTTCTTCTTTGCTTTGTCACGACCAACCGGTCGTGATTCTCTAGTCGCTTCCTCAGCAGAATCATCAATGTCATAGACATCGAAAGGATCACGAGCTGCAGTTGAACCAGAGGTAGTGCTAGAACCCTTTGTTTTCTTCCGACTATTTGTTGATATAGCCGGCAACTCAACCTCCTTCCAAGCAGCATGACCCTTTAACACATCGTAGCACTCCTCTAAAGTGAAATCATGACCGTACGTCATACGGTATTCTTTAAGAGCTTTTGAGGTGTCGTCGATATCATTCTCACCGCTTCCATGGGTGTTCTTGATATTCTCCATGATAGCACAATAATTTCCAACCCTGTTACGAATCCTGCTCTTCCATTTGGTAGTGATGGAGTCATAGGTTCGGTGTTTGCCAGTTTCTTTGTTAAAGTACTGGATCACTTGCTCCCAAAACTTGAAGCGGTTCTGGGAGTTTCCTTTCACCGCGTTTTCCGACACATAGACCCAAGCTTTACAAAGCACCACCTCTTCCTCCTTTGTCCATGGATCTGCTGCCTTCTTGTTTTTCCCCTTGCTTGTTTCCGGCATCTTGCCTTTGTCCTTGGCCTTTGAAGCACGTCTAGATGGCTGCCTTGGTTTGATGGGGGACATCTCTTCAGCCGAAGCGGTTTTCTCATCATCAGAATCATCAACGGGAATGGAACCATGGAACGAACCGTGGTGCGAACCGTGACCCGAACCTTGTCCCATCGAAGCATCTTGACTTGGGTAGTTTTGACTTGGGTAGTTTTGTGTCGGATACTCCGGCATCCAATCTTCCAAATTCATGTCTAGATTAGTGCTTCGAATCGGGGAATAAGGTTGATACGGTTGAGACGGATAAATGAAGTCCATGTTTGGATGGTAACCAGACCCACTAGGTTCTTGCCGGTAATCTTGGTAAGAACGTTGCGGTGGGACAAAAGGACGGTTAAGATAAAACGCGTTTTGGTTTTGATTTGGTTGGAGTAGTTGTGATTGATAATCAAAACTTTGCGGACGAAAGCGAATAGGAGGCCGGTTTTGTTGTGGTGATATGCCGGTTAACTCGAAGTTGTTTTCCGGCGAGAAATTTAGATCCGGGGCATTTTGGGGTAGTCGTGATCGTCGGGTTTTTGATTGTGGGGTATTTTTCTTTGACATTTTGAATTTGGAAAAGAATTAGATTGAGTTGAATATAGATGAAAATGGTAAGTTGTGAATTGTGTTTGAGGTAATGTGAGTATTTATAGAGTGGTAAAATGGGCTTGAATTTTTTTTTTTTTTTTTTTTAATTAAATGACCAAACGGTCTAAATTTAAATTTTGTATTAATGTGGCGTTGGAAAGTGAAGCAAACAACATTTCACATCGGGTGGCTAAGCAACCGATGTTGCAAATTAAGGTCCTTCGACCGATCTCACGCCCGGCCACCACACTCGATCCAACCGATCTCCACATCGGTTGTCCTTCGATTTTTTGCATGCCCAACCGACTTTTTTTACTCCACTGCGACAAGCCTAATGTGTTTTGAGATAAGTCACAATAAGGGAGGGTTATTGTGAGATCATGCTTAAAATTTTAAAAGTAAGACTCAATATGTACCGTTGGATCATTGTATTTATATTTAATGAGATTAATGTTTGATGAGTGGCATTTCAGTAAATAATTCACTTTTTAAATGTATTTTGGTCAAACATTTATTAAGAGATTATTTAATTGAAACATATTAATGAGGCCTTATTTTTTGGTTAAATATTTATTGAGACATCCTTTTAACAAATTAATATATCATTTGATACACACGTCCTTAATATATTTACATTAATAAATACACGGGTACATTAAAAATATATTTACATTAATAAATACACGGGATCGTTTACTGATACATCAGGTACATGAAAAAATACTTTTATACTTACATTAACAAATACACGATGGACAACCAGGAAATTGTACTGATACATCAGGTACATTAAAAAATGTATTTACATTAATAGATAGATACATCAAATACATATAATTACATTTGGTACATTAAAAATATATTTACATTAAAGTTTCAACACTTACACACTTACATCGGACTATAACAAAATCATTAAAACAAACATAACCTATCTCATAAACTTTTATATAAAAAAAAAAGACAAAACAATTAATTGTTAATTACATTGTAAATTAATGAATTGTTATTTAATACATTTAATGAATTGGTGCATACATTTAATTGAATAGTTATTGAATACATTTAATGAATTGGTGAATTCCCAAAATGCTATTTTCATTTAATTGTTAATTAGATTGTAAATTAAACTATGTAATTAATAAAAGGGACACTTGTCTTAATCTTATTGGTTTTTAAGTGATCTTATTTTTACAACTTTAACAATGATCTCATTTGATCCCAAATCAGTCACAATATATTTATATTTAATTATTTATGCATTTAAATTGCATCTTATCTAATTTTAATAATACAACTTGCTAAAATGTAAATTTTGTAAATTTTTATATTTACATAGTAAAGTTTGTCCCGGTGCATCTGTTAAATAACATTAAGTAAAATATTTTATACGCGTCGGTTTTTACATATATTTTATTCATTTTGTATGAATATCGATGATTATCTTCTATAGATTTTCGATAGATGAAGGATTTAACTTTATTTAATTGACATGATATTAAAATGTTGTTTAAATTCTAACTATTGATATCATGTTTTATAAATTATGGATGTTTAACAACACGTAATGACATTTGAATTTTTTTTCCGGATACCTTTATTTAAACTTTAAATAGGAATTACATGCATCGTTACTATATGTACAATGTTAATAATAATTTTAGCCGTATTTAATGTTAATCATGTATACGCGGATTAAATTTATAAAGAAGAATAACAAGAATCGTTCGTCTATGTACCATACCATATATTTCATTTACATATCACATTAACTTGTAATTTCATTTTAATAGTTACAATGTCGTGCTTATATTATACATTAATTTAATATCTGATGATATTATATCTATAAATAACCACAATTTATATGTTATTTTAAATATATATATATATAAATTCTATGAGGTATATTGTCTAGAGGCTATTTATTAAAGTATAAAATTATTAAAAAATATATAAAAATTGATAAGTTTAGTTAAGACCATATAATTTATCCAAATCTAACAATTAAAATTTTATTGATTACTTTTTTATTTTTATTTATTTATATTCTTTATAAATAACACATGTGTTTATATATAAAACTTCTTGTTGGATGATATTTAGATGTGTTTAACTAAATTATTTCAAATTTGACTTTCTATTAACTAATTTGATGACCCCATTGCTTATACGTGATAAAATCGAACTCTAAACTCTACTATTAACCCAATTGAAAAATTACAAATTTTATTTTGTATTAGACAACAGATGTTAAGTTGGTTTACTCGTTAATTAGCTAAGAGATCAAGGTATTCGCTGATAACGTCGTGGATTATATGGGATTCGACGTTTACATAATTGACATAGTTTTTAATTATTTTGTTTTCAGCTGTTATGGCTCTTAATTTTGTTGATCCTTAAACAACACGTCAGAAAGGTTTGCCACATGTTTAATTATTACAAGTAGTTTGTCTTCCATAGTCTCCTTATATTAGAAGTGACTAATTAACAGATTAACAAATCACCGAATATACATTTTATATTTAATAACATGCTGTTTTCTTTATTCTTTTTTTTGAACTTAACTGTTTTCTTTATTCTTTAGGGTGCGTTTAGTTGGGGGAAAACACCCTTGTTTTCCACAAAATGTTTTGTGGAAAACAAGGAAAATAGAGATCGCGTTCAAATTATAATTTTCCAACAAAATGTTTTGCAAAACACAAAATTCTCTATTTCTAATCTAACAAGGAAAATTAGAAAACAAATTTTAGTTGTTTTCTTTGTTTTCCTTTTTAACCCCCAACCCTCCCTCCCTTTCTTTAAAATAGAAAATACAAATATCAACTAAACGCATTTTCTATATTTTCAAGTGTTTTGTGGAGATAAATTTCCCATCCAAATTTTTACAAAATTAGAGATAGAAAACAAGAGAATTTTTTCTCCAACTAAACGCACCCTAAATGTTTCTTTAGTTGGATTAATTTTCATATAAAAAAAAAAAAAAAAAAAAAAAAAAAAAAAAAAAAGAAAAAAAGAAAAAAAAGGGACTAAATTTTCATGCATATATTTTTCTTCGGATGAACTTATAACGAAATAAAGCCAAAACACGGTACATGCTTCGGTTGACGGATCACATACATATCAGTTACATATCAGTTGGTCAAAAGCCCGTTAATATTTACTTTAGTGATGTCGAATAGGAACATAAGTACATTACATCAGGTTTTAATTAAACCATTTTGTTGAACTTTATTGTTGATTTTCTAGCAATCTAAGACCAAGTGTAATGGACAACAACATAATTACCATCAACTCACTAGTACACGAGCCTTTTCATTAAATCACCAAACAAGTGTAATAACGATTGTAAGACCTTAGATTTAACTATATGTTAAAGCTCGTATGATGACAAGAGAGATGGTGGCGTTAGGAGTAGAGAAAGGAAGAGAGAAAACTATTACTTGTATTATCAAAACACACACTACACTCTCAACCACACCCTCAAATGTGACCATTTGAGGTGTATTATAGTTAGATATGTGATGCCCTAATGGGCTGGTTTATGGGATCGGTTTGGATTATGGATTACATTAAATATAATAGCTAGCTTAAACATTATACTAACCTATTATCTTAACCTAATCCACGAGCCCTTTGACTATTCTATTATAATAACTATAACACGATACAAAGTTCATAAACGTTATGACCATCACTTTCTTTAGTGCTAACAAACTCCCCCTAAGGTGTGGTCATTCAAAAGATGCTCCATGTGATAAGGTCATTTGGTTAATCAAGGTTGAGGGAGATATTTTCTGTAAAACTCGAGTGAGAGATGAATGGTTGTCTAGATTCATCATAACCCAAATCTTTAATGAACTAGGGAACAATGTCTACTGTGGGGATTGGTAGAAACTAGTTTTGATTCCTGTTAGTTGCTTTAGGAATTTGCAGCATGGTGCGTAAGATATCCACATTGATTACAGCCTCTTGATTGTCAATCGTTCAAGTTAGTGATTTCCCATCCTTGCTGACTTGGATGGTGTTCCGGAATTGGTGAAGATAAATTTCAGGAACTACTGAGGTTTTGGTGAGGAGGTTTCTACATGGGTGTTTCTTGAGAATTTCCACAACTACTTGATAGGATTCTTCACAAGGGAGGTCGTTCAGATTTACTCGCGAGTTGTTTTGACCAATTACTACTTCATAGTTATCTGGGAAAATGTCCTTCCAAGTAAGAGTTGGTTGTTCTTGTTGTTGTTCTTATGACTGAGATATCGTGAATTTTGAGAAGGAATAGCATTAACACACAAAGTATTGCATACACATATATGTATTAGCATACAATATTTCAATTAGTCGAAGATGAAGTAATTATGTGGTTAACACCTTGAAAACATCACAAATGATTATTTGAAACAGTTGTGCAAATGTAATGTTTTTCAGAATTTTTACTCTTAAAATACAGAGTTTTGAAAAATTTGCAAACTTGGAAAGTCTAAGTCGAGAAACTCAGAGTTTTGAAAAATTTGCAAACTCAGAAAGTCTCAGTCGACAAACTCGAAATTTCCTTTTGAAATTCGGAGAACTTCATCCGAAAAACTTAGAGAATTTTAAAACCATCCAAACTCGGAAAAACTCATCTGATGAACTCTGAGTTTTTGAATTTTCCAAATCGGAAAAAATAATTCCAATAAACTCGGAGAATTTGAAAGTTATCAAAGTCTGAGAAGCACATCCAATATACTCAGAAGTTTTGATACTTCACAAATTCGGAGATACACATCTTGTAAACTCGGAGAAAGATAAAAATCCGATAAACTCGGAGAAACACAAAAAAATCCGATAAACTTGGAGAAACACACACTTTTCTAGATTTCTTGTTTTGTGCTTAATTTTCCAAAATAATGTATATTAAGACTATTTGTATGCAGTTTTACCTCTTCAGATTCAACAACAATCATCAATTAATCAATCATGCATAGAAACACAACCCTAACACCCTAACTTGTATATGATTTTCACAAGTGTTTTAAGAAAGGGTTCTAAGGTTTAAATAAAGGAACATAAGGTAATCCTAAGACTCTTTTAACGTTTACAGTTCACAAACACAAAGCCCACAAGTTACACTTTTGTTTTCGACACCAAAAACCCTAGAATCATCCGATTTTCATTTTCATGTTATGATTTATGTTGCAATAAGCAATTAAGCACAATCGAGCAATCATATATACATTCTAAACCTATCCTAATCAATTACTTAAACTAGAACACTCAGAATCAAAAATTACCAAATTGGGTATTCGAAACCCTAATTTTCGATTTCTAAATATTAACCGTTAGAATTGTATAAAAACTTTAGAATATGATTAGAATGAAACAACAATGGTTTTAGAACCTTAATTTTTGCTAAACTCAGTTGAAAACAAAATCTTTAATCTCGGGTATGTGGTTCTTCAACTTTCGATTGGTAGTAATTTTTAAATGTGAGAGAAAGTCGGAGTGGGAGAGGTTTATATAGGTTTTTGGTTTGGGTCAAAAGTTGCAGTTGACCAGCTTTGTTCTTTTTAGACTTTGCAAATGTAGTCCCAAAACGTATTTGATGTTTACTTTTGACATAAGAATATTTACTCCCCCTCAAATAGATATCCAATATTTTTAACATTTTGAAAGACTATTCAAGGGATTTGAGCATTTATGATGATGTGTTTGGAATGAGAATTGATGCGGACTTTGCAAAACACGAGAAGTTTTACAATCTCCTAGGCAGTGTAACTAACCGTTATAGTGTAGTATAGGTGATATTCTATAGGGGAATAGTGAGTTAGCCTCGAAGTGTACATCAAATTAAGTCTAAGGGTTGAGGAATTTTTTTTTTCTCTTTTATGTTTATAAGAAAACAAGTAAAATCTCGGGTATTTGAAGAGTTTTTTTTTAAACTAATAATTAAACTAAATCTAATCTAAATGCGAGGAAAAGTAAATTGGTGTACTTCGTATATGAGCAAAGTCTTAGAATTCTATTACTTCCTAGTTATCTTTTATTGACTTGTCGAATTGTCACGTCCTTGTTTAATTAGAGCGTTGTATTCCTTAATATCAATCGAGGTTGGTTACTCCAATACTACTATGAACTATATTCAAATTGAGCGGATCCTAAGAATGCCCTTTTAAGTTCTTAATTTCCACGATGCAAACACAATTCATGCATTAAATACAATGAACATCAAGTTAATATAATAATTACGCATTTAGTCGGACGTTCAAGCTAGTAGTCCTACTTTTAATGCGAAATCAACTAATCAAACAAGAGACGACACACAATAATCAATAACTAGGTTTCATGCAATCCTAAGAAAATACTATAAAATTTAGCCTAACATAGTAACGGAAAGAAAAACAAATAAAGAAATCAAACAGTCACACGTAAACATATTTGAATGATTGATTAAATAAGTTATCTCTTCAATACATAGAGAGTCTTAAGGCCAAAAGCCCTGAAAAACTGCTGTAATTCGCCATAAGTGCGAACTTCTAGGTTATCCCAAAGTTGCACACTTTACAATGAAAATAATACGAGAATATATATTTTTTTTACAACTATGACGACATCACTTGTTAAATGTGACGCCGTGTTGATCCCAGTTGAGCAAACGATCTTATATAGAAGCTGACTTTGCGAATATAAACTGTTAAACACTATGCGGAATCTAATGTTTAACCTTAAGAAGAATAACAATGATTATCACTAAACACCTCAATATATTATTAATATACTAATACTCTGAATAGTATTAGGGTTTACAACCTTGAAGTGTATCAACTTTAGATATCACCAAAACGTATATCTAACTCTAACCTAGGACCACCTTTTATAGGCTAAGGAGTCCTTTACAATATACATTACGTATTATGCAAGATAACTATACTTACCATACTTATCTAAATATAAACCGTCCTACTCAAGACATTCTAGAATATTACATGTTAAATCGAAATAATCATACTAGCAGTGGTATTATACATTAGCAGTGGTATGAGACTTCTACTAGCAGTTGTTTGTCTTGAGCAGTGGTTCCATTCCTTCTAGTCGTGGTATCTGATGTACTGGCAGTGGTTCCATACTTAAAGTAATTCTTGTCAGCAGAACCAAAAACCCAACAATCCTCTCCTAAACTTGATATTTACAATCAAAATCATCAAGTTTCTTTTAAGCACATAATACCTTATTTGGAGGATGTATTCAAACACCTTTCAGCCTCTTCATTCTCCTTATTAGACTTAGATTCTTCATCAAATGCTTTTGATCTGTCTGCCATTCTTTTCTCTCTACCATGAGGCTTGTCTTTGATGGCTAAAGGAATTTCATAATCAGCAATCTTCTCAATCTTCCTCAGTAGTGGATGAACAATTGGATGAGTTGATTTGTACACTGCAAATCAAGCTTAACTTCCAACATCTGTCTGGCTATAGTCTTCATCAAAGGGTAATCTTTGTCAACTAGCATGTATATTTTCTCCTCTATAGTTTTAACATCATGTACTATAGGATAAGCATACAACATCCATTCTTCAACCACACAAGATTCCCAACATTTATCTTCTGGATTAGGCTTAAACATGCACTTCAATGCTGTCCACATAGACCTAGACATAGTTCTTGTAGGTCCAAGCTTACCACATCTAAAAGACATTACCTCCCATAGCTTCTCCAAATCACTTGTAGTAAAAAAGAATAACATATACCCAAAAGTATAGTACTAACTTTTCTTTCCATCTCCTCTAGTAAGCTCAATAATGTGTCTTTCATCCACTGAGACAATCCTCCAATCTATGATATGGTGTATAGATTTTACAGGTGTAGGATTAATAGGATCTTTAGGTATTTTATCACTTGCCACAATATATTGATCCAATCTCTCTTCATCATCCACCTTCTGTCTTTTTGAACTTGACTCCTCCATCACAGATCATGTTCTCTTTTGTACTCCCACTCTCCCCCTGTTTAATTCCGCTATGCATGTTCTTAGTCTATGTTATAAACATGTTGTAGTTCCAATATGTAGACATTAAAAGTGTGTGTGTGTGTAACCTAGACGTGTTTCTATAAACGTCTAGGGTTAGTGTTAGTTTAGTTAACTTCAAGATCGAAGAAGGCTTTGATCCCTGTTACATTTAGGTAGCACGTTATTATTCTGATCAAATAATAATTGGGGAGATGTGGAAAAACCTTGTGTCAATAACTGTGATTTGATTAATTCCGCTGTGTATACATTTATAATCATTGTTATTGTTACACCCTAAGGCTCAAAACGATCTCAATGAGTCTAAAAAACTCCACAATTGGTATCAGAGCTCGGGGATCTCGTTACGTAAGGATTCACAAGGTTTCTTGGCAATAAAGAAAGAAGAAAATCGATTTTGTGCAAAATTCGCAAATTTTTGCAGCACAGTTTTCTAACGACGATATCTCACTTGTTAACCATTGGATCGGGCTACATTTTTTACTGGAGCTTCTCTATATACCCATCTAACTTTTCACTGGAGGGATCGTCAATTTGAGCTTGCAATCAAAAGTTATTCAGTGTCGAAGTTCGCTGCAGAAACAGGTTTGAAAGTCGAATTTTAAGGTTTATCATGAAGTAATAAATATGCATGTTCTTTGAGTTAATTCTATTTTTGATTGGTGATCATGTATATGTTCATTACTTTTTGAATTCACGAGAGTTGATGGTGATTTGTATGATAAACAATTTATCATCTTTGGTCGGTGAGTTTATATATATTACATCGTACCAATTTAAATTATCATGGTCAGTGTTGTATTTATTGGTATTAAAGTTTTGGTGACATCTAATTTATTGTGGATTTGGGATGGTGGCTTCAAGATAAATATACAAAGAAGGAGGATCATTGGTTTTTGGTACTACTACGTCTTAAGTTTGGAACTGCTGTTAAAATAGTAGTACTGCTACTTATCCTATTAGTACTGCCAATAAAATTGTGGTTCATCGTTATTGCTACATGTTTTACTATCGCTACCAGTTCCAACTGCTGCTACGTTCCGTTTTAACTGGTCGATATATCGGTTGATCCTAAAAGCAGTTTGTACTGCTGGACATTATAGTTCGTACTGCTCGTAGTTGAACAGGTACTGCTGCTACTCAACACTTTATACTGCTTCCATTACGTGTTCCTACTTCTAGTTAAAGTGTTACATTAATGCTTCTCATGTTTGGATCGTCCCTACTGATGCAAACTGCTGCTATCAAAACGTAAATGCTGCTCTTAGTATTGTCTATGTTATTGTTAACCCTAGAAGCTCATAAACGATCACAAAACTATGTTTATCACGTCCTTAGTTTCATCAATTAGTATCAGAGCTCGGGGAGCTCGTTACTTAGGGATTCGCAAGGTTTTATGTGTCGAAGAAAGATGAAAAAGATGAAAAATTCGAAACTCAAAAATTTTCGTATTTTTCTGCAGCACAGTTTTCTAACGATGATAACTTTTTCGTTAACCATTGGATCGTGACAAAGTTTTTGGTGGACGTTATTTAAAGAATCATCCATCACTGCTTCTTTTCCATCTTTGTCAGCCACCAAATAATCTGCACCTTTGTCTCCACTATCCATATCCAAATCCAAAGCCTCCCTTGAATTTTTAGTCTCACTTCTCTCCTGTTTGGATGCATCCTCCAAACTTTGATTCCCAGAGGAGCTTGTCTTCTTTCCCATCTTTTTTACTTTCCTGAATGCAGTGATCATTGGCCTCCTAAGTCTCTCCAAAACACTTACCCTATGCTTCAACCTCCTAATTGTACTAGCCTGACAAGTTGTCAAATTTTGGAGACCAGTGATCTTAGATTCCATAGTTGTGCATCTATCCGTCAATTCCTGAATGAGTTTCATAGTATCCACACCACTTCGACCTGTGTAACCTTGTCCGAGAGTTGGATCATTGGAATTGTCATTATGGGCAAAGTCATTAGCCGTCAAATCTTGGTGTTGTTCCAAACTACCCTCATCACTTCGAGCTGTGTGACCTGCTCCGAGAGGTAAATCATAGGATGTGTGTAACATGGCATCAGACCTAGCCTGAACATCCATGTCCCCCAAGTTAGCCAGTTGGCTGCGGATTCCTCCACTTGTATTGAGCTCAAAAGAACTCTCCACATTAAGAGTTGCCGTTGGTTGGGTCTTACTTATGTTTCCACTGTCCTGCTCAGCTTCTAAGCCTGAGGCAGTAGTGGAAGCCCTTCCAATCATGTCACCTACCACACCTGTGACAGCCTCATTACCTACACCACTAGCACTGGCCTGAGGATGCTTAGTGCCCTTCTTCCTCCTACAGGTTACCAAAATTCTTTGGGGTTGGAAATTTGAGGGTAAAGGTTCAACAGTGGTTGTAGGTTGTGTTGCGGTAGCAGTGGGATCAGCAGTGGGTTGGATAAGTTGTGCATTAGCCTTCTCTACAATCTCTGGAAAGTTAAGCATGTGAGAAAACATTGGATTAACAGTCCCTGAGAAATTTTTGTTCTTCTTTTTCATATGTGTAAACACTTTGGGGACCATATGCAACAAATCATACTTTCTTTGATGAGGTATGGGATCTACTTTGATTAGGTTGGAACTCTTTTTGGTGCAGCAGTGATTATAAATTTAGTTGTTCCATTTCTCATTAGCACTGCTCTTGGAACCATGTTTCTGTTATGATGTGGGATTGTTTGCTTTGAAAATTTTTGATGATTTACCCTTCTCCATTGGTTCCAAACTGGTGGTTGGTTTTTGTTGCAGTTTCTCTGTAGATGCTCAAAACTACCACATTTAAAACAAGCCTTTTTAACAAACTTAAACTCACTCCCTAATTTGTTTGAGATTAAGCCATTAAAGTTTCTTTGATTTCCCCTAGGTTTGTACCAGTTCATTTGTTCTCTATGAATCTCATTATACTCAACAACTTTCTTAGAGATATGTGCTCCAAATCTAGGCTTCACAAAGTTAGCTTGTTTTGAATCAACGATTTTAATATTTTCTAACTTCTCAGATTGTGTTGACTCAGACCTCTCATCCTCAGTATCGGACTCCCAATATTCAATGATTGATCCATCAGGTGACTTCTAATTAACTTCCTTAGGTGACTTAGACTCACTATTCTCACCTACAGGTTTGTTAAAACTAAACTCACTGCTGAAAGACAATTCAGTTTCTGGTGGTGCATATCCACTTAACATGGGTGGTGGAACATTAGTGTACCCTATGCCAGAACCCTTTTTCATTAAGTGATTTTGAATTGACTTATTCACTACGTCAGAAGCATAAGTTAATTTCTCAACCTTAACTATATGTTTCTCTTTATCATATAGAGCTTCTTGTTTTACACTTTCAGCTTCTTCAACTTTCTGCTTAAGAACCTTGATTTCTCTATCTCTAATGTCAACTTCACCACCTAGAATGTTTATCTTATCAACATACTCAAACTCACACTTTTTATAGAACTCAAGTATTTCTTCAACATTTTTAAGTCCAGCTCTATAACCTAAGGTATCCAGTTCAAGTCTTTCAACTTCTTTTCTAAGACTCTCTACCACAGCTTTGAGACCTACTAAAGTATCCTAACAAGATTTATAAGAACAAACATAACTATTTGAACTATTGGATACCTCAGAATCAGAACCAGATGATAATGAAGCATAGGCCATGAGAGCAAAGTTGTGCACTTTGGAAGCTTCACTTGCTAGAAAAGAAGCATTGGGTCCTTCTTCAATTTGGTCACTCCAATCATAGTCACCAACTCCATCTTGAGCCACCAATGCTGAAGAAGGCTTTGATTCTTCAGTTGCCTTCATGAAGTTTTCAACATTCCTCTTTGGAGCCCTACACTCCCTTGCAAAGTGCCCCTTCCTCTTATTGTTGTTCCATTCCATCTTGCTCTTATCAACCCCAACCTTTCTTTGACCATTATACCTGATCTCTCTTCCAGTTCTTCTCATAAATCTCCTAGCCTTCAAGGTGAGCATAGCTATCTCCCACTTAAGCTCAATTTCTTCAAGATCATCAGGATCAATTTCATCCAAATCCTGACTAATACTAAAACATTGTTAGTGAGTTCAGCCATGATGTGCCCGGTTGGTGCAAGTTTTAAATTTATAAAAGGTGAATTACCAATATTACCAATAACACATACGAGCAAGTATACTCGTCCGTTATAGCAAGATTATGAAGGTAAGTCGGGATCGTTCGCAGGGATTTGAGTGAATCTAAACACAAGTTTGAATTAACGGAGTCTATCCAAAACATATAATAAAGCAAATAGGTATAATGCAATTCAGATGATTAAAAACTACACTTGCTTAAACTAGTTTCATATCATAGATTAATGTGATTGTGTTAACCTCTTAACATGTTGGTTATGATAATTAGTTTGAAGACTAATCTATTGTTCTTACAAGTTAAACCTTCGTCAAGATTTTAGTTTATAAAAACAAGCATTAAGTTTAACCAATCAATTCAAGATCAATTCAAGTTTCATAAGTCTACATACATAAACTTAAACACAAAAACATCCACTTGTTCATCAAATTGCTTAAGAAATGGTCAATACAAAAGGTAACCGATCATAGACAAAAGGCTACAATTGATTCTCAACAACTAATCTTACGACCATTTAGATGTTTCCAACCAATCCAATTTGATAATCAAAAAGCGTTTCTATTACAACCACACCTTAGTTCTTTTATGTAATCAAGAATAATGGGTAAAAACAATCATCCATAGACAAAATGATTATGACTAGTTGAATAACACGAAGTTCTTTCGACCCCAACGATTATTGACAATTAGCCAAACTTGATTAAAAAATGTCACTATGAAACTTTAACACAATTGGATCTTAGAATCAACTTGAAATTGAATTAAAACATGTTAACACAATCACTAACTAATCATATGATAATTAACATCATTTAAGCAAGTGCATAAAGAAACTAGCCACTCATAGCAAACATAAACATAAACTCAAAACTTTGAATATTAGAAAACATGATTGAAAGTCTTACAATGCTTGGAATAAGATTACAAATGGTGTAGTAATGATTCCCAAAGTATTGAGGTGGACTTCTTGGTGATTTTTCCTCCAAATGGTAAACTTCTGGATCTCCAAACTTCTCTGGACTTCTAAGGACGAATTTTGAGAGCTTAAGGCTTTGTTTGATGAGTAGAGATATTTGTATTATAGGTTGTTGTCTCTAATGCTCACAATTAGCCTCTATTTATACTAATTCCAAGGCCTAGGGTATTAAATGCTGAACTTGGCCTCCAAGGAGTTTAGAAGGGACTAGAATACACCAAGAGAAGGACCTAGAATCGTTTGGATGCAAAGGGGAAGCTTAGTGATGAAGATTTGGCAACTGCCGCTTCACCAACCGGATCGGTCATACGACCAACCGATCCGGCTGGTCTTCAATAACAACTAGCCGACCGATCCGGTTGCGGGTTGCGACCGATCGGTTGGCGATGGTAAAAACACTTATTCTGACCGAATTCCAACCGATCCGGTTGCGAGTGTAACCGGATCCGGTTGGATCTTCTGAGATACAAGACTTGATCTTCTTTGATTCTTCAATCACTGAGGTCTTGAGATACTGATTTAGTCTTGTTGAAATGGGAATCTTCGCTTAGCTGAATATTTCTTCTATTTCCTCCATTTCCCCTGCACTTGGTTATGAACACTAGACAAACATCTCTAGATACGATTAAGTACTAAAATCACGCAAATATAACCAAATAACAGATATAAAAGTACACATAACGCTACTAAAAACATGCACAATCTGAGCGTTATCAAGCCAGAAAAGCACAAATAGCCCCATCACTAACGTTATTGCTAGCAGTGGAAACATTTATGTTAGCAGTGGAAACTTCATAAGCAGCAGTGGTAGTTTCCTGTGAACTCCTGTTGTTAGTAGAAACAAAAGCAATGTTCTGTGTGGAGGAAGATGAACCAGCCATACTCTTCTCATACCCACATACCTTTAGGTTGTTGTAGATATTGTCCAAGGTCAATTTTTCAAAATCATCTTTGTTTCTCCAAACAACTGTATGGATTGCCCATTCAGGAGCCAAGCTTCGAACAAATTTAGGTTGATATCTTCTTGAGGAACTTTATAGTCAACTAATTTCAAGTGACTGATGAGCTTCTGTAGTCTGTTGTAAGTTCCATAAAGACCTTCTCCACTGAGAGCAGTAAAGTTTTCAAATTGATGATTGAGCATGTTCTTCCTTGATTTTCTGGTAGCATCATTACCAGAAAATCTTTGTTCAATGGCATCCATCAAATCCTTGGCAGTCTCATACTCTTGGAAGTCCAATGAATACTCATTAGGTATTCCCATACTGAGAATACTTTGAGCCTTGATCTCCAGCTTCCTTTGAGCCTTATCAATTTCACTAACAATTCTAAGTTCTTTACCATCAGCACCAATCTTGGGTAAAGTATCACCCTTCTCAATGACCTCCCACATGTTTTAGTCAATCATGCGAATGTATTGCCTCATCCGCATCTTCCTGACTTCATACTCTCCCTGCTTCAGCATGGGTACCTTAGAGGCAGTAACCATGTGAGTTTCGTCGGACATCTTGAACTGGTTAAATTAGAACAAATCTGAATCAAACACAACTTCTTCTTGATCACAGCTTCTAGATCACAAGCTCTGATACCACTTGTGGAGTTTGATATACTCCTTGGACCGTTTAGAGCTTCTAGGGTTCAACAATAACAATGATAATAAACTTGGTATGCAGCGGAATAAGACAAATCAAAGTTATTGACACAAGGTTTCTTTCACATCACCACCAATTTGTTAAAACGTGTTATCTAAACAATAACAAGGATCTAAGACACCTCAGATCTTGGAGATATAAATAAACTACTTACCTAGGCGTTCACAAGACTATACGCCTAGGACATACACACACCTTTAGACTACATTATGGAAGACTTAATTATTTAAAACCTATAACCCATGTCCTCTTTATATACTAGAGGATTAGGGTTTGAAAATCTCTACGAAGGACTAAATAATAAATCTTCTTTTTCAAGCAAGTCCTTCCATATTTTTGTAGATTTCCTTCTTGTCACTTTAAGTCCTTGATGTTTTATTCTTTATTGTTTTGTATCATCAAATCAATAAACCCAACATAATGAATATTGGTGGGATTTGATTGTAGTAGGATGTAGATGAAAGTAGATTCGATATGATGTATGTTGATGTAGATGTTCTTTGATGTTTGTTGGAAGTACTTGTTTAATGTATGTAGAGTCTTTAGTTTCATGTAGTTTGTATGGTTTGTGATATTTGTTTGGATAAACAGAGGTTCAAAACGTACAAATCTTTGTCATTTTGGATCAAGTCGCATTTATTAAAACGCTTCTTGCTTTGTCAAACCTCAAAATGCATCATTCCTTTCATAACAAATAGCTTTGATACTTTTACACCAAACCGCATCAAGTTTTGGAGACAAACCGCTTGCTCTTGGGTCAAAACGTATTGTTAACTTTGTCATCAAAACGCTGTATCCTTTTCTGTGTCAAACCGCATTCTGATTTTGACAAACTCTATAAGAGTTGGTCAAACTGCATAAACTATCAAAACACTTTTTTCAAACCGCTTTTGACCAAATAGCATTCTGGTACGTTGAATCTGGACGGATTTCTTATATCAAACCGCACTTGACTATATTGACCAAAACGCATTAGATTTGTACCAAAACGCTTCAGTAATGTACCAAATCGCTTCTCGAACAAACCGCATACAATAACACAAACCGCATAATATTCATCGAATCTGGACAACATCATGACAAACCGCATAAGACGACAAACCTCATTCTAGTTGACCAAAATGCACCAGATTCAATGAATCTGGTCATTATGAACCCACAACTAAAACTGGTGTCAAACCGCATCCATGAACTGCATACAAACCGCACTAAAAAATCTGACCATAAATCGCATACAAGAACATTACCAGCATCAACCCGCAGCATAGAACAAGTAAAACTGTATTACAACTTCTTACAAACTGCTTATGAACCAGATTCAGACCAGTAAAAGATGTCTTAAAACCAACTGTTTAATAACTGCTTAATCAAACAGATTCAAACTAGTAGAAAACGACTTAAAATCAGCATCTTAGCAGCAGCAGCACATCAAACATCACACAACCCCATCAAATCGTATCAAAAAGCACATGAAAATGGGTATAAAACATGAATTGACCAACAACCAACCAACACTATGTTATCACAACCCACATGAATCAAACCGCATCCAAGAATCAAACAAACCGCATACAAAAACCACTAAAAACTATACGAATCATCAAGGACAACACAACCATGGCTCTGGTACCAATTGGATCATACATATTATGTTGTTTGATGATTCGGGTGGTCTAGGATAGTGATGAATCAAGTATGCCATGTTTAAAGATAGAAAGAGTAGAGAGGGTGTTTCTAGAGAGAGAAAGTTAAAACAAAAATGAAATGTTAGATTAGAAGCACCACCCCTTCCAAGGATGGAAGGGGTATTTATAGTTACAACCTAAACGTCTTCCTGTCGGACTGTAGATCAGGTATACAGTGGGTAAAGACCCGTCCTTCCTCCGCGATGTTGCTCTAAACTAATAACTAAGCTAATAAACAAGTAAATAACGATATGTCTATGAGCTAACATATGCTAGACAATAGTTGGGGTGACCAACACTTCACTATGGATTTTCTAAATCCTAACAAGATGAGCATTTTGGATGACCAGAACCGCATTCACGACAGTGAAATCCTCGTCATAAATGATGGCCCTGAATTGCAAAGTGAACCACTCTCGGATAATGAAGTTATTAATGATTGTGCGATTGACGTAAATGCAAATAAAAAGACTAAACGAAAGAATTGGTGTGAGAAGATAAGGACTGAAGGAGAAGTGTTTTAGGCTTCTTGTGACCCTTTTCACGAAGATTGTTGGGAATTATAAGTTTGAGTTGAAAAAGACAAAAAGAATGAAACAAGAGGGACTTAATATGACAAGAAGGAAACCTACAAAAAGATGGAGGGACTTGCTTGCAAAAGAAGTTTTATTTATTAGTCCTTATCCTCTAGTATATAAAGATGACATAGGTGTAGGTTTTAATTAAGTCTTCCATAATGTAGACGTCTAGTAAAGGTGTGTGTGTGTGTGTCCTAGGCGTATAGTCTTGTAAACGCCTAGGTTATTAGTTTAGTTAGTAGACGTGTTCCTATAAACGTCTAAGATTAGTTAGTGTTAGTGAATGAAAACCTTGTTCAATAACAAAGAATTGATTAGTTTATTCCGCTGTGCATGTTACTAGTCTTTGTTATTGATCCCTAGCTGAGCTCATAAACGATCTTATCAATTGGTATCAGAGCGGGGAGCTCTTGATATAGGGATCTTCAAGGTTTTTCAAAGAGAGATTAAAAAAATTCGAGTTTGAAAATTTTCGTATGGTTTCTGCAGCACTATTTTGAAACGATCATAACTTTTTCTTTAACCGTTGGATCGTGACGAAATTTTAGGTGGATGTTCTCTATATAGCCATCTAACTTTCCACTGGAGGGATCGTCGATCTGAGTTCTCAATCCAAAGATAATAACTGTCGAAGTCTACTGCTGAGGGAGTTTTTAAAAGTCGATTTTTAGGGTTTTGTTGATTTAACTTCATGGATTCATGTTCTATTCATATAATTCATAATAAAAGTTGGTTATATGATGTTTAGTATCTACAAGTCATTAAAGGAAGCAACTTTGAATGATATTATGATGATTTTTAGGGTTTCCTGATATACAAGGATGTTCAGTTTCGGGTTTTATTATTCTTTATCTGATCTTGCTAGACCCTAAAAACCATGATACTGATTTTGAAACCCTAATAACTCTAAAATGCAAAACGATTTTCAGAAAAACCCTTGATCGAATATATCTTTAGTCTGCTGTTGTACCTGATTTCGTTCTAGCTAGAGTTTTGAATAAGGAGGATTCTGTATGATTAATTACTGGAGGAATACTATGATTCGTCTCGGTTATTATGAATAAAACATAGTATGAATGAGCAGAGATGGCATGTACTGCTGTTGATTTGTACGTGGATAAGTCATCGCAAGAATAATGGTACTGGTATGTTCTCAAAGTACTGCTGGTCCCTATCCGAAGGTAATATTGCCTTCATATGGATTTTTATCTTCCATGCACTAATATGGAGGATAATGGGTCGATTATTATTCTTGATTTAAACTTTTATCACATGAGCTGTTGTGGGTTGATCTTCGTTATTTTATACATGAGCAAAGTAATGGACCAACATGTGAGTTGTCCATGCACGGATTACTACTGCTGCGTAAACATTGCTGCTACTTTTGATCGATTACGAGATTAGAGAGAACAAAGGAGGACTTATGATTCTAACTCTATTTTGCATGGGAGTAAGGATGCCTTATGTTACAATTGAAGTTATGATATAGCAAGTTGCCTGGTCACCGACATACAACATTAATGAGTCCTTTAATGTTACTTCGTATTGAATCAAATAGGTCAGTGGCTACTAGCATTAAATGGGTCGGTGGATCAATGTTATTCTCAATTGGCTGGTCCTAACATGTATTGCTGCTCCATCTTTGAATTTGTACAACTAATGTCAATATTCTGATTGGCTATAATTCCACGTGGGTCGGTGATATGCAAATATAAGAAGTTGTTTTCTTGATTCATTGGATGGTTAGTAGCTGGTTGTAAGTTTACATGGGATTCATAAGCCTACTGAGTTTGCTTCATGATATTGCCAAGAGATGCCAAAGAGGTTTCAAGTGTTATTACTACTATGCTTGTCCGATAAATTAGTTTCAATTGCTAGCATTTATCGATATCAGATTTTTGGTTCTCGTATGATTTTGGAATTGAGGGGAAGTCAAGCGTGATATTTGTTATAGAGTTTGGACGACACACACAGAAGTTATTGGTTCACACACACAAGAGGAGATTGGAAGTTGTTCTTAAAGATATTAAAAAGCTCGAAGTTGATTTTATTGAAAAATTGATTACGAAGAGGATTATTTATCACTTATTTGAAGGTAAAGTGGAATTACTTGGATACGTGTTTTATCATACCTTTTAGTGGAAGGTAACTTGTTCGTGCTTCAATGATTATGACAAAGAATTAACATAACACTTAAAGGAGTGACGTTATTGTGCTCAGTGATTATCGTCAAGAGATTGCGTTCTCCCTATACATAGGAATACGTTCAATGTCATCTATAGTGCAAGATATAAGATACAAGTTTGGGTTATTTTACTTCTTCATCAAGTTCGTTATATTTGGTTTTCTTCACAAGTAATCATTACATAAAGCTTACAGATTTGAAGAATCAAGAAGATGGTTAACATATGGGTTTCAGGGGAAGCTTATTGTTAAATGTTTAATCATCAACATGCATCACTCAAGGGGAAGTGATTGATTTTTACTACTGTTGATCATTATTACTACTGCTAGTTGGAGTTTTCTACTGTTTTGGATCCATTTTTCTTATGGTGCGTAATGGTGGGTGATTTGAAGCATTGGACGGCTTAGATTGGAAGTATGATATTGGTTCGTGGTGGTCAAGATCATTATTTGCATACGTTCCCTATTTGGATAATAACAAAAAGGGGAAGAGATGTTTGAGTGGCATGGCATGGATTAAGAGGAAGACAAAGAAAGACATACTTGTTTCATTTATGGCGAGATTTATTGATCTCAATTTCTCTACTTCGTCTAGGGAAGTTCGTTCAAGAATGGTTTTTTCATTATCAACTAGGGGAAGATTGTTGGGAATTATAAGTTTGAGTTGATAAAGACAAAAAGAATGAAACAAGAGGGACTTAATATGACAAGAAGGAAACCTACAAAAAGATGGAGGGACTTGCTTGCAAAAGAAGTTTTATTTATTAGTCCTTATCCTCTAGTATATAAAGATGACATAGGTGTAGGTTTTAATTAAGTCTTCCATAATGTAGACGTCTAGTAAAGGTGTGTGTGTGTCCTAGGCGTATAGTCTTGTAAACGCCTAGGTTATTAGTTTAGTTAGTAGACGTGTTCCTATAAACGTCTAAGATTAGTTAGTGTTAGTGAATGAAAACCTTGTTCAATAACAAAGTATTGTTTTGATTATTCCGCTGCGTACTATGTTTATTATCTTTGTTATTGATCCCTAGCTAAGCTTATAAACGATATTATCAATTTACTTAACAAAGCTTTTTGGGATAACTTATCAATTGCTGTGATAAGTTAGTAACAGGTAGTAAGTCTTGGTGAGGAAGTGCTCGAACGTTTTTGGTATCAGAGGGATCATGCAAAAAGCTTGAAGAGAGGACAATTAGAGAACCTTTGGAGCTGTTACATATGGATTTGTTTGGACCTGTTTCTGTGGCAAGTTTAAACAAAAAAAAAATACTGCTTAGTTGTTACAGATGATTGAAGTAGATTCAGTTGGGTATTTTTCTTGGGATTTAAAGATGATACTTTTGATGCTATTCAGACATTAATAATAGCACTTGAAAACCAATTGAGACTCAAGGTCAGGGGTATTGGATGTGACAATGGAACTGAATTCAAGAACAAGCTTATGGATGAATTTTGTGCTAACAAAGGAATCAAGAGGGAGTTCAGTATTGCCAGAACACCACAGCAGAATGGTGTTGCAGAGAGGAAGAATAGGACTTTGATTGAAGCAGCCAGAACTATGCTTGCAGATTCACAACTACCTATTCAATTCTGGGCTGAAGCTGTAAGTAATGCTTGCTATGTGCTTAACAGAGTATCAGTCACAAAACCACAGATGAAGACACCTTATGAGTTGCTGATGGGCAACAAACCCAACATTCGTTTTATGAAGCCTTTTGGATGCCCTCTCACTATTTTAAACACAATTGATAATTTGGGAAAGTTTGATGGCAAGTCAGAAGAAGGATATTTGTTGGGTTACTGTACCAAGAGTAAGGGATTTAGAGTGTACAACAGAGTCACTAAGAAGATTCAAGATTGTCTTCATGTTGAGTTTTTAGAAGATCAAGAGAATCAGAAAGGTAAAGGTCCTGATTGGATGTTTGATCTTGAAGTTTTAACTCCTTCTATGAACTATGTACCTGTTAGAGCAGAAAATCAACCTGTACATGATGGAGAAGACTCACAGTATGTTGTTCATGGTGTTCACATTAGACCTGATACTGTTCCTGATGAAGTACCAAAGCAAAGTACTGAAGTTCCAAAGCAAAGTACTGATGCACCAAAGAAAAGTACTGATGAACCAAAATCCTCATTATCTGCTGAGGATCAATCTATACAGGAAGAACTTAATCGGATGCTTCTTCAAGATATTTTAGCACATTCTTACACTGATGAACAAAGAAGAGCTTATGAAGAAGCAAAGCAAAAGACTAATACTGCATAATCCTCTTACAGTACTTTGGACAATACTTTCGAACAAAGTACTGCTGCACCAGTTGTCAGTACTTTCGATGATTTGGATGATCCTACCATGCCTGGTTTAGAAGAAACTGATGATGAGTTTGCTGATGAAGGTATTTTCTCAGATTCCAATGAAGATGTTGATTTAACTAACTTGGATGATGCATATGGAGTTCCACAGTCTCTAATCTTAAGAATTCATAAGAATCATCCTATTGATCAAATCATTGGTCCTTCTACTTCTAGAGTGATGACAAGACATAAAGCTAAGAGTCTTACTAAACCTCATAATGCTTTACTTAGTTTTGTCTATAAAGAGAACAGGCTGAATCATAAGGACCATCAAACATGTCTGTTTACTTGTTTTATTTCTCAAGAGGAATCCAAGAATATTGCTCAAGCATTGACAAAAGAAAGTTGGGTTGAAGCTATGCAAGAAGAACTGCTACAATTCAAACTTCAAGAAGTTTGGGTATTATGTGATCTTCCAGATGGGAAGAAAGTTATTGGAACCAGATGGGTTTTCAGAGTCAAGAGGGATGAAAGAGGTAATGTTATCAAGAACAAGGAACGGTTGGTAGCTCAAGGCTACAGACAAGAAGAAGGAGTAGATTATGATGAAGTATTTGCTCCTGTAGCAAGGATTGAAGCTATTTGAATATTTCTTGCCTTTGCTTCTTATATGGGATTTCATGTTTACCAGATGGATGTCAAGAGTGCCTTTTTATATGGTACTATTACAGAGGAAGTGTATGTTAAACAGCCTCCTGGTTTTGAAGATCCTAAACATCCTAACAAAGTCTACAAGGTGGTTAAGGCTCTTTATGGCCTTCATCAGGCACCTAGAGCTTGGTATGAGAGGCTCTCCACATTCTTATTACAACATGGTTACAGGAGAGGAGCTATTGACAAGACTTTGTTTATCAAAAGGGACAAGAAAGATATCATGTTAGTTCAAGTTTATGTTGATGATATCATCTTTGGAGCTACCAAATAGTCTATGGTTAAGGAGTTTGAGCAGCTGATGCAGAAAGAATTTCAAATGAGTTAAATGGGTGAGTTAAATTTCTTTTTGGGACTTCAAGTTAAGCAGTCAAAGGAAGGAATTTTCATAAGTCAAGACAAGTATGTATCTGGCATACTTAAGAAGTTCAATTTTGATGACATGAAGTCTGTCACTACACCTATTAAATCAATTAACTCATTGGGCAAGGATGAAGATGGACACCCAGTTGAAGTCAAGTTATACAGATCAATGATTGGCTGTCTTATGTATCTTACTGCATCTAGGCCTGATATCATGTTTGCAGTTTGTTTATGTGCAAGATATCAAGTCTCACCAAAGATTTCGCATATGAATGCAGTGAAGAGAATTTTATGTTATTTGAAACAACAACCTAAGTTGGGGTTGTGGTATCCCAGGGATTCACCTTTTCACTTGGAGGCTTTTTCAGATAGTGATTATGCAGGTGATAACTATGATAGAAGATCAACCACTGGTGGATGCCAATATCTTGGAAGAAGATTAGTTTCATGGCAGTGTAAAAAGCAAAGAATTGCAGCAACATCATCTACTGAAGCTGAATATGTAGCTGCTGCAAGTTGCTGTGGACAAGTTTTGTGGATGTAGAATCAACTATTGGATTATGGGTTCAATTTTAAGAATACTCCTATCAATATTGATAATGAGAGTACTATCTGTATTGTGAAGAATCCAGTCTATCATTCCAAGACCAAGCACATTCAGATTAGGCATCACTTCATCAGAGATTGCTATGAGCACAGGCTCATTAATGTGGTCAAAGTTCACACGGATGATAATGTAGCTGACTTACTCACCAAGGCTTTGATGTTTCAAGATTTACTCACTTGGTGGTGAGCATTGGCATGATTAACTACTGAGCTACGTTTAAGGGGAGGACTATTTAGTATTAGTATATTCCTGTGCATGGATTAAGGGGAAGACAAAGGAAGACATACTTGTTTCATTCATGGTGAGATCCCTGATCTCAATTTCTCTACTTCGTCTAGGGAAGTTCGTTCAAGAATGGTTTTGTCATTATCAACTAGGGGAAGATTGTTGGGAATTATACGTTTGAGTTGATAAGACAAAAAGAATGAAACAAGAGGGACTTAATATGACAAGAAGGAAACCTACAAAAAGATGGAAGGACTTGTTTGCAAAAGAAGTTTTATTTATTAGTCCTTAGTAGAGATTTGTAAACCCTAATCCTCTAGTATATAAAGAGGACATAGGTGTAGGTTTTAATTAAGTCTTCCATAATGTAGACGTCTAGTAAAGGTGTGTGTGTGTCCTAGGCGTAATGTCTTGTAAACGCCTAGGTTATTAGTTAGTAGTCTAGACGTGTTCCTATAAACGTCTAAGGTTAGTTAGTATTAGTGAATGAAAACCTTTAGCAATAACATTGATGTTCTTTATTATTCCGATGCGTATGTATATGTTACTGTTATCCCTATTTGAGCTTATAAACGATCTTATCAATTGGTATCAGAGCGGGGAGCTCTTGATATAGGGATTCGCAAGGTTTTATGTGTCGAAGAATGATGAAAAATACAAAAAAATTCGGATCTCAAAATTTTCGTATTTTTATCAGCACTGTTTTGAAATGATCATAACTTTTTCGTTAACCATTGGATCATAACGAAATTTTTGGTGGATGTTCTCTATATATCAATCTTACTTTTCACTGGAGGGATCGTCGATCGGAGCTTTCATGTGTAAGTTATTTACTGTCGAAGTCTGCTGCTGGGTAACAATTTGAATTTTTATTTGTTTCTTTGGTTTTGATGCTTATTACTGAGTTGAGATGTGTAGTTGATGCATGGGTTGATACTAATGAATAGTAATCTGCTGGTGTGGAATAATCTATTGAAGTCGATTTTATAAGTCGGTTTTAATAAGGTCTCGAATAATATGAAGGAGATGTAAGATTTACTTGGCAACACACAAGCATGCTACGTAAATCATTAGTCCTACATGATTGGTGATTCATGATGAACAATTAAATGCAACCTCGTACTAGTTTGTCTATTGATTGGTCGGTGGCTTACAAACACTTTTAAGTGATGATATTTAATTGTATCTTGGTTTCACATGACTTTTGTATGTTGTACTGTTTTAGCATTACCTAGACGGTGCATTATTGCTATTTAAGTTCGGTACAATATTGGATAATACTGTTTTGAAGCTTGACAAATTTGACTTTCATATTGTGGATTGGTGAGAGACGAGAGAAGGATTTTTTGATTCATACTGCCATGGACATGAAGTGGATATTGATTTATACTGCCTTCGCATATGTTAATACTGGAAGCTAGGACGTTTAGTATTGTTCGCGACAACAGATTGCAGTGGTCGAGATCTATTCGAGAGGTCAAATACTTATTGTTTTATCAAGTATATTAACTTATTGGTTGACATGATCACATGGGTCAGTGCAATATTTTCATTGGTTTATTCATGGTTGATTGCTTCTTGAAAGTACTTTCGGGGCTTGATCAAAGTACTGCTTATGTTCGCAAAGTACTGCTTGGACGCAAAGTACTGCTCTTTGATTTGAGACAGTTTAGCAACAGTTCAGCAACAGAATTTGTGTCGCTAACTGATATGGGAGGAAGGAGTAATCATGATAGTGACAGATTAGCGACAGTTTAGTGATAGAAAAAGTGTTGCTAATAGGCCCGTTTTGGAATTGAGGGGAAGTTAAGCGTGATATTTGTTATAGAGTTTGGACGCCACACACAGAGGTTATTGTTCACACACACAAGGTTTTTGGTTAATTTGTTCTTAAAGGATTCAAAAAGGCTCGTATTTAATTCTTATGGATTAATTGATTACGAAGAAGGTTGAATATCATTTATTTGATGTTGTAGTTGAGTTTCACAGGTTTGTGTTCTTATCATATAGCTTGATAAATCTAGCAATGTGTGATTTTTCTTATGATGCTCTATGCACACATTGGCTATCACTTAAAAGAGTTACATTGTAGTGTTCAGTGTCTCATATTAGTTGAGGATTTTGTCAAGGGATTGCGGTCTACTTATATTTGGTTCGTATAAGTATGGAGTTCCGTGGATAGTACAAGATTTAAGACACAAGTTTGGGAAATTCTACTTCTTCATCAAATTCGTTATACTCGGTTTTCTTCACAAGTGATCATTACATAAAGCCTACAGATTTTGAAGAATCATTGATGTACATGCATCACTCAAGGGGAAGTGGTTGATTTTTACTATTGTTGATCATTATTACTACTGCTAGTTGAAGTTTTCTACTATTTTGGATCCATTTTTCCTATGATGCGTAATGGTGGGCGATTTGAAGCATTGGAAGTCTTAGATTGGAAGTATGATATTGGTTCGTGGTGGTCAAGATCATTATTTGCATACGTTCCTTATTTGTTGATAACAAAAAGGGGAAGAGATGTTTGAGTGACATGTTTAAGTCAAGGGGAAGATTGTTTCATTCATGGTGAGATTTAATTATCTCAACTTCTGCTACTTCGTCTAGGGAAGTTCGTACAAGAATCGTGTTTGTTTTGTCATCATCAAATAGGGGAAGATTTGTGGGTCTATTATAGATTTGATGATACAAAACAAGAAGAATGAAACATGAAGGACTAAAAGTGACAAGAAGGAAACTACAAAAAGATGGAGGATTTGGAAGATTCTAGAAGATATGCTTAAAAGAATATTTAGTTTCCTAATTGTATTATGATTCCTCTTGTAAACCCTAGTTGTCTCTAGTATATAAAGAGACATAGGGTCATTAGTTTTAGATTACTTACAAGATGTAGACGTCTAAAGGGGTGTGTGTGTGGGAACCTAGGCGTAGGGAAAACGCCTAGGGTTTAGTTAGTTAGTGTTAGATCAAGTCTTTGATCTTTATTATATTTAGTTAGTTAGTTTATGATAATGAAAAACCTTGTTCATAATAATGTTGATTCTATGTTTGAATATTCCGCTTTCATTATTATGTGTTCCTAGATATGATATTAGACCTCGTCTAAGAGCTTACAACGATCTTTACATGACGATTTTATTAATAACTCTAACTCTGCTTATTATGCAGATCTTTAACAACTCTAATAATATCGAACTTCTCTCTAAAACTATAATAAAATCACGTACGTCTTATGCCAATCTAGGGGTCCTTTTATAGGCTCAAGGATACCCTAGACGGTTTACAATTTATATCCTTGTACGTCAAGTAATCTAATAAAGAATATTCTAGAATTACAAGACTTTCTATAAACGAATAAAACAGTTCTTTGATCTTGCAGTACTTTGACTTCATATGCAGTACTTTGACTTTATCATTTAGCAGTACTTTGATTAATCTTCAGCACTTTAACTGTTCAGCACTTTCATATCCCAACAAGGAAGTAGCATGGTGAGAGTTGGGGATGATGATTTTCTATTGACCTTAACAAACGACGATGAAAGGAGTGAACTATCATGGCTTGATAGGTTAGGTTTTGATGAATGGATTATAATAAAGTACAGAAAAGTGGATGCTTCCCCTAAAGAAAAGATTTGGAAGGGGTGCATGAAGAAAGAAGATCTAACCGAGGACGAGAGTCTTGATGAAGTAGGAGAAGAAAAGAAAGAAGATTACAAAACTAGATGGGAGAAGAGAAAGAGTGTTGCAAGCGTGAGCTTGTTGAAGATACGCTTAATGAAAATTGGTTTAAGGGTACGAAATCCGATGGCGATTATTTAGATGTAATCATGGATTACCTTGGTTTACAAGGGCATGATGGGTTTACAGATCCTGATGATGAAGCTTACGAGCAACGAAGATGTAAACTTCTAGATATTCTTTAAAAGAGACCTACACCGATCGTGGCAGAAAAATTTGAAATAACTAGGTATCACTTGGTACCTAATGAGAAGTTTGCCAAGGTAAAGAAATTTGAAAGAATGAAGTTTCTCCGTACCACTACAAATGTTGCATGGGTAAGGCATAATTGATGATAGAAATGTATGAGCTTGGTCAAGTTCATCGTCAACCATGAGGACCCACTGCTTTGAGTCTAACTTAAAGACTCATAAAATAAGATAAAAATGCTATTTCAGGAGACAGATCAAATTATCCCTTTTTTTCCATTTTTATTAGTATTGTAGGGTTTGTTATGTTTGTTTTTAATTTTTGCAAGAATTGGAGCAAGGAGGATAGCGTAAAGCGCTCAGAAGATAGAACCAGTTTGGAATTTTACATTCTATGCAGACATTACAGCGTAACCCCCGTATCTGGTTACACCATAACCATCTTCCTGATATCGGATGACTCCCAGGTTTCACCAATTACGGCGTAACTCAACAATGAGGTTACGCCATAACTTGTCCTATAACAATTTAAATTTTAAGCTTATTTACCATAACCTTGTATTAGTTCTAAATGAACTTTGTAGGTTTGTTCCCTCTAAACCCTCATGAGACTTCACTCATCCACTCGGGACACCGAATGGTTTAAAAGGCTTTTTTCATGCATTAAATGCAACTGTGATTCCTACAAAAGTGAGTTAGGTTTTTGTTTGTTTTTATTTTTCCTTTTTTTTAGAATTATGCTTGTTGGTAGTGTTGTGATTTTAGGAAGTTGAAGTTTGCTCATGAAGGCAAGATGAACGCATGAATTTCAACGTGATCCTTCTTTCATTTTAGAACAAAGTTCAGGGGAGTTCTCGTTCCATATCTACTTTTTCCTCTTCTTTATTTCATGTTTAGTATAAAAGGGACTTTGTACATTTCAAGTGGAGGGACGGGAGTAGAATTATAACTTGAACTTGCTTGCCCTCATTTTTCTAGTTTAATTTGAAAAATATGCCACTTTTAAAATTTTGACATGTTTTTCCTAACCTAACTAGCATAGACCTTAGGCGAGCACATTATAGCCCTTGATTTCCATGGTGAGATTTAGCCTTTCTATTTCCCTGTATTTTACCCGAATCTACCAAATATTGAGTGTGCCGGTAGTATGTAAACTTTATAACTTGGATTTTACATCATTTCGAGACCATAGATGAGTAGTGTGTTGAGTTAGCTTGATACATTTGGAAGAGACAATTCGAGAAGGCAATAATTTAGGATTAACACCCAAATAGCCCATATGTGTATATGAGTGTGTGCCTTTATTGATTAGTCAGCTTGACTCTTCAACCCCTGTGTTAAAACCCTTTTGTTGCACTCATCTTTAGTGCAAGATACCCCTAGATACACCCTTCCGAGCCAATCTTTTCATTTCATACCCTTATCATCTTTAGTGCAAGAAATCACACTTACGTCAAAGACATACATTTGAAGATCAATGGAGAGCCCCTAAAGTTTCTCAAGTATGATTCATCTCAAGTGGGGGGATGATATTATTATATGTAGTTATGATTAAAAAATAAAATAAATAAATAAATAAAATAAATAAATAATTATTAGTTTGTTATTTATTGTGTGAGATGTGATAGTGCAAATTTTGTAAGCAGTAAGTTGATATAAGCTTAATGGATTAGTATCGAGGAGGCCACTTCAATCACATTTGAAGATTGAGTTGTGGAAGTGTTTACACCGACATATTGAAGACCAAGTAGTGTGCTCATCATGACGTCCGCTAACGGCATACTTACTTGTTGCATTATGATCCGGTTTTTGTGTCTTGAAGCTTGTATTTTGGATGAACGGCCGATGGTGACAACTTGGTTATAGCCTAAGACTATTTGCTTCTTAATTTATTTTTACACCATTTATGTGCATCACATGTCTTACCCTACCCTTTAGTCATGAAGCGTGTTGTGAGTCCGAAACCTTGGATCAACTTAGCTTGTATAATTATATTGCCTTGAATGATCCCAAAACAATTATGAGTGAAACAAAGCTTGTTGCTAACAAGTATGCAGAATCTACTTGGTAACACTTTATAGAATAACCAATAGAACAGTAAAGACGCAATAGACAAAGTGTTAACCAAAACACTTCAATATTATTAAACAATAATATGGACACCTTAGCTACTATCAGGGTATACAACTTTGAAGCTTTTCACATGACTGATCTATCAACTAAATTTTTTTATGATATAACCTAGGACCTCCTTTTATAGAATAAAGAGTCCTTTACAAGAAAAATATCTAAGTATATCTTCTAATTACGTAGAATATATCCTAAATATTCTGTTACAACCTTCACACGTATTTCCAAAACTATCAGCAGTACTAACTTTAACTAGTAGTACTAACTACTATACCTAGCAATACTAGCAGAACTAACTTATACTTGCAGTATTAAGTGTGAAGCTTTTTTATTTCCCAACAATCCTCCCCTAAACTTGTAATTAGCCTTTAATGACAAGTTTGTTTTTGTGGTCTCTGAGGATTCTTCCAAACACTACTTTCTTCTTGCAGTCTTCATTGCTTGGTCACACTGATTCCTGATCTTCCTTATCAGCTCTCTTGCCATCTCTGAGTCTTCATCCACAATGAGTTTTGTAGATAGCATAAACACCAATATTCCAGCTCTGAGAGAGTATTCCTTTTCTACTAGCATAAACACATCTGTACCATCAGTTGTGGATACATGATGTACACCATATGTGTCATACAATTTCCATGTAGTTGCTCTGTTAACATGAAATTTCTAGAGACTATCAAAAGGATCTGGTTGAAATAATCTAAGCAACTCAGCCCATAGCTCCTACTTCTTATCATCTTCAAAGTCTACAGGGTTGAACTTTTCTTTGACCAATTCCCACAGCTTTCAAAGATCATCTCTATAAAATGTCTTGACCATATCAGAAAAAGTCTTGTACATTTCCACATTGTTTCCCAATCTGATGATCTTCCAAAATTTACCAAATTTATCTGTGTGAATTTCCCAATCAATAATGGGATATTTTGACTGCAATGGTTCAACAAAAAATTCATCTGGAATAGCTACCATCATTTGTTGAAGTTGATTATCTATAACTTCTTTTGCTGTTTCAACCTCTTCAGCAGTATCTTCAACTTTTTGCTTCTTTTGTGATTGTGATTCCAATGATGTGCCTTTCCTTTTGAGACAGCTTCCTTCAGTATCTGGATCACTAGCAATATCAACTGGAATATCAGCAGTACCTTCTTTATTTTGTACTACTTGTGAAATAATTCTTCTAGCTGCAGCAGTATCAACTATAACTCCCATTTGCCTTGCTACCTTTTCCACATTCTTCACAAGGTTTTCAACATCAACTGGTTGTTATGTGTCTTGATAAGATTGGGCATCTTGTCCCATGTCAGAATCCATCCTCTCTTGAATATCTGCATCATCTTGAGATTTCCACCCCTGTTTGGAAGAATCTCCTTGCTCCATGTCTTCATCAGAACTTTTTGAGCTTGATACAACCAGTGTGACTCTCATTTGTTTTTGAAGTGACTTTACCTTGAGCTGCAACATTTTCAATTTGCCAATAAGTTTAGTGTTGATTCTGCTGTACAAAGTGTTAGTATCCCTAAGATCCTTCTCCAAGATAGTCACTTGTTCTGTCAGTCTAGTACATGTAGCCATCAAATCCTGTATAAGTTTCAGACTGCCCTCACCACTTCTAGATGTGTTAACTCCTGGGAGAGGTGGATCATTGGGTATGTCCCCCATGGTTTCCATGTGGCTGAGGTTTCCATCACCTGCATTTGGTCCCTTAGAACCAGGCACATTAGATGTTGCCATAGTAGGGGTCTAATTTATGTTACCCCTGACCTGAACAGCTTCTAAACCCGTGTCAGTAGGAGCAGCCCTTCCTATATTGTCAGAGACAGCCTCATATGCACCATTGGTATTAGGAGGAACTCTGTGCTGAGGAAAATCAGAGTCCTGTCTGGAAACACTCCTATATTGTGATGAAGTGTGTTGAGAGGCTGACTGAGAAACATAAGCTTTGGGTGTGTGTTGGGAGTCAACTGGGATTGTTAATCCTTTACCCTGAATGTGTAACATGTTTTCAAATAGAGGTATTACAAGTCCATTGAACCCCTTTGATGCCATCTTCATGTTGCTAAAAAGTTTTTGTGTGAGGCAAGAAGTTTTGTAAATATTTTCATGGAACTTTAGCTTAACTTGTCTGGTTTCCAAAACTGTTTGAATAAATCGTGGGTACATTATAAATTTGAACTGTTTGTCCATGTTTTTCACCATACTATCAAAAATCAACTTTGAAAATTTTTAAGTCCTATCAGTTGATAAGCATATGAGAGCAATAGCAATACTTCTACTGAATTGCTCCCATGGAGTTTTCTTAGAACTCAAACAATAAACGATAGTATGGATGGGGCAAAACAACCTTTAAAAAAGTCAAGTTTTTAGAGGATGTGTCATACCCCATTCTGGTTAAGTTTTGAAAGATTTCAGTATTAGGCATATTACTAATACCATCTGCATCTCCTAGTTGCTGATGCTTCCTAAGAGATGCTTCAGTAAGAATGATGATCGTACTATCAACTTTGGCTTTTATCTGTTATTTCCATCTTCAAACGTATTGACAGTGGCAGTCTGCCAAAACTGTTTGATATGAGAAACGAAGACAGTTGGATTAACTGCAAGAGCATACCTAATGTGGTTATGATTCAAGAAGTCCAATATCTCATGGAATTCGCATGCTTCCTTTGTTTTCTCCAAGAATGCCACCTGATTGTGTTTTGCTGCAAATTCAAGAGGCGTCAATAAAAAGAATTTAGGTTTTAGGGTTAAAAGAATGTTTTGACTGCTTGGATTGAAACGATATTGAATGAATGATATTGATTTGAGAGCCAGTTGAGTATTTATAGACAAGATTTAGGGTTTCTAGATTAACTGACTCGAATTAATAGGTGATGAGTGTCTAAATACTCATCATTTTTGTATTATCTAGACTGCAAAAACATCTGAAAACACTCAGAAATGCATCAAAATGATGAAAATATCACAAACAAGTGTTTTATGTGTTTTAAATTCAAAAATACCAAAATCAGATGAAAAACGTATCAAGTTTGCATAATTGGCAGTTTTAGTCCCCCAAGTTACAAAAGTTGTCAAATCTAGTCCCTGGTAATTCAAAAACTTGTAAAATATCATTTAAGGTCCATGGGATTCAAAAGTTGTCAAAATAAACCCTTTAAAGTTTAAAATTTACAAAATGACAACTTTAGTCCCTGAACTTTGAAAAATGTCAAATATAGTCCTTGGTGAATTTTAAAAAAAAAGAGAAAATTATCAAAAATGAACCTTGTACTATTAATAAATGACAAAATTGGTCTTTATGATAAGTTTTGGAAAATTACATGTTTAGTCCTTTAAGTTTCATAAATAACACAAATGGTCCTTGGACATTTAAAAATGGAAAATAATCATCATTGGTCCTTGTACTATTCATATTTGGCAGGATTGGTCCTTATTATAATCTTGGAATTTGGCAAGAGCAGTCCTTGAAGAATTGGGAATTACAAGTTTGGTCCTTGTGTAGTTACTAAACCAAACGGATACCCTTTATTAAAAACACAAGTCCAAATCCAAACTAAACCCAGCTGGCCCAACCCCAAGCCCAAAACCAACCCACACGGTTTAAAATAAAACCCGCCTAGCACTGTTCATCTTCTCCCTTTCCACCTGCTACCACTCAATCCACACCACCTGTTTTCACCACCCTTTCCACCTCACACTTAACAGCTGGTTACCCACCCCCCTCCACCTCTACATAAACCAAAATGCATTAATTGAAAAGAACCTGCTAATGACTTTTTTGGCGCCAAAAGCAAAATCAAAGGCTAGGATTTGTTTCAGAGATCCAATGGTGGTGGGAAAAACTCAGAATCAAGTGGGAAGTCCAAAATGGCTATAAAGAAAGAAGAGGAAACAGAGAGAAGAGTAACTTTGGTTTTTACCATTGTTCACGTAGTATAATTTTAAAGCTTTCTTTAAATTATTGTCTTTTAATGTTTTAATGTTGTTACATTTTTCAAATTAGTGTAATGAAATGTTATTTACAGTTTAATTTCAAGTTATTTTTAAGTTTCATGAATTGCTTAATTTACTTTAATTTTCCATGTTCTTTAATTTCAAGTTAACTAGTTGTTTATTGGATTCTACAGCTCACTTAAGCTCTTGACAATAGCTTTAAGGCTCTTTAGATTCATTTAAACAAGTTTTAGTCTTTAAATTCAGAAAAGTAAAAAAAAAAATCAAGAAAAGTCAATGGAAGTCAACTGTGGTCCAATAAGCAGTTCTGGGGATGAATAGAAGCTAATCTGGATGGATTTTCTGGTTTCTAGTTTATTGACACTAAGCTAGGAGTGGTTTCTTATCCTTGGTACTCAGTGTTTGCCTTAATCACTTGTGAGTTCCATTTTTACCAATTTTTACCATTTACTGTTTCATTATTTGTTATGCTTTGATTTTTAAGTTTTCATGTTTCTTTGTCATTTCTCAGTGTTATTATAGCTTAATATAAGCACTTTGTTTATTTAGAGTCACTTGTGCCTAGAATTGAAATAACTCAGTTGAATAGCAAATTTGACAAGTTTGTGTTTTCTTGCTTGAGTTCTTAAAGTTTTATGCTCAATTAGTCTATTTATGTTATAATATTAAGTATGGAATCTAGTTTTTATTCAGATTCATTCAAAACTTTGAAGATCATGTGACAAGTGAAAATCAAAGGATTGTTTGGATTTGCTCAGTCATCTGTGCTAGAGTCCTTTTGTGTGGTTACTTATTGTTGTTTTGAGTCAAATAAGTTCCTAATACCTCATTTCAGTCATACAATTTAGTCCTTGTTTTAGAAATAGTCAAAATCATTTTTACTCTTTTATATGTAGTTCACTGTTAAGAATTGTAATACAAATTTCATCACAGTAATACATAAATTGTTTATCTAGCTTAATTTAAGTTCCTAATAGCGTAATATAACATATTTAATCAGTAGATTAAGTTTTAAATTCATTTTAGTCAAACTGCATGTTCTTGTAAAAAGTCAAATTTCTCAAATAGCTGTTTTTGAATAAAATCTAGAATTTTATTGTGTGTTCATTATTGAGATTTAGCTTATAACCTTCTAGGATATTAAAATATCACTGCTTATCTAAATTAGAAAAATAATAGCTTACTTTTAATCAGCTTTTTAAGTGCTTATTTCTTAGTTTAGTTTTAGTCCTTGTCTGTAAACATCCCTGTGCACAGCTTATGCTGTCAAGTTCATAAGCTTGCATACGCTTCATGACTTGACCTTAGCTTGTGTACTTTACTGTTTTGTGTAGCCCTTGTGGTCTTTTCATAATTTGTATGCTTGTCTTTACATTTTTAGCTTATCTAGATAGCTTATTTACCCAATCCTTTTTGTCCCATCTTATCCACTACACAGAAGCAAACTGTGTAGTGGAGTTATTTCCATAAGCTAATGAAAAGTTCCTTACTAAGCTTGAGCTTGTGAGCTTTGGCTTTTCACAAAGCTAATCAACCATAATCTCTAGTGCAGTGTAGGTTGAGCATTCTTGAGCTTATTTGATAGTCCTATAGGAGCTTGTAGTTTGCCCATTCCCAACAGTTTAATTTATTGAACTTACACCATTACCTACAGTTCCTCATAAGCTCATAAAAAGCTTGTTCTGTGGACTTAGCTTGTGATTTTGATTTCTCTAGGAAACTAACCCACTAGACTCTAAGTTCCAATTCTTAAATCCTATTTTGCAGCTTATTAAGCAGGGCTGCAACAAGCTTTTTATTTGTCCCATACTGAGTATGCTAAGAACTCAGTGTACTAATAGAATTTTCATAAGCTCTTTATAAGCTCATCTGTGATCTCCACAGGGAGAGCTTTGGCTTTTTGGAATCCTCACCAGCTCAGCTTGCTACTCCAATTCCTATTTTGCCATTTTTAGCTTATTCTCTTAGCTTAATTTGCCAGTCAAAAAGGTATGCAGGGCTGTTTGGTACTATAGTGTACTGAAAGAGCTTATTAGCTTATTACAAGCTTGTTTGTTGAATCCAGTGCACCAGCTTGTTTATACTTGTCCACATACTTGTACACATATTATCTTTCCTTTACTTATCTGTGGGGAGCTTATACCAAGCTTTTACAAGCTTCCATTCAATCCAAGTTAGGCTCAAAAGCTTAACTGACTAAACCATAAGCTCACACTTAACCAGTCCATTTTTCTGTTCATACTTATCTATTGGACTTGTATACATCTTAGTTTACCTTTTATTTTCACTATATAGCTTATTTCAAGCTTATTTTGAGCTTGAGTTCCAACAGCCAAGCCAAAAGCTTAACTGTTGGACTCATAAGCTTTCAATGTGCTTATTTTCAAGTTTGTAAAGTTTTGTTTTAAGTAAATATGTATAATATTAGTTCTTAGTCAATCCAAAAAAAGAAAAAAAAAACCAAAAATAACCATTTTTAAGCTAAGTAAAAGCTTTTACTTAAAAGCTTATTTGCTTATTAGCTTATTTATGTTAATAACATATAGTTTTTATATTTTTCCTAGCTTCTTGTATTTATTTTAGAATTTTGTAAAAAGTTTCAGATTTTTCTTTAATCATTTATTATTTTTAATAAATCAATAATAGTTTTTAGTAATTAATAATAGTAAATAATTAATAATAAAAAAATAAAAAGCATAAAAAATATCTTTTCAGTTTTAAAATTAGTTTTCTAATATTTTAGATTTTTCTAAATTTAAATTTCATTTTTCTAGGTTAATTTTGTATTTTCTTGTATTTTAGTGCATTTTAAATACTTAATAAATAGTTTTAATTAATAATAATTAAATAAATAGTTTTAAAAAAAATAATTTTCTTTTTCTAATAATTTTCTTTTATTATTAGGATTGTAAAAATATCATTTTCATATTTGTAGGCCTTTTATTTCTTAAAACTCACGTTTTATTTTGTACGTTTACGTAATTTTATTTAAACGTACGTTTTAGGTTTTAAACGTTCATCATTGTAAAAATAGTGATAGCATTTATTTAATATATTTTAGTTTTTAATTTTCTTTAATTTGCATTTAAGTCGCTAAGACATGCAAATCCCTACTATAGTTATAATCGATTTGTTTTTTATGCGTTTACGTTTAAATTAAGTTAAACGTACGTTTGTATATCTTTTATATTTTTAGGTTTCTGATTGTACGTTTTTATTGACGTAGCTGTGACAGAGCTATTACTATTCACATTCCTAGTGTTAGTCAATCAGATTCCTGTTTTTCATATACTAATATTATTTTCAACAAATCACAAGTCATTGTATTCAGGATATCACGCCTCACCAGGACATAAACGATCCAAGGATATTTTAATCCTTGGTAAATTATAATTCAACTTCCAGGCTGTCTAGCTTTTAGTATCAACCATTCACAAGTGGCTGGGAAATAAAGTTAGTTAGTTTGGAATCAATCAATAGGAAACTTAAGAGAGAGGTAATCTTTTAAAAGATAGAAAGTAAATACTTTCCAAATTAGAGACCCTTTACATAAGATAACTAACAACAAAATCTCAACTGCTATTTTCAAAAAGTAGTTATTCCAGAATAGTATTTTAACAAATACCCAGCAGTACCAATTTGTGCTAGCAGTACAAATATTTTGCCTAGCAGTACAAACTTTTCCAAAATATTTTTCTAAGAAGTTTTAACTCAATTTTTTTACAAAACAATACTGCAATGAGTTTTAAGCAGGGATTAAGGGTAAAGGAAGACACTTAATCAAAGTCTGGTCTCAAATGACCTCTGGTTGTATGAAAACTAATAGTTTCAGTACTTAGTACTGCCTGTGACAGATAGACTCATTCTAAGAGCCTTCATGACAGGGTTTCCAGCTCGTGGCAGTTGTTACCTCTAACACAGAAGTGTTAGATTCACGTTTGCTTGCTGTTCTCAATGCCAGATCTCATTGATGTAACACATTATCATGAAACATGATAGAATGGCAAAGAATGAGTTAGATTAGAATAAACTGTCTAACTGTAACCGTAAATTCATGTTCAATGAAGGTCCAGATGCCTCATAATGCTTTGGCATCTTCTTAATCATCAGCATAACAAATATCTGCCATGTGATTATATTAAGCTATCAAGGGGAGTCAACCATACCATTTGCTAGAACTGTCAAGTTTTCACATATCACAATCCATTCAAAGTGTTGTGCCTTGCCTGCAGATATTAGTCTAAAACCAAGAAAACACAAAACAGAGTATTTCCATTATGACAGTACAAATTATGACTAACATTTCAAAAGAAAGGAAATCAGTTTCCTTTGGGGACCCAAGCCATCATTGGCTTAGATTCGCCTCGTGTATCAAGATACTCATTTTTCTTCAAATTAACATATGTACTATTGTGTTTGATGGTCTTCCTAACCCAAACAATTGAGCTCTTAATAGCATTTCCCTTGTTACCCCAAATAACATTAGTTTTAGACCTGAAAGTATTAGTTTTTGGTCTCACAGTATTAAGTGTTGGCCTTCCAGTACAAACTTTGGGTCTGGCAGTACTATACCTTCTTTTGGAAAATTCAACCTATTGATTAAATCTTTGAAATGTTGATGTTGTTTTTCTTTTGATGGGTCTTGATTCAATTGATGGTGTTGGTTTTGTAAAGAATTTCTTGGGTCTTGCACCAAAAACAGTTGGTTGGGGGAAAGTAGTATAACTTGGCCTAGCAGTATTTGTGGAAAACTAGAAGGGGGGGTTGAATAGTTTTACCAATTTAAAACTTCCTTTTAAATATTTAGATCGACTTATGTCAATCTATTTGGTTGTTTATGTTGGACGTTGATAGATAGATATATAAACATATAATGAAAGATAAAGAGTAAGAAGCACATCACCACGACACAAGTTATTTATAGTGGTTCGGCTACAAGGACACTTTCCTTACCCTACTTTACTCCCCGAGTCACCTACTCGAGAGTTCGTAAGCACTACACCAAATCTCCTTATGGCGGAGAAGCCTTCACAACGTCGCTTAACCTTTTTCTGGTACAAAGCTAAATACCGAGTTCTTTCACACCAAGGCGAACCACACCTAACACTACGTCGCCTACCCTTTATACGGTGCTAGGCTAACCACCGAGTTCTTTCACACCTTAGGAGAACTAATCCTATAACAACGTCGCCTACCCTTTATTAGGTACTAGGCTAAGCACCTAGTTCCATTATGGAGGAACTACTACCCTTCACGACACAACACCTATTATCAAGGAGATCTACTCCTTGTTACAACACCATCAAGGATATCACCATCCTTGTGAATAAATAAACACTTATATGTATAACGATGCACCTCATCGATTATACGACCTAAGCATTCTTCCCAAATGCTACTTGATTTGATTCTTCGGCATCCTTCACTAATGCCTTTTGACACAACGCTTGGCACCCTTCACTAATGCCTTCGTCTTGACACCTTAAGCATTCTTCACTAATGCTTTGACGCGGATGATGAGCACCTTTCACTAATGCTTTCATCTTGACACTTTCGGCATTCTTCACTAATGCCTTCAACCCAACATCTATGGAGAAAGGAAGAACTATCAACAAGAGAACCTTCGTTGTCTTGATGATGACGAAGCATGGAAACTCATGGACTTGAGCTTGCACGTCTTCAAGATGTGGTGATCTTTTCTTTAAGAGGAATCTACAAGATCACACAAAAACAAAACAGAAAAGCTACATAGATCTCTTGGATCTGAGGTTAGAGGGTTAGAATACTTGGGGGAAGTATGTGTGTAAAGGGATAGCAAGTAAGGAAGAAATGGCTCTCTATTTATAGAGAAAATTCTCTACTGTTTCCCCGGATCACATGGATCCCTTCCACTTGGGATCCGGCTAGCACAAAGCTAGGGATCCGTGGAACGCTCCTCTTTGCCCATGGGTATTTTTGGTTATGGGTCATGGGTTATGGGTTGATCCATGGTTTTCTTTCTAGATACAATGAACTTAGATAAGTGGTATATATAAAACCATGGGTTATGGTTCAATACCATTTGCTAGTTTCTACCCATTTTAGTATTTACATGTTTTTACCTTATTTTAGTATTTACATGCTTTTACCCATTTTAGTATACTTAGTTTAAGTATATGCTAACCCAATATGTAAACACTAGTTGTTGTACATATATATATCTAGATCATAAAATCACTTATACTTGTTTTAGTGTTTTATGTGAAAATGTGAATATGTTAGAAAACTATTAGTTCAAACCATTTACGTATTTTATTTGTTTCGTTAATATGATTTTACTTTTGTTATCGACAAAACATTAGAAGATCGTAAAATATAAATAAACGTTTTTACTGCTTATTTGTATTAACAATCTCCCCCTTTTTGTTGATGACAAAACATAAAATTATTTTAAGTAAAAGCTAAAATTCGTAAACGTTTGAATTTGTAGTTTTTACTTTCTTCTCCCCCTTTTTGTCGAAACAAAAAGAGTTAAAAGAAACTAACACAATTTTTATTAAAAAAATTATAAAAGATGCAACGAGAGCAAGTGACGGGAATGGTACTCGTCTTAACTCCCCCTTGACGAGTCCATCACTTTGAAAAAGGGCGTCAAGGACATAATGTAAAATAAGCTACTTGTGTTTGCAATTAAGTTTGCAAATGGTTCGTCTAAGTGACGAAAACGTGCTCCCCCTCGAATATTGCAAAGTTGCAATGGGGTATCATGAAGTGTAATCCAAAATTGGATTAAGTTGCAAATGATTTTGCAATATTGTTTGACACAAAGCTCCCCCTAGCTTTTATGGTGTCAAAATCTTTATGTGTTATTTTGAAAATCTACAAAACAAAGGTTAGAAAAACAAGAGTATAGTGCATAATTTCCTACAAAAGAGACTCAAGTTAGTAGAAATTTGTGCTTCTGTACCACGGATCCCACGGTTCCCTTCAAGGAGGGATCCGTCTAGTTATCTGGAAGGGATCCGGCTATCTGTTACAGTTTCTTCAGCAGTGAAGAAATGTCAAGGAGTGAAACTTGAGGGAATGAGATAAAAGTACAATATAACAAGCACAACACACATAATGATCATGGCATAAAAGTATTCATTCAATAAAACAAAGAGATACACAACCAAATCTCTAAAAACTAAGAGAATGAACTAGCCAAATAGATGCTATTAATGCTAATAAGTTAACCCAAACTTAAGATTCGACTAAAAGCTTATTGAAGATTAAGGATGAGGAAGGTTTCTTAACTATTCTCAGTTTGAGCTTGTAGGTCATGTATTAATACATCTAGTTCATGTTTCATTCTTTCAACATGTTTGCAATGATCGCACTCTTTGTCATGGTTTTGAGTTTCTTGAAGTGGAGGTTCAAGTGAAGTGGGTTGAGGATTTTCAAATGATTGTGTGGTGGGTTTTGTAGAATTATGTGATGAAGTCCTCGTGGAAGCACTCTTCTTGTGAATTAGTTTGATTGGTTTTCTTAGTGTGGGAGAGATCCTAGTTTTGGTGGGCTTACCCGAAGAAGATCCGGTTGAGGAAACTTCATGTGTGATTCTAGCAATTTTCTTGGGTGGTCTTTGAGTGGATGAGTTAGCACTAGGAGCCTTAGTCATGATGATGATACAAGCAAGAACTTCTTTAGTTGCTGATTTTAGGGATGTGATTGAGAGTGATGATTTTAACCCTAAGGTTGTTTGGTTTATAAAGGATGATTAAATTAATGACTACTTAGAGGAATAGGCATGTTCTTGGGGTTTTGATCATCTCTAGGAAGATAATAAATGAATTCTAATAGTGGTTTAGAAAACCAAAAGGTGATTCGAATATGGAAGTTGACTTATGCTTTCTGCAGCTACGGATCCCGCGGATCCCTCTCAGCAGGGATCCGCCTGGTTAAAGACCAGGGATCCGGCTATCAGACAGAGTTTTAGGTGAGATCATTATTATTAATGGGTTTCGAGGTTTTGACTCAATTTTGAAGTCTCTAGCTGTTGGAAAATCTCAACCATAAGCAATGATGTTTAGTGTTTGATAACTAAGGTGTTCTATGGCTTATAAGGGAAGAGCTTGGTAGTTGCCTTTAAGACTTAATCCATTAATTTTCTTGGAAATGTGATGATTAACATGCACAAAGTTTATGTTCAGAGTTTACACTGATCTAGGAACTCATTTAAGATGAGATGGAGTGTTTGGGTTAGCAATGTTAGACATATACTGTCACTCGGATCCCACGGTTCCCTCCCTGTAGGGATCCGTCTAGGCTATTCCTGGGGATCCGGCTCTCAGCAGTTATGACAGATTTGAAATGGGGTTTCTAGAAGCTAAAGCCTATCTTGATTTGGGTGTTTCAGCTCTCCTAAGTGTTTTAGGATGAGAGGGTACTTGAATGATCATGCGTAATAAGTGTTTGTAGCTAATGATTGTTTCTTATGGAAGGAGGATAGGACAAGATGACTACCAATGGATATCCAAGGTTAACACTAAGTGTTTTGGAGGTGTTAAGTCATAATAAATGATCCTAGTGATCAGATTTAAGCTTGTGATGAAATTTGAAAAATCCTTAAAAATTATAGGAATTGAAAAACTAATTTTTGACTCATTTTGAAATAAGAATGATTTGAAACAATTTTCTAAAAATGTTTAATTTGTCTACTTAAGTGTTTTAAAAGATGAAAATTTGGCTTGTGAGTAATGGAGCGGAAATATGGTGGTTTTTGATGTGTTAGTAAATCAAGACGTATTTAGACTAAGATCTTAAGTAAGCCTTTAGTGAGTCTAAGCTTTTTCTTATCATGGAATAAGACTTAGTTGGGTTCTAAAACAGATGCTTAGCTAATGTGAAGTTTATCTAGAAAGCAATCTTGATGTAGGAAATGCAGTATTGCTTATCTGCTGACACGGATCCCACGGTTCCCTCAAGGAGGGGATCCGGCTAGGCTATTCCTAGGGATCCGGCATCTGCAGATCAGAACCTATTCAGAAAAGATGTGCAGGTTTTGCACATTATTACGTCTATAAAACAAGCAATAAGAACAAGCAAGCCATCATATAGCACCAGAAACAATATCCAAAATACCATAAACCAACAATGCTAAAAAGAAATCATTCAAACATAAGATAAATGAAAATAAGCACATTCCTATTGTCTCTTTCGTCAATTCTTCCTTTTTCTTTTTGACAGCTTAGTGAGATTGTAAGCGAGGTTTTGAATCATGCCTCTTATTTGTTTGAATTTCGCGGTCTCGTTTGGAATGGTTGGAAGTTGTTCGTGGTATTCAAGAGTGTCCAATTTGATGTTGGATACGGGGTCGATGTCCTCCTCATCTTCTTCTTCTTCTTCGGCCGAGGAGTCCGAGAGAGCTTCGGGTTTCTCTCCATTGACCATGAACCGTTTAGATGGTTGTTTGGTAAGGGGTACCATGACGTGATCGGAAAGGTAATGGTCATCGTTGATAGGGGATGGTTGCAATGCACTAACGTACTTACAAAGTCGTGTTAGGAGCATACCATATGGGAGTACCATGTTGGAAGCTTTGAATACCCCAGCCATTCTCCTTACCATGTAATAGGCAAGATTAAATGGCCTTTGGTGGATAAGACAATAGATCATTTGCACAAGGCATGCGTTTGGATGATCTTTGTTTCCAACTAGGCTAATGATGTTTTCCCTAAGGATTTCTTCCCATTTTCTAAACATGGGATGCATTTCAAAAAGTTCCATTTTAAAGGGATCACGGTGAATGAGCTTTTTGTTACGATCGTAACGGGATTGGTTGGTCCTAATATTAAAGATAGTATCACGAATGGTTTCGGGATTGTCGAGAGGAGTGTTGTAAAGAGGCTTAGGATCAAGTGCAAGGTTTTGAGCGTTAATTGCCCAATCTTGAGAGTACATACAAATTCCTTCACAAGGAATGCGAAGAATTTGAGCAAAAGTGTTGAGAGGAAGAGTAAAGTTTTGTGTGTTGATGATAAAGGCAATTGAGATGCTATTATCGGTGTTTCTAATGATCCTAAAGCTTTTGTAAAACTCAAAAATAAAAACCGGACAAATTTGTTCATCAATGTCAAGAAGACAATCAAAGTTGATTGTCGAGAAAACTTGACGAATGTCGGTATCTTCAAGGAAACATTCCTTGACTACACGACCTTCGTGAATAAGTCATTTTGTGAGGCTTTTGAAAATTTTACGGTTAGTTTTGGTCAGGCCCCTTTTACGATAGTAGTGAGTAAGATAGTGGACGGTGTCATGATGATCTTGTTGAGTGGCTTTGGGCATGGTTGGTCCAATAAAATACAATTTTCCAATTAGGTAAAATTAGTTGGAAATGGGTTTATGGTTTTTGATTTGTATTAACAATGTTGTGAACACAATGTGATTTAGTTAAAAAGCCCATTTTCATGATTAATTTGAAAAACCCTAATTAAATTAATTTGATTATAATTTAAGGAACCATAAACCTTAGAATGAAGATGATGAAAATTAGAACAGGTTAATGTGATTACTTACAATGGTGTTCTAGGAAGGAATACTTGAGGTTATGGAAGCCAATGAGGATGGATTCAGTAGCTTGGTCGTTTTTGTGTTATGAGAATAGAGGGAAAAAGATCAGTGGTGATTTTTGAAAGCGTATAGCTGAGTTCTGTTCCACGGTTCCCCCGGATCCTTTGTATTTTGGATCCGGCTAGTACAACTAGAGGGATCCGGCTACTATGAACATAAAAGAGGTTGTTTGACATTATTTTTGTAGTATGCTTATGGAATAGCTTACCAAAAAAAAAACAATAGTTCGAAGGTTTTAGATGACGATTGTTTTTGGATGACGGCTTTTGATGAATCTCATATCGAGGATGTGATGACGGCGTTAAAAAAAATATTATTCCCGATGACGAGAAAGGTGGAAGAGTGACGAAAGAGACTTCTAACGCTCTTAGTGTTTTAATAATCAAAGAAGTACTTGTGAAAATAAGTAGAGCTCAAGTATCCTATCTAATGAAAAGTAAAACATACCTCTATGCTTCTTGATTTGGTATAAGACCAAAAATACTTCATGAGCATTTAAAGTAATCCTATGTACTTGATGTACTAAAGTTGTGATTACTTTAAGAATCCTTCCTTGAATGTTGACTTCATCTTTGAATGAAGATTTTGGGAAATTCTAGCATGAAAATTACTCGAGAACGGAATATTGTTAGAATCATCTATCAATGTCCAACAAAATGATTTAACAGAAAATATGATCCCAAAAAAAATCCTTCTTTTTAGTTTTCAAACATACACGAATCGTATCAAGTCTTTAAAGTACAATATACTTTAAGAAACTTGGTTACGAAGCTCTGATGCCAATTGTGGAAAACTAGAATTGGGGGGTTGAATAGTTTTACCAATTTAAAACTTCCTTTTAAATATTTAGATCGACTTATGTCAATCTATTTGGTTGTTTATGTTGGACGTTGATAGATAGATATATAAACATATAATGAAAGATAAAGAGTAAGAAGCACATCACCACGACACAAGTTATTTATAGTGGTTCGGCTACAAGGACACCTTCCTTGCCCTACTCCACTCCCCGAGTCACCTACTCGAGAGTTCGTAAGCACTACACCAAATCTCCTTATGGCGGAGAAGCCTTCACAACGTCGCTTAACCTTTTTCCGGTACAAAGCTAAATACCGAGTTCTTTCACACCAAGGCGAAACACACCTAACACTACGTCGCCTACCCTTTATACGGTGCTAGGCTAACCACCGAGTTCTTTCACACCTTAGGAGAACTAATCCTATCACAACGTCGCCTACCCTTTATTAGGTACTAGGTTAAGCACCTAGTTCCATTATGGAGGAACTACTACCCTTCACGACACAACACCTATTATCAAGGAGATCTACTCCTTGTTACAACACCATCAAGGATATCACCATCCTTGTGAATAAATAAACACTTATATGTATAACGATGCACCTCATCGATTATACGACCTAAGCATTCTTCCCAAATGCTACTTGATTTGATTCTTCGGCATCCTTCACTAATGCCTTTTGACGCAACGCTTGGCACCCTTTACTAATGCCTTCGTCTTGACACCTTAAGCATTCTTCACTAATGCTTTGACGCGGATGATGAGCACCTTTCACTAATGCTTTCATCTTGACACTTTCGGCATTCTTCACTAATGCCTTCAACCCAACATCTATGGAGAAAGGAAGAACTATCAACAAGAGAACCTTCGTTGTCTTGATGATGACGAAGCATGGCAACTCATGGACTTGAGCTTGCACGTCTTCAAGATGTGGTGATCTTTCCTTTAAGAGGAATCTACAAGATCACACAAAAACAAAAGAGAAAAGCTACACAGATCTCTTGGATCTGAGGTTAGAGGGTTAGAATACTTGGGGGAAGTATGTGTGTAAAGGGATAGCAAGTAAGGAAGAAATGGCTCTCTATTTATAGAGAAAATTCTCTACTGTTTCCCCGGATCCCACGGATCCCTTCCACTTGGGATCTGTCTAGCACAAAGCTAGGGATCCGTGGAACGCTCCTCTTTGCCCATGGGTATTTTTGGTTATGGGTCATGGGTCATGGGTTATGGGTTGATCCATGGTTTTCTTTCTAGATACAATGAACTTAGATAAGTGGTATATATAAAACCATGGGTTATGGTTCAATACCATTTGCTAGTGTCTACCCATTTTAGTATTTACATATTTTTACCTTATTTTAGTATTTACATGCTTTTACCCATTTTAGTATACTTAGTTTAAGTATATGCTAACCCAATATGTAAACACTAGTTGTTGTACATATATATATCTAGATCATAAAATCACTTATACTTGTTTTAGTGTTTTATGTGAAAATGTGAATATGTTAGAAAACTATTAGTTCAAACCATTTACGTATTTTATTTGTTTCGTTAATATGATTTTACTTTTGTTATCGACAAAACATTAGAAGATCGTAAAATATAAATAAACGTTTTTACGGCTTATTTGTATTAACAGTATTGACAGTTTTAAGGCCAGTTTTCAAAAGAAGTACTCTTGGAGTGAAAGGGGTTGAATGAGAATACTTGGAATTAAAATTATCCATCCTAGCAAAACTATTCCCATGAGACATATTATCCCTCTTGTTCTAGACCATTGTGCTTCTTTATTTCACCTTCAGATGTAAAAAAAAACGAACTTCTTCTAATTCCGAGTTTCAAATACACAAGCTCTGATACCACTTGTGAGTCCGAAACTTTGGATCAACTTAGCTTGTATAAGTATTGATGTGCTACGTGTGTACAAGTTTTAAATTTATAAAAGACGATTTACCAATTTTACCAATAACACATACGAGCAAGTGCACTCATCCGTTATAGCAAGATTTTGAAGGTAAGTCGGGATCATTCGCAGGGATTTGAGTGAATCTGATTAACAAGTCTAAATCAACTAAGGCAATCCAAAAGCATATAACAACGAAAATAGATATAATGAAATTCAGATGATTAAAAACTACACTTGATTAGACTAGTTTTTTATCCTTGATTATTATGATTGTGTTAACCTCTAAACATGTTGGTTATGATAATTAGCTGGTGTACTAATCTATTGTTCTTACAAGTTAAACCTTCGTAAAGATTTTAGTTCATAAAAACAAGCATTAAGTTTAACCAATCAATTCAAGATCAATTCAAGTTTCATAAGTTTATTTTCACAAACTTAAACATAAAAACATCCATTTGCTTTATCAAATTTGCTTAAGAAATGGTCAATACAAAAGGTAACCGATTATAGACAAAAGGTTACAATTGATTGTCAACAACTAATCTTACGACTTTTTAGATGTTTCCAATCAATTCAACTTGATAATCAAAAAACATTCTTATTACAACCACACCTTAGTTCCTTTGTTTAATCAAGAATAATGGGTAAAAACAATCATCCATAGACAAAATGATTATAACTAGTTGAATAACAATAAGTTCTTTCGACCTCTACGATTACTATCAACTAGTAAAACTTGATTAACAAATGTCACTATGAAACTTTAGCACAATTGGATTTTAGAATCAACTTGAAATTGAATTAAAACATGTTAACACAATCACAAACTGATCATATGATAATCAACGTCATTTAAGCAAGTGTATAAAGAAACTAGCCACTCATAGCAAGCAGAAACATAAACTCAGAACTTTGAACATTAGAAAACATGATTAAGAGTCTTACAATGCTTGGAATAAGATTACAAATGCTGAAGTAATGATTCCCAAAGTATTGGGGTAGACTCCTTGGGGTTTTGACCTCCAAATATTGTACTTCTGGAACTCCAAACTTTCCTAGACTTCTAAGGACAAATTTGACAGCTAAGAGCTTTGTTTGATGAGTATAGATAGTTGTATTGAAGTGTGTGTCTCATATGCTCACAAGAGCTCTCTATTTATACTAGTTCCAAGGCCTAGGGTATTAATTTCTGAACCTGGCCTTCAAGGAGTTAGGAAGGGACTAGAATACACCAAGGGAAGGACCTAGAATCATTTGGATACAATCGGTCGCATGACCAACCGATCCGGTTGGTCTTCTAGTAGTGCTCCAACCGCATCGGTTGCGGGTGGCAACCGATCGGTTGGTCCGGCTTCACGGGCACCTTTTTAAATATCATCCAACCGATCCGGTTGCGGTTGCAACCGATTCGGTTTGTCTTCCTGAGTGACAGAAAATCAACCTTTACTTTATTCTGACTTGTAGAGCTTGGTTCTTCAATCATCTTGGTCTTCTATGGTACTTGAAATACTGAATTATGCTTGACATGCTTCACTGAATCGGGAATCTTCCTTTTGTTCAACATTCTTTTACTTTTCCTTTCGTTTCCCTGCACTTAGTTATAAATACTAGACAAACATCTTTTGATGCGATTAAGCACTGAAATCATACAAATATAACCAAATAACATATACAAAAGCACACATAACGTGACTGAAAACATGTACAATCTGAGCGTTATCAAATTCCCCCACACTTAAACTTTGCTTGCCCTCAAGCAAATCTAGGAAAAACATCCACTGGTACAAAATTATGATTACGAAAAATACGATGCAAATCCACCAAGTACAAGTACGAGAGAAGATTCATCAATTAAGCTTTTACGGGTGAAACTTTCAAGATGTTTGACAATATCTAATGATTTTTTTGCATGATTAACATTTCAAGACACCTCACGAAAAAGGAACGAAATATAATTCACTCAATCACTCAATTTTTAGTGGAGTAACAAGATAAATCACACTCATTGCTCAGTCATGATTAGATTATTACCATAAGCTTGTACAAGAAACAAAACTCCACCGACGTGGAGTGAGCACCAAGTAAAAACATCTAAAGAGGACTTTTATTCGGGTTATAATGTTAAGGCTTAGGGCTAAGGGTATGGATAAGGCATGGGAATGTTAATGAAATTGGTGTTAAAATAAAAATAGAATTAAGTCTAAAACCCATGTTGCTAGTTACCAAATAATCCGGAAACCAATAAATGATTATAGCTTATTCTTTTTTTTCTTTTCTTCGGATTTCCACAAATCTTTGCTTTGATTTGCCATAATAACTTTTCTTCGAACATAGCACATTGGCTTATACATTTACATTTTTTTTAGAGAAACTTGAAATGGCTCACATAACTAACAAGGTGCGGTTACTCATAATCATTTGAACAATCTTCTAATTCCAGGTGACTAGAAACCAACCGTTTAGACATTGACAAGGGTTAGGCTAAGGTTTAAAGTGTAAAATCTTTTTGTATTTTCTGGATTTATCAAAAACGAAAAGGATGGCTCAGAGGGTGTAACTAGGGGTATCTAGCGCTAAAGATGAGCGCTACAAATGGGTCCATGTAGGTGGTCAAGTAACCGATGTGTCTAGTTAATATATCATAATATAGAAAATGGAAGGCCATTTGGGTTAAATCCTAAGGTGCCTCTTTATCACACGAATTTACTTATATCGCACGAATGCGATCTCACTGCGGTCTGGCAATGATCTACAAGCACAAGTTCTAGAATAAATAAAATTACCGGCATACTCATAGCAAAAGATTCAAGCATAAAAGATGTATGCTTTATATAGAACAGGCTCAAATCCTCACAATTTTAGTGGTAAGGGCTATAATTTATGCTAGCAAATGTTATCGATCCCTGAATGGATTGCAATATTAATCGAAACACATCTCAAAGTTTCAAATATTACCAGTTTTACCAGTGGTTTGATCCAGTTATTCTAATATATTATCCTAGAAGCGTGAAAATAACTAGATCACAAGGGCAAACAAAATTTTAAATTTAAGCTTAAAACTCTAATTTTCCTATTCACCCCCCCCCCACACACTTAAGTTAAACATTGTCCTCAATGTGAAAAACGAACTTCAAAGTATAGAAATAGGGAAATAGAGATAAAACCAGATATTTTAATGAGTTTGTCAGCTTATTTTTCTTTATCCAAACGTCCACTGGAGTAATCATTACCTGCACAAAATCTTATATACAAACAAAAGAGTTTTATTAAGATATGGCACCCCCCCCCCACACTTCAGTTCAACCGAGGGTTTAAACTTTGGGACGTGACCACAGAAAATCAAATTTGAAACACACGGGCTTCCTCCCGAGAAGCGCTTGTTTTATTAACGAGTCATCAGCCTGACTCAAATCTTCCCGAATTTACTTGGCCACAGTTGCAACCTTGAACATTTTGAAAAATTCGGGGATATACATGAATTCTTCACCAGTTGCATCAATATCGCTCCAGATGAACTCAGCAGAGGGTTTCCAAGGAACACTTTATGGGATTCTTCCTGGAAAAGGTGCTACAAAGGTGATGGTTTCGAATTCATTTTCAGGTGAAACTGTCTCAATTGATATTTCATTCATTTGCTCCTTATCGTAGTATAATTTGATTCGGTGCCCATTAACGATGAAACTTCCACCCTGTTTGTCATAAAGTTCGACATATACGGATGGATATCCATGTTTAACGATATATGGTCCAAACCATCTTGGTTGTAATTTAGGAGCTTTGAATTTTAATTTCATGTTGAAAAGCAGAACTTTATCTCCGGCTTTGAATTCTTTTCGAATTCTCAGCTTTTTGTCGTGATAAGCTTTTGTTCTGGCCTTATACAGTTTGGAATTTTCATAAGCTCAGAGTCTTAATTCGTCGAGTTCGTGCAATTGCAAAAATCTATTCTCTCAAGCTATTTTGAGATCGTTGTTACAGTTTCTGAGAGCCCAGTAAGCACGATGTTCAACTTCGAACGACAAATGACATGTTTTTCCATACAGGAGTTTGTAAGGAGTTGTGCCAATAGGAGTTTTGTAAGCCGTACGAAACGCCCACAGAGCATCGTCAAGTTTCTTCGACCACACTGAAGGATTGTCCTTAACTGTTTTTTCGAGTATTCTCCATTTGTCGGTTACAGAAATGGGTTCCTTGATCGCTTATCAAGGCTTTGGGGATTCCATAACGAGCGAAAAGCTTTTTGAGAAAATTAACGATGATGCGAGCATCGCTCGTTGGTAAAGCTTCAGCTTCTGCTCATTTGGACACATAATCTATAGCGACGAGAATGTATTCGTATATGTGGGATTTAGGAAATGGTCCCATGAAATCAATTCCCCAAATATCGAATATTTCACACACTTGAATGCTTGTCAATGGCATTTCGTCTCTGTGTGAAAGGTTGGTGGTTCGTTGGCAAGCATCACAGTTCTAAACAAGTGTATATGCTTCTTTGAATATTGTTGGCCAATAGAATCCAGCATCAAAAACTTTTTTAGCTGTGGTGGAAGGACCATAATGTCCCCCAGTTGGGCCATGATGACATTCGTCAAGAATCTTGCGGGTTTCGGAACCAGAAACACATCTTTGGATCATTCCGTCAGGGCACATTTTGAAAAGATATGGTTCTTCCCAAAAGTAGTATTTAAGTTCTGAAAAGAATTTGCTCCTTTGAGCGTGAGTTAAAGCTTTTCTTAGAATTCCTCCAGCGAGATAGTTCGCAAAGTTAGCAAACCAAGGATCGTCAGTTTCATCAACGGTCATGAGGGTTTCATCAGGGAAGTAATCATCGATTTCTTCTTCCTTCAACTCCTCTAGATCTGGATTTTCAAGACGTGATAAATGATCAGCGGCTAGATTCTCTGCTCCTTTCTTATCTTTGATTTCGATGTCAAATTCTTGGAGTAGCAGAATCCATCGGATAAGACGCGGTTTAGCATCTTGTTTGGCGAACAGATATTTGAGTGCCGAGTGATCGGTGAACACGACCGTTTTTGAGAGTACGAGATAGGATCGGAATTTTTCAAACGCGAAAACTACGGCCAGTAATACTTTTTCTGTGACTGTATAATTTTGTTGAGCACTATTCAGTGTCTTGCTAGCAAAATATACGGGCCGAAAGTGTTTTCCATCTCGTTGGCCTAAGAAGGCTCCTACAGCAAAATCGATGGCATCGCACATAAGCTCGAAGGGTAGTGACCAATTAGGTGAAACCATGATCCGAACACTAGTCAGTTGAGATTTCAACGTTTCGAGGGCTTTTATGCAATCAACATTCAAGTCAAAGATAGAATCTTTCTCAAGAAGTTTTGTCATCGGACGGGATATCTTTGAAAAATCTTTGATAAAGCGGCGGTAGAAATCGGCATATCCTAGAAAACTTCTAACGGCTTTGACGTTAGTTGGTGGTGGAAGTTTTGTGATAACGTCGATTTTTGCTTTATCTAGTTCCATGCCTGCACTGGAGATTTTGTGGCCAAGCACAATTCCTTCGGTCACCATGAAGTGACATTTTTCCCAGTTAAAGACAAGATGCACAGCTTCGCATCTTTCGAGCATTTTATCAAGATTGGAAAGACAAGCTTCAAATGAGTTTTCGAAGACTGAAAAGTCATCCATGAAAACTTCCATGGAGGTTTCGAGCATGTCTTGGAATATGGCTATCATACATCTTTGAAAAGTCGCAGGTGCATTACAAAGACCAAAAGGCATACGCCGATATGCGTAGGTTCCAAAAGGACAAGTGAAAGTGGTCTTTTCTTGGTCATTAGGATCGATTGGAATTTGAAAGTATCCTGACAATCCATCGAGGAAACAAAAGAATTTATTCCCTGCTAGTCTTTCAAGCATTTGATCCATAAACGGGAGTGGAAAATGATCTTTTCTGGTGGCTTTGTTTAATTTACGATAGTCAATACAAACGCGCCAGCCAGTGACAGTTCTAGTAGGGACTAGTTCATTATGTTCATTTGTCACAACCGTCATTCCTCCTTTCTTGGGAACACAATGAACGGGACTCACCCAAGGACTATCCTCGATTAGGTAAATGATACCAGCATCGAGAAGTTTGATGATTTCCTTTTTGACAAATTCTTTCATGTTGGGATTGAGTCGACGTTGACATTCCACAACAGGTTTAATCCCATCTTCAAAATTGATTTTGTGTTTGCAAAAATTGGGACTAATTCCTGGGATATCAGATGTTTTCCAAGCAAAAGCTTGTTTATGATTTTTAAGGATAGAAACTAAACTTTCTTTCTCATTGGCCTTGAGTAATGAAGATATGACTACTGGGAGAAGTGAGTTTTCCTCCAGGTAAGCATATTCAGGATGATCAGGGAGAGGTTTGAGTACGAGATCTGTTGGTGGTTCTTCAAGAGAAGATTTTATTCTCATCTCGTCATCGAATTTTATTTCTTCAAAATTCTCTTCCTCCATTTCTTCCTCCTCCGTGTTATCTCCTTCGAACTCTACTTTCATGAAATCAACAAACTCTTTGTCAAAGTCTGTTTCATTGATTTTTCGGAAGTAGTCATGAATGGATCAGATTCGTTAAATAATGCATCCAATTCTTCGTCAGTGACTTCATCGATAACATCGATATTGAAACAAGTGTCATCACTGGAACGTGGATAGCGCATTGCTTTATCGATTAGAAAGGTGATTCGATCTTCTCCAACTCCAAGGTTGAGTTCTTTTCCTTTCACTTTGATGATTGCATCAGCGGTATTTAGGAAAGGTCTTCCTAAGATGAGTGGGACTTTACTATCTTCTTCCATCTCTAGGATTACAAAGTCCACGGGAAAAATGAATTTACCAACTTGAACGAGCATATTCTCGGCAATACCAACAGGATATTGATAAGAATGATTTGCTAATCGAATGCTCATTTTTGTCGGTTAAAGGCTGTTATTGCATAATTTGGAATACAGAGAATAAGGCATCAAATTGATACTTGCTCCAAGGTCGGCTAAAGAATCGCATTGGATATTATTCCCGAAAGTACATGGAATAAGAAAGTTCCCAGGATCTCCGAGCTTTGGCAGGATTTTGTTTTGAACGATGGCTGAGCATTCTTCGTTAAGGAAGGTAGCTAATATTTGCTCTAGCTTGCTTTTGTTATTAAGAAGTTCTTTCTAGAATTTCCCGTAATTGGGCATTCCGGCTAAGACATCAACGAGAGGAACATTGAGTCTAACCTCTTTGATTATTTCAATGAACTTCTTATAACGCTCTTCCATTTTTTCTTTTTTAAGGCGTTGAGGATATGGAATTTTTGGTGTGTACGCCTTGACAGATGGGATGGTTTTCTTTTTGGTGGTTTAAGTTGGGTTGGTTTCCTCAGCTTCATCCTCACTATCTTGGGTGATAGGCGTATTTTCGGTAGGATTTGGTGGTGGTTCGTACGAGAGACCACTTCTTGTGAAGACAGCATTGATATGCTCGTTTCTTGTTTGTGGTGGATGGTACGTTTTATCATTTGATGGTTTTGGGTTGGATTGGGTGTTACTTGGTAACGAACCAGATGGTCGAGAGGAATGTTGGTCAGAAAATCTGCCAAATTTGTTTTCAAGATCTTGGATAGATGCTTGATGATTTTTCTGTCTCTGCTCAACTTTGGCTTTGAGATTGAAAAATTGATTTTTGATGAAATCATTTGCATATTTTTGAGCAGCCACGAATTCTCTCATGGTTTTTTTTTGAATTCAGATTCTTCCATTTTTTATCGGAGTTTTGTGGGGGCGGATTGTCAGTTCGAGGTTGAGAATCACGGTTGTCATTCCTTGGTTGGCGGTCTTGCCAATTTCCAGAATTTCTACCGTAATAATTACCACGATATCCTCCTTGGACATAATTCGCTTCTCCTTCATTAGGTCCACCCATGGGCTTATCGTCGCACTCAGACGATGGGTGATTTCCTCCACAATTGTTGCATCCGTCTCGCATTTCCTTCATTTCTTCTTTGATATCTTTGTATTGCGAGTCGATTTTTGAGGTTAAGGCTTCCATTTTCTCCATGAGTTTTGAGGTATCGGTGTTTTAGAAAAAAGAAACGGTTTTTCGAAGAGGTTTGGTTTTTGAATATTTAGACCAATCAAGTTTGAGAAGTACTCGATCTTCTAGTAATTGGTGTGCATCGTTAGGATTCTTATAGAGAAAAATTCCTCCGGCATCAAGGATGCCTTGAGAGATTTCATCTAGTCCATGGTAAAAGATTTGGATAATGGTTCCTTTGGATAATCCACGTCCATGACAACTATGAAGCAAATCTTTCATTAGAAGCCAAGCTTCGACAAGTGATTCGTTGGGATTTTGTGTGAAAGCACGAATTTCTCCCATTAATCGATCAAACATGGCAGGTGGAAAGAATCGGCTTACAAAGGCTTGCCTCATCTCCTCCCAAGTGTTGATAATTCCTGGGGTCAATTCATTGTACCATACTTTAGCATCTCCGGTGAGTGATGATGGGAAAAGTTTGAGTTTGATGGCATTGACATTGGTGTCGCCATAACGGAACATGCCGCAAATTTCGATGAATTCGGCAATGTGCTTATGCGGATCGGCCAGCGCACGACCATCGAATTGACAGTCCTTGATCATAGAAAGATGATGACCCTTCACGGTGAAGTTGTCACCAAGGTTGAAAACAACCATAGCACTCCCAGGGGTTGGTGCTACGGCTCGGTTGGTTCCCCACATGGGTTGATCGTCCGCCATGGAAAAAGGTAAATTGGTGAAAGGGTTGTAAATGAATTTTGGCTTCTATGATTTTCTAAGGGTATGAAAGGTCTTCTTCACTCTGGGTACGGCTCGGTTGGTTCCCCACTCTGGGTACACGATTTTCTAAGGGTATGAAAGGTCTTCTTCTTCTTCTTCGAATCAAACGTTCGGGGTTGGTAAGAGGTGAGATTGGTTCTATTCCGGCTGCACGAGTGTTCATACAATGACCTAGAGAATCCATGCAATATTTAAACACACGGATAAACAAAGAAAACAGATTTCTAGACAGAAACGAGTAACCGGATCGGTTGCGAGGAGCGACCGATCTATTAAATCAAGTGGTTATGGTTTTGGCGCAACCGGATCGGTTGTGAGTCGACCGATCGGTTGGAGCTTTCTGAATTTTTTTTTGAAATGGATCGACTGACGTGGATTCAAAACTTTCTGAAACACAGTCAAAATCCCCGGCAACGGCGCCAAAAACTTGATGTGCTACGTGTGTACAAGTTTTAAATTTATAAAAGACGATTTACCAATTTTACCAATAACACATACGAGCAAGTGCACTCGTCCGTTATAGCAATATTTTGAAGGTAAGTCGGGTTCGTTCGTAGGGATTTGAGTGAATCTGATTAAGAAGTCTAAATTAACTAAGGCAATCCAAAAGCATATAACAACGAAAATAGATATAATGAAATTCAGATGATTAAAAACTACACTTGCTTAAACTAGTTTCTTATCCTTGATTAGTATGATTGTGTTAACCTCTTAACATGTTGGTTATGATAATTAGCTGGTGTACTAATCTATTGTTCTTACAAGTTAAACCTTCGTCAAGATTTTAGTTCATAAAAACAAGCATTAAGTTTAACCAATCAATTCAAGTTTCATAAGTTTATTTTCACAAACTTAAACACAAAAACATCCATTTGCTTTATCAAATTTGCTTAAGAAATGGTCAATACAAAAGGTAACCGATTATAGACAAAAGGTTACATATGATTGTCAACAACTAATCTTACGACCTTTTAGATGTTTCCAATCAATCCAACTTGATAATCAAAAAACGTTGTTATTACAAGCACACCTTAGTTCCTTTGTTTAATCAAAAATAATGGGTAAAAACAATCATCCATAGACAAAATGATTATAACTAGTTGAATAACAATAAGTTTTTTCGACCTCTATGATTACTATCAACTAGTAAAACTTGATTAACAAATGTCACTGATTGGCTCCTGAACAGTCAAGTTTAATCACACAAGCTGACCACTTGTGAATGGTCAACCGTAATAAACTTAAAACAGCTCAGAAAGCAAATGCAATTAAGATCAGAGGAATATAGGGGATTCCTGGGTCGTTAAGTCCCACGGAGGATGAATTGGTGTACAAACACTTGATCAGATGGTAAAATGATCACTAAGGATAGTGATCAGTAAAGGTTTTGGATGGAAAATTACCTAAAGAAAAGATCTACAAATTAAAGCGACTTAAATGCAAATTAAAAGAAATAAAATATAAAATCTATTAAATAAACGCTATCACTATTTTTAAAGATCGATGAACGTTTAAAACCTAAAACGTACGTTTAAATAAAATTACGTAAACGTACAAAATAAAACGTGAGTTTTAAGAAATAAAAGGCCTATAAATATGAAAATGATATTTTTACAATCCTAATAATAAAAGAAAATTATTAGAAAAATAAAATTATTTTTACAACTATTTATTTATTTATTATTAATTAAAAACTATTTATTAAGTATTTAAAATACACTAAAATACAAGAAAATACAAAATTAACCTAGAAAAATGAAATTATCACTTGGAAAAATCTAAAATATGATAAAACTTATTTTAAAACTAAAAATATATTTTTTAGACTTATTATGTATTTATTATTAATTTAAAACTATTTAAAACTAATTAAAATGCTAAAAAATACTAATTTAACCAAGAAAATTATGGAAAAATACTTTTTATTACTTTTATATTTATCTTAACCTAAGAAAATTGAAAAATTATTTTTTTGAACTTTTTATAATTTATTAGTATTAAAAGCTATTTAAAAATGCCTAAAAACTGTTTTTAATTAAGAAAAATAGCAAACAGTTATGAAAAATTATGAAAATTTCAAAAAAAAGTCTATTTTAATATGTAGAATCTAGGAAAAATAGAAAAACATGGTCTTGTGTGGTAGATTATGGAACTGCAGTTATAAGTGCTTATCAATAAGCACTTGAATAAGCCAATTTATAACCAAAGACCACCAAACCTTCACAGAAGCTATATTAAGCTAAAAGAACTAAAATGGAACAAGTTTCAACAAGTCCTAACCCACAGAATCACAAGCTCAACAGATTTGATGTTTTGAGCTATTAAGCTAAAAACAGTGAAAGGGGTCCTACTTGCAGCTGATGAATAAGCAACTGAATAAGCTAGAAACTAGAAAGTAATGATTGGAACCTCAAGATAACCTGGCTAACAATATGTAAACCAAAAATCAGACCCAGAGGTGCTCAGATGAGCTCTGGATAAGCTTAGCAAAAAGCTTGGAAATTCTCAGCTCTAACTGAGCTTTGGAGCAGGGCACATAAGCTCTTCTTGAGGAGCTTATTTGAGTGCTTTATAAAATTAACAAAAATCTGAAAAAATGCTTATAAGAAACTAGACCAAGAAAAGTTATAAAACCCAAAGTTTGACTTGTTTTGACCCAAAGATGAGTCTGTGATAAATCCCTCTAGTTGGCCCAAAACTTGATTTTGCAAATATCTTGACTTTTGACAGATTTTTAACTTTGACTTTCTTGAACTTTGCCACTGATTTTAAGTACTTAGATTGATGTTAATGATTGAAATGGAACCTCTGCAAGCTTTATTTATGACTTTTGAACACAAAACAAAAGTTTGATTTGCCAATATCACAACAGTTAAAGAGTTAAAGAGAAATTTAAGGAATTTTGACTTTAGGTGTATTGCAGGTACAAACTAAGACAGGTAAGTACTCAAATAAGATATACAAACTTAAACCAACCAGTGTTATCTACTGAGCAAGCCTATAGATCAGATAAATCAGCAGAACCAAACACACCTTTATAATACTGTCTTGGTGTTTATCAAAGGATTTCACTGATTCAATCCATACAAATGATAACAGATCTTGTAATATTGATTACTAGGACTATTGAAACATTAAACAACAGTATCAATACCATGAAACTCAAGATTAATAAGAATGCTATATTGACTGTTAAAATAAGATTTTTAACAACTACTTAATTTAATAGAACAAGCATACTGTTTTATGGTTTATTTTAACTTAACTAACACTAATAAACATGTACTTACAGAAATTAGAGCTTATGAACAACCAAATAGTGAAATGCCAAAATAGAGAAAAGTGCTTACAAACGACTTTGATGCACAAACTGAGAATTAGGACCAAATAACAGATCCTATAGCTTACCAATAAGCACTATACCCAAGACCATCCACTATATATCCTGCTCCAGCCTTCTTCTTGATCTCCATGTGAATTTTTATTTTTAACTAATTAATTGGTATTTTTGTGAATTTCTGATTTTAGCTAATAAACTGCTTTTTAGAGTATCTAATAGCTTCAATAAGCTATATAGGGAGCTTATGTGGGCTTATGAGTCCAAACTAACAACTGCTAATAGCATTTCATTATATTGAGATTTTTGGATAATAAGAAAATTGCATAACTTGAGATAAGACTTGAAACTGAAATTGGTTGCTTACAAAAGTTTTATTTCAACTTGAAAACATAAAATACAAAGCTTGAAGCTTAAACAAACACTGGAATTTGAAAGTTAAACTAAAACGACATTAAAATTTAAAATTATACTAGATTACTTCTCCATTGCTTCACCCTTGATATTTATTGACTTTAATCTTCCTTGTCGACACTCTTGAGAATATCCCACCATAATCCAACCGTTGAAATCATCCAGATAATCAGTTTTGACATTTGTCACTTTTTGGCGCCAAAATTCCTACGAGCAGGTTTTCTGCATTAATTGGGATTGGATTGATGTGGAGGTGGAGGTGGAGATGTGGAAAGGTGTTATAGATAAGGTGGAGTGGAAATCAAGTGGTTAAAACCACTGGTTTTGGCTAAAACAGCTTTGGTGAAGGAGGTGAACAGTACGCGCGGTATCTGTTTTTTTAAATTATTTGGGCCGGGTCAAGGTATTGGGCTTGGACTTGGGTTAGATATTGAATCCGTTTGGTTTGTTAGCTTAAATAACCACAAGGACTAAAAATGTAATTCCACAAAACATGAAGGGTTGAAACTGTAGCTTTTCCAAGGCTATCATAAGGACTAAACCTGTAAATATTGATTAGTACAAGGACCAATATTGATTTTTCCATTTTTGTTAAATCCAAGGACCAAAATTGTCAAGTTTGAAACTTGAGGGACCAAACATGTAAATTCTCAAAAGTTTTATCATAAGGACCATTTTTGTCATTTATAAATAGAACAAGGTTAAAAGTTGATAATTTTCACTTTTTAATTTAACCAAGGACTATTTTTGACAATTTTCAAAGTTGAAGGACTAAAGTTGTCAATTTGTGATTTTTAAACTTTAAAGGGTTTATTTTGACAACTTTTGAATCTCATGGACCTAAAATGATATTTTACAAGTTTTTGAATTACCAGGGACTGATTTTGACAACTTTTATAACTTGGGGGACTAAAACTGCCAATTATGCAAACTTGATACGTTTTTCATCAGATTTTGATGTTTTTGCATTTAAAACATATAAAACACTTGTTTGTGATATTTTTATCATTTTGATGTGTTTCTGAGTGTTTTCAGATGTTTTTGGCATTCTAACAGTATAAAAATGATGAGTATTTAGACACTCATCAATCCCCCACACTAAGATATTGCTAGTCCCTAGCAATGATTTGAGAAAATTTAATGGATTTTATCTCTTTACCAAAAGCCATTACTTCTGGAGTAGCCAATTGTTTAAGTTCAAGTAAGAACCTTGGTACAATGATAACCAAATGATTTTGAGCAAATCATAAGCTTTCAACGGATTTGATTTTGTCTTTACCAGAAGCCGTACCCTTCTGGACTAGCCAACTCTTAGATAAATTATCAATATTATCTTTGGTGAGCCGATTACCAATTATGGATTTTCAACTGCCTTTACCACAAGCCATAAACTTGCGGGCTAGCCAACTTTTCACTAGTTTAAAGATATGGTGAGCTGAACACCATACAATTTTAGGCAAATTGCAAGCCATAAACGGATTTGAGATATCTTTACCAAGAGCCGTTTGTTCCTGGATTAGCCAATCCTTATGTGGGTTAGACATGGCGGACTGATTACCATTTGCTGAGTAAGTGAAAAACACTTACTCCAAAAAAAAATTTTGGCCAAAAACGGGGGAGATTTGGGTGAAATAATTACATGATGAAATTCGTGAGAATTCCCCCCCACACTAAGAAATGAATATTGCCCTCAATATTCAAAGTACCGGCGGTTATGCCGAAACTTAGAACACAAAAGGGAAATACTATGGCCATTATTTTGTTTTTGATATATATACACATTTTTTTTTTTTTTTTTTTTTTTTTTTTACAACAGCGTGGGGAAACTCCCCCACACTAGGGTGGTAGAAAGGGGGTAAGAAGACAGAAACATGGGTGAAGACCCATATTGTGTGTGCTAATGTTTTTGATTCCCGAGTCACTAGCTTGACTCGATCCCCGCATTCATTGGTTCATGGGGAATGTTTGTAAATCCGGGACAACCACAGGGGGAATGTCCTCTCCAAAATAATGTTTCACTCGATGACCATTCACTTTAAAATTAGGACCATCGGGTTGAGATAACTCAATGGTACCATAAGGATAAACCTTAGTGATAGTAAATGGACCAGACCAACGGGACTTAAGCTTTCCCGAGAAAATCTTCAATCTAGAATTGAAAAGAAGGACTCGATCACCAACGTTGAAAACGCGGTTCTTGATTTTAGAGTCATGAATCTTCTTTGTCTTTTGTTTGTAAATCAAAGAGTTCTCGTAAGCTTGATCACGAAGTTCATTTAGTTCATTCATTTGAACTTTTCTGTGATCACCGGCTGTCTGTATATCGAAGTTTGCATGTTTTAAGGCCCAGTAAGCCTTGTGCTCTAGTTCAATCGGCAGATGACATGCCTTTCCGTACACTAGCTTGTATGGAGTACACCCAATTGGTGTTTTGTAAGCTGTACGAAAAGCCCAGAGTGCGTCATCCAGTTTATCCGACCAGGATGCACGATTTTCACCTACTGTCCTTTCAAGTATTCTTTTAATACCACGGTTTGAAACTTCCACCTGCCCACTTGTTTGGGGGTGGTATGCAGTAGATAGACGGTGGGTAACACCATACTTTTGCATGACACGATCAAATTGGTCATTACAAAAATGTGTACCACGATCACTGATTATTGCACGAGGAGTTCCAAACCTGGCAAAGAGAGCTTTCAAAAATTTCACAACTACTCGGGCATCATTTGTAGGTAAAGCTTTCGCTTCAACCCATTTTGACAAATAGTCAACAGCCACGAGTATGTACTTGTTACCACGAGAAGATGGAAATGGCCCCATAAAATCAATACCCCATATGTCAAATATCTCACAAACTTGATTGGCATTTTGTGGCATTTCATTTCTTTGAGATATGTTTCCATGACGCTGACAAGCGTCACAGGTTTTGACAAAATCTTGGGCATCTTTATAGATTGTGGGCCAATAAAACCCGGAATCAAACACCTTTTTGGCGGTGTAGTTTGGACTATGATGGCCCCCGGTGGGTCCAGCATGGCAAGCTTTGAGAATGTCAAGAGCTTCTTGTCCATAAACACACCGTCGGATGACTTGATCCGCACAGATTTTGAATAAGAAAGGGTCGTCCCAGAAATAATGTTTAACATCCTTGAAGAATTTATTCTTCTGCTGGGTCGACATCCCTTTCACAATGAAGTTACCCGCATGGTAATTTGCAAAGTCAGCAAACCATGGGGTAGAAGAGTTTCCACGAAAAGAAACCGCATTGAGTGTCTCGAGAGGAAATGTTTCATTTATTTCCTTTTTCTCGAAAACATCTTGGTGAGGGTTTTCTAATCTGGAAAGATGATCAGCAGCTAAGTTCTCAGCTCCTTTTTTATCACGTATGATGATATAAAATTCCTGGAGGAGGAGAACCCAACGGAGCAATCTCGGCTTTGCATCTTGTTTTGCAAAGAGATATTTAAGAGCCGAATGATCCGTATACACTACACATTTGGTCAAGATTAAGTACGGCCGAAACTTCTCAAATGCATACACCACGGCTAATAGCTCTTTTTCTGTGGTGGTGTAATGAGTTTGAGCTTCAGTCATAGTCTTACTTACGTAGTGAATAGGCTGAAAATGCTTATTTCTTCGTTGCCCTAAGACTGCACCGATCGCAAAATCACTTGCATCGCACATAAGCTCAAAAGGCAAGTCCCAGTCGGGAGCAACGAGAATGGGTGCTTCAGTAAGCTTTTTCTTCAATGTTTCAAAAGCTATGATGCACTCAGGTGAAAAGATAAAAGGAGCATCCTTTTCAAGAAGATGGGTCATTGGCCGGGCGATTTTAGAAAAATCTTGTATGAATCTACGATAGAAACCGGCATGACCTAAAAAACTCCTAATACCTTTTACGGTAGTAGGATGAGGCAGTTTAGCAATAACATCGACTTTTGCTCTATCTACCTCAATCCCATTCTTTGAAATTTTATGGCCAAGGACTATGCCTTCTTTGACCATAAAGTGGCTTTTCTCCCAGTTTAGACAAAGATTGGTGTCTTCACACCGTTTGAGCATTTTATCTAGATGGGAGAGACATGTTTGAAAAGAATCCCCAATGACCGAGAAGTCATCCATAAACACCTCCATTGTTTCCCCGATCATGTCGTGGAAAATGGCCATCATACATCGTTGGAACGTGCCAGGAGCATTACATAGGCCAAAAGGCATACGTCTATAGGCAAAAGTTCCGTATGGGCAGGTGAATGTGGTTTTATCTTGATCCTTTGGATCAATGGGAATCTGAAAGTACCCCGAGAAACCATCAAGGAAACAATAGTATTCATTCCCTGCTAATCTCTCAAGCATCTGGTCCATAAAGGGCAGAGGAAAATGGTCTTTTCGGGTAGCGTCATTCAACTTACGATAGTCAATGCACACACGCCATCCCGTCACCAATCGAGTTGGAATTAACTCGTTATCTTCATTTGTGACAACAGTTATTCCACCCTTTTTCGGAACACAATGAATTGGGCTAACCCAAGGACTATCTGAGATTGGGTAAATCAATCCTGCATCAAGAAGTTTGATAACCTCCTGTTTGATAACATCATGGATTTTCGGATTTACTCTTCTCTGATGTTGAACTGCTGGCTTAAAGTCATCCTCCATCAAGATTTTGTGAGTACAAAATTCAGGGTTGATACCCTTAATGTCGGAGAGTTTCCAAGCAATTGCTTGCTTGTGTGACTTCAAGATTTTAATGAGAGCAGCTTTTTCATCTTTACTCAAATCTCGAGCAATAATGACTGGTAATTTATCATCACCTTCAAGAAATGCATACTCGAGATGAGGTGGTAAGTCCTTAAGCTCAACCTCAGGAAATTCTTCAGTTTTCTCAACTGACTTGACTTCCTTGTTATGAAGTTTGATGGAAGGGAGAGGAGGAGAAATGTCATGATTTAACAACTTCTCAAGAAGAATATCTCCTTCCAGATTAATCTCATTTTGATTAATCTCATCAGGAATTGAATCACTAATATGAGGGGCTGATGATGGATCATCATTAAGCAACTTCTCAATGAGAAGTATGTCCCCCTCAATGTCAATTGGAGCGTGATCAATTTCCCATGGAACAGAATCACTGGATAAGTAGGCTTCAATCTCTTCTAAGATGAAGTCACTTTCCTCAAATGGGGTGAGAGAAGGAGTAGAATTGGTGATGATAGGTTGAGATGAATGAGTGAGATTATCACTCGAAGAATTATGATCATAACCAAGAACTTCTTGAGAGTACTCTTCTGAAGCAACATCAATGATATCTATTCGGTTAACCGATTCAGAATCATAATTTGCAGAGTACCTCGAAGTCTGATCAAGGTTAAAAGTGACAGCTTCATTACCAACACGTAATGTGATTTCTTGCTCAAATACATCTATGAGAGCACGGCCCGTTCTCAGGAATCCTCGACCAATAACTACAACGAAGTCTTCTCATGAGAGTTCTTCAAGAACCAATACTAGTATTAAGAAGCTCACTATTAGAGTGAGTAAGTAGAGTTGGATAGTAGTGGTTAAGATGAGGAAGAGAGTGGGGTAAACTCCTTTCACTGAAGTAGAATCTTCTCTAACTTCGGATGAATAGGTCACTAAGACAAGGTACCCTTTAACTAGTGCGAGGTTAACT